>JARQOD010000001.1:530022331-530255605 GCA_033576555.1 Oophaga sylvatica
GGAGACCTGGATTCCTTTCTGCTTGCTTTTGAGAGGACCTGCCTCCAACATCATCTAGCCCTGGATCAGTGGGCAAGGTACCTGACCCCCCGTTTGAGGGGTAAGTCCCTGGAAGTTTTGGGGACTTACCTGCCGGGGAGGAGCAGGACTACAACAGCATCAAGCAGGCCCTGATCCAGCACTACAACCTCACCCCGGAGTCGTACCGCAGGAAGTTCAGGAGCCTGCAGCGGGTTCAAAGGACACCTGGACCGACCACATGCGGGCCCTGCTGAGAGCTGCGGAGCACTGGACCTCGGGTCTAGAGCTCACTACCCGCCAGGAGGTCCAGGAACTGTTTGTCATGGAGCAATTCTTGTGGAACTGCCCAGAAGACCTCCAGCAGTTCCTCCGTGACCGGAAACCAAAGGGGGCTTCTGCTACAGCCGCCCTGGCAGACGAGTATACCAACAACAGGGCGCCGGGCCAAAGAAGCCTGCCAGCAGCACCTGGAGAGGGGGTAAGCCCAATCCTGTCCCAGCCCCATATCCAGCCCCCAGAGTGCAAGGTGTGTACCCCCCGGCTGCCCTCTCCAGGCCAGGAACAGAACCCAGACGTTGTCATAATTGCAATCAGCCAGGACACTTTAAGGCTGCGTGTCCCCAGCGCCAGAAGGCCCCATCCCTGTCCCAGAAACCGACCACTGTTTTGTGTGTGGGAGGGGGTGGTGGGAGGTCCCTAGACAATTACCAACCCGTCACCATCGGCCGCTCAGCGGTCATGGGACTGCGGGACACAGGCGCTGAACGAACCCTGGTACGCCCTGAGGTGGTGTCCCCTCAAGACTTGGTACCTGGGAAAACCCTTTCCGTCTCCAGAATTGGAGGCGTTGAACCGGCGCTGCCCGTTGCCAAGGTGTATTTGGACTGGGGCGCCGGGAGGGGGATGCGGGAGGTGGGAGTAACGCCGAATATTCCTGCAAATGTGTTGCTTGGGACCGATTTGGGGCGGCTAGTGTCCCAGTATGTGGCCACTGAACCCCCAAGTTCGGCTCCCCAAGAATGTCATGACTCTACTGTGAATGCTAATGTTAATGTATTGAATGTGCCTCCAACAGTGGAGGAGGGAGTGAAACCTGATGGTAAGCCATGCACTGACACTACACACACAGGGCTCACAGTGAGGACAGGTGAGGAGGCTGCACGGGAGAGCGCAGAGGTGGGGGGAGGGGCTGCTATGGGCAGTGTAGGGCCCCTAAGTGAACCCAGCCTGCTGAGTCTAGGGCCCCTGCAGGAAGAGGAACAGGCCATGGGGGAGGGGGCATCCCGGGAGAGGAGCCACCAGGTAAGACCCCAGGGCAGGAGTTCCCCACATCCGGGATGTCAGGAAGTCAGGGAAGTCTGCCTGACCCAGCGACTTGGTCAGGGGACGAGGGAAAGCAGGCGCTACCCGTGGTCTCAGCGGTCGTGGCCGCTGTTACCAGGAGTGGGAGCGCTGAAGCCCAAGGAGCCTCGCGGAGGTCCGATGGTTTCCCCCTCTCCGACCAAGTGGCTGCCGAGTCAGACAGTAGCCAGGAGACAGATCCCGGGGAACTGACAGAGGACATGGCAGTTTCATCAATTCTTGCCACATCAAGTCAGGGATTTCAGGCAGCGTTGGAAGCTGACACTAGCCTGAAGACTCTCAAGGAGCAGGCGGCACAGCCTCCCCTGGAGTCCGACCGCGAGCAAGTGGTCTGGGACCAGGGACGGCTGTACCGGGTAACGGTCCAGCAGGGTTCACCGGAGGCATGGCCCAGGGACCGACAGTTAGTGGTACCCTATCCGTTCAGGGCGGAATTGTTGCGGATCGCACACGAGATTCCAATGTCTGGACACCTAGGGATCACTAAAACCAGGGCCAGGCTAGCTCAGCATTTCTACTGGCCTGGAATGAGGACCGAGGTGATAGCCTACTGCCGTTCGTGTGACACCTGTCAGAGGGTGGGGAAGGCGGGGCCGCGCCCCAAAGCCCCACTGGTAACTCTGCCCATCATCGAAGAGCCTTTCTCGAGGGTGGCTGTGGATCTCATTGGACCTCTGTCCACTCCCAGCCGCTCCGGGAAATGCTTCATACTAACTGTAGTGGACCATGCCACCCGGTACCCGGAGGCGGTAGCTTTGTCGTCCATTCGGGCCGACAAAGTGGCCACTGCCTTACTGGAGATTTTCTCCAGAGTGGGGTTTCCCAAGGAAATGCTCACCGACCGAGGGACCCAGTTCATGTCGCAGCTGATGGAGTCTCTCTGTAAGCAGGTACAGGTGCAACATCTGGTGGCCAGCCCGTATCACCCACAGACCAATGGCTTGTGTGAGCGGTTCAATGGCACCTTAAAGCAGATGCTGAAGATGTTGGTCGACTCCCACGGGAGAGACTGGGAGCGGTATCTCCCACACCTGCTGTTTGCCTACCGGGAGGTCCCACAGGCCTCAACGGGGTTCTCCCCCTTTGAGCTCCTGTACGGGCGACGTGTAAGGGGGCCCCTTGCTCTGGTGAAGGAAGCATGGGAAGGGGATTTAGCCACCCCTGGAGTGTCGGTCATTGAGTATGTCGTGCGCTTCCGGGACCGAATGATGGCCTTGACACGGCTGGTGCATGACAATATGACCCAAGCTCAGGCTGACCAGAAGCGATGGTACGACCAGAATGCTTGTGAGCGGACCTACCAGGTGGGTCAAAAGGTGTGGGTACTGGTCCCCGTACCCCAAAACAAGCTTCAGGCGGCCTGGGAGGGTCCATACCTCGTGCACGAGCAGCTCAATGCCGTCACCTACCTGGTCACCCTGGACCACGCCCGTGGAAGGAGGAAGGCCTTCCATGTGAACATGATGAAGGCTCATCATGAGAGGGAGGCTTATGCCCACCCAGTGTGCAACCTTCCAGAGGAAGAAGAGGCAGAAACCCTCCTCGATCTGCTCACCCAAGCCAAGGCGGGTGGATCCATAGGGGATGTGGGGGTTGGCCACCAGCTCTCGGAGGACCAACGTTCCCAGCTGGGGGCCACCCTGCACCCCTTTCGGGGGCTGTTCAGCAGCCTGCCCGGAAGGACTGAGGCAGCAGTCCATGACGTGGACACTGGCGACCACCCCCCAATCCGGCGTTCAGCATATCGGGTCTCTTTTGAGGTGCAGCAGCAGATGCGCCAAGAGATAGACGAGATGCTGAGGCTGGGGATGATCCAAGCGTCCAACAGCGCGTGGACTTCGCCTGTAGTCCTCGTCCCTAAAAAGGAACGAACTACGCGGTTCTGCGTGGACTACAGGGGGCTCAACGCTGTGTCGGTCACCGATGCGTACCCAATGCCGCGCATCGATGACCTGCTCGACCACTGGCCGGGGCCAAGTACCTGACCATCATGGATCTGAGCAGGGGGTATTGGCAGATTCCCCTGACCCCTAGGGCACGGGAACGCTCTGCCTTTATCACCCCATTCGGACTGTACGAGTCCACGGTGATGCCCTTCGGCATGAAGAATGCCCCTGCCACTTTTCAGCGGATGGTCAACACGCTGCTCGAGGGACTGGAAGGGTATGCGACCGCGTACCTGGATGACATTGCCATCTTCAGTCCCACCTGGGAGGATCACCTAGAGCACCTGGCGCAGGTGCTCGGGCGGATCCAGCGAGCAGGCTTGACCATTAAGCCGGAAAAATGCCAGCTGGGTACGAGTGAGGTCCACTACCTGGGACTACCATCGCATCCTGGCCCACCCCCAGGACCAAGAAGCAGATGATGTCCTTCTTGGGTACTGCTGGGTACTATAGGAGGTTTGTTCCACACTATAGTGCCCTGGCCAAGCCCCTGACGGACCTCACCAAGAAAAGGCTGCCCGTCGCAGTCGACTGGACAGTCGCCTGCGAGACAGCTTGCCAGGCGCTCAAGACCGCCCTTTCTAGTTCTCTTGTACTACAGGCAGCCGACTTCACACGGCCGTTCTTAGTGCAGACCGACGCCAGCGACTTCAGCCTCGGTGCTGTGCTCAGCCAGGTTGACACTACGGGCCATGAACACCCCGTTTTGTACCTGAGCAGGAAGCTCCTGCCGAGGGAAGTGGCCTATTCCACGATGGAGAAGGAATGTCTGGCAATTGTGTGGGCCCTGCAGCGTCTTCAGCCATACTTGTACGGACGCCCATTCACCGTGGAAACAGACCACAACCCCCTCAGCTGGTTACACACGGTCTCTGGGACGAATGGGAGGTTGCTACGCTGGAGCCTAGCTCTCCAACAGTACCACTTCACCATTCGCCACAAAAGAGGCAGGGACCATGGTAACGCTGATGGGTTGTCCCGGCAAGGAGAGGGTGCGGTAGAGTGCACGGGGGAACACAGGAATGTGATACCCCCTAGCGCCCTCAAAAGCAGGGAGGTGTGAGGTCGGGACCGCCACTATCTTAGATAGGGCCTATACCAGCCTCCATTTTGTCAGCTCACAGAGCCACAGACTGCTAACTACACAGGGCCTGTTAGCATATCCAGTACGACCGGTTTTGATGTCCACTATGAATCAAAAGGGCTTTAGTATGCTAATTGGTTTAGGCCAGTGTCTGAATGGGATGGTCATTGGTATGTTGAATGGCTCGGACTCAGGCCAGTGTTTCCTGCTCCATATGAATTGCAGGCCAGTTAATATGCGTGCTTCAAAGCAAAGGGGAGGGGCCTAGCAGGTTTAAGAACTGTAGCCATGAACAGGCTGCTCTCATTCCATTTTCTCACAGCAGCAAGAAGCACAAGGGACAGATTTGATTTGCCTTGCCAAGGGAGCAGCAGCACATGCTTTGCGGACTGTCCAGCAACTGAAGACTGTTACCTTGGGACGGCAAAGCTCCCTGCCTCCCCATGACCATACAACCCGGTAATATTGATCTCTAGCTAATACCTCTAAGCCTTGTATCATTATCGTTGTATTTTACTCTGACTGCAAATCCATTGTAATTACGTTGTATAGCTTTACTGTATATTTCTGTAATTATCTAGTGCGCCCTTAAGGCAATTAAACCATAAAATTAATCTTGGGCTGATGCTTTTCCTCTGATTACAAATCTTAGAATACCCAGTGGGTAAGAGGGCACCCTCCCCGGCGGCCATTTGCTCTAGGTGCAGTTCCCTTACTGACCTGAGAGACAAAGGGGGCGCCGGAGAGCTGTACCTGTGGAGTTACGTCCCATTGGTTACGTGGGAGGAAAGGGGTCGTCCCTCACAATTGGTGGCAGCGGTGGGATCAGAAGCTGTGATACCCGGGCTACCGTGTGGCGGTCGGCTTAGTTCCTCACAGTTAGCATTAGGGTTAGGATTTTAATTAGGGTTAGGGTTAGGCTGGATTCATATCGCGTTATGGCAGTCCGTTAGACGGACTGCATTACACCACGGTATAACGCAGTGTAACGCAGTCCGTTAACGCTGCCATTCACCCCCATTTGCGGGCTCATCGCGGCGCATGCTGTAAAGCGGCATGCGTTCGCGACGTGCCATCATTCAGTGATGGAGCCTCGGACGCGGCCTTCAGCGTCTGGGCTCTGTCACCGCTAGCGCAGATGAATCATCTGCTGATTCCTCTGCGCTAGCGGGCATAGCATAACGCGATCGCGTTATGCTATACCACTACCAGCCCATCAGCGCACGTGTTGAACGGGCTGGTAAAACGTAATGTGAACCTAGCCTTTAGCATTAGGGTTAGAATTAGGGTTACGGTTAGAATTAGGGTTAGAGTTGGAATTTGGGTTAGGGTTGGAATTAGGGTTACGGTTAGTATTAGGGTTGGAATTAGAGTTAGGGTTGGGTTAGGCTTGTGGTTAGGGTTATGGTTAGGGTTGGGATTATGGTTAGGGGTGTGTTGGGTTAGGGTTATGGTTAGGGTTTGGATTAGGGTTATGGTTGTGTAGGGGTTAGGGTTGTGTTGGGGTTAGAATTGAGGGGTTTCCACTATTTAGGCACATCAGGGGGTCTCCAAACGCGACATGGCGCCACCATTGATTCCTGCAAATTTTGCGTTCAAAAAGTCAAACAGTGCTCCCTTTATTCCGAGCCCCGACGTGTGCCCAAACAGTGCTTTTACCCCCACATATGGGGTATCAGCGTACTCAGGAAAAATTGCACAACAACTTTGTGGGGTCTAATTTCTCCTGTTACCCTAGGGAAAAAAAAATTGGGGATTAAAAGATCATGTTTGTGGAAAAAAAATGATTTTTTATTTTCACGGCTCTGCGCTATAAACTTCTGTGAAGAACTTGGAGATTCAAATTGCTCACCACACTGTTCTACTGTTTAGGCACATCATGGGCTCTGCAAACATAAAATGACGCCCGCAGACCATTCCATCAAGTTGGTATTACACAACGTCACTACTTCTTTTCCGAGCCCCCACGTGTGCCCAAACAGTGGTTCCCCCGCACATATGGGGTACCAGCATACTCAGGACAAACAGGACAACAACTTTTGGGGTCCAATTTGTCCTGTTACCCTTGTGAAAATAAAAAATTGTAGGCTATAAAATCATTTTTTGAGGGAAAAAAATGATTTTTTATTTTCATGGCTCTGGGTTATAAACTTCTGTGAAGCATTTGGGGGTTCCAAGTGCTCACTACACATCTAGATAAGTTCCTTGGGTGGTCTAGTTTCCAAAATGGGGTCACTTGGGGGTTTCCACAGTTTAGGCACATCAGGGGCTCTGCAAACGTAACATGATGCCCGCAGATCATTCCATCAAGTCGACATTTCAAAACGTAGTTTTCTCCAACATATGGGTGTTATGAATGTGCTAGAGATGGTTTCTGAGCAGAGGCTCCCTCTGGTGGCTACAGACAGTACTGAACCTTTCAGCGAGGAATGGCAATCTGGGTTCACTGACTGGTCTGATATAAGGGAGGTTCCCTCCCATGATGGTTGCCGGTGATCAATTGTTCTTGTCTCAATTGTGGTTCCTGGTTCATTTGGAAGTTTGCTGGAGTCTTGCCTGCATCTCCTGCTTTCAGATAAGATATTTTTTGCTTTTCTTTTTGTGCTTGCTTTTTGCATTGTTTTCTGCACTTTTGTGGAGGTCAGCCCTCCTGGGGCCTGAGCTCCTCACAGTTTATCTGCAGCCACTGTTATTTGCTCTTTTGCTTTTTCCTGTTTTTTCAGCGGCCGCAGCTTGGTTTTGTTCACACTGAGATCTGATTTAGCGGGTGACAAGATCGTATGATCTCAGTATTTTTGTAATCAGAATTGTTGGATTTTTGTAGGGTTTTCTGGGTTGCAGAAAGTAATCTCTCCTTTCCTATCCTATTTAGTCAGCTTGTGGCCCCAGCATTTGCTCAATCTATTTTCTGCATATGTTTGTGTTTTCATCTTGTCTAACCGCCATTATATCTTTGGGGGCTTCCTATTTTCTTTGGGATCTGCTCCGGGGCAGATAGCTTTCATCTTTCTGTCTTTAGATGTAGTTATCTCTCAGGCTGTGACGAGGCGTCTAGGATCAACGTAGGAACGCTCCACAGCTACCTCTAGTTGTGTCGTTAGTTTAGGAATCTGCAACCCATCAGTTACCAACATCTCAGGTGTTCTGCTGCCCTGCTGTTGTTCCTGTCCTCCTCAGCTACCGAAACACAACAGTATCACCGGTCATAACTGAAAATTATATGGTACTCACAGAAGGGAAAAATAGTGTGGAAGAAAAAAAGTTGTCAGAGTTGTCAGAGATTTTTTTTTTTTTCTGTCTGTTGCATTTTTTCCCTCTTTTTCTCTGGGTGTTGAGGAGGATTTTTTTTTCTTTCAATGGAGTTTGCACAGTTGTCTGGCCGTATGGATCAGCTTGCCACTGAGGTTCGGAGTATTGCTACCTATCTTGCTAGGTTGCCGGTTGTGGAACCTAGGATTACCGTGCCAGATTTGTTTTTGGGGGATCGGGCTAAATTTCTGAATTTCAAAAATAAATGTAATTTGTTTTTTTGCCTTAAAGCCTAAGTCCTCAGGTAACGCAGCACAGCAGGTTCAAATTGTCATCTCTCTCCTGCGCGGCGATCCTCAGGATTGGGCTTTTTCCCTGACACCTGGGGATCCTGTTTTGAATGATATTGATGCATTTTTTCAGGCTCTGGGGTTATTGTACGATGAACCTAATGTCACTGATCAAGCTGAAAAAACCTTGTTGGCATTAAATCAGGGTCTTGAAGACGCTGAGTTGTACTGTCAGAAATTCCGAAAGTGGGCAGTCCTAACCAAATGGAATGATGATGCTTTGGCAGCCCTTTTTCGGAAGGGGCTGTCAGAGAATGTAAAGGATGTTTGTTAAATATTAATTATTGGTTATGGATTTATTCTACACTCAATTCTGTACCGAGTACATTGACTTTCAGCTGATATTACACATGCTATTTCTGTATGGTAAAGTGTCATCTCCATATATAGAGACCACGTGATCTAAGGGAGATATGTATAATGACTACACGAAGGGAGGGGTCTCTCACTCTCTCTACAGACACATGGGACAAGGACACTACGATGAATGAACAGCCAGCTGCTATGTAACCACATGTTGCTTCCCTGAGACGCTGCTGAGAAACAGATGGCATTTTTACCATTCAGGATATCAAGGAAGAAGTGTATAAGCTTTGCTATGGACAAATGGACAATCTCTTCATAACTATTTCACTCATTTTATGTTTTCCTGAAATGATGTTTTTTGATGGACAGTCCAATAAACCACTACATTTTTTTATAAGATACATTTGAGGGGTAAGTCCCTGGAAGTTTTGGGGACTTACCTGCCGGGGAGGAGCAGGACTACAACAGCATCAAGCAGGCCCTGATCCAGCACTACAACCTCACCCCGGAGTCGTACCGCAGGAAGTTCAGGAGCCTGCAGCGGGGTTCAAAGGACACCTGGACCGACCACATGCGGGCCCTGCTGAGAGCTGCGGAGCACTGGACCTCGGGTCTAGAGCTCACTACCCGCCAGGAGGTCCAGGAACTGTTTGTCATGGAGCAATTCTTGTGGAACTGCCCAGAAGACCTCCAGCAGTTCCTCCGTGACCGGAAACCAAAGGGGGCTTCTGCTACAGCCGCCCTGGCAGACGAGTATACCAACAACAGGGCGCCGGAGCCAAAGAAGCCTGCCAGCAGCACCTGGAGAGGGGGTAAGCCCAATCCTGCCCCAGCCCCATATCCAGCCCCCAGAGTGCAAGGTGTGTACCCCCCGGCTGCCCTCTCCAGGCCAGGAACAGAACCCAGACGTTGTCATAATTGCAATCAGCCAGGACACTTTAAGGCTGCGTGTCCCCAGCGCCAGAAGGCCCCATCCCTGTCCCAGAAACCGACCACTGTTTTGTGTGTGGGAGGGGGTGGTGGGAGGTCCCTAGACAATTACCAACCCGTCACCATCGGCCGCTCAGCGGTCATGGGACTGCGGGACACAGGCGCTGAACGAACCCTGGTACGCCCTGAGGTGGTGTCCCCTCAAGACTTGGTACCTGGGAAAACCCTTTCCGTCTCCAGAATTGGAGGCGTTGAACCGGCGCTGCCCGTTGCCAAGGTGTATTTGGACTGGGGCGCCGGGAGGGGGATGCGGGAGGTGGGAGTAACGCCGAATATTCCTGCAAATGTGTTGCTTGGGACCGATTTGGGGCGGCTAGTGTCCCAGTATGTGGCCACTGAACCCCCAAGTTCGGCTCCCCAAGAATGTCATGACTCTACTGTGAATGCTAATGTTAATGTATTGAATGTGCCTCCAACAGTGGAGGAGGGAGTGAAACCTGATGGTAAGCCATGCACTGACACTACACACACAGGGCTCACAGTGAGGACAGGTGAGGAGGCTGCACGGGAGAGCGCAGAGGTGGGGGGAGGGGCTGCTATGGGCAGTGTAGGGCCCCTAAGTGAACCCAGCCTGCTGAGTCTAGGGCCCCTGCAGGAAGAGGAACAGGCCATGGGGGAGGGGGCATCCCGGGAGAGGAGCCACCAGGTAAGACCCCAGGGCAGGAGTTCCCCACATCCGGGATGTCAGGAAGTCAGGGAAGTCTGCCTGACCCAGCGACTTGGTCAGGGGACGAGGGAAAGCAGGCGCTACCCGTGGTCTCAGCGGTCGTGGCCGCTGTTACCAGGAGTGGGAGCGCTGAAGCCCAAGGAGCCTCGCGGAGGTCCGATGGTTTCCCCCTCTCCGACCAAGTGGCTGCCGAGTCAGACAGTAGCCAGGAGACAGATCCCGGGGAACTGACAGAGGACATGGCAGTTTCATCAATTCTTGCCACATCAAGTCAGGGATTTCAGGCAGCGTTGGAAGCTGACACTAGCCTGAAGACTCTCAAGGAGCAGGCGGCACAGCCTCCCCTGGAGTCCGACCGCGAGCAAGTGGTCTGGGACCAGGGACGGCTGTACCGGGTAACGGTCCAGCAGGGTTCACCGGAGGCATGGCCCAGGGACCGACAGTTAGTGGTACCCTATCCGTTCAGGGCGGAATTGTTGCGGATCGCACACGAGATTCCAATGTCTGGACACCTAGGGATCACTAAAACCAGGGCCAGGCTAGCTCAGCATTTCTACTGGCCTGGAATGAGGACCGAGGTGATAGCCTACTGCCGTTCGTGTGACACCTGTCAGAGGGTGGGGAAGGCGGGGCCGCGCCCCAAAGCCCCACTGGTAACTCTGCCCATCATCGAAGAGCCTTTCTCGAGGGTGGCTGTGGATCTCATTGGACCTCTGTCCACTCCCAGCCGCTCCGGGAAATGCTTCATACTAACTGTAGTGGACCATGCCACCCGGTACCCGGAGGCGGTAGCTTTGTCGTCCATTCGGGCCGACAAAGTGGCCACTGCCTTACTGGAGATTTTCTCCAGAGTGGGGTTTCCCAAGGAAATGCTCACCGACCGAGGGACCCAGTTCATGTCGCAGCTGATGGAGTCTCTCTGTAAGCAGGTACAGGTGCAACATCTGGTGGCCAGCCCGTATCACCCACAGACCAATGGCTTGTGTGAGCGGTTCAATGGCACCTTAAAGCAGATGCTGAAGATGTTGGTCGACTCCCACGGGAGAGACTGGGAGCGGTATCTCCCACACCTGCTGTTTGCCTACCGGGAGGTCCCACAGGCCTCAACGGGGTTCTCCCCCTTTGAGCTCCTGTACGGGCGACGTGTAAGGGGGCCCCTTGCTCTGGTGAAGGAAGCATGGGAAGGGGATTTAGCCACCCCTGGAGTGTCGGTCATTGAGTATGTCGTGCGCTTCCGGGACCGAATGATGGCCTTGACACGGCTGGTGCATGACAATATGACCCAAGCTCAGGCTGACCAGAAGCGATGGTACGACCAGAATGCTTGTGAGCGGACCTACCAGGTGGGTCAAAAGGTGTGGGTACTGGTCCCCGTACCCCAAAACAAGCTTCAGGCGGCCTGGGAGGGTCCATACCTCGTGCACGAGCAGCTCAATGCCGTCACCTACCTGGTCACCCTGGACCACGCCCGTGGAAGGAGGAAGGCCTTCCATGTGAACATGATGAAGGCTCATCATGAGAGGGAGGCTTATGCCCACCCAGTGTGCAACCTTCCAGAGGAAGAAGAGGCAGAAACCCTCCTCGATCTGCTCACCCAAGCCAAGGCGGGTGGATCCATAGGGGATGTGGGGGTTGGCCACCAGCTCTCGGAGGACCAACGTTCCCAGCTGGGGGCCACCCTGCACCCCTTTCGGGGGCTGTTCAGCAGCCTGCCCGGAAGGACTGAGGCAGCAGTCCATGACGTGGACACTGGCGACCACCCCCCAATCCGGCGTTCAGCATATCGGGTCTCTTTTGAGGTGCAGCAGCAGATGCGCCAAGAGATAGACGAGATGCTGAGGCTGGGGATGATCCAAGCGTCCAACAGCGCGTGGACTTCGCCTGTAGTCCTCGTCCCTAAAAAGGAACGAACTACGCGGTTCTGCGTGGACTACAGGGGGCTCAACGCTGTGTCGGTCACCGATGCGTACCCAATGCCGCGCATCGATGACCTGCTCGACCAGCTGGCCGGGGCCAAGTACCTGACCATCATGGATCTGAGCAGGGGGTATTGGCAGATTCCCCTGACCCCTAGGGCACGGGAACGCTCTGCCTTTATCACCCCATTCGGACTGTACGAGTCCACGGTGATGCCCTTCGGCATGAAGAATGCCCCTGCCACTTTTCAGCGGATGGTCAACACGCTGCTCGAGGGACTGGAAGGGTATGCGACCGCGTACCTGGATGACATTGCCATCTTCAGTCCCACCTGGGAGGATCACCTAGAGCACCTGGCGCAGGTGCTCGGGCGGATCCAGCGAGCAGGCTTGACCATTAAGCCGGAAAAATGCCAGCTGGGTACGAGTGAGGTCCACTACCTGGGACTACCATCGCATCCTGGCCCACCCCCAGGACCAAGAAGCAGATGATGTCCTTCTTGGGTACTGCTGGGTACTATAGGAGGTTTGTTCCACACTATAGTGCCCTGGCCAAGCCCCTGACGGACCTCACCAAGAAAAGGCTGCCCGTCGCAGTCGACTGGACAGTCGCCTGCGAGACAGCTTGCCAGGCGCTCAAGACCGCCCTTTCTAGTTCTCTTGTACTACAGGCAGCCGACTTCACACGGCCGTTCTTAGTGCAGACCGACGCCAGCGACTTCAGCCTCGGTGCTGTGCTCAGCCAGGTTGACACTACGGGCCATGAACACCCCGTTTTGTACCTGAGCAGGAAGCTCCTGCCGAGGGAAGTGGCCTATTCCACGATGGAGAAGGAATGTCTGGCAATTGTGTGGGCCCTGCAGCGTCTTCAGCCATACTTGTACGGACGCCCATTCACCGTGGAAACAGACCACAACCCCCTCAGCTGGTTACACACGGTCTCTGGGACGAATGGGAGGTTGCTACGCTGGAGCCTAGCTCTCCAACAGTACCACTTCACCATTCGCCACAAAAGAGGCAGGGACCATGATAACGCTGATGGGTTGTCCCGGCAAGGAGAGGGTGCGGTAGAGTGCACGGGGGAACACAGGAATGTGATACCCCCTAGCGCCCTCAAAAGCAGGGAGGTGTGAGGTCGGGACCGCCACTATCTTAGATAGGGCCTATACCAGCCTCCATTTTGTCAGCTCACAGAGCCACAGACTGCTAACTACACAGGGCCTGTTAGCATATCCAGTACGACCGGTTTTGATGTCCACTATGAATCAAAAGGGCTTTAGTATGCTAATTGGTTTAGGCCAGTGTCTGAATGGGATGGTCATTGGTATGTTGAATGGCTCGGACTCAGGCCAGTGTTTCCTGCTCCATATGAATTGCAGGCCAGTTAATATGCGTGCTTCAAAGCAAAGGGGAGGGGCCTAGCAGGTTTAAGAACTGTAGCCATGAACAGGCTGCTCTCATTCCATTTTCTCACAGCAGCAAGAAGCACAAGGGACAGATTTGATTTGCCTTGCCAAGGGAGCAGCAGCACATGCTTTGCGGACTGTCCAGCAACTGAAGACTGTTACCTTGGGACGGCAAAGCTCCCTGCCTCCCCATGACCATACAACCCGGTAATATTGATCTCTAGCTAATACCTCTAAGCCTTGTATCATTATCGTTGTATTTTACTCTGACTGCAAATCCATTGTAATTACGTTGTATAGCTTTACTGTATATTTCTGTAATTATCTAGTGCGCCCTTAAGGCAATTAAACCATAAAATTAATCTTGGGCTGATGCTTTTCCTCTGATTACGAATCTTAGAATACCCAGTGGGTAAGAGGGCACCCTCCCCGGCGGCCATTTGCTCTAGGTGCAGTTCCCTTACTGACCTGAGAGACAAAGGGGGCGCCGGAGAGCTGTACCTGTGGAGTTACGTCCCATTGGTTACGTGGGAGGAAAGGGGTCGTCCCTCACAATTGGTGGCAGCGGTGGGATCAGAAGCTGTGATACCCGGGCTACCGTGTGGCGGTCGGCTTAGTTCCTCACAGTTAGCATTAGGGTTAGGATTTTAATTAGGGTTAGGGTTAGGCTGGATTCATATCGCGTTATGGCAGTCCGTTAGACGGACTGCATTACACCACGGTATAACGCAGTGTAACGCAGTCCGTTAACGCTGCCATTCACCCCCATTTGCGGGCGCATCGCGGCGCATGCTGTAAAGCGGCATGCGTTCGCGACGTGCCATCATTCAGTGATGGAGCCTCGGACGCGGCCTTCAGCGTCTGGGCTCTGTCACCGCTAGCGCAGATGAATCATCTGCTGATTCCTCTGCGCTAGCGGGCATAGCATAACGCGATCGCGTTATGCTATACCACTACCAGCCCATCAGCGCTACGTGTTGAACGGGCTGGTAAAACGTAATGTGAACCTAGCCTTTAGCATTAGGGTTAGAATTAGGGTTACGGTTAGAATTAGGGTTAGAGTTGGAATTTGGGTTAGGGTTGGAATTAGGGTTACGGTTAGTATTAGGGTTGGAATTAGAGTTAGGGTTGGGGTTAGGCTTGTGGTTAGGGTTATGGTTAGGGTTGGGATTATGGTTAGGGGTGTGTTGGGGTTAGGGTTATGGTTAGGGTTTGGATTAGGGTTATGGTTGTGTAGGGGTTAGGGTTGTGTTGGGGTTAGAATTGAGGGTTTCCACTATTTAGGCACATCAGGGGGTCTCCAAACGCGACATGGCGCCACCATTGATTCCTGCAAATTTTGCGTTCAAAAAGTCAAACAGTGCTCCCTTTATTCCGAGCCCCGACGTGTGCCCAAACAGTGCTTTTACCCCCACATATGGGGTATCAGCGTACTCAGGAAAAATTGCACAACAACTTTGTGGGGTCTAATTTCTCCTGTTACCCTAGGGAAAAAAAATTGGGGATTAAAAGATCATGTTTGTGGAAAAAAAATGATTTTTTATTTTCACGGCTCTGCGCTATAAACTTCTGTGAAGAACTTGGAGATTCAAATTGCTCACCACACTGTTCTACTGTTTAGGCACATCATGGGCTCTGCAAACATAAAATGACGCCCGCAGACCATTCCATCAAGTTGGTATTACACAACGTCACTACTTCTTTTCCGAGCCCCCACGTGTGCCCAAACAGTGGTTCCCCCGCACATATGGGGTACCAGCATACTCAGGACAAACAGGACAACAACTTTTGGGGTCCAATTTGTCCTGTTACCCTTGTGAAAATAAAAAATTGTAGGCTATAAAATCATTTTTTGAGGGAAAAAAATGATTTTTTATTTTCATGGCTCTGGGTTATAAACTTCTGTGAAGCATTTGGGGGTTCCAAGTGCTCACTACACATCTAGATAAGTTCCTTGGGTGGTCTAGTTTCCAAAATGGGGTCACTTGGGGGTTTCCACAGTTTAGGCACATCAGGGGCTCTGCAAACGTAACATGATGCCTGCAGATCATTCCATCAAGTCGACATTTCAAAACGTAGTTTTCTCCAACATATGGGTGTTATGAATGTGCTAGAGATGGTTTCTGAGCAGAGGCTCCCTCTGGTGGCTACAGACAGTACTGAACCTTTCAGCGAGGAATGGCAATCTGGGTTCACTGACTGGTCTGATATAAGGGAGGTTCCCTCCCATGATGGTTGCCGGTGATCAATTGTTCTTGTCTCAATTGTGGTTCCTGGTTCATTTGGAAGTTTGCTGGAGTCTTGCCTGCATCTCCTGCTTTCAGATAAGATATTTTTTGCTTTTCTTTTTGTGCTTGCTTTTTGCATTGTTTTCTGCACTTTTGTGGAGGTCAGCCCTCCTGGGGCCTGAGCTCCTCACAGTTTATCTGCAGCCACTGTTATTTGCTCTTTTGCTTTTTCCTGTTTTTTCAGCGGCCGCAGCTTGGTTTTGTTCACACTGAGATCTGATTTAGCGGGTGACAAGATCGTATGATCTCAGTATTTTTGTAATCAGAATTGTTGGATTTTTGTAGGGTTTTCTGGGTTGCAGAAAGTAATCTCTCCTTTCCTATCCTATTTAGTCAGCTTGTGGCCCCAGCATTTGCTCAATCTATTTTCTGCATATGTTTGTGTTTTCATCTTGTCTAACCGCCATTATATCTTTGGGGGCTTCCTATTTTCTTTGGGGATCTGCTCCGGGGCAGATAGCTTTCATCTTTCTGTCTTTAGATGTAGTTATCTCTCAGGCTGTGACGAGGCGTCTAGGATCAACGTAGGAACGCTCCACAGCTACCTCTAGTTGTGTCGTTAGTTTAGGAATCTGCAACCCATCAGTTACCAACATCTCAGGTGTTCTGCTGCCCTGCTGTTGTTCCTGTCCTCCTCAGCTACCGAAACACAACAGTATCACCGGTCATAACTGAAAATTATATGGTACTCACAGAAGGGAAAAATAGTGTGGAAAGAAAAAAGTTGTCAGAGTTGTCAGAGATTTTTTTTTTTTCTGTCTGTTGCATTTTTTCCCTCTTTTTCTCTGGGTGTTGAGGAGGATTTTTTTTTCTTTCAATGGAGTTTGCACAGTTGTCTGGCCGTATGGATCAGCTTGCCACTGAGGTTCGGAGTATTGCTACCTATCTTGCTAGGTTGCCGGTTGTGGAACCTAGGATTACCGTGCCAGATTTGTTTTTGGGGGATCGGGCTAAATTTCTGAATTTCAAAAATAAATGTAAGTTGTTTTTTTGCCTTAAAGCCTAAGTCCTCAGGTAACGCAGCACAGCAGGTTCAAATTGTCATCTCTCTCCTGCGCGGCGATCCTCAGGATTGGGCTTTTTTCCCTGACACCTGGGGATCCTGTTTTGAATGATATTGATGCATTTTTTCAGGCTCTGGGGTTATTGTACGATGAACCTAATGTCACTGATCAAGCTGAAAAAACCTTGTTGGCATTAAATCAGGGTCTTGAAGACGCTGAGTTGTACTGTCAGAAATTCCGAAAGTGGGCAGTCCTAACCAAATGGAATGATGATGCTTTGGCAGCCCTTTTTCGGAAGGGGCTGTCAGAGAATGTAAAGGATGTTTGTTAAATATTAATTATTGGTTATGGATTTATTCTACACTCAATTCTGTACCGAGTACATTGACTTTCAGCTGATATTACACATGCTATTTCTGTATGGTAAAGTGTCATCTCCATATATAGAGACCACGTGATCTAAGGGAGATATGTATAATGACTACACGAAGGGAGGGGGTCTCTCACTCTCTCTACAGACACATGGGACAAGGACACTACGATGAATGAACAGCCAGCTGCTATGTAACCACATGTTGCTTCCCTGAGACGCTGCTGAGAAACAGATGGCATTTTTACCATTCAGGATATCAAGGAAGAAGTGTATAAGCTTTGCTATGGACAAATGGACAATCTCTTCATAACTATTTCACTCATTTTATGTTTTCCTGAAATGATGTTTTTTGATGGACAGTCCAATAAACCACTACATTTTTTTATAAGAAACATTGTGACAATTTCCTCATAGTATCGCATCTGGTAACAAGTCTTGGTAAAAATATACTTAAAATAAGCATTTTTAACAATGTTATAGTGGGATTCCCTGCTCCCTCTTGTCTCAATGATTCTATGTCATTGGCTATTCAACTTGACAGACGTTTGCGTGAGCGCAGAGGTATGCGTAAGATAGTGTTGCCTTGTGAGCCAGCTTCTGAGCCCATGCAGTGTGATAGAGTGACTTCTGGGGCACAGCGTCATGAGTTTCGAAAGCGCAATGGGTTATGTTTCTACTGTGGTGATGCCTCTCATGCTATTTCAGTCTGCCCTAAGCGGGGAAGACGTTTTGCACGCTCAGTTGTCTTGGGTAGTGTTCAGACTAAATTTCTGTTGACTGTTACCCTGATTTGCTCCCTGTCCACATTTTCTGCTCAGGCTTTTGTTGATTCGGGAGCAGCTATTAACCTGATGGATTTTGACTTTGCCAAACGTTGTGGGTTTCCCATGATACCCCTGCGGAAGTCTATTCCGCTACTGGGCATTGATTCTACCCCTTTGGCGGAGAATAAACCCGTTTTCTACTCAGGTGATAATGAGGGTTGAACCAGATCGTCAGGAGAGTTGCAAATTTCTGGTGCTGTATAATCTGCATGACATTATTGTTCTAGGTTTCCCTTGGTTACAGTCTCATAATCCTGTTTTGGATTGGAAATCTGTGTCTGTGACCAGTTGGGGCTGCCAATGTGTTAATGCCGACACTCCTGTTTTTTCTGCCTCTCCCCAGTCTCAGGATGTTCCTGACTTTTTGACTGATTTTTCGGATGTATTTAGTGAAAGTAAATCTGCATCTTTGCCCCCTCACATGAGCTACGATTGCGCTATTGAATTAGTGCCTGGTGGTAAATTTCCTTAAGGTCGCCTTTTTAACTTGTCTGTACCTGAACACGATGCTATGCAATCTTATATCAAGGAGTCATTGGAGAAGGGTCATATCAGACCATCCTCTTCACCCTTGGGAGCCGGTTTTTTCTTTGTGGCAAAAAAGGATGGTTCATTGAGGCCGTGTATTGATTATCGTCTCTTGAATAAGATCACTGTGAAGTATCAATGTCCGTTACCCTTGATTTCTGACCTGTTTTCCAGGGTGAAAAGTGCTAGTTGGTTTACCAAGTTTGACCTCAGGGGGCGTATAACCTTATTCGCATTAAGCACGGGATGAATGGAAGACGGCATTTAATACCCCAGAGGGGCATTTTGAGTACCTAGTGATGCCCTTTGGGCTCACTAATGCTCCTTCCGTCTTCCAATCCTTCATGAATTATATTTTCAGGGATTTTGTGGATAAATTTCTGATTGTTTATTTGGATGATATCTTGATTTTTTCCAATGACTGGGACTCTCATGTGAAACATGTTCGGACTGTGTTCCAGATTTTGAGAGAGAATGCACTGTATGTGAAGGGATCAATGTGTCTTTTTGGCGTACAGAAGGTCTCATTTCTGGGATTCATTTTGTCTCCATCTGTTATTGAAATGGACCCGGTCAAGATTCAGGCCATCTGTGATTGGGTCCAACCTACTTCATTAAAGGCTCTTCAGAGATTTTTGGGTTTTGCCAATTTTTATCGTAAATTTATTGGTAATTTCTCCGGTATCGTTAAACCATTGACTGATTTGACCAAAAAGGGTTCTGATGTGGTGAATTGGCCTCCTGAGGCAGTCTCTGCGTTTCAGGAACTTAAGCAGAGATTCACTTCTGCTCCTGTTCTACGGCAGCCTGATGTTTCTCTACCGTTTCAGGTGGAGGTTGATGCCTCTGAAATTGGGGCAGGTGCCGTTTTGTCCCAAAGAGATCCAGAGACCTCTAAGAGTAACCCTTGTGCCTTTTTCTCACGAAAATTTTCTCCAACTGAACATAATTATGACGTGGGTAATCGGGAGTTATTGGCCATGAAGTGGGCCTTTGAAGAGTGGAGACATTTCCTGGAAGGAGCCAAACATCAGGTGGTGGTCCTCACGGACCATAAGAATCTGGTTTATCTCGAATCAGCCAAGCAACTCAATCCTAGACAGGCCAGGTGGGCCTTGTTTTTCACACGTTTTAATTTTGTGGTTTCTTTTCTTCCTGGCACTAAGAATGTTAAGGCGGATGCCCTCTCGAGGAGTTTCTTTGCGGACTCTCCTGAGTTATCTGATCCTACTGTTATTTTGAAAGAGGGTGTAGTTCTTTCCGCCATCTCGCCCAATTTGAGACTGGCCTTGGAAGGGTGTCAGGAGGATAAACCTGAGCGCTGCCCTATTGGGAAATTGTTTGTCCCAGACCAGTGGAAGAAGAGTGTGATGTCTGAGATTCAATGTTCCGCGTTGGCTGGTCATCCCGGGATTTTTGGTACCAGAGACTTGGTGAGTCGGTCCTTTTGGTGGCCTACTTTGTCTCGTGACGTCAGGGAATTTGTGGAGTCCTGTGGGACTTGCTCTCGCTCCAAGCCTTTCTCTCGCTCTAGTGGCTTGTTAATGCCATTACCTGTGCCCAAGAGGCCATGGACCCATATCTCTATGGATTTTATTTCTGACCTCCCTGTTTCTCAGAGAATGACCGTTATCTGGGTAATCTGTGATAGGTTTTCCAAGATGATACATCTTGTGCCATTACCTAAGTTACCTTCCTCCTCCGAATTGGTGCCTTTGTTCCTTCAGCACGTGGTTCGGTTACATGGCATTCCGGAGAACATTGTGTCTGACAGAGGAGTCCAGTTTGGTTCCAGATTTTGGAGGACATTTTCTTCTAAACTTGGTGTTCAATTATCTTTCTCCTTTGCGTTTCATCCTCAGACCAATGGACAAACCGAGAGAACAAACCAAACCTTGGAGACTTATTTGAGATGTTTTGTGTCTGCTGATCAAGATGACTGGGTCTCTTTTTGCTTTTGGCTAAATTTGCTCTTAATAATAGGGCTAGCTCTGCCACCTTGATGTCTCCATTTTTCTGCAATTTTGGGTTTCACCCTCGATTTTCTTCGGGACAGGCGGAGGCTTCTGTCTGTCCGGGTGTTGACTCTGTTGTGGAGCGAATGCAGCAGATTTGGGACCAGGTAGTGGAGAGGTTGTCTCTCTCTCAGGAGAAGGCCCAACGGTTTGCCAACCGGCATAGGACTGATGGTCCTCGGTTTAAAGTGGGGGACTTGGTCTGGTTGTCCTCAAGAAATATCCCTATGAGGGTTGCATCTCCAAAGTTTAAGCCTAGGTTCATTGGACCTTATAAGATCATGGAGATTCTTAATCCTGTTTCCTTCCGTTTGCTTCTTCCAGGGACATTTAAGATCCATAACGTGTTCCACAAGTCCTTATTGAAGAGGTTTGTCGAGCCAGTGGTTCCTATGGCTGCGCCTCCTGACCCTGTTTTTGTTGAGGGCAATCTGGAGTATGTGGTTGAGAAAATATTGGATTCTCGTTTTTCTAGACAGAAACTCCAGTATTTGGTTAAGTGGAGAGGTTATGGTCAGGAGGACAATTCTTGGGTGTTTGCTTCGGACATCCATGCTGGGAGACCGATCCATGCCTATCACCAAGCTCATCCTGATCGGCCTGGTTGCACAAGTGAGGGTTCGGTGACCCCTCCTCAAGGGGGGGTACTGTTATGAATGTGCTAGAGATGGTTTCTGAGCAGAGGCTCCCTCTGGTGGTTACAGACAGTACTGAACCTTTCAGCGAGGAATGGCAATCTGGGTTCACTGACTGGTCTGATATAAGGGAGGTTCCCTCCCATGATGGTTGCCGGTGATCAATTGTTCTTGTCTCAATTGTGGTTCCTGGTTCATTTGGAAGTTTGCTGGAATCTTGTCTGCATCTCCTGCTTTCAGATAAGATATTTTTTTCTTTTCTTTTTGTGCTTGCTTTTTGCATTGTTTTCTGCACTTTTGTGGAGGTCAGCCAGGTCCCCTCCTGGGGCCTGAGCTCCTCACAGTTTATCTGCAGCCACTGTTATTTGCTCTTTTGCTTTTTCCTGTTTTTTCAGCGGCTGCAGCTTGGTTTTGTTCACACTGAGATCTGATTTAGCGGGTGGCGAGATCGTGTGATCTCAGTATTTTTGTAATCAGAATTGTTGGATTTTTGTAGGGTTTTCTGGGTTGCAGAAAGTAATCTCTCCTTTCCTATCCTATTTAGTCAGCTTGTGGCCCCAGCATTTGCTCAATCTATTTTCTGCCTATGTTTGTGTTTTCATCTTGTCTAACCGCCATTATATCTTTGGGGGCTTCCTATTTTCTTTGGGGAGCTGCTCCGGGCAGATAGCTTTCATCTTTCTGCCTTTAGGTGTAGTTATTTCTCAGGCTGTGACGAGGCGTCTAGGATCAACGTAGGAACACTCCACGGCTACCTCTAGTTGTGTCGTTAGTTTAGGAATCTGCAACCCATCAGTTACCAACATCTCAGGTGTTCTGCTGCCCTGCTGTTGTTCCTGTCCTCCTCAGCTACCGAAACACAACATATGGGATATCAACGTACTCAGGACAAATTGGACAACAACTTTTGGGGTCTAATTTCTCCTGTTACCCTTGGGAAAATTACAAAATTGGGGACTAAAAGATCATGTTTGTGGAAAAAATATGATTTTTTTATTTTCATGCCCGGCGTTATAAACTTGTGTAGCCCTTGGGGATTCAAAGTGCTCACCACACATCTAGATAAGTTCCTTGTGGGGTCTAGTTTCCAAAATGGGGTCACTTGTGGGGCGTTTCTACTGATTAGGCACATCAGGGGCTCTGCAAACGTAACATGACGCCCGCAGACCATTCCATCAAGTCTGCATTTCAAAACGTCACTACTTCCCTTCCGAGCCCTGACGTGTGCCCAAACAGTGGTTCCCCCCACATATGGGGTACCAGCGTACTCAGAACAAACTGGACAACAACCTTTGGGGTCCAATTTCTCCTGTAACCATTGCGAAAATAAAAAATAGGGGCTAAAAAATCATTTTTTGAGAAAAAAAATTGATTTTTTATTTTCACGGCTCTGCGTTATAAACTTCTGTGAAGCACCTGGGGGTTCAAAGTGCTCTCTGTGCATCTAGATAAGTTCCTTAGGGGGTCTAGTTTCCAAAATGGGGTCATTTGTGGGGGAGCTCCAAAGTTTAGGCAGGCACACAGGGGCTCTCCAAACACGACATGGTGTCCGCTAACGATTGGAGCTAATTTTCCATTAAAAAATTCAAATGGCGCTCCTTCCCTTCTGAGCCCTGCCGTGTGCCCAAACAGTGGTTCCCCCCCACATATGGGGTATCAGCGTACTCAGGAAAAACTGGACAACAACTTTTGGGGTCCAATTTATCCTGTTTCCCTTGGGAAAATAAAAAATAGCGGGCTAAAAAATGATTTTTGAGGAAGAAAAATGATTTTGTTATTTTCACTGCTCTGCATTTATAAACTTCTGTGAAGCACTTGGGGGTTCAATGTGCTCACTACACATCTAAATAAGCTCCTTGGGGGGTCTAGTTTCCAATATGGGGTCACTTGTGGGGGGTTTCTACTGTTTAGGCACATCAGGAGCTCTGCAAATGCAACATAACGCCCACAGAACATTCCATCAAGTCTGCATTCCAAAATGGCGCTCCTTCCCTTCTGAGCTCTCCCATGCGCCAAAACAGTGGTTCCCCCCACATATGGGGTATTGGTGTGCTCAGGACAAATTGCACAACAACTTTTGTGGTCCAATTTCTCCTGTTACCCTTGTGAAAATAAAAAATAGCGGTCTAAAAAAATCATTTTTGAGGAAAAAAATGATTTTTATTTTCACTGCTTTGTGTTATAATCTGTGAAGCACTTGGGGGTTCAGAGTGCTCACAACACATCTAGATAAGTTCCATAAGGGGTCTAGTTTCCAAAATGGTGCCACATGTGGTTGTTTTTCACTGTTTAGGCACACAGGGGCTCTCCAAACGCGTCATGGTGTCCGCTAACGATTGGAGCTAATTTTCCATTCAAAAAGTCAAATGGTGCTCCTTCTCTTCTGGACCCTGCTGTGCGCCCAAGCAGTGGTTTATGACCACATATGAGGTATCTGTGTACTCAGGATAAATTGCCCAACAAATTTTAGGATCTATTTTATCCTATTGCCCATGTGAAAATGAAAAAACTGAGGCTAAAAGAAATTTTTTGTGAAAAAAAAAGTTCTTTTTTTACGGATCAATTTGTGAAGCACCTGGGGGTTCAAAGTGCTCACTATGCATCTAGATAAGTTCCTTGGGGGGTCTAGTTTCCAAAATGGGGTCACTTGTGGGGGAGCTCAAATGTTTAGGCACACAGGGACTCTCCAAATGCGACATCGCAACCGCTAAATATTCCAGCATATTTTCCATTCAAAAAGTCAAATGGCGCTCCTTCCCTTCTGAGCCCTGCCGTGCGCCCAAACAGTGGTTTATGACCACATATGAGGTATCGGTGTACTCAGGAGAAATTGCCCAACAAATTTTAGGATCCATTTTATCCTGTTGCCCATGCAAAAATGAAAAAATTGATGCTAAAAGAAAATTTTTGTTGGAAAAATTAAAATGTCCATTTTTTTCCTTCCACGTTGCTTTAGTTCCTGTGAAGCACCTGAAGGGTTAATAATCTTCTTGAATGTAGTTTTGAGTAGCTTGAGGGGTGCAGTTTTTATAATGTTGTCACATTAGGGTATTTTCTGCCATATAGACCCCTCAAAGTGACTTCAAATGTGAGGTGGTCCGTAAAAAAAATGGCTTTGTAAATTTTGTTGTAAAAATGAGAAATCGCTGGTCAACTTTTAACCCTTATAACTTCCTAACAAAAAAAAAAAATGTTGTTTCCAAAATTGTGCTGATTTAAAGTAGACATGTGGGAAATGTTATTTATTAACTAATTTATGTCACATAACTCTCTGGTTTAACAGAATAAAAATTTCCATTTTTTTCACAAATAAACCCAAAAATTATCGACCAAAATTTACCACTATCATGAAGCCCAATATGTCACGAAAAAACATTCTCAGAATCGCTAGGATCCGTTGAAGCGTTCCTGAGTTATTACCTCATAAAGAGACACTGGTCAGAATTGCAAAAAATGGCAATGTCTTTAAGGTTAAAATAGGCTGGGTCATGAAGGGGTTAAGGACTGTTTTTTGTGGACAACCATAGAGCGGATGGGAGGATGTCCACCTTATCTCCACCCCAGGGAGTGGTTTGGGGCCTAAATAGCTGGCCTCCAGAGGCAGTCAGGGTTCAGTAGGGCTGGAGAGAGGATCTCCAGTGGTTTGTGTCCAGAGGAAGAAAGACTGACACAGTGCTATTCCTGTGTTTCTCCAGAGCGGGCAGCTCCCCGCAGATGTATGGTCTTGTAACAGCATTTTGTTTTGCTTTCCTGTTTTGCCTGAAAGGCTGTATTTATTTTTTCCCTTCATGTTGGTTTATGCTGTCTATATTATAAACCAACAGAAGATTTAAAGAAACAGTGTTCCCATTTTCTACCTCCATGTTCCGCTGAGTGAGCTGAACTACAATACCGGCCATACACACTGGTCATCATACCGGCCATACACACGTCATTACAGGAGTCATTGATACCTGACCATACATGAGTGTCATCATAGGGGACATTGATACCTGTCCATACATGTGTGTCATCATATGGGACATTGAAATCTGGCCATATGCAAATGACATCATATAGGTGACATTGGTACCTGGCCATATATGTATCATCATTGTTGACATTGATACCTGGCCATACAAGCATGTTATCATGCAAGACATTCATACCCAGTCATGCAGGAGCCATCATACAGGACGTTCATACTGGTGTGGTAGATCGGCTCACTCAGCTGTACATGGAGGTAGACAAGGGAATACTGCCTCTTTACGATCTTCATTGGTTTATTATATGCGGCATAAACCAAGGTGAAGCAAAAAGTAAACACGGCCCTCTGGGCAAAAGCAGCAAAACAAAACAAAGTGGTAACACAAAGCACAGTCCTTGTGGTAGCGGGGATCAGCCCGCTCAGGGTTAGCAAGATCCATGGTTCAGGTTTTAGCACAAACACTTCTCTGGAGAAAGCCTCTCCAGACACTGAACCCTGAACAGCTCAAAGGCCTTCTATTTAAACCCCAGACCACACCCTGAGGTGGAGATAAGGTGGACAACCTCCCACCCGCTGTATGGTTGTCCACAAAAACCCAGCCCTCAAAATGGTCGTTTAACCCCCAGCAACACATAATTTGCTGGAGCAAACTTCTAGGTTCAAATCACTAACGCTAATGGCCTCTGTGAAACGTATCTGCCCTCCAGCACTTTGCCAGTGACTTTGTCACACCAGCCACACTTGAGTGTTGACATACAGAAAGTTCATACTCAGGCATACACACATGTCATCATAGAGGTGTCACGAACAACACAGTTAAGTCCAGCGGACGACACAACAAATACCAACAACAGTATGGAATGGAGTGAGGAAGGCCCAAACCGTATTGAATGAGGGATGGGACACCTCCTGAGCTCCAACCTGTGCCTGTCCCTAAACTCCCCTAATGCCCTAAGCGGGTCCTTCCCTCCTTCCCTTCCTCCTTCCTTCCCTCCGCCACCATCTTGTGCCTAGTCCCTGATTGTCAACTTACTATTGCCTGGCTAATGCACTAGCCGGCAAGAACACTAGCCTCACAACTGCAGATGGTGAACAACACAGTGAGAGTGACAACAACAAGACCAACGGAAAAAGATTAAATAATACTTAACAATCTCCCTGCTGTAAAGCACCACACAGCAGAGGATAATGTACCAGGACCACAAACTCCACGAAAACAGCAGATTCACCACTGAAAGCAGAGAGCTCTTTACTCCAGGCTGGTCATCATAGATTACTCTATCACCGACAGTCAGCTGATGGTTCATGTGACTTTTTAAAGGATGGTGGAAGTGGTCACCACCCACATCAACTGACTAGCAACTAAGCAGCTGCAAGCAAGGAAACTGACGTTAACCCTTGCTGGCCTGAAAGGAAAAAACACATTTAAATTATAGCTGAACCAGAGCTGCCACAAATCCAAAAATAAATCGTGACAAGAGGACTTTCATACCTATATACGCATGCTATGATTCAGGACGTTCATAACTGGCCATACATGCATGTCATCATACAAGATGGTCATATCGGCTATACCTGAGTGTCATCATACAGGACTTTCATACCTGGTCATACATGTGTGTCATCACACTTAACATTCATACCCTGCCAAACACACGTTATCATACAGGATGTTCATAACTGGCCATACATGCGTGTCATCATACAAGATGGTCATACCGGCTATACAAAAGTGTCATCATACAGGACATTCATACCGGGCCATACAAGAGGTATCATATGGGATGTTTATACCTGTTCATACATATGTGTCATCATACACAACATTCATACCCACTGAACCCTGAACAGCTCAGGAGACCTTCTATTTAAACGCCAGACCACACCTTGGGGTGGAGATAAGGTGGACAACTTCCCATCCGCTTTATGGTTGTCCACAAAAACCCAGCCATTCGACAAAATGGCTAGTTAACCGATTGCAAAACATAAAATCTGCTGGAGAAAACATCTGGTTCAAATCACTGAAGCTAATAGCCTCTGTGAAACATATCACCCCTCTAGCACCTTGCCAGTGACTTTGTCACATATCTCACCCCTCTGCCCAATGCCGGGGGTTTTGGCACTTTCACTCGCAAAACAGGTGAGTCTGGACAGGGCATCTCCATTCCCATGCAGCTTCCTTGGCCTGTGCTCGACATGAAAGCTAAAATACTGGAACTCTAGAAACCACCTATTCACCCGGGCATTCTTCCCCTTCCTTTCTCTCATCTATCTCAGGGGAGCAAGACCTTACACTAGCTTCAACTTGCGGCCTAACAGGTAGTATCTCAGTGTGTCAATTGCCCATTTCATGGCCAGGCACTCTTTTTCTACGATGGCATAGTTCTTTTCACAAGAAGAGAGTTTCCTACCAAGCTATAGGACTGGATGTACGTCCCCATCTATTTCCTGGGACAACACAGCTCCCAAACTGACCTCGGAGGTGTCTGTCTGGACCACAAACTCCTTATTGAAGTCAGGTGCGACCATTACCATAAGGTGAGCTTCAAATCCTGGAATGTCACCTCAGATTCAGAGAACAATTTGGCCATCGCTGTCTTTGTGCCCTTAAGAAGACCAGTCAGGGGGGTGGCTATCATGGTGAAATTCAGGATAAATTGCAGATAGTATTCCATATTTCCCAGACACGCCCTAACCTGCTTTTTGGAGACCGGTTGCGGCCATTTCTGAATTGCCTCCATCTCATCTATTTGCGGCTTTATTTTGCACCTTCCAACAATGTAACCCAAGTATTTTGCCTCTTCTTTCCCATGGTGCACTTCTTTGGGTTTATGGTAAACCCTGCCTTCCTCAGTACATCCAGTATTGCCTGGACCTTCTGCATGTTACTTTGTGAGAAGATGGGATCAAGTCCATGGCCTTCTGGAAGGTAGTTGGGGCACCCTGCAGACTGAAAGGCATCCTGATATACTGAAAGCATCTGTCAGGCGTAGAGAAGGCCGACTTCTCCTTGGCACTTGGGGACAGGAGAATTTGCCAGCACTCATTTGTCAGGTCCAGAGTGGTGATATATCTGGCTGACCATAGCCTCCCAATGAGGTCATTGACATGGGGCATCGGATATGCATCAAACTTGGACACATCATTTAGCCTCCTGTAGTCATTTCAGAAACACCACACTCTGTCTGGCAACAATAGGGTTGGACCAGCCACTCTTTGACTCCTTGTTGATGAACAATCTCAAAATCCGATATGGCTTTTGTTTCACCCTCAAATGCGGTTCAGTCAGGATTTCATGCTCCTGCGTACAACCTGGAAACTCTGAAAACAGGTTCCGGTTTCGCTGAAGCAACTCTTAGCACTGTTGCTTCTGGGCTGGTGATGGTGTCTATGCCACTGGGACATCCTCGACGCTGGCTTCAGGATTGGCCCGTAGGCATGTTGCTTCTACCCATTCCCTGTCGTGCCATGGTTTCAGCAGGTTAATGTGGTACACCTGACATGGCTTTCTTCTCCCTGGTTGGTGGACCTTATAGTTGACGTCACTCAACATTTCGATCACCTCGTATGGTCCTTGCCACTTGGCCAGGAACTTGCTTTCCACCGTGGGGATCAACACCAACACCTTGCCTCCAGGGCTAAACTGTCTCAGTCTTGTTGACCAATTGTAGGGCCTTTTGTGGTTGAAGGAGGCACTACTTGACAATTGGCCTCACCCTCGTGATCCTGTCCTGCATCTGGGCCACATGTTCGATGACGCTTTGGTTGGGTGTTACCTCCGCTTCTCAGGTCCCCTTTGCAATGTCCAGAAGTCTGCGAGGGTGCCGTCTCTTTTAGAGAACCCCGTAGAGGCCTGTGGGACTTCTCTAAAAGAGAAAAGTTGGTACGGTAGCAAGCAATCCCAGTCTGGGCCATCCTTCCCCACGGCCTTTTCAGCAAAGATTTAAAGGTCTTGTTGAACCTCTCCACCAGGCTGTTCGTCTGTGTGGCACCCCAGGAGTTTCGCTGCCACAGTGACCTTGCCTTCCTCCAGGGAGGGTGATGTCATGCCTGAAAGCACAGAAGGATCCCTTAGCAGGTAACACAGCATACAACACCTTTCTGACTCCAGACCAGAAGGGGGAGCTCAAACACCTGATTTGAGGGGAGCTTCCCTGGAATATTCTGGCTGGGGGAGAAGTGTAGCTGGAGGGACGAGAGAGAGGACAGACGTGTGGAGACAAGCTGGGGGACAGGAGCCATAGCAGGGCTCACCCCCAGGTCTGAGCGCCAGAGACCGGATGCCTGGAGTCCGAGGCTGAGAGGGTGAAGTAAAGTCCCAGCAGCAGAATCCAGAGGGCAGAGGATAGCAGGTCTTCTGTCCCAATTAAGACTCTTCTTCAAAGCAGCAGCACATGTGAACCGGAGACTCCATAAGTGAGTGATTTCTGAAACAGGTTACAGCTGCCTGTTATGAGAGTGAAGTTCTACTTAAACAAGAGAGAAAGAGAGGGACTTGGACAGAGCTTATAGCAGCCAGTGCCTCAAAGAGCAGCGCTAGGAAGGAGACCTCACATCCCACCTGTAGTAAGGGGATCCTAAACTGCTTTCAGGCTGACCTAGTCCAGTACGATCTGCATTCAATGCCCTGGATACTTTGCCTGTAAATAATCCCCTTTTCATTGGATGCCCAGGGCCACAGACCGGGTCACCGCCGCTGTGACACATCCCTTTAATACACCGGCCCGGTACCGAGTATCCCTTCCCTGGCGGGCGATCCATTTTGGCATCACGAACAGGATATCGAAGCCCGGTATCACTGGGTCCTGTGTGCCTATTTTGAACTGTGTATTGTGCCAGAGACTTTGCTGAAAATTTTGTGCAGTTGTCGCCATTACAATGCCACGAGGTGCGCAGGGAGAAGAGAGGCATGCCATCCTGGGCGGAGCCAGAGGGAGAGCACGCGAAAAGTGAGGTGCTGCGCGCGAAAACGGCAGCTTGCAGAGCACAGGGAGCTGAGGCCTGGGATCACGGCGCGCACCGCTCATCTAGCCGACGGAGCCTGGTAAGCCAGTGGATATGCAGAGCCTGGCTAAGATCATCTAGGGGGGGAACAGAATGTCTCATGCAGGAGAAGATATAGCAGCGGACGCAGGCGCAGCCCCCATAGCTCCGCCAGATGCAGAGTCAGGTGCAGCCGCAGCTCCACCGCAGAACCCAGCGGCCAGCGCAACCACAGTCCCCAGAGCGCAGCAAGTCCCTATAATGCCGCTATTAATGCCATATATACCTGGAGCGGCCTGGCTACCACAATACTCAGGGGAGCCGTATACCCTGAGCGATTTCAGGGAGAAACTGTGCAGTTTATTTGATGTATACCCCCTATCTGAAAACCAAAAAGTGAACATTCTCATTGGACAATTAACTGGTGCAACGCAAAGAGAAGTAAAGTCCTGGCAGGACACTGATAAAGAGACTGTTAAGCAAATTCTGGCTAAACTGAGGAGCACCTTTGACACCCACACTGCAGCAGAAATAAAAATGAGGTTCTTTGGGTGCAAACAAAGGGTGCAGGACAGTATACGGGACTATGTTCTTAACCTTCAGGAGGCACTGCGGGCCATAAAGCAGGTAGACCCAGACAGCATGCAGGACGGAGACAGATTGTTAAAGGAGCAGTTTGTTGAGGGACTCCTGTCTAGCACCCACAGGTCACAGCTGCGCATCATGGCCCAACAAAATCCTGACCTGAGATTTGCAGACTTTAAAGACAGGGCTATCTGGGCATTACACGAACCAAATGTCAGCCGTACAGCACCCCCTAGGCGCCCAGCCATTACATACCACCAGGAGGTGGCATCTTTCCCTCAGGCCCCTGCTGAGGCTGACACACAGACCCTGGATGATGACCCATCTTCAGAGCTGCGTCTGCAGGTTCAGAAGCTGACCAAAAGTGTGACTGCACTAACCAAAACCGTGCAGTCCTTGCAAGTGCCCCAAAAGGAGAAGATAGAGTTAGCCTCCAGTCCTGATGACGTCCCATGGCGATGGAAGAAGAGGATCCCACCAATCAGAGGGAGAGACAATGATCGCTACGACAAGGACGGACGTCCCATTTGCCGCCGCTGCGGAAAAGCAGGGCACCTCGCAAGATTATTTAAACGCGCGACCCCTGGGGCAGAGGGCCAACCCCCAGGAGTAAGATGACTCGGCCCACAGAACTGGAGAGCCAAGTACGTCGGAGGACGACCGGTCCTCCCAATGGTGATTGATGGCATCCCAATAAATGCATTGCTGGACACTGGCTCTCAGGTGACAACTATGCCATATATCCTTTACAAATGATACTGGGCTGACTCTGATTTTACTCGCGGCCCAGCTGATGAGCTGACAGTAGTTGCCAGCAATGGTCAGACTTTGCCACAGAAGGGTAGAATTAAAAGCCCAAGGTATGATAATCGTAGACATTGATCGATGAGAATGTAACCCAATGATGACCTTAGGTACTAATGTGATAGAAAATTGTCTTGAAGAGGTTATTGTTTTGTTGCAATGAGCCGCCCTCCCAGGGCAGTGGGGGTACTCGGATCCGAGCCTATTAACTCCTATGGGGGATGTCATGGCAACACAGCTCGATCCATGGCCTTGGGCGCTCACCATAAATGGGGGATATTTATAGGGGAATAAATGTTTGTATGATGATTCGTGACGCCACCTGTAGTACCTGGTCCGGGTGACCAGCACTGCTGTGCAGATCCTCTGGAAGGGATGGTGTTGTGCAGCTAGATGTTAGGCCTCCTACAGGTGAGACTGTGTCCTACCAGGGCAGGTAGATGTGTAGGGATGCAGGACGGAGGGGAACCCGGCAGGTTAGGGACAAGAAGGTGGACACACACACAAGTCACTTTGGTACCTTTACTGAAGATGTTGCAGGCATATCCCAGTGCACTGTAGGGTGAAGGGTGCACATCCAGATTCTCCCTCTGAGTAGGTATATGGCCTCCTTATCCCTTGTCTTTCTGTAATAAAGTGCTGGCCGGCATGTAGCTGGGCCTAACTTAATCTCTGTCTCGCACCTGGCTGACCTTGTGGTTGGACCTTCTCTTGAAGTACACAGTCCCTGCTTGTAGGGCCCTGCTTGCCTGAACACCATCCTCCTGGCCCTGTTACGTATCAGCTCTGTGGTGCTCCTGGGACTTGTAGTCCTCCAGGAATTCCGGTGTTCTCCTAATGGGTCGTGGAGATCCCTGTAGGCTCGGACCCGGCGTTTGGTATATACTTGATGGGGTGAGCTGGTTAGGCTCTTCTGCCCCTTTGCTACTCTCCTCTTGCCTTCGGCCTACTCGGGCCCTCACACGATTATACACACTGGCAGTTGGTGGGCTGCCTCTTCTGCCGCTCTCAGAGCGTCGGCACGCTCCTAGCTCTTTACTGAACTGAGCTGAACTCACTCTGCTGCAAAATGCAGCCTTCTGCCTTTTGCTCAACTCTGCTGAGCTGCACTAAAACTCCACTGAACTCAACTGCTCTGCTCTCCACTGAGCTGCACTCAGCAGAACTGAACTGACTTCCTGCCTTCACCCTCCTTTTATATTCCTATCAGACTCCCTCTGGTTGTCTTAGGGGATGGGTGAAGGTGTGTGTATGTATAGTGAGACCTCTAGTGGTACAATCCTTCATGCACCCTTCTGGATTTGTGGAACTGAGCGAAGCTGGGCTCCACAGCAACAGGTAGCTGAAACTGCTGGTTCTAGTGAGCAACGGGTCCTGCAGAAGGAGATCAAGGCCCTGATGCAAAGGCAGCAGGTAGAGCTATCTGGCGGAGAAGTCAGCAGTGTCAGAGTGAGTGATGCATTCCCCATTGCAATACCCTCAAAAAGTGAAATGTTAATTTGGTGTTGGGCAGCCATAGGCCTCAGAGGAAGAGATTACCAAGCTCTGGTAGAACCAGTGTACTCTGATAGTAGGCCCACTATCCTGACAGCCAGAGGGGTAGTTGATGTACGCAAGGGGAGGGTACCTGTACGCATCTTAAATTGTGGGGAGGAGGAGGCCAAACTACCTCGGTATGCCACCGTTGCTAAGCTGTTCACAGTCAGTAACAACGCAATTCAGACAACAGAACCCTTGGTCTCGTCTAACCAGGCAGAGGACAATGGCTCTGCAAAACAGCTGGAGGATTGGTGTCAGCAGCTGCATGTAGGCACCGACTCCACCCCTCCACATCAAAAGAATGGGGTTTACCTAGTAGTCCAAGAGTTTGAAAGGGTATTCAGCAAACACCCTTTAGATTTTGGGCAGGCAAAATGGGTCCAACATCATATCCCCACTGGAAATCATCCGCCCATTAAAGAAAGGTACCGGCCTGAACCTCCAAAGCACTACCAATGTGCCAAAGGTATGTTACGAGAGATGAAGGAGGCTGGGGTGATCAGAGACAGTTGTAGCCCCTGGGCAGCTCCGCTAGTCCTTGTTAGAACGAAAGATGGTACGATGAAGATGTATGTTGATTGTTCTGCCTTCATACACGTTGACACGGTGTGCAATCTAGCATACAGCTAAACCATCATTCTATCTTCCAAGTAGACTGTCCTCTGTAGTCTAACTTGTTTATTGGTGAACAGTATAGAACATGCGCAGTAAAACTATAAAAATACAAATGACATGGATAAGTATTGGGCACACAGCTGACACTTTACAATTAACATGAAAGTATACAGTATGATGCAAACTTTACACAGGATTCTAGTAACATCTCCTATGCACTGGCTGCTATACAGTTAATAATCTCTTAAACACTGCATTGCTAGAGAAGATATAGATCTTACCAGATATGCTTTACCAGGATAGCAAACTCAAGTTGGAGAGGTTACAGGAGAGCACGTGTATTCCCTGAAGTACATGGAAGAAAATGAAAATTCTTCTTCCCAGAATACCTTGCTTCAATCCCACAATTGCAATACTCTATCTGCTTGTTAAAGGTACAGGCTATAAATTCAGCCACCACTAGATGGTGCTATAACAAACAAACAGCACACAATACAAAACATACTGCCCTGTAGTCAGATGGGCAGAACATTGATTACAGGAAACTTAACAGCATTACCCACAAAGACGCCAGTCCGTTGCCTAGGATAGAGGAATCACTAGCTGCACTGAGAACTGCTAACTATTTCTCTACCTTAGATCTCACTAGTGGGTATTTGCAGGTTCCCGTGGCAGAGGCAAAAAGAAGACCGCCTTTGCAATACCAATGGGCTCTCAGAGTTCAACTACTTGCTGTTCGGGCTTTGCAGCGCGCCAGGAACGTTCCAGAGATTGATGGAGTGCTGCCTTGGACACATGAACTTCGAGACAGTTCTATTGTACCTAGATGACGTCATTGTCTTCTCCAAGACCTATTAAGAACATTTGGAGCACCTGGCTAAGGTGTTCAAAGCCCTGTCCAAATTTGGCCTAAAGGTGAAGCCGTCCAAATGCCACCTCCTGAAGCCCAGGGTGCAGTACCTAGGCCACGTAGTGAGCGCAGAAGGCGTGGCGCCAAACCCTGACAAAGTCACTGTTATCAAGGACAGGCAGAGGCCTGGCAACATACATGAAATTCGCCAGTTCCTCGGTTGGTAGGCTACTACCGAAGGTTCATCAAAGGCTTCACGGAAATAGCCGCACCTCTGCAAAATCTCCTTGTGGGCCAGCCTAAGAAGGCCAGGAAGAAGAGTTCTACGTTTGATTGGAAAGATCCTTCACTCGGTTGAAGATGGCCCTTACGGGGGATGAAGTTCTGGCCTACCCAGATTATAACCAACCATTTATCCTTTATACTGATACCAGCAATGTTGGACTGGGAGCAGTACTGTCGCAGGTACAGAATGGAAGAGAAAGAGTGATCTCCTATGCCAGCAGGAAACTTCGTCCCACTGAAAGGAACCCTGACAACTATAGCTCCTTCAAGTTAGAGTTCCTCGCCATCGTTTGGGCTGTGACCGAGCGATTCAAACACTACCTAGCTGCGGCAAAGTTTACCATCTTCACAGACAACAATCCACTGACTCACTTGGAAACCACAAAGCTAGGTGCGCTGGAGCAGCGATGGATGGCCCGGCTGTCCAACTACGAGTTCACTATCAAGTACCGAGCGGGGCACAAAAATGCCAATGCTGACGCGCTGTCCAGAATGCCCAACTTACCAGACGGGGAAGAAGATCTGGATACACTTGAAGAAATTGAGTTACCAGCCTTCCACCGTCCAATTGCAGCCCAACGTGCCCAAGGGGTGAAAAACAAGCGCTACATCATGAAAGAGGCTACCTTAAACCCATTGCCTCACCATGAGTGGGCAGAGACGCAAGATAGTGACCCAGCAGTCCTCCTGGTAAAGGAGCTACTGGCACAAGCTGACTTGCATCCTGGTCCAGATGCCCCACAAGAGTCCCAACAGTTGTGGAAGGAAAAGGGCAGGCTGTTCATCTACGAGGGAAAATTGTGTCGGAGGAGTGTCAACGCCTGAACTCATGAATTGGTCTGGCAGGTGGTAGTCCCAAGGCGAGATGCGTCAATGGTCCTGGAAGCGTACCACAATGGAGCAGGACACTTCGGATGGAAGAAGTTAGAGGTCCTACTACGCAAGAGATTCTACTGGATTGGTATGAGGAAGGCTATTGAAGATTGGTGCCGAGATTGTGGACCATGCAACTTGCGAAGAAAAGACCGTAACAGCCAGCGAGCCCCGTTGCAGCCAATTATCACCAAACAGCCACTTGAACTGGTAGCCTTGGACCATGTGAAGCTAACTCCAAGCCGGTCAGGCTATGTCTACGCTCTTACCATTGTTGACCACTACTCAAGGTTCCTGGTAGTCATGCCTGTTAAGGACCAAACAGCAAAGACAGCAGCCAAGGCATTCCAACAACACTTTTGTCGACCACATGGTTACCCTGAACGAATGCTTACTGACCAAGGTCCAGCTTTTGAAGCAGAACTGTTCCAGGAGTTCTGTAACATGTATGGCTGCAAGAAAATCAGAACAACACCGTACCATCCACAGACAAATGGCATGTGTGTGAAGATGAACCAAGTGGTAATTGACCTCTTGAAGACTTTGTGTTGTGAATGTGTTAGAAATGAATTCTGAGCGGGAGCCCCCTCTGGTGGTTACAAACAGTACTGAACCATTCAATGAAGATTGTGAAGATTGGCGATCAGGAGTTACAGACTGGTCTTATATAAGGGAGGTTCCCTCCCATCAGGGTTGCCGGTGATCAATTGTTCTTGTCTCAACTTTGGTTCCTGGTTCGCTTGGAAGCTTGCTGTGTTTTGCCTGCATCTTCTGCTAACAGATAAGATTTTTTCTGCTTGTATTTTTGTGCTTGCTTTTTGCATTGTTTCCTGCACTCTTGTGGAGGTCAGCCAGGTCCCCTCCGGGGGCTTGTGCTCCTCTAAGTTTATCTGAGCCTCTGTTATTTGTTCATTTGCCTTTTCCAGTTTTTTCTGTGGCTGCGGCTTAGTTTTGTTACACCAGAGAATTAATTTAGGTGGTAGAGGTCGTGTGATCTCAGGTGTTTTTGTAATTAGTAGAGTTGGTACTTTTTAGGGTTTTTGGGGATTGCAGTAAGTGTCCTTCCTATCCTTTTCTTTCTAGGTAGATTGGGCCCCAACGTTTGCTCATACTATTTTCTGTCTGTGTCTGTATTTCCTCTTGTCTAACCGCCATTACATGTTTGGGGGCTTCCTATGTTCTTTGGGGATCTGCTCCGGGGCAGATAGTTTTCCTCTTTCTATCTTTAGTTGTAGTTAGCTTCTCAGGCTGTGACGAGGCGTCTAGGACCAACGTAGGTACGCTCCACGGCTGCCTTTAGTTGTGGTGGTTAGTCAGGGTACTGCAATCCAGTAGATTCCAACCTCTCTGGTGTATTGCCGTTTTTGCCTGCTCTCCTCAGCTACCAAAACATAACAACTTTGCCTCTGGAAGAGAGGAACTTGTGGCCAGAAAAGTTGCCAGATCTGGTGGATCTCTACAACCACATTCCGGTGATTTCTACCAACTGTACACTCCTAATGAGAGCGAGACCTGGCAAATTACCAATTGATTTGGACATGGGAGTTCTGACACCTGAGGTAACATCACCAGATGCAGACTGGGATACTGAGCGTCAGCAACGGTACCGCAAGGTGCAAGAATGTGTAGAGAAGAGTTTGTCTCAGGCAAGACAAAAACAAGAAAGAACTTACAATCAGCATGCACCTGCAGTTCCCTTGTCACCTGGTGAACAGGTACTCAAAAGGAAAAGGCGACTCCACAATCTTGACGATCACTGGGAAGCGGAGCCATATACCATTATGCCCTCGGACTTTGACAATACCAAGGTGTGCCTTATCAGTAAGGATGGAGGAGAAAACTCCACAGCAGTATCCAGGGATCACTTGAAATCGTGCCCTGACTAGTTAAAGGGAAAGATTGGAGATAAGGACATTCCTTCATCAGTAGAAAAAGTGGAAGAAAAGGTCCGCTCTGTACTTGGTGAGTTCCCGTCGAACTGGACAAGAATAAACCAGGCCATAGTAGTGCCCGTCTTGACCTTTGCCCAACCGACAGTGCCTGAAGGAGAAGTGACTCAAGATCAGCCTGAAGAACTGCAAGTTCCAGGGACGGAAGCCACACCTGCAGCGGAACTCGAAAGTCTACTTCCTGCCTCCGGTGAATCTGTCATGCCCACAGTGAGAAGGGTTAGTCCAAAAAAATCAGGTATACCCGTGCTACGTAGAATCACCAGTAGCATAATCACTAGGGAGCACACTACACCAGTGGTAGTTAACTGATATGTTTAGGTAGCTGAGGAGGCAGGAGCAAAAAACCGCATAGGCAGCCTAACACCAGAGAGGTTGGAAACTAATAGACCCCTAAACTAACCGCACAACTAGAAGTAGTCGTGGGACGTTCCTATGGTGCCCTAGATGCCTCATCACAGCCGGAGAGATAGCTATCCCTGAAGATGGAAAGAGGAAAGCTAACTGCCCCGGAGTAGACCCCAAAAGATTAGGAAGCCCCCAGACATATAATGGCGGTTAGACAAGATGAAAATACGAACACAGACAGAAAATAGATTGAGCAAACGCTGGGGCCCAAAACTGTCTAGATAGGACAGCAAAGGAGAGAATACTGTCTGCAACCCAGAAAACCCTAGGAAAAACTCCAACACTTCTGAATCCAAAAATACTGAGACCACACGGTCTCGACCACCTATATCAGATCTCTGGTGTGGACACGTAGCAACCCAGCAGTAAAATATCACAAGAACTGAGCAAATAACAAATACAAAAAACGAACGGAGACCAGCCAAAGCCCCCCAATGGGGACCCGGCTGAAGACAAAAAGCAATGCAGCAAAAGGCAAGGAATTCAAATCACAGTAAAAAAAACTGAAAGAGACTTATCTGAATGCAAGCAGGAGACAGCATAAAAGCAAGCTGAATTCCAACCTAGACCAGGAAGAACAATTGATCACCGGCGAGGATCATGGGAGGTCAGTTCACTTATATCAGGCCAGTCAGTATCACCTGACAACCACTCGTTAACTGCAGGTGTAAGACTCTTGGTGTTCAACATAGGTTCAATACCCTCAGCAACCACCAGAGGGAGCTTCAGCTCCGAAGTCGTCTCCAATACGTTCACAACAGTTAACACTGTGGACCCAGTCACGTCACTACAGACACCAATGCTCTGTAGGTCAATCCGTACAACCAAAGGCCTACTCCCAACTAGGTTTCGCATATGAGTGAATTAAGTACATGTGCCTACAGAGACTACTGTAAGAACCTTTAACCATTCTTATTTCATTCTCTAAATGGACAATTGGGTTACTGGACTCGGAGTGACCAAGACAATACTTGTAAATAGTTAATATTAATGGCCACAGAACAAAAAAAACGCCTGGCGTGGCTGAAGACGTGGTCCAGGAGGGGAATCATCCATGCCTTGTAGCCCGCCCAAGGCCTATGTTGAGGGTTTGAGGCAGGTCCCTCACATTGTACTTTGCTAGGGTGAAAAAGGACACCCCATTTCAGACTCCGCCAAATGTATATATTTAATGTTATAATTCCTGTAAATAGCTATAATATGTTTTTCTTTATGTTTCCTCAGTCCAGGAGTACTGAATTTTTTCTAGGGGGGAATGTGGCACCCCAGGAGTTTGGCTGCCACAGTGACCTTGCCTTCCTTCAGGGGAGGGTGATGTCATGCCTGAAAGCACAGAAGGATCTCTTAGCAGGTAACACAGCATACAACACCTTTCTGACTCCAGACCAGAAGGGGGAGCTCAAACACCTGATTTGAGGGGAGCTTCCCTGGAATATTCTGGCTGGGGGAGGAGTTAGAAGTGTAGCTGGAGGGACGAGAGAGAGGACAGACGTGTGGAGACAAGCTGGGGGACAGGAGCCATAGCAGGGCTCACCCCCAGGTCTGAGCGCCAGAGACCGGACCCCTGGAGTCCGAGGCTGAGAGAGTGAAGTAAAGTCCCAGCAGCAGAATCTGGAGGGCAGAGGACGGCAGGTCCTCTGTCTCAACTAAGACTCTTCTTCAAAGCAGCAGCACATGTGAGCCGGAGACTCCATAAGTGAGTGATTCCTGAAACAGGTTAAAGCTGCCTGTTATGAGAGTAAAGTTCTACTTAAACAAGAGAGAAAGAGAGGGACTTGGACGGAGCTTATAGCAGCCAGTGCCTCAAAGAGCAGCGCTAGGAAGAAGACCTCACATCCCACCTGTAGTAAGGGGATCCTAAACTGCTTTCAGGCTGACCTACTCCAGTACGATCTGTATTCAATGCCCTGGATACTTTGCCTGCAAAACTGTAAGTAAAGCTTTGGAAACTGCAACTCACTGACTGTTTCTCAGTTTCTTCCTGCGTCTCCTATTACACTCAGCTGCATCTCTCAGCACCATTACCTTAATACTACAACATCTACCTGCCCTGAGATCACAAGCTTTACCTGTGGAAAGCTATTTCACCTCTGCTGCATCGCACCATCGGTCTCAGTGGATCTGCACCGCAGCGCTGGTCATCTCTGACCAGATACCAAAGGTTGCGTCACGAATACCTTACTACAAACTCTATTCACATCCCCTGTAAATAATCCCCTTTTCATTGAACGCCCACGGCCACGGACCGGGTCACCGCCGCTGTGTCACATACAATACACCAGCCCGATACCGAGTATCCCTTGCCTGGCGGGCGATCCATCTGCAGATGGTACATCAAAATCCAAAGTTGGGTATTCAAGAAAGCCTTATACAACTCCCTCATCACTTTGGACATAAAAGAGGTCCCTTGATCCGTTAGGATCTCCTTTGACAGGCCCGTCCGGAAAAAAATATGGACTAGCTCTCGCACTGTACTCCTAGCGGAGGAGTTTCTCAGTGGTACCACCTCCGGGTACCGGGTTGCATAGTCCATTTCCACCAGGATGTATTGGTGACCCTTGGCAGACTTAACTAAAGACCCAACAAGGTTATGTCATTTTAGTCAAATGGGACTTCTAATATGAGCAATGGCACTAGAGGAATGCAGAAGCATGATACGGGAGCAGTTAGCTTGGTAGGGTAGAATCAGCAGTTATTAACAATGTCTTGGTGACACCCAGGCCAGTAGAACCTCTGAAGTACTCATTCTTGAGTTTTGTCTACTCCCAGATGCCCACCCAAGACATGTGAATAGACCAGATCTAATATCCTACGCCTATAGGGTCCCGGCACCAACAACTGCTCTATCACTTCTTCTCTTGGTTTAGTGACCTGATAAAGCAGCTTGTCATTTAAAGTAAAATATGGATATTTGGTGTTTGCCCCCGGCTCTTGAGCAACCCCATTTTTCACAGTCACATTATGAAAAGCCCCTTTCAATGCAAGATCTTGTATTTAGACAGTTCCAAAATTACCCCCAGAAACCCCCAACTCTGGAATCTCATCCTCATGGGTCACTGTCTCATCCTTGTAAAAAGAATAACTTGGCACTCAACTTACGAAGTAAGGAGATTTTATTGCAGTCACAAATTACAAAGTTTCGGTCCCACTTGGACCTTTATCAAAGCACCGACTGCTTTATGGGAATGGATTCAAAAGTATATATGCCTCACATGGGCCAATGACAATGCTCTATGGAATCGTGAGCTAGAGGTGATGAATAACACCTAATATTAGACCAGGTGCTTGGGATACCGTGTTGGGAGCGAGGCTGCACCATTCACTATATCACCACCGGGTGCCTCTGCCTAACTTCAATACCTAAATTGTGCACCGTGTAGGGATAACTGAATTTATTCCAGTGGACACTGGTAAATTCCAGTCCTGACACATACCCTCTAGCAGGTATTTGACTTTCTCCTGTAAGCACCTGGTCTAATATTAGGTGTTATTCATCACCTCTAGCTCACGAATCCATAGAGCATTGTCATTGGCCCATGTGAGGCATATATACTTTTGAATCCATTCCCATAAAGCAGTCGGTGCTTTGATAAAGGTCCAAGTGGGACCGAAACTTTGTAATTTGTGACTGCAATAAAATCTCATTACTTCATAAGTTGAGTGCCAAGTTATTCTTTTTACTTTCATGTGGTTGGGTTCCTACTTGAGCACCTCACACAGCTGTGCCACGCTATACTGTATTATTACTGTCTCATCCTTGTCACCAGCAAGGACACATGGGGAACTCATCCACCTCCGATTGCAATGGGGATTCTTCATGGATTGAGCATCTCCTGTCTGTCTTTTTCCCACAAGTTCCAGAACAGGCTAAAGTCCTACCCGATTATCAAGGGGTGTAGTAAGTCTCTGACCTCAAGAGAATCAGTACCACAGTTTGTTTTTATCATCACCACAGTTTGTTTTTATCATCAATCTGGCGACGGGGTAGTCCTTGGCGACCCAGTGGATACAGAGGACACCCACATGTTTCCCAGGGATCAACTGGTGGGGGAGTGAGTCCAAGAGACCTGACACCAGCACCCCATTTATTGCCACGGGACGTGCCTGTGGCCACTCACTGGGATGATAGTCCACAATGCAGGCGGGATAGGCATAGTACGAGCAGTGCCTTCATAGGCTACAGTCCATCTCGTCGGAGGACAAAGGACGACAGGCGGCTATGTGTCCTGGACCGTGACATCTCAAGGAGAGAAAGTCTTTACCAACAGCCTATGGCAACCCTTCAGCAATCCCTTGGGCTCTAGGACTCCCCCAGTGGTGGCTCTACTACAACTCTTTGGGGACTTGGGCTCCCGCTGGGTATCTCAGTATGGAGATGCACCAACCCCCCCCCAACTTTCTTAGGGACCTCTTGACCATCTGGTACCTCTCTATGAGGCCAAATAGGTTGTCCACATTCCAGGGTTCTCCCTAGGCAACCCAGATCTGCACTGGCCTTGGGAGAGAGTGAATAAATCTGTCCATGACAACCTGCTCGACCATTTGGGCTAGAGTGGAAGACTTCGCCTGAAACCACTTCTGTACATGATGCAGTAAATCAAATATTTGGGATTGAGCCAGTTTGTCACCATAATACGCCCAGTGGTGAACCCTTTGTGCTCTGACCAACATAGTCAACCCTGCTAGTGCCAAAATTTCAGTTTTTGATTTGACATACTCCTGTGTGTTATGTTAGGTAGCTGAGGAGGACAAGAACAACAGCCGGGCAACCGAACACCTGAGATGTTGGTAACTAATGGGGTGCAGATTCCTAAACTAACCACACAACTAGAGGTAGCCGTGGAGCGTTCCTACATTGATCCTAGAAGCCTCGTCACAGCCTGAGAGATAACTACACCTAAAGGCAGAAAGATGAAAGCTATCTGCCCCGGAACAGATCCCCAAAGAAAATAGGAAGCCCCCAAACATGTAATGGTTGTTAGGCAAGAAGAAAGCACGAACACAGACAGAATATAGAATGAGCAAATGCTGGGGCCACAAGCTGACTAAATAGGATAGGACAGGAAAGATTACTTTCTGCAACCCAGAAAACCCTACAAAAATCCAACAATTCTGATTACAAAAATACTGAGATCACACGATCTCGCCACCCACTAAATCAGATCTCAGTGTGAACAAAACCAAGCCGCAGCCACTGAAAAAACAGGAAAAAGAAAATGAACAAATAACAGTGGCTTCAGATAAACTGAGAGGAGCACAAGCCCCCCGGAGGGGACCTGGCTGACCTCCACACAAGTGCAGGGAACAATGCAAAAAGCAAGCACAAAAATAAAAGCAGAAAATATCTTATCTGATAGCAGAAGATGCAGGCAAGACTCAGCAAACTTCCAAATGAACCAGGAACCACAATTGAGACAAGAACAATTGATCACCAGCAACCATCATGGGAGGGAACCTCCCTTATATCAGACCAGTCAGTGAACCCAGATTGCCATTCCTCGCTGAAAGGTTCAGTACTGTCTGTAACCACCAGAGGGAGCCTCTGCTCAGAAACCATCTCTAGCACATTCATAACAGTACCCCCCCCTTGAGGAGGGGTCACCGAACCCTCACTTGTGCAACCAGGCCGATCAGGATGAGCTCGGTGATAGGCACGGATCAGTCTCCTAGCATGGATGTCCGAAGCAAACACCCAAGAATTGTCCTCCTGACCATAACCTCTCCACTTAACCAAATACTGGAGTTTCCGTCTAGAAAAACGAGAATCCAATATTTTCTCAACCACATACTCCAGATTGCCCTCAACCAAGACAGGGTCAGGAGGCGCAGCCATAGGAACCACTGGTTTGACAAACCTCTTCATTAAGGACTTGTGGAACAGGTTATGGATCTTAAATGTCCCTGGAAGAAGCAAACGGAAGAAAACAGGATTAAGAATCTCCATGATCTTATAAGGTCCAATGAACCTAGGCTTAAACTTTGGAGATGCAACCCTCATAGGGATATTTCTTGAGGACAACCAAACCAAGTCCCCCACTTCAAACCGAGGACCATCAGTCCTATGCCGGTTGGCAAACCGTTGGGCCTTCTCCTGAGAGAGAGACAACCTCTCCACTACCTGGTCCCAAATCTGTTGCATTCGCTCCACAACAGAGTCAACACCTGGACAGACAGAAGCCTCCGCCTGTCCCGAAAAAAATCGAGGGTGAAACCCAAAATTGCAGAAAAATGGAGACATCAAGGTGGCAGAGCAAACTCAGCCAAAGGCAAAAAAGAGACCCAGTCATCTTGATCAGCAGACAAAAAACATCTCAAATAAGTCTCCAAGGTCTGGTTTGTTCTCTCGGTTTGTCCATTGGTCTGAGGATGAAAAGCAGAGGAGAAAGATAATTGAACACCAAGTTTAGAACAAAATGTCCTCCAAAATCTGGAAACAAACTGGACTCCTCTGTCAGACACAATGTTCTCCGGAATGCCATGTAACTGAACCACGTGCTGAAGGAACAAAGGCACCAATTTGGAGGAGGAAGGTAACTTAGGTAATGGCACAAGATGTATCATCTTGGAAAACCTATCACAGATTACCCAGATAACGGTCATTCTCTGAGAGACAGGGAGGTCGGAAATAAAATCCATAGAGATATGGGTCCATGGCCTCTTGGGCACAGGTAATGGCATTAACAAACCACTAGAGCGAGAGCAAGGCTTGGAGCGAGAGCAAGTCCCACAGGACTGCACAAATTCCCTGACGTCACGAGACAAAGTAGGCCACCAAAAGGACTGACTCACCAAGTCTCTGGTACCAAAAATCCCGGGATGACCAGCCAACGCGGAACAATGAATCTCAGACATCACACTCTTCTTCCACTGGTCTGGGACAAACAATTTCCCAATAGGGCAGCGCTCAGGTTTATCCTCCTGACACCCTTCCAGAGCCAGTCTCAAATTGGGCGAGATGGCGGAAAGAAATAACAGTAGGATCAGATAACTCAGGAGAGTCCGCAAAGAAACTCCTTGAGAGGGCATCCGCCTTAACATTCTTAGTGCCAGGAAGAAAAGAAACCACAAAATTAAAACATGTGAAAAACAAGGCCCACCTGGCCTGTCTAGGATTAAGTTGCTTGGCTGATTCGAGATAAACCAGATTCTTATGGTCCGTGAGGACCACCACCTGTTGTTTGGCTTCTTCCAGCCAATGTCTCCACTCTTCAAAGGCCCACTTCATGGCCAATAACTCCCTATTACCCACGTCATAATTACGTTCAGTTGGAAAAAATTTTCGAGAGAAAAAGGCACAAGGGTTACTCTTAGAGGTCTCTGGATCCCTTTGGGACAAAATGGCACCTGCCCCAATTTCAGAGGCATGAACCTCCAACTGAAATTCTGTAATGCTGTAGATAAGCCCCCAATGTAACCTGAAAGATGAGAAAAATGAGTTAGATTATACTCACCCAGGGGCGGTCCGCCGTCCGGTCGGGTCCGATGGGCGTCGCGATCCGGTTCGGTGCCTCCCATCTTCTAGCGAAGCCATCCTCTTCTCTGCGTCCCGTTGCGGCTCTTGCGCAGGCGCACTGATCTGCGCTGGTGAGGGCAGAGCAGAGTACTGCAGTGCGCAGGCGCCGGGCAAGGTCAGAGAGATCCGGCGCCTGCGCACTGCAGTACCCTGCTCTGCCCTCACCAGGGCAGATCAGTGCGCCTGCACCGGAGCCGTGACGGGATGCAAAGAAGAGGATGGCTTCGCTAGAAGATTGGAGGCGCCGAACCGGACAGTGACGCCCATCGGACCCGATCGGACGGCAGACCGCCCCTGGGTGAGTATAATATAACTCGTTTTTCTCATCTTTCAGGTAACATCGGAACCTTATCTACAGCTTTGCAGAATTCTGTAGATAAGCCCCTGATGGCGGTGGCCTCATCTCATACTCCAAAAATGGAGTGACAGATTCTCTTTAAGTAGCTACAATCACTCAGAGAGAACCATTGAACCACCCCTGCCATGTCCGCCATGTTGTATTGTGCTGCCAGCAAAAGGAATGAGAGAGGAGTGAATTTGAGAGTCACGGGGGTGAGGGGACACTGGGGACGTGCTCCTTCTCCTCCAGACTCCTCTGTACTAGTCCTCCTCAAGACTCTTCTGTACTAGTGCTCCTCCAGACTGTTCTGTCATGTTCCTCCTCCAGACTGTTCTGTCCTCTTCCTCCTCCAGACTCCTTTGTCCCCTCCTCTTTCAGACTCTTCTGTCCTCCCCCAGACTCCTTTGTCCTCTTCCTCCTCCAGACTTCTATCTTCTTCCTCCAGACTCCTGTACTCTCCTCTTTTAGACTCCTTCATCCTTCTCTTCCAGATTCCTCTGTCCTCCGCTGCACTCCTATGTTCTTCTCCTCTTCCAAACATCTGTGTCCTCCTCCCCCAGACCTTTCTGTCCTCCTCCTTTTCAAGACTCCTCTGCTTGCCTACTCCTTCAGACTCGACTCTTCTGTCCTCCACCAGACTCCTCTAATTCCTGCTCCACACTACTTTACTCCCTCCATATTCATCTTTACTCTCCCTGATTATTGTCTTCCTCATCCAGAACCCATTATCATCCTTCACACTCCTCCTCCTCCAGACTCGTTTGTCCTCCTCCTCCAGAGTCCTCTGTTCTCTTCCTACTAGACTCCCCTGTCCTCCCTCTCATCTTCCAAACTCCTCTGTGCCCCTCCTCCTCTTCCTCTTTCAAATTCCTACGTACTTTTCTTCAAGACTCCTGTCTTCCTCCTTTACACTCCTTTGTTATCCACCTCTTCCAAACACCTGTGTCCTCCTCCAGACTCCTCATCCTCCCCAAACCTTACTGTCCATCTCCTTTTCCCAAACTTCTTTGTTCTCCTCCTCCAAACTTTACTACTTTGTCCTCCTCTAGACTCCTCTGTTTCTTGCTCCACACTCCTCTGTCCTCCTCCATACTCTTTCCTCTTCCTGATTGCTGTCTTCCTCCTTCAGAATCCTCTATTATCCTCCACAATCCTCCAGACTCATTTGTCCTCCTCCTCCAGACTCCTCAAGACACCTCTGTCCTCACTCTCCTCTTCCAGACTCCTCTGTGCTCCTTCTCCTCCAGGCATCTCTATCCTCTTCTCCCAGACTCCTTCTTCCTCCTCTTCCAGATTCCTGTCTTCCTCCTCTACACTCATCTATTTTCCTCCTCTTCTAAACATTTGTGTCCTCCTCCAGACTCCTCATTCTCCCCACACTTTTTTGTCCTCCTCTTTCTCCAGACTCCTCTATTCTCCTCCTCTCCAGACTCCAGAGGATACAGGGGTGGGGGTCCGCCTGTCAGTGCTCAGACCATACACACTGCTTCAGTTGTTGCACGGGGGAGGGGGGACTGCCTGTCAGTGCTCAGACCATACGCATTGCTGCAGAGGTTACAGGGGTGGGGGAATCTACCTGCCTGTGCTTGGACAATACACATTTCTGCAAAGGTTACAGGGGTGGGGGTTCACCTGTCAGTGCCCAGACCATTCACATTGCTGCAGAGGTTACAGTGATGGGGGGTCCACCTGTCAGTGCTCAGTCCATACACATTGCAGCAGAGGTTACAGGGTGGGGAGTTCACCTGTCAGTACTCAGACCATACCCCGAACCCTACATCACATTGGTCTGCATGGCTATCATCCCAGAAGGAAGCCTCTCCTAGAGATGATGCACAAAAAAGCCGCAAGCACTGTGCTGAAGACAAGCAGACTAAGGACATGGACTATTGGAGCCATGTCCTCTGATGAGATCAAGATAAACTTATTAGATTCAGATGGTGTCAAGCGTGTGTGATGGCACCAGGTGAGGAGTAAAAAGACTCGTGTGTCCTGCCTACAGTCAGGCATGGTGGTGGGAGTGCCATGGTAGGGGCTGTATGAGTGCTGTGGGGGCTACGGTACATTAAGGGAATCATGAATGCCAAGTACTGTGACATACTGAAGCAGAGCATGATCCACTTTCTTCATAAACTCGGCCGCAGGGCAGTATTCCAACATGATAATGACCCCAAACACACATCCAACACCACCACTGCCTTGTAAAGAAACAGAGGGTAAAGGTGCTGGACTGGCCAAGTGTGTTTCCAGACCTAATTCCTATTGAGCATCTGTGGGGCATCATCAACAGCGCAAGGTCTCCAACATCCACCAGCTCCGTGATGTCGTCATGGAGGAAGGAAGAGGACTCCAGTGTTGACCTCTAGTGATCTCCATGTCCACGAGAGATAAGGCAGGAAATAATGGTGGCCACACAAAATATTCACACTTTTGGAACAATTTGGCCATTTTCATCTAGGGGTGTACTGACTTTTGTCGCCAGCGGTTTAGATATTAATAGCTGTGTGTTGAGTAATTTAGAGGCACCACATTTTCACTATTGTATATACAAGTTGTACACATACTACTATACATTGTATCACAGGGTCAGATCACCAGTGTTGTCCCATGAAAAGATATAATAAAATATTTACAAAAATGTGAGGGGTTCACTCAATTTTGTGATATGCTGTATGTGTTTTGCTGCAGCTGTTTCATGTATTTTCAGCGTATGCTTCCATAAATTAATAAACAAGATGTTTTATGGTGCCAATGCTGCCAAGGGGGCCCACCGGGGGATTCTCGAGGGTCAGTCCAAGCCTGTATGTAGCATGCATACTGTATGTTACTATATATATTCATTTTCCTGATCTACGTGTTCAGTTCCTCCATGTTTAGTCTATAATCAAATAGCAACAAATAGCGTGTAAGAAATGGTTATCTGTGCGCTGCAGCGCGAGGTGCAGAGACGTGTGTAGCAGAATATTTCTATCACTAACGCTTCATCACATCTCATAGAACAACAGACTGACAACCTGCACAATCAATGCTTCCTTAATGTATGAGAGCCGCGTGTTAAACCGAGTTGTTCCCATTCCCCATACAGAGTAAAGAGTTAAATCCCATTTCTAGATGAAAGCAAATCAATGCATACAGCACAGGGCTCTTCATTCTGGACAGCTGCAGCCTTGTGTATTTTTAGTGTCATAATGAGAGCAGCCAGGAACACCAGACAGGGGATCATTAGGAGGTGAGGGCCTTTTAATTAATCAGTCAATCATCAACCCAGGAAAATCCTTCTTCTTACAGCCAAGTGCAATGAGTAATAAAATGGGAGCTGCAAATCCACCACCCCTCCACCCATTGTCAGCTTATTTTCTGAAACACCCGCCTGTTACACCCCACTTGTGCTGGACCCTATCCATCAGGTAATTGTCAGTCCAGTCTGAGTTCTTCACTCTTCACCGTAGGGCCTGTAGGGCTGGAGCTGATGCCTATCTGTCCTCAGGATCCACATTGCTCCTCAAAGAAAGAATGGTGATGGAACTATTGTTTATTGATGGGTAGTGAAGATTATTGGTATGGTCAGTGAAGAACTGCAATCATCAGGATATCCAAAAAAATGGATGCACCTCTTTGCCACCTGTTGATGACTGTATTGAGTCGCTAACAACATTACCTTAGCTGAGAAAGTTAGGATATCATGTAAGTGTAAAGGGATGGGGAGTCGAAGGTGCGGTTCATCAGAGTTCTGCAACACTTGCAACCAAATGTTGCCAAGTAAGGTGGAACCGGAAGATGGAGGGAGCATTTCTGAAGGGATCAAGTTGAAGGGAGCACCGGGTCAGATGGTAGCTATGCCGCAATTACCAAATATAAGAGACCAGACAGGAAAGCAGTTGGCACCAACCAGTGAGAGAGTAAGGACGTGTGAATGGTGGAACACAGAGGCACAGAGACAGAGGAGTGGCTGGGGCCGAGAAAAGTGGGACATCATGGGACAAGTCTAACGTCCAGACTACGCCCGTAAAGAGTCAAAGCCCAGACGGCACCAGTCAAGACTCAATGTCCAGACTACATCGGTCAAGACATGATGTCCAGACGCCACAAGTCAAGCACCGAAGGTGGAACTCTGATCACCTTACGAGGTCGGAAGTCTGCTGTGATGACCCTGAAACACAAGTCAATCGAGCCGTTACTTCCAGCGTAGACGCACAGTTCAGGCTGTCGGCTGGGGCCGTGCAATGGAAGGGACCAGGGCCGGCCTGGGTGAGGAGAGCACATAGAGCTAATGCCAGTATAATAATCAAAACCGCCTGAAAGTGTAGTGACGGGCCTATCGTTGCGAGTGCTGCCGGTGAAAGTTAAGCGGAAAGACATTATAGCGCTGTTCACCCTGAAATATAGTTAGGTAGAATAGAGCATAAGCTATGAAACTGTTGACTTGTTGTTATTGCCATTACTGCTAATATTGTGTGTTTTGATACCCTGTACCCGAGCAACTGACTGTTCCCATAATTAACACCTTCATTTCATGTGCTAGAAAAATAAATAGCTTAGTTGATTACACTGCCTCATCTCTATCTGCGTGCTGCATTCTTGTAACCTGTTCATATAAGAGCCCGCTACTTCTTATAGTTCTGAAACAATTCTTAACACATCTTGATTTACACATTCATTTATTCTCCTTCTTGTTAGTTTTACCATGTTCTATATAAAATGGGCTAGACAGACCAAGTATGGTTCCTCAAAGCCAAGAAATGCAAGTGAGATCCATCTGAATCAAGTAGAGCAAGTGTAGTCCTCAGAGCCAAGAAGAGCAAGTGAGATCTCTCTGAACCGAAAAGAGCAAATGAGCTTCTTCTGAACCAAGAAATGCAAGTGAGCTGTCTTGGTGCCAGAAAGAGCAAGTGAGGTGTATTGGCACTGTAGGGATTCGCTCTGGTAGGCCGAGGCCGGACACGCAGTAATGAGGCAACACACAGGCATTAAGTCCAAAAATAACGGTTTACTGTCTCTTTAAGACCAGGTAACAACAACATGACAAAACATAAATGCATTCCATCTTTGCAAACTACTGGTCCCAGACTCACCCTTGCATGGGACGGGCTTGACTAAGCGGCTGCAAGCCAGCAGGGACCGCCAGGTGCCTTCCCGGGTGATCTGGACTCGCTTCCAGTGCTCACTGACACATTGTAACAGAAAGTCACTTCCAGGCTAACTCCAGCCAAACTCCTCAATAGAACCGCCTGGTTCTCAGTGTGGGACCGTCACAGGCTCCGCGCACACATGTGTCCTGTCCGGTGCTATTTAGGACCCCAGTCCAAAACCCCGGCCACCAAGTTCCAAGTCTCACCACGTGCTTCCAGGAATACGATCCAACACCGACAGACCTTCCAGGAACCTTCCAGGCAGCCCTGTGCAGGACACACTCTCCACTTGTCTCAGCCAGACTCCCATGAGACATTTCCCAGTCTCAGACAGAATCCCTTGAGACAGACTACAGAGACACTTCCCAGTCTCCCACGATCTCAACTCCATGTGCCCAGCACTGCCTTTCATACCTGTAGCCACTCCCCAAGCCAAGGTATGAAGCACATGGTCTGGTCACCTGTTCATGACCTCATCACAGGTCCTTCACCACATACAATCACCAGTATGTACCATTCATTCTCCCACCACCAGTGGGCGGTGTATGTGTGGTTAGCATGTCCCACCCAGCTCACAAGCTAACCCTGTAGGTTCACCCTTAATAACAACAGAACTCTTATGGGACTACAAGTCCCAGAACAACATTGCTGACCTACAGCACAGAGTAGCTCTGCGACACATACTTTCCATTTAATACCCTACCAGGGACTGGTTTCCCATCCATCTCATGCCTCCAGGCATAATTTGAGCAACTTATACAGCGCCCCCTAGGTGCTACATTAGTCATTATACCACAGCACTCAAAAAAGCAAGTGTGGTCCCTCATAGCCAAGAAGAGCAAGTGAGGTCTCTCTGAACGAAGAAACGCAAGTGAGGTCCTCAGGGCCAATAGGAGCAAGTGAGGTCCCTCAGAGCCAAAAAGAACAAGTGACGTTCCTCTGAACCACAAAGAACAAGTGAGGTATCTTGGCACCAAAAAAAAAAAAAACAAGTGTGGTGTCTGGGCACCAAGATGAGCAAGTGTGCTCTCACAGAGCCAAGAATAGCAAGTGAGGTGTCTTGGCACTTGAAGAGCAAGTGAGGTCCCTCAAAACCAAGAAGAGAAAGTGAGGTCCTTCAGAGCCAAAAAGAGAAATTGTGTTCTGTCTGAGGCAAAAAGAACAAGTGAGGTCTCTCTGAGCTAAGAATAGCAAGTAAGGCTCTTCAGAGCCTTGAGAGCAAGTGACGTCCCTCAGAGCCAAGAGGAGCAAGTGAGGTCCCTCAGAGCCAAGAAAACTAAGTGAGGTCCTCAGAGCCAAGAAGAAAAAGTGAGGTCTAAAAGTGAGGTCTCTTAGAGCTAAGATTAGCAGGATTCCTCAGAGTTAGGAAGAGCAAGTGAGGTCCATCTAAGCCAAAAAGAACAAGTGAAGTCTCTGAGCTAAAATGAGCAAGTAAGGCCCTTAAAGCCAAAAGGAGCAAGTGAAGTCACTCTGAGCCAAGAAGACTAAGAAAGATCCCTCAACGTCTCAAGTGGGGTGACAGCTATCCATTTCAATGTTAAAACTAAATTTCAAGGCAACCCAAATTCTTGTAAAGTGTCAATAGGGCTTCACCAGGATTTAAGTGCTCTGTACTGACCCCGATTTTGAACAAGGTCTCTAATAGTATCTTCAAGCTGTTGAAGTCAATATTCTAAAAGTACAGACATTTTTCTCTAACTTTCTAAAATCTGAAATGACTTATCAGAAATGTGTTGCAACTACATCTATAGATCTGGATACCTCCTGTCCTACGGGTCTGCTGTGGGACACTAAAGAAGATTAGGATTATATATGGATTCTGTGCATATCCCCCGACTTGTATATAAGGGAATTTCTCGAATGTGTGGCCCACTCATGACCCTCATGAGTGAACATCACCAGTTAATGCTGCCACTTTCGTGTTGCCACCTTGTCATGTGGTGATATCTGTGGTGACCTTGAATAATCCTTTCACATCAAAGATTTTTGTTAAGACTTTTTTCCACATTAAATGTGACAGAGATGTCACAGAGCCAGGGTATCTTTGTAATCCCTCCTAATCCAGATGAAACGGGACAATTCATAGCGAGAGCAATCCAAGCGATTGAGGTTGTGAAAATGTTCCAGTGACGGGACTTTCCTGACACACAGCTGCCGGGAAAATGAGAATGTGTCTGCGTGCAGAGCCGGTGCGCAGGAAGGCTGGCGCTTGCTACATATGCCGTCGTCTTCAGCATTAAATCAGCAGTTTAATTTCATGCAACGCAGCCCGACAGAGCTCTCCTTGTACCGCTCACAGTTTTTTAATTTAAAACGGGTTCATCGCCCTGCCAGCTGCAGACAGGAGCAAATGTAGGATGTAAGTGTGTTCTGTAAATTTTATGAGTGGCTGGGCTTTGCACTGGAGTCATTCTTCGCACGGCTCGCTGACAGAGGTACACATGATGCCATTGTCAGGGTTGAGTGACAGATAAGCAGCCTTTAAATCTATGATTCTCTGTAAAGCGCTGTTCGAGGGTCGCTTCAAGAACATTTCAGATGTCTCGCCAGGCAGAGCTCCGTGATTTCATCATCGGAGGGGACATCATACAATTCAATTAGGCCAAAGTGCAGCTTCTTTCTCTTGCTGTAGATAAGACTATCAGGCAATGTAGAACGGTAATGAAGTTACGTTGGGTGCTGCTAACAGGGCATAGTGAAATAAATCTATGTGGCTTGTGTAGATTGAGAAACTGTTGTGAGCCGGTTTGGGATGATCTCACTTAAGAATGTACTCATCTCAGGGCTGACCACTTTGGTGTGACCCTTATCTCCAGGCACCTGGTAGAGGCCTGGCACCTGGGGATTTGGGGAGATATGATCTCACCAGTTAGAACTACCTCACATGGCCTGACAGCTCTAGTGTGACCCATATCTCCAGGCATTTGATAGAGGCACAGCAGATGTGAGAGAGAAGATATGATCTCACAAGGAGGAGTATCTACAAGCCAGGTTATGAGTAGTGTTGAGCGATACTGCTCGATATCTAAAAATATCGTATCGAAATGGTATCGCCGATATCACTAAATATCGTCGATATCCGATTCCGATTCCGGAAGTCCAATGTAAGTCTATGGGAACAAAATATCGACATTAAAAAAAACCATTCTTGACTTGTTGGTTAATTGTACATGAAGGAAAACAACAAAGACTAATGTAGAATGTATTGGGGGAGGTTGAGGAGACAATAAAGGCATTCATGTTTAACCCAATGCATTGAAATAGCATTAATATATATTTTTTTGGAAATATGTTTGGATTGACTAACAAATTGACAATGTTGTTAACCTTTTTTCTATTTTGGCAAATATGTATGTTTCACAACTTCCATGCTCTTCACCTTTTTAACTTTTGCCAGTGCCACACTTTCTCCTTCATAATCTTCAGCAGCAGCATCATCTTTCTCATCAAATTATTCTTCATCTTCACCTTCTTAATCTTCTTCTTAAACTTCTTGCTATTCATGTTTTTGTTTACATTACTCATATTGTTATTATTAAACTAATTAATCTTCTTTATATTCAAATTCTTCATCTTCTTCCTCTTCATCTTCTTCATCATATTCTTATTTGTGACAGAGATTCCTGTACTTGTAATCTGTAAAAGTATGAATTGTTCATCCTTCCGTTCTTGCTGTCACAAAAGATTTAAATTACAACAGTATTTGTCCGTGTTCAGTTTAGCCTGCAGCAGCAGCAGGCATTTTCCAGGGGCACCACGAGGAGGAACGGACTCACCCCCATACACTGCTTAGTCTTCTTCTGCTTAGAATTTAGAGCATATATTTTGCTCTTCATTTTGGTCTTATACTTCATGTTCTTCTGCTTTTTGATCTTCTGCTTATTGTTCTTCTGTCTCTTGTTCTGTATCTTGTAGTTTGTCTTAACCTTCTTTGTCCTGTTGGTGATCTTCTTCTGGGTAATCTTTTATTTTTTCTTTGTGATGGTGTTCAGGCTGGTTGGCTTCATGCTCGTCGTCCTTGTTGTCGTCATCTTCTTCTGGGTGGTCTTTAAGGTCGTCTAATTTCCGAGAAACAGCTGACGTTACTGGAACCCTGACGGGTATCAGATGGAGCAAGAGACAATGGAAGTAACGAGGACCAGCTGACTGTGCTGGAACCCGGACGGGTAGCAGAAGGAAAAGAGGCAATGTCACAACCGAGTACCAGCTGACGTTACTGTGACACGGTTACTAAGCAGGAGGTACCTGTGCTCCAAAGCACTACCAAGGACCAGCAGACGTTGGTGGAACTCGGATACGGAGATGGAGGCACCTAGGCCAAAGGCACTGGGGAGAACCACTTGACGGTACTGGACCCCGGACGGGTAGCAGAAGGAAAAGAGGCAATGTCACAACCGAGTACCAGCTGACGTTACTGTGACACGGTTACTAAGCAGGAGGTACCTGTGCTCCAAAGCACTACCAAGGACCAGCAGAAGTTGCTGGAACTCGGATACGGAGATGGAGGCACCTAGGCCAAAGGCACTGGGGAGAACCACTTGACGGTACTGGACCCCGGACGGGTAGCAGAAGGAAAAGAGGCAATGTCACAACCGAGTACCAGCTGACGTTACTGTGACTCGGTTACTAAGCAGGAGGTACCTGTGCTCCAAAGCACTACCAAGGACCAGCAGACGTTGGTGGAACTCGGATACGGAGATGGAGGCACCTAGGCCAAAGGCACTGGGGAGAACCACTTGACGGTACTGGACCCCGGACGGGTAGAAGAAAGCACCCATGAAAATGTAAGTTGACAGGACGCAAGCCGTCCGCAGTTACCGAATCACACAGTCCTACAGTGGGTGCTTATCCTATTGTCACAATGGAAACCGCCTTTATTTACATATCCCACAGCACACATAGGAATCACCTAAACTGCAGGCACCATAGAGTCGGCTAACCCGAATGCAACACGACAGCACAACTTATTGGAGGATAATTGACGTTCACACTGCCAGGAAACAGCTGTCGTGCTGTAACCAGGCTGGCCAGGAGTCAGTACCCCTGCCAATTACTTACGAGCAACAAATGGCGGTGTTGTAGCCCAGGGAGTAGAGTTCAGGTGGTAGAAAGATGAACATAACAGGAGACATGGAAAACGTTGCCAAACAGTTATTTAATCTGAAAACGGACAGGCAAATTCAGGTGAGATCCATGCCTTGTTCATTTTCAGAAAAGTAAGCCGGTCTACATTCTCTGAGGATAGTCGCATGCGACGGTCTGTTACTACACCACCTGCAGCACTAAAGACACGCTCAGATAATACACTGGCAGCAGGGCAAGCCAGCACCTCCAATGCATACTGGCTAAGCTCTGGCCATGTATCCAACTTAGAGACCCAAAATTCGAAAGGGGAAGAGGCATCTGGGAGTACACTTAGAGGGAAAGCCAAGTAGTCTGTCACCATCTTACGGAAACGTTTCTTCCTGGTGACTGGAGCCGTCTCGGATGGTGTAGACCTTGCTGGCGCTGTCACAAAACTTTGCCACATTTGTAACATACAGTTCTTGCCCTGTGCAGAGGCGCTGCTTCTGATCCCTCTTGTTGTAGAGGTGTCTACACTGCCTCGACGCACAGAGCTGCTTTGTAAAGCAGTAGCAGCAGCAGCAGCAGCTCTCTCGGCTGGAATGTACAACAGTATGGATTGCACCAGTGTGTCTTGGTACTCCTGCATTTTACGATCCCGGTTCACCGGTGTGATGAGGGTTTGTAAGTTGTCCCGGTAGCGAGGGTCTAGGAGGGTGTACACCCAATAATCTGACGTGCTGAGAATGTGGGCGATGCGGCGGTCGTTTCTCAGGCACTGAAGCATGAAATCAACCATGTGCTGCAGACTCCCAACTGGCCAACAAAGGCTGTCCTCTGGAAGAGGCGTCATCTCTGTCTCCTCTGCATCACCCCACCCTCGCTCTACATACTGACTACAGCGTTGTGTACCTCCCTCTGTAGGGATTTCTTCCTCCTCCATTGACTCCTCCTCCTCCTCATCCTCCTCACAAAGTGAGCCCTGCCCAGCCCTTTGTGAGGAACCACGTTGCGCTGACTGTCCTGAAGGTAATTGAATTTGTGACTCCTCATCCTCCACCTCTTCCAAAACCTCTTCCTTTAGTGCTTTCAGTGATTTCTGAAGCAGGCAGATAAGGGGGACAGTCATGCTGACTAGTGCATCATATGCACTCGCCATCCGTGTTGAGACATCAAACGCACGCAAAACGTCGCAGATGTCCTTCATAGAGGCCCACTCAGTAGTGGTGAAGTGTGAACGGCGCAAATTGCGAGTTGATTGCGCCTGTTGCAGCTGATACTCCATTACTGCTGGCTGCTGCTCACACAACCGCTCCAACATATGTAACGTGGAATTCCACCTGGTGGGTACGTCACATATGATGCGATGTTCAGGAAGGCGAAATCTGACTTGCAGAGCTGCAATGCGCGATCTGGCCATGCTGGAACGTCGCAAGTGAGCGCACTCTAGGCGGACCTTGTGCAGCAGTGCATCAAGATCCGGATAGTCCCTCAAAAAACTCTGCACGACCAAGTTGAGCACATGTGCCAGACATGGTATGTGAGTGAGGTTGCCAAGGCCCAGAGCTGCCACCAGATTTCGGCCATTGTCACACACTACTAAGCCTGGCTGGAGATTAGCTGACAAAAACCACACATCGCTCTCCTGCTTGATGGCATCCCAGAGCTCCTGCGCTGTGTGGCTTCGATTCCCCATGGGAATTAATTTCAGTACGGCCTGTTGACGTTTGGCCACGGCTGTGCTCATATCGGTCGCAACAGGTAAGCGTTCACGGGTCCATGTGGAGGTATACCGTGACGGCTCGTGCAGCGATGATTCTGAGGAACTGGAGTAGGAGGAGGAATCAATGTGCACAGACTGGATTCCTGCAAGCCTTGGAGTTGGCAGAACACGTACAGCGCCACTGGCAAGATCTGTACCCGGCTCCACAACATTGACCCAATGGGCAGTGAGGGAAAGGTATCGTCCCTGGCCATGGGTACTGGTCCACGCATCGGTGGTCAGGTGGACCCTGCTACTGACGGCGTTTAGTAGCGCATGTTTAATGTTTCCCTCGACATGTTTTTGCAGAGCAGGGACAGCTTGCCTGCTGAAATAAAATCGGCTTGGCACATTATATTGTGGGACTGCCAATGCCATAAAGTTCCTGAAACTGTCAGTCTCCACCAGCCTGAATGACAGCATTTCAAGGACAGGAGTTTTGCAAGGCCAGCATTCAGAGCCTGTGCTCGTGGATGGTTTGCCGAGTATGGCCGTCTTTTATCCCATGCCTGTGTTACCGATGGCTGTTTTTTGTTCTGGGAGTGTGACGATGACTGTGAACTTGCTGCAGTGGGTGGAATAACAGTTTGTCTATGGACAACAGTGACCGAGGTTCTTCCATGGAGATCCTGTGAGGAAGCCGAAACAGGTGTGTGAGAGCTGGAGGTAGAGGCTCGAACATGACCTAAAGATGTAGGTGCTGCTGTAGGTTGGCCTACATCTCCAGTGTGTCTTTGGAACTCAGCTACGTGCTTTGTCCGTACATGTGTCCACATATTTGTGGTATTCAGGTTCCTGATATTTTTACCTCTTTTAACTTTTTGCTTACACAGCTTGCATTGAACATAGCAAATATCATCTACAAGTCTGTCAAAAAAGGACCACGCAGTGCAAGTCATGGAGCGCCAATTTTGACAGTTCTAAGAGAACTTCTCCCAACAGGTGCCAAACTGGAGGCTACAGGCAAGCGAGTCTGCAGCCTACCTCTCCCTCCTCTTTGTACCGTTGGGACAATCTCTTCCTCAGAGCTGCTCCCACCACCTTCCTGTTGCTCACGCCATGTTGGGTCTCGGACTTCATCATCTCCACTACCCTCTTCCAACACCTGCTGCTGTTGGATGGTCTGGGCAGCACCATGCTCCACAAAACCTGGCACCTGAGTCTCATCATCATCATAAGATGCGTTCTGCGGTGTGCTGTCCATCGGCACTGGCTCACCCGCCTCTTCAGATTGAGAGAGACACAGCTGTTGCGCATCACTGCATACTCCCTCTTCTTCAAATTGCAGAATGCTGCTTGCCTGTGCCCGTGTTTGCGAGCCAACAGATTCTGAGAACAGAAGCAGAGACTCAGCTGGCTCCTGTACAGAACTCTCTGACTGCCTGGGCAATTTGACAGGCGGTGAACAGACAGATGGTTGCTCAACAGTGTTGTGTTCCTGAGAGGAGGTGGAAGGAATTGAAGTCGATGCATTGGCTGCCATCCAACCAACAACGGCTTCAATTTGTTCTTCCAGCAGCAGGGGGGCACGCCGAGCTCCTACCAAAGTGCGCATAAAGGAACGCTCACGGGGAAAACTGGTGGATGCTGTGTCACTGAGGGCGGCAGCAGCCACAGAATCCCCACGTCCTCTCCCTGCTGAAACTCCACGGCCACGACCACGTGCCTTACTCACTGACTTCTTCATCTTGGTAGATTGATAAAGAAAGTCAGAAAAGTTATAAGGCCTAAGTGTGGTTATTACGCAGAGACTGAAGTGAACACTGAAACACAACTGTTCACAATCTGTGAAAGGCTACTCCTTTGTCTACTTCTATAGTGTTTGCAACCAATGTATTGTATACGGATGGAAGCGCGTCACACTAATAGATTATATTTTAAATGGAATGGAGCAGAACCAATTGGAGATAAATGAAAAGGATGAGCCACTGAGACACGCTCAGCAGAGTACAAGCAGCAGTGCTTGAACAAGTAACTGGAGCGTGATGTGCACTCAAAAAAAAAAAACACAGACTGAAGTGAACACTGAAACACAACTGTCCACAATCTGGGAAAGGCTACTCCTTTGTCTACTTCTATAGTGTTTGCAACCAATGTATTGGATACGGATGGAAGCGCGTCACACTAATAGATTAGATTTTAAATGGAATGGAGCAGAACCAATTGGAGAGAAATGAAAAGGATGAGGCACTGAGACACGCTCAGCAGAGTACAAGCAGCAGTGCTTGAACAAGTAACTGGAGCGTGATGTGCACTCAAAAAATAAAAAACACAGACTGAAGTGAACACTGAAACACAACTGTCCACAATCTGGGAAAGGCTACTCCTTTGTCTACTTCTATAGTGTTTGCAACCAATGTATTGGATACGGATGGAAGCGCGTCCACACTAATAGTTAAATTGCATGGAGCTGCAAGAATTACACTGAAGGAAAAAAAAAAGAGTCTGTGAGTGACACGTGCAGATGCCTACAGACAGCGTTGGATGCAGAGCAAACTGCAGCGTCACCTGCACTCACACACACCTTGCACAGAGCTGTTAAAACAACACTGCAGGCAAAAGGAAGCTTTACACAGCGGTTGGTGCTAGCCTGCCTACAGCACAGTACACTAAATCGCAATCTCTAACTGTCCCTCAGAGTCAGCACAGCAGCGTTCTGTCCCTTACTGAATTCACAGCACAGTGACGCTAAAATGGCGGCGGCGCCTTTTATAGTGCATTCTGACATCATTTCAGCATCCAATCACAGCCATGCCATTAGTTAACATGACCGCAGCAGTACAGGATGTGCCCACACTTCTTAGGATTCCTCATTGGCTGACTAAAATCACATTGCCTCGCAAAGAATTATGGGAACTTCCGATTCCGGTATTCGATAAGACGAAAATATCGAAACGAATTATCGAAAGGCCGATAGAGCTAATATCGGCCAATATCCGATATTTGCATTATCGCATCGCTCAACACTAGTTATGAGAGCTCTGGTGTGCCCCTTATCTCCGTACACCTGGTAGAGGCCTTGCACCTAGAGACTAGAAGGATATATGAACTCACCAGTTAGAACTTCCTTACCTTTGTCTGACAGCTCAAGTGTGACATCTCCAGGCACTGGATAGAGGCATAGCCAATGTGAACCAGATTGAGAAGACTTGATCTCACAATGAGGAATATTTACAACTCAGAATCTGACTTCCATGGTGTGACCCTTATCTCCATTTACTTGATAGAGGACCAGCAGATGCGAACCAGAAGGAGAAGATATAATCTCAGCAGGGAGAATGTCATCACCTAAGGTTCTGAGGACTGTTGTGTGAACATTATTGATGGGAACCAAGAGAAAAAAAGATATGATCTCTCCAGCGAGAACAGCCTCACCTAGGGCTTTGACTACTCTGCTGTGACATCTTCATACACTTGGTAGATGCCCAGCAGCTAGGTACCAGAGGTAGAAGATCTGATCTCACCAAGAGGGAAGTCTACAACCCAAGACCTAGGCTGCTCTGATGTGACCCTTATCTTCAGGGACTTGGTAGCTGAGGGTAATAGGGTGAAGCTGCCACATAGTGTTGCCTGTTGTGGCATCCCTGGTCCAGACCTCAGAGGAGTCTGCGCTGATTTCCACCTGTACAAACCACCACTCATAATCTCTGTTCTAGTAGATCTTAAATGATGCAGCAGCTTCTGTTCTAGTAGATCTTAACTGATGCAGCAGCCTTAAGTGAAGCAAAGTCTTGACAGCCCTGCAAATGTTTTATAGGCCTTGGATACAATCATTTTTTTATATATGAGCGCTGATGTGTTTAGGTGACCATCTTAGAGGCCATATAGAGGAGGGGACTTGTGAGTCTTATCCTACAAATGTAAAAAAGAAATGATACGGCACTCAGCCATGTGCTGTGAACTTCTTTATTCAATCTCCATTAAAGGAAAAATCTTGGGGGACAGGCCGGGAGAAGAGTTTGACACCTGGACCCATGGAAGCGTTGAACACGCGAAACGGCCATCGTCTTTTTTCCCTGCACACCCCTCTCCCTGCCTGTCCCCCATGATTTTTCCTTTAATGGAGATTGAATAAAGAAGTTCACAGCACATGGGTGTGTGCCGCATCATTCCTTTTTTGCTAAGAAGATCATTGTGTCATTTCTGGACGCTGAGCACCATATACCCACAGCTGTCTGACTACCAAGAGTCAGCTATCAGAATCCCCATAGACAAGCGATTGGATTGTTGGCTGAGTTATCCTGGTGCCGTTCACTCTCTATCTTGTTTTGGTTATCCTACAAATGTCCTTGCGGTGGCCCTCAGTGCCCTATCTTCTCCTGTCCATAATGGGTGAGGCAGGCTTCAGTATTTTGGATTTCATTGACTTCTTAGGAACTTCCTAGCTTGAAGCTGCAAGTTGAAAGCTTTATCTGGTCAAGGCTGAGCTTCCCCCTGGTACCACTCACTTGAAAGCTTCACTCTGGTGACTGATTATGTAAGATCTTGTTCCTCTCTTTATCAGGGGAGGGGTCCACGCTTCCAACACTTGTCTGTATTGTACAAATTGGGATGCAAGGCTGCTCTCCCATTAAATGCACATCATAGTGACCAGTGCTTGTAGGGCTGTCCTCCGACTGCTTAGCATTGAGCAACAAGAGTTAGAGGGCAAATCCCAGATACTTGTGCCATCACTGCTCAGAGAGTAAATTTCAGATAACTGCCCTTTCACTGCTCAGAAAGGAAATTCCAGATATTTGCTCTATCACCGCTCAGAGGGTAATCCAAGATACTTTCTGGGTCACCGCTCAGAGGGTAAATCCAAGAAAAATACTTTGTCACTGCTCAGAGGGTAAATTTAAGATCCCTGCCCCATCACCACTCAGAGAGGAAACCCTACATAATTTCCCCACTCACCACTCAGAGGAAATCCTAGATACCTGCTCCATCTGTTCTCATAGAGAAAATCCTACATACCTGCCCTGTCAGTACTGTAAGGTTTCACTCACTCAGCGGCGGTCAGAGGTAGGCACGGGAAGCAGTTCCATAAGAAAATGTCCGGTTGGGTTTATTAACTTCATAAACCCATTTAAGTACAAGCAAACAAAGGATAGCCTTCTGCAGCGCAAACTGAAAACAAACGTCATTGCTTCAAGAGCCACCACACAGACGTATCCAGGATATGGGCTACAAGTGTCGCATTCCCTGTGTCAAGCCACTCATGACCAATAGACAACGCCAGAAGCGTCTTACCTGGGCCAAGGAGAAAAAGAACTGGACTGTTGCTCAGTGGTCCAAGTGGTTGTTTTCAGATGAGTGTAAATTTTGCATTTCATTTGGAAATCAAGGTTCCAGAGTCTGGAGGAAGAGTGGAGAGGCACACAATCCAAGCTGCTTGAGGTCTAGTGTGAAGTTTCCACAATCAGTGATAGTTTGGGAAGCCATGTCATGCTTCCCTCTGCAGACAAGCTTTTTGGAGATGGAAATTTCATTCTCCAGCAGGACTTGGCACCTGTCCACACTGCCAAAAGTACCAATACCTGGTTTAAAAGCAACAGTATAATTGTGCTTGATTGGTGAGCAAACTCGTCTTGACTTTAACTCCTTAGAGAATCTGTGAGGTATTGTCAAGAGGAAGATGAGAGAAAACAGACCCAACAATGCAGAGGACCTGAAAGCTGCTGTCAAAGCAACCTGGGCTTCCAATTACACCTCAGTAGTGTCACAGGCTGATCGCATCCATGACACGCCGCATTGATGCAGTAATTGATGCAAAAGGAGCCCCGACCAAGTATTGCGTGCATTTACTGAGCATACATTTCAGTTGGCCAACATTTCGGATTTTACAATCATTTTTTCAAGCTCGTGTTATAAAGTATTCTAATTTACTGAGATAATGACTTTTGGGTTTTCATTGGCTGTAAGCCATAATCATTTACATTAACAGAAATAAACACTTGAAATATCAAATACCATGTGGGACTGTGTTATATACTATGTGGGGCTATGTTATATACTTTGTGGCTGTGCTATATACTATGTGGCTGTGTTATATACCATGGGGGGTACATTATACATTATATTCTATGGGGGAGGCTGTGATATATAATATGAGGGGGCTACATTATAGTCTATGGGGAGGTGGGCTGTATTATATTCTATTCGGGGCTACATAATATTCTATAGGGGGCTGTATTATATTTATTATATTCTAGGGTGGGTAATCGCATCATACTCTATTCTATGGGGGTGATCGCATCACACTCTATGAGGGGGCTACATTATACTATATGAGAAGGCTACATTGTATTCTATGGGGGGCTGCATTATATTCTATGGGGGGCTAGATTATATTGTATGGGTGCTTTATTATACTTTATGAGGGGGCTACATTATATTCTATTGGGGCTGCATTATACTATATGAGGAGGGCTACATTGTATTCTATGGAGGGGCTACATTATACTATATAAGGGCTGCCATATATTCTATGGAGGAGCTGCATTATACTATATGAGGGGGGCTGAATTATATCTATGGGGGTTATATTATATTCTGTGAGGTGGCTGCATTATGCTCTATGGGGTGGCTGCATTATACTATATGTGGGCTGCATTATACTGTATCAATACATTATACTATATGAAGAAATATGGGGTGCATTATACTATGGGAAGTGAATTGTACTACGTGGATGACTGGCGGTGTATTATATTATATAGAGAACTATGAGGAGTGTATTATACTATATGGAGGACTGAGCAGTGTATTTTAATATATGGAGTAGTGTATTATTTTTATATGGAGGACTAAGTGTATTTTAATATATGGAGGGCTATGAGGAGTGTATTATACTATATGGGGGACTATGGGGAGTGTATTATACTATATGGAGGACTGAGGAGTGTATTATACTATATGGAGGACTATGGGGCACATTATATTATATGGAGGACTATGGGGTATAAACTGTAGATGTGCTGCTGATAACATGATATTGTATGGGGACAGATTGATCTAATAGTGATTGTTCTGTCCCCATCAGTCTTTCTCAGACAGTGGAAAGAGGCCTGGAAACAAATGTTGAACGACTTCAATATTGTCTATCACACTCATTTAGCGGCCTGAACTCAGCGCATGTAAATACAACTGAAATGCTTCTGTGTGATGTGCAATATGTTAGCATTTGGGGCCCCATTTTAAACTTTGCCTAGGGCCCCACTTTGCCTAAAACCGGCCCTGCTGCAGCAGACAAACCCCACAGGGTCCTAGTGTTCTCTGGGTGTAAGCACAGTTCACCCTCTTACAGGGGGACTGCCCCCTCAAGTGAGTGTCTTTAGCAAACACACTGGAGGTCTCCACACCTCCAGCCTCAGACCCTGAATAAGACACTCAGCCTCCATTTTATCTGCCAAACCCCTGGGGTTGGGATACGTGTGTAGTCATTCCCACCCATCTCTTATGACTGCTTGTAAAACCCGGCACTGGAATGGCTCAATAACACTCTCGGCGCTATATGTGATGGAGCATACTTAGCTGCTCCTCGAGGTAGACACCGAACCAAGTTTTGGTTGAAGACTCAGGGTGGTTTATTGCATTATAAACCCGGAACCCAAACTGGTAACAGAAAATAGACTGTCTGGCTCAAAAAGAAAGTAAAAATTTCATATACAGTCCTGTCCAGTACTTCTGAAACAACACTTATGGCAGCTCTCACATGCGCTTCAGTATGGAGACTTCCTTCCTCCACACAACACAGTCAGAGAAAAAAAAACTTGCTGGACATTTAACTCCCACCAGCCACACCCTGGAGATGGCTATATGGTGGGTAGGTGTCCCGCCCATCTCTGACCTACCCACCATGAAAGCCATGCCCATATAGCAACTGGATTGCTCTCAGCATCTATCATGCTGGAGAAAACACTAATGGCTTTCCTATCACACAAGAAAGCAATCTTTGTGACACATATTTCACCTAATGTATGACAACAGTGACCCCGTCACATATTCCCCCCTCTGCCAAAAGCTGGGGGCTTTGGCACATTCGGACACCAAACAGGGTGTTCGGGAGAGGGCATCTGCATTCATATCTCGCTTCCAGGGCCTGTGTTCTACGTGGAACCTAAAATCCTGGAGGCCTAAGAACCATATAGTCACCTGGGCATTCTTACCCTGTTTCTCCCTTAACCATATCAAAGGGGCATGATCGGACACGAGTTTGAACTTCCGGCCTAGTAGATAATACCTCAATGGATCCACTGCCCATTTTATGGCCAGACATTCTTTCTCCACAATGGCGTAATTTTTCTCGCATGACGAGAGCTTCCGGCTCAGATACAGGATGGGATGCTCTTCCCCATTTATCTCCAGAGACAGCTTGGCCCCCAACCCGACTTCTGAGGCATCTGTCTGGATCACAAACTCCTTTCTGAAGTTTAGTGCGACCAGAACTGGATGTTTACACAGAGCCTTCTTCAGCTCCTGGAACGCCATCTCTGAGTCAGCATACAAGAAAGGGCTGCACTCTATCATACTAAAGCATGACAACATAGAATACATGAAATTTTGAATAGCAATATGGCTTTGGAGTATAAGGAAAAATTTGAGACGCTTAGTATAAACATTTGGCCAAATATTAAAAGCCCACCAACCATCGTCAAGGTGGTCTCAATTCTGGTGAGTCCCTGACCTAATGTGAACATACCTCTATTAGGCTGATATCTGAATTTCTGGGTGAAAGTGGCACCTCTGTCAGTAATGCCTGCATTCATGGGTAAGTAAGTAGGGACCTGATGTAATTAAAATCACCACCTGGTGGGGGAAAAGTGCTCGGTCAGTAAGCTAACATTCAAAAGACAAAAAAACCTGACTGGCACATCCAGACTAATGTGAACTAGGTGCAAACCAAGGGGAGCTACCCCCATGTAAAACATACAAGAAAGGGCTGCACTCTATCATACTAAAGAATGACAACATAGAATACATGAAATTTTGAATAGCAATATGGCTTTGGAGTATAAGGAAAAATTTGAGACGCTTAGTATAAACATTTGGCCAAATATTAAAAGCCCACCAACCATCGTCAAGGTGGTCTCAATTCTGGTGAGTCCCTGACCTAATGTGAACATACCTCTATTAGGCTGATATCTGAATTTCTGGGTGAAAGTGGCACCGAGCACTTTTCCCCCACCAGGTGGTGATTTTAATTACATCAGGTCCCTACTTACTTACCCATGAATGCAGGCATTACTGACAGAGGTGCCACTTTCACCCAGAAATTCAGATATCAGCCTAATAGAGGTATGTTCACATTAGGTCAGGGACTCACCAGAATTGAGACCACCTTGACGATGGTTGGTGGGCTTTTAATATTTGGCCAAATGTTTATACTAAGCGTCTCAAATTTTTCCTTATACTCCAAAGCCATATTGCTATTCAAAATTTCATGTATTCTATGTTGTCATGCTTTAGTATGATAGAGTGCAGCCCTTCTTGTATGTTTTACATGGGGGTAGCTCCCTTGGTTTGCACCTAGTTCACATTAGTCTGGATGTGCCAGTCAGGTTTTTTTGTCTTTTGAATGTTAGCTTACTGACCGAGCACTTTTCCCCCACCAGGTGGTGATTTTAATTACATCAGGTCCCTACTTACTTACCCATGAATGCAGGCATTACTGACAGAGGTGCCACTTTCACCCAGAAATTCAGATATCAGCCTAATAGAGGTATGTTCACATTAGGTCAGGGACTCACCAGAATTGAGACCACCTTGACGATGGTTGGTGGGCTTTTAATATTTGGCCAAATGTTTATACTAAGCGTCTCAAATTTTTCCTTATACTCCAAAGCCATATTGCTATTCAAAATTTCATGTATTCTATGTTGTCATGCTTTAGTATGATAGAGTGCAGCCCTTTCTTGTATGTTTTACATGGGGGTAGCTCCCCTTGGTTTGCACCTAGTTCACATTAGTCTGGATGTGCCAGTCAGGTTTTTTTGTCTTTTGATCTCTGAGTCAGCAGTCCATTCAACTATGGTCGACTTGGTACCTTTAAGAAGATCTGTCAATGGTGCAGCAATTATAGAAAAACTTGGGATAAACCGCCGGTAATAGCCCACAATTCCACGAAATGTCCTCACTTGCTTCTTGATAAGCGTTTGCGGCCACTTCTGAATTGCCTCGATCTTATTTATCTGCGGTTTAATTTCACCCCTTCCGACGACATAGCCCAGGTACTTGGCCTCTTCCTTCCCTATGGCACACTTTTTCTTAAAGTATTCAGAACCAAATGTACTTTTGGCAGATGACTAGCCCAGTCAGGGCTAAAGACCACTATGGAAGATGGCCGGGGTGAACTGTAGACCGAAGAGCATCCTGGTGTATTGAAAACACCCATCAGGCCTTGAAAAGACTGTCTTTTCCTTGGCACTCTGGGACATGGGGATCTTTGTCAGGTCCCTTTGTCAGGTCCAGGGTTGTAATATATCTCGCGGGTCCAAGTCTCTCAATGAGTTTGTTCACACGAGGCATCTGGTAAGCATCAAAACTAGAGACTTCATTCAGCTTATGGTAGTCGTTGCAAAACCGCCACTCACTGTCAGCTTCGGTATGAGGATGATGTCACTCGACCATCCACTTTTTGACTCCTCTATCACCCCGAGGTCTAACATCCTCTTCCCCTCATTTGATATCACCTCTCTCCGTGCTTCTGGAATTCTATAGGGCTTGAGGTTCACCCTCACATGCGGTTTCGTCCACATGTCATGCTCGACCACCTGCGTTTTCCCACGGAAACGAATAGTTCCCAGTTCCACTGTTGCCTCTGGTCAGAGTCTCTGCAATGGTGTCATCATCTACGGTGAATTTGGGACTGGCTTCCAAGCAAGCAGTGTCCAGCGGTTCTCGGTCTCGGCAGGGCTTGAGCAAGTTCACGTGATGGACCTGGTGCGGCTTCCTTCGCCCCGACTGGTGTACTTTGTAATTAACTTCGCCCAGTTTTTCCACCACCTCGTATGGGTCTTGCCACTTGGCTAGGAACTTGCTCTTCACCATGGAGATAAGCACAGCACGCGGTCCCCGGGTTGGAGCTGACTCAGCCTCGCTGATCGGTTATATACACTTGCCTGTGCTTCCTGTGCCTGGAGAAGATGCTCCTTCATGATAGGCATCACTTTTGTCATTCTCTCCTGCAGCTGGGCAACATGCTCTATGATGCTCCTGGTTGGTGTGACCTCAGCTTCCCAGATTCCCCTGGTGATTTCCAGAAGCCCTCGGGGATATCAACAATACAGGTGCTCGAACGGCGAGAAGCCAGTAGAGACCTGTGGATGTTCCCTGATGGAAGAGAGCAAAAACGGAAGCAGGTACTCCCAGTCTCGACCTTTCTCTTTGACTTTTTGAGCATGGATTTCAAGGTTTTATTGAAGCGTTCTACTAGGCAGTCATTCTGTGGATAGTACACTGAGGTTCGCAGCTGGACCCTGCACAGTTCTTTCATCACTTTGCTCATGAAGGGGGTTCCCTGGTCTGTCAAAATCTCCTTTGGCAGGCCTGTACTAGCAAAAATATGGACAAGTTCCTGGGCAATACTCTTAGCCGAAGAGTTCCTTAGGGGTACTGCTTCAGGGTACCGGGTCGCATAGTCCATGACCACTAGAATATATTGGTGCCCTCGTGCAGACTTAAAGGGAATCTGTCACCCTAAATTAGCGGGATATTTAAATGATGGCAGTCAGGTCAGATGGGCGGTGTTTTGGGTACTTGCCTTAACATGTTGTTCGCCGCTGTCTCCATTATTTCGAGGAATTGTAGTCGTTGCCCTCCATATAACGCGCCTGCGCATTGCAATCTTGAATTGCGCACGCGCAGTATGCTTTACCCGCAGATTGCAATGCGCAGGCGCGTTATATGGAGGGCAACGACTACAATTCCCAGAAATAATGGAGACAGCGGCGAACAACATGTTAAGGCAAGTACCCAAAACACCGCCCATCTGACCTGACTGCCATCATTTAAATATCCCACCAATTTAGGGTGACAGATTCCCTTTAACTAAAGGCCCTACCAGGTCCATGGCAATTTGCTCGAATGGGATCTCTATTACTGGTAATGTGGCTAGAGGACTTTGGAAGTGAGAAGAGGGAGCGGTTATCTGGCAGGTGGGGCAGGACGTACAATAATACAAGAAAAATGAGAGCCGCTGACAGCACAACAGGAGTATTTGGGATGCACGCTTCCAGTTCAAGGACCCAATTGAACCACAAAAGTCATAAGAATATATAAAGCAGCATCCAGTCCAGGTGAAAAAGTAAAAAACTTCTTTATTCTGCCATTAAAAACATCAAATACAATGTTTCGGCCTTTTTCAAGTATACATTCAAAGGCAAATGGCGACCTTATATGGTGTGGAGGAGCCAATCACCACTTGGTAGCCGCCCATATATAAAACATTTTTATTTAGTGTAATAATAAACATCAGACATAATAAATACAATCGCGGACATATATATTACATAAGGCAATAAATCATCATGCGGTATAATTATAACAATACCAATCAAAGATATTGTTGTGTGAACTAATCTCATGCACCAATCGCCACCACAAACTCTCTTGGCGCCGACTAAGTGACCAATCATCACATTTTGTCGTCTCCCAACTCAGTTACCGCCCCTAGTCTGCAGGATGTAAACAAATGTCCATGTGCAGAGACATACTCAGGATCACAACCCACCATAACATTAGCATCACAGCCCCCACGGCCATCAGCGCTAGATCACAAGTACCGCTATTAAAATAACACAGGCACGCATCCTCAGGGTAGATCAAATCACGCAGCCAGCGAGATCTCGCGATATCTTCAGCGTATCCACATCTCCACGCCTTGCAGCATGATGTCACTCCTCATTTTAATAGCGGTACTTGTGATCTAGTGCTGATGGCCGTGGAGGCTGTGATGCTAATGTTATGGTGGGTTGTGATCCTGAGTATGTCTCTGCACATGGACATTTGTTTACATCCTGCAGACTAGGGGCGGTAACTGAGTTGGGAGACGACTGGTTGCAAAATGTGATATGATTGGTCACTTAGTCGGCGCCAAGAGAGTTTGTCGTGGCGATTGGTGCATGAGATAAGTTCACACAACAATATCTTTGATTGGTATATGGTGACTATAGCTACCACAATGCTGTGAATGGATTGGCGTACACATATGGGGATATTGTTTACATATTGATGTTATAATTATACCGCATGATGATTTATTGTCTTATGTATTATATACTGTATGTCCTCGATTGTATTTATTATGTCTGATGTTTATTATTGCACTAAATAAAAATGTTTTATATATGGGCTGCTACCAAGTGGTGATTGGCTCCTCCACACCATATAAGGTCGCCATTTGCCTTTGCATGTATACTTGAAAAAGGCCACATTATGGCTGAAACGTTGTATTTGATGTTTTTGATGGCAGAATAAAGAAGTTTTTTTACTTTTTCATCTAGACTGGATGCTGCTTTATATATTCTTAGTACAATAATACAAGATCTCCCAGTAACATCCTGGCCAATAGAACCTCTGCAATATTCTCTCCTGTGTTTTCTCCACCCCAAATGTCCCCCCAAAACATGCAAACGTGCCATGTGTAGAACCCTCTGCCGGTATGGCCCTGGAATCAACAGCTGCTCCACTATTTTACCTCCTCTCAGTGTAGTCACTCAATACAACAATTCGCTATTGACTGCAAAGTGTGGGTACCTGATGTCTGCCCACAGCTCTTGAGCAACCCCATCAATCACAGACACATTTTCAAGGCCCCTTTTAGAGTAAGATCTCGCAGTCCTGAAATTTTACTCAGACACCCCAAGCTCAAGAACTTCAGCCTCGCTTGTCATCAGTTCGTCTTCACCACTAGCTAGGACACACAAGAGAAACTCTTCCACCTACGACTGTAATGGGGATTCATCAGGGTTGCGCTGGCTCCTGCCTGAAACACTGGGCACCCCTGCCTTTCCCCACAAGTCCCAGAACAGGCTGAAGTCCCGCCCGATTATCACGGGGTGTAGTTATTCTCTGACTACCCCGGCCTCGTGGAATTCTGTACCACGGCTCATTTTAATCATTATTCTGGCAACAGGGTAGTCTTTGGCATCCCCGTGGATACAGCGGATGCCCATATGTTTCCCCCGTGATCAACTGGTGGAGAAGCAGTGGCCCTTATCAGGGTCACCATGCTCCCAGAGTCCAAGAGTCCTGAAACAAGTACTCCGTTTATGGTCACGAGACATGACTGCGGCCCCTCTCCAGGCTGATAATCCACACTGCAAACTGGGTAGGCATAATACGAGCAGCGCCTGCCTAGGCTGCAATCCATCTGCTCGGAAGACATAGGACAATGGGCCGCTATGTGTCCTGGACTGTTACACCACTAGCAGATCAGGTCTTTAGCAGCAGCCTTTGGTAGCCCCTAGCGGCTCCTGGGGACCTCGAACTCACCCCAGTGGTGGCTCTGTTACCCCTCTTTGAGGAATCGGGCTTTCGCTGGTTACCCCAGTATGGAGATGAACCACCCCCCTGGCTTACTTATTGACCTCTCGACCACCTGGTACCTTTCTACAAGGCCCACCAGGTCATCCGCATTCCAGGCTTTCTCCCTGGGCAACCCAGGTCTGCACCGGCCTGAGGAGGGAGTGAATAAACCGGTCCATGATGACGACCCACTCGACCATCTGGACTGGAGTGGAGGACCAAATGCAACAAGTCAAACATTTGTGAGCGTGGAGGTTTATCACTACAATACGACCAGTGATGAACCATGTGGGCTCTGACAGACATAGTGACCCCTGAGGGTACCAATATCTCTGTTTTGAACTAGGAATATTCCTCGGCATCCTGTAATGTCAAATCATAATACAGTGGGTAAAGTATTCAGACCTCTTTAAATTTTTCACTCTTTGCTTCATTGCAGCCATTTAGATTAATGAGAAAAAATTACCTTTATTGAATTTACCAAACTCTGCACCCCATCTTGTCTGCAAAAACAGAAATGTAGAAATTTTTGCACATTTATTAAAAAAGAAAAACTGAAATATCACATGGTCATAAGTATTCAGACCCTTTGCTCAGACACTCATATTTAAGTCACATGCTGTCCATTTCCATGTGATCCTCCTTGAGATGGTTCTACTCCTTCATTGGAGTCCAGCTGTGTTTAAACTGATAGGACTTGATTGGTAAAGGCACACACCTGTCTATATAAGACCTTACAGCTCACAGTGCATGTAAGACCAAATGAGAATCATGAGGTCAAAGGAACTGGCCAAGGAGCTCAGAGACGTTGTGGCAGGGCACAGATTTGACCAAGGTTACAAAAGAATTTCCGCAGGTTCCTAAGAGCACAGTGGCCTCCATAATCCTTAAAAGGAAGAAGTTTGGGACCACCAGAAGTCTTCCTAGACCTGGCCATCCAGCCAAACTGAGCAATCGTGGGAGAAGAGCCTTGGTGAGAGAGGTAAAGAAGAACCCCAAGATCACTGTGGCTGAGCTCCTCAGATGCAGTAGGGAGATGGGAGAAAGTTCCACAAAGTCAACTATCACTGCAGCCCTCTACCAGTCGGGCCTTTATGGCAGAGTGGCCCAACGGAAGCCTCTCCTCAGTGCCAGACATATGAAAGCCCCCATAGAGTTTGCTAATAACATATGAAGGACTCCCAGACTATGAGAAATAAGATTCTCTGGTTTGATGAGATGAAGATACAACTTTTTGGTGATAATTCTAAGCTGGGTGCGAGTCTCTCGCATGAACACCTGGCACTGCCTCCGGCACTCGGACCAGAGCGTGTGGCTGCATGTAATTCTATGCATCCGCATGCTCCGGTCAGAGTGTCGGCGGCAGTGCCGGTTCTTCATGCGAGAGATTCGTACGAGAATCGTGCAAGTTTCTGGCATGTGTGACCCTGGCCTAAATAAAAAAGTTAGGAAAAAGTAAAAAAAAATTATTAATAATAATAATAATTGTAAAAATCTAAAAAAAAATCAAAAATAATAATACAAAAATCAATATATATTCTATGATAAACAAATATTTGAATGAAAAAAAAAAATAATAAAAGTACACATATTTGGTATCGCCATGTCCAAGGCAAAAAACATTGCTTTACCATCACGCCGCGAATAAAAAGTGGAATAACATGCGATCAAAAAGGCGGATATAAGTAAACATGGTACAGCTGAGAACGTCATCTTGTACCGCAAAAAAACAAGCCACGATACAGCTGCATCAGCGGAAAAATAAAAAAAGTTATAGCTCTCAGAATAAAGTGATGCAAAAACAATTATTTTTTCTATAAAATAGTTTTTATTGTATAAAAGCGCCAAAAAATAAAAAAGGTATACATGAGGTATCACTGTAATCGTACTGAGCCGAACAATAAAACGCCAGCTCGTCCCACAAAAAACAAGACCTCACATGACTCTGTGGGCTAAAATATGGAAAAATTATAGCTCTCAAAATGTGGTGATGCAAAAGCTATTTTTTACAATAAAAGCGTCTTTTAGCGTGTGACAGCTGCCAAATATAAAAACACTATTTTTCAACCCGGATGGTGCCAAGATGCGACCGTCCACGCTGAGAACCACTGGTGAATGAGCTGCTGGGAATGCCGCGTCAGTAACCGGGGGTGAAGTCATACAGGTTACCTCCGCTCACTGGGCTCCTGTGACTCGAGTCACGGCAGTAAATATGTATACTACTTACTGTAAGTAAAGGGAGGTCAAACAATCCGAGGTCAAGTCCAGGAAATGGCGAAGTACGACAAAGGGAAGTCCGAGACGAAGTCCAATACACGAGCAGAGGTCATAAAAGCCAGGTCAGCAAAATCAGTTCACAAGCAAAGGTTCAGAGTCCGGGAAGAGAATCAAGTCAAGCTGGGTCAGGCACAGAGAGCAGAGAGATCAATGTTCCACAGGCAACAGCAAGTGTACGAATGACACTGGGGGGAGGAAAATGAACACAGGTGATTGCAGCACAGACCCAGCAAAGACTGACAGCCCTGACACAAAGTAACAAAAAGGCAGAAACAGAGTGGAAATCGTGACAGTAACCCTTCTTCAGGAAACCTCCGTGAAAGGTCTGGACCAACCAATCAGCCCTTACAGAATGAGCTGGAACCCAGGATCGCTCCTCAGGTCCAAACCCCTTCCAATGTTCCAAGTATTGAAGGGAATTCTGGATCATTTGGGAATCAATGACCCTTTGTACCTCGTATTTCAAGCATCCCTCAATAGAAACCGGAGGAGGAGGGGCGAAGACGACAGAAGGAATAAATTTCTTCACCAATGACTTGCGGAACACATTAGAAATACAGAAAGACAGAAGGAGTTTAACTGGAAGGCAACTGGATTGACCACCTCCAGAATTTCATACGGACCAATGAATCTAGGACCCAACTTTAGCGAGGGCACCTTCAACTTAATATTCTTAGAGGAAAGCCATTCCTTATCTCTCACTTTGAAAGCGACCCCTGACGAGTGCCTCCTCTTGGCCTTCCGCTTCTGCCGATGCTGAGCCACCCCAATGTTCTTTTTAACCTTCCTCTAAACATCCCCCCAGCTCTTGAATGGTTGACCTCTACTCCAGAACACCCAGAACTGATCCTGGAAAACTCACCAAAATAAGGATGAAACCCGTAATTACAGAAAAACGGCGAAGTTACCGTGGAAGAAATGATGAACAATTCTCATGTTGATCGGTGACAAAACATCTTAGTCTCAGGATGATAAGCAGAGGAAAAGGACAAATCAATCCACAGTTTACTGCAGAAAGCCCTCCAAAATCTGGAGACGAATTGTACACCCGTATCAGATACAATATTTAGAGGAATCCCATGCAATCATACCACATGAATAATAAACAGTTTGGAGAGCGTTTCAGCATTGGGTAATCCAGAAAATGGGACGAAGTGAGCTTGTTTGCTGAAGCGATCGACTACCACCCAAATAGCAGACATCCCCCCCAGACTGTGGTAAATCTGAAATTAAATCCATGGACAAATGAGTCCATGGTCTTTCCAGAATTGGCAAAGGAGCCATTTTCCCAGCCGGCAATGCCGTACTTTGGCGCGTGCACAGGTTTCACAAGCAGACACAAAATCTCTAATATCCTTATGCATAGTGAACCACCAAAAGAGTCTAGCAACTTCCTTCTGGGTGGCAGCGACCCCAGGATGACCACTCATCACAGAATCATGGAATTCTTGCAAAAGGCGTAATCTGAGATACACAGGGACAACAGCTTGCATTCAGGGGTATTGGAAGGAGCCAATGACTGAGCAGTATGAATTTCAGCTTCCAGCTCAGAGGAAACCATGGTCACAACAACACCCTGAGGAAGAATGAAGGAAGGAGGTTCTGGAGGAAACACAGAATCAAGACTACGAGACAGGGCATCCGCCTTCACATTCTTAGACCCTGGTCTGAATATAATAGAAAAATTGAATCGTGAAAAAAACAAAGACCATCAGGCCTGTCTAGGTGTCAACCGCTTGGCAGGTTCAATATAAGCAAGATTTTTGTGATCCGTCACCACTGTGACTGGATGAACAGCTCCCTCCAAAAAATGCCTCCACTCTTCAAAGGACAACTTGACCGCAAGCAACTCCCGATTACCCACAACATAGTTTCTATCAGCAGGAGAAAATTTTTTAGAGAAGAAGGCACATTGTCGCAGGTTAGTTAAAGTCTCAGGACCTTGAGACAATACAGCCCCACCCCGACGTCAGAACCTTCTGCCTCCACAATAAACGGCCTCTGGAGGTCTGGTTGCACCAGAACAGGGGCAGACATAAAACATTTCTTTAACCCCTTCATGACCCAGCCTATTTTGACCTTAAAGACCTTGCCATTTTTTGCAATTCTGACCAGTGTCCCTTTATGAGGTAATAACTCAGGAATGCTTCAACGGATCCTAGCGATTCTGAGAATGTTTTTTCGTGACATATTGGCCTTCATGTTAGTCATAAATTTAGGTCGATAATTTTTGCGTTATTTGTGAAAAAAATGGAAATATGGCGGAAATTTTGAAAATTTGCAATTTTCAAATTTTGAATTTTTATCTGTTAAACCAGAGAGTTATGTGACACAAAATAGTTAATAATTAACATTTCCCACATGTCTACTTTACATCAGCATAATTTTTGAAACAATTTTTTTTTTTTGTTAGGAAGTTATAAGGGTTAAAAGTTGACCAGCGATTTCTCATTTTTGCAACAAAATGTACTAAACCATTTTTTTTGGGACCACCTCACATTTGAAGTCACTTTGAGGAGTCAATATGGCAGAAAATACCCAAAAGTAACACCATTCTAAAAACTGCACCCCTCAAGCTACTCAAAACTACATTTAAGAAGATCATTAACCCTTCAGGTGCTTCACAGGAACTAAAGCAACGTGGAAGGAAAAAATGGACATTTTAATTTTTCTAACAAAATTTTCTTTTAGCATCAATTTTTTCATTTTTACATGGGCAACAGGATAAATTGGATCCTAAAATTTGTTGGGAAATTTCCCCTGAATACACCGATACCTCATATGTGGTCATAAACCACTGTCTGGACGCACGGCAGGGAAGGAGCGCCATTTGACTTTTTGAATGGAAAAAATGCTGGAATATTTAGCGGTTGCCATGTCGCATTTCGAGAGTTCCTGTGTGCCTAAATATTGGAGCTCCCCCACAAGTGACCCCATTTTGGAAACTAGACCCCCCAAGGAACTTATCTAGATGCATAGTGAGCACTTTGAACCCCCAGGTGCTTCACAAATTGATCCATAAAAAAATAAAGTACTTTTTTTCACAAAAATATTTTTAGCCTCAGTTTTTTCATTTTCACATGGGCAACAGGAGAAAATGGATCCGAAAACTTGTCGGGCAATTTCCCCTGAGTACACCGATACCTCATATGTGGTCATAAACCACTGTCTGGGCGCATGGCAGGGAAGGAGCGCCATTTGACTTTTTGAATGTAAAATTAGCTCCAATCGTTAGCGGACACCATGATGCGTTTGGAGAGCCCCTGTGTGCCTAAACAGTGAAAAATAACTACATGTGACACCATTTTGGAAATTAGACCCTTAACCCCTTCACCCCAAGGGTGGTTTGCACGTTAATGACCGGGCCAATTTTTACAATTCTGACCACTGTCTCTTTATGAGGTTATAACTCTGGAACGCTTCAACGGATCTTCGCGATTCTGAGAATGTTTTCTCATGACATATTGTACTTCATGTTAGTGGTAAAATTTCTTCGATATACCTTGCATTTATTTTTGAAAAAAACGCAAATATGGCGAAAATTTTGAAAATTTCGCAATTTTCAAACTTTTAATTTTTTTTCCCTTAAAACAGAGAAATATGTCACACAAAATAGTTAAGAAATAACATTTCCCACATGTCTACTTTACATCAGCACAATTTTGGAACCAAAATTTTTTTTTGTTAGGAAATTATAAGGGTTAAAAGTTGACCAGTGATTTCTCATTTTTACAACAAAATTTACAAAGCCATTTTTTTAGGGACCACCTCACATTTGAAGTCACTCTATATAGCAGAAAATACCCAAAAGTTACACCATTCTAAAAACTGTACCCCTCAAGGTACTCAAAACCACATTCAAGAAGTTTAATAACCCTTCAGGTGCTTCACAGGAGCTGAAGCAACGTGGAAGGAAAAAATTAATATTTAACTTTTTAGCCACAAAAATGATCTTTTACAAACTTTTTTTTATTTTCACAAGGGTAAAAGGAGAAAATGGGCAGATAAAGTTGTTGTGCAATTTCTCCTGAGTACGCCAATACCCCATATGTGGGGGAAAACCACTGTTTGGGCACACGGCAGAGCTCATAAGGGAAGGAGCACCGTTTGACTTTTTCAAACTAAAATTGGCTGGAGTTAAGATTGGACGCCATGTCGTGTTTGGAGAGCCCCTGATACGCCTAAACAGTGGAAACCCCCCACAAGTGACACCATTTTGGAAACTAGACCCCTAAGGAACTTATCTAGATCTGTTGTGAGCACTTTGAACCCCAAAGTGTTTCACAAAAGTTTATAATGCCTGGGTGTGAAAAAAAAAAAAAACAATTTTCCACAAAAATGATTTTTTTAGTCCCAAATTTTTGATTTTTCCCAAGGAAATTGGACCCCAAAAGTTGTTGTCCAAATTGTCCTGAGTACGCTGATACCCCATATATGGGGGGGGGGGAAACTGTTTGGGCGCACGGCAGGGCTTGGAAAGGAAGCAGTAACGTTTTGGAATGCAAACAATGATGGGGGTCATTTTCCGTTTGTAGTGCCCCAGATGAGCTTAAACAGTGAAAACCCCCACAAGTGACCCCATTTTGGAAGCTAGACCCCCTAAGGAACTTATCTAGATCTTTGGTGAGCACTTTGAACCCCCAAGTGCTTCACACAAGTTAATAATACCCGGGCATGAAAATAAAAAATCCTATTTTTTTCCCACAAAAATTATCTCTTAGTCACTAATTTTTTATTTTCCCATAGGTAACAGGAGAAATTGGACCACAAAATTTGTTGTCCAATTTGTCCTGAGTACGCTGATACCCCATATGTGGGGGGGAACCACTGTTTGGGCGCATGGCAGAGCTCGGAATGGAAGGAGCACCATATGACTTTTTCCAACCAAAATTGGCTGGAATTGAGATTGGACGCCATGTTGCGTGTGGAGAGCCCTGATGTGCCCAAACAGTGTAAACCCCCCACAAGTGACCCCATTTGGGAAACTAGATCCCCTAAGGAACTTATCTAGATCTTTGGTGAGCAATTTGAACCCCAAGTGCTTCACACAAGTTTATAACGTAAAAATCTCTTTTTTTTTTTACAAAAATGATATTTTCGCCCCCAATATTTTATTTTCACAAGGGTAACAGGAGAAATTGGACCCCAAAAGTTGTTGTCCAATTTGTCCTGAGTATGCTGATACCCAATATGTGGGAGTAAACTACTGTATGGGCGCACGTCCGGGCTCGGAAGGGAAGTAGTGACGTTTTGGATTGCAGACTTTGATGGAATGGTCTGGGGAGTCATGTCGCATTTGGAGAGCCCCTGATGTGCCTAAACAGTGGAAACCCCCCACAAGTGACCCCATTTTGGAAAATAGACCCCACAAGGAACTTATCTAGATGTGTGGTGAGCACTTTGAACCCCGAAGTGCTTCACAGAAGTTTATAACGTACAGCCGTAAAAATAAAAAATCCTTTTTTTTTACAAAAATGATTTTTTCGCCCCAAATATTTTATTTTCACAAGGGTAACTGGAGAAATTGGACCCCAAAAGTTGTTGTCCAATTTGTCCTGAGTACGCTGATACCCAATATGTGGGAGTAAAACTACTGTATGGGCGCACGTCGGGGCTCGGAAGGGAAAACATTTTGGATTGCAGACTTTGATGGAATGGTCTGGGGGCGTCATGTCGCATTTGGAGAGCCCCTGATGCGCCTAAACAGTGGAAACCCCCCACAAGTGACCCCATTTTGTAAAATAGACCCACAAGGAACTTATCTAGATGTGTGGTGAGCACTTTGAACCCCGAAGTGCTTCACAGAAGTTTATAACGTACAGCCGTAAAAATAAAAAATCCTTTTTTTTTTACAAAAATGATTTTTTCGCCCCAAATATTTTATTTTCACAAGGGTTAACAGGAGAAATTGGACCCCAAAAGTTGTTGTCCAATTTGTCCTGAGTACGCTGATACCCAATATGTGGGAGTAAACTACTGTATGGGCGCACGTCGGGGCTCGGAAGGGAAAACTTTTGGATTGCAGACTTTGATGGAATGGTCTGGGGGCGTCATGTCGCATTTGGAGAGCCCCTGATGCGCCTAAACAGTGGAAACCCCCCACAAGTGACCCCATTTTGTAAAATAGACCCCACAAGGAACTTATCTAGATGTGTGGTGAGCACTTTGAACCCGAAGTGCTTCACAGAAGTTTATAACGTACAGCCGTAAAAATAAAAAATCCTTTTTTTTTTTTTACAAAAATGATTTTTTAGCCCCCAAGATTTTATTTTCCAAGGTTAACAGGAGAAATTGGACCAAAATGTTGTCACAATTTTGTCCTGAGTACGCTGATACCCATATGGGGAGTAAACTACTGTTGGGCGCAGTCGGGCTCGGAAGGGAGTAGTGACGTTTTGATTGCAGCTTGATTGGCAATTGGTCTGGGAGCCATGTCCATTTGGAGAGCCCCTGATGGCCTAAACAGTGAAACCCCCCCAAGTGACCTTTTGAAAATAACCCCAAGGAACTACTAGATTGTGTGGCACTTTGAACCTCGAAGTCTTCACAGAACGTATATAACTACAGCCGTAAAAACAAAAATCCTTCTTTTTTACAAAAACTAATTTTGACGCCCCGTTTTTATCCCAAGGGTAACAGGAGAAATGGACAAATTTGCACATTAACTCTTGGTCCCTAGAGTAACGCTGATACCAATCAGGGGTAACAATACTGTTTGGAGCATGGCATGTCAGCTAAGAGTATTGAAGGAAAACGTTTTTGACTTTTTCAACGCAGAATTGGCTGGAATTGAGATCAGACGCCATGTCACATTTGGAGAGCCCCTGATGTGCCTAAACAGCAGAAACCCCCCAATTCTAACTCCAACCTAACCCCAACACACCCCTAACCTAGCCCCAACCTAACCACAAACCTAACCCTAACACACCCTAACCGTAATCCCAACCCTAACCCTAATCCTAACGTTAGCGCACCCTAACCCTAACTTAGCCGCAACCCTAACCCTAACGGAAAATGGAAATAAATACATTTTTTTAATTTATTATTTTTCCCTAACTAAGGGGGTGATAAAAGGGGGTATGTTATACTATTTATAGCGGGTTTTTATGATTGGCAGCTGTCACGCTAAAAGAGTGCAAAAATATGTATACAAACGATATTTGAGAAGACTATAAAAATTGAGTTTTTTATCAATTTTGAAGCTATATTTTGCATATATTCCCACAGAGTCTTGTGAGGTCTTATTTTTTGCAGTACGAGTTGACGTTTTTATTGGTACCATTTTTTAGCACGTGACAATTTTTGATCGCTTTTTATTTGGATTTTTGGGAGGTTAGAATGAACAAAAATCAGCAATTCATGAATTTCTTTTGGGGGAGGCGTTTATACCGTTCCGCGTGTGGTAAAATTGATAAAGCAGTTTTATTCTTCGGGTCAGTACGATTACGGCGATACCTCATTTATATCATTTTTTTTTAATGTTTTGGCGCTTTTATAGAATGAAAACAATTTTATATAAAAAATTATTATTTTTTCATCGCTTTATTCTGCGAGCTATAACTTTTTTAGTTTTTCACTGATGATGCTGTTTGATGGCTCGTTTTTTGCGGGACAAGATGACGTTTTCAGCGGTACCATGTTTATTTATATCGGTCTTTTTGATCGCGTGTTATTCCACTTTTTGTTCAGCGGTATGATGATAAAGCATTGATTTTTTGCTTCGTTTTTTAATTTTTTTTTAAGGGGTTCACTAAAGGGGTTAACTAGTGGGACAGTTTTATAGGGGGGGTCGTTACGGACGCGGCAATACCAAATATGTGTACTTTTATTGTTTTGTTTTTTTTATTTACAGGAAAAAATGAATTTATTGGGGAATATATATATTTTTTTATGATTTTTTTTACCCTTTTTTATTTTTATTTTTTTTACTTTTTTACTTTGTCCCAGGGTGGGACATCACTGTATTTTAGCAGATCGCTGGTGTGACAGTGTGCACAGCACTCTGTCACACCAGCGATCGCTCTGGCAGTGCTGCAGGCTTCCTCAGCGCCTGCTCTCAGCAGGCACTGAGGAAGCCGCCTCCCTGCAGGACCCCGGCGCCATCTTGGATCCGGGGACCTGGAGGGAGGACGGACCCTCGGAACAGCGCGACACATCGCGCTGCTCTGAGGGTCTCAGGGGAGCGCGCAGGGAGCCCCATCCCTGCGCGATCCTCCCCTGTGCCCCGGTACACCGCGATCATGTTTGATCGCGGTGTGCCAGGGGTTAATGTGCCGGGAGCGGTCCGTGACTGCTCCTGACACACAGTCACGGGTGTCAGCTGTGATAATCAGCTGAAACCCGGCGGCGATCAGCTGCGCTCCCCCGGGAGCGCAGCTGATCGCCCATGACGTACTATTCCGTCCATGGGAATTAGGTCCAGGGTCACATGGACGGAATAGTACGTCTGATGGAATAAAGGGGTTAAGGAACTTATCTAGATGTGTTGTGAGCACTCTGAACCCCCAAGTGCTTCACAGAAGTATATAACGCAGAGCAGTGAAAATAAAAAAATCATTTTTTTCCTCAAAAATGATTTTTTAGCCCGCTATTTTTTATTTTCACAAGGGTAACAGGATAAATTGGACCACAAAAGTTTTTGTGCAATTTGTCCTGAGTACACTGATACCCCATTTGTGGTTGGGAACCACTGTTTTGGCGCATGGGAGAACTCAGAAGGGAAGGAGCGCCATTTTGGAATGCAGACTTGATGGAATGTTCTGCGGGCGTCATGTTGCTTTTGCAGAGCCCCTGATGTGCTTAAACAGTAGAAACCCCCCACAAGTGACTCCATTTTGGAAAATAGACCCCAAGGAGCTTATTTAGATGTGTACTGTAGTGAGCACTTTGAACCCCCAGGTGCTTCACAGAAGTTTATAAACGCAGAGCAGTGAAAATAAAAAAAATCATTTTTTTTTCCTCTAAAATGATATTTTATTCCGCTATTTTTTAATTTCCCAACGGTAACAGGATAAACTGGACCCCACAAGTTGTTGTCTAGTTTGCCCTGAGTACGCTGGTACCCTATATGTGGGGGGTAACCACTGTTTGGGCGCACGGCAGGGCTCAGAAGGGAAGGAGCGCCATTTGACTTTTTTAAATGGAAAATTAGCTCCAATCGTTAGCGGACACCATGTCGTGTTTGGAGAGCCCATGTGTGCCTAAAGTTTGGAGCTCCCCCACAAATGACCCAATTTAGGAAACTAGACCCCCTAAGAAACTTATTTAGATGCACAGTGAGCACTTTGAATCCCCAGGTGCTTCACAGAAGTTTATAACGCAGAGCCGTGAAAATAAAAAATCATTTTTTTTCCTCAAAAATGATTTTTTTAGCCCCCTATTTTTTATTTTCACAATGGTTACAGGAGAAATTGGACCCCAAAAGTTGTTGTTCAGTTTATCCTGAGTATGCTGGTACCCCATATGTGGGGGGAACCAATGTTTGGGCACACATCAGGGCTCGGAAGGGAAGTAGTGACGTTTTGAAATGCTGACTTGATGGAATGGTCTGCGGGCGTCATGTTACGTTTGCAGAGCCCATGATGTGCCTAAACAGTAGAAACCCCCCCAAGTGACCCCATTTTGGAAACTAGATCCCCAAGGAACTCCTCTAGATGTGTGGCGAGCACTTTGAATCTCCAAGTTCTTCACAGAAGTTTATAACGCAGAGCCGTGAAAATAAAAAATCATTTTTTTTCCACAAAAATAATTTTTTTAGTCCCCAAATTTCTTTTCCAAGGGTAATAGGAGAAATTAGACCCCCAAAGTTGTTGTGAAATTTTTCCTGAGTACACTGATACCCCATATGTGGGGGTAAACCACTGTTTGGGCACACGTCGGGGCTCAGAATAAAGGGAGCACTGTTTGACTTTTTGAACTCAAAATTGGCTGGAATCAATGGTGGCGCCATCTCGCGTTTGGAGACCCCCTGATGTGCCTAAATAGTGGAGACCCTCAATTATAACTCCAACCCTAACCCCAACACACCCCTAACCACAACCCTAACCCCAACACACCCCTAACCCTAATCCCAACCCTAACCATAACCTTAACCACAAGCCTAACCCTAATCCCAACCCTAACCCCAACACACCCTAACCCTAATCCCAACTCTAACCCTAAAAACAAGCCTAACCCTAATCCCAACCCTAACCCTAATTCCAACCCTAACCCTAATTCCGACCCTAACCTACTTCCAACCCAAACCCTAATTGTAACCCTAACCCAAATTCCAACCCTAACCCAAATTCCAACCCTAACCCTAATTCTAACCGTAACCCTAATTCTAACCCTAACTCTAATTCTAACCCTAATGCTAACCCTAACCCTAATTCAAACCCTAACCCTAGTTCTAACCCTAATTCTATCCCTAATAGAAAAATAAAAAAAATATTTTCTTTATTTTATTACTTGTCCCTACCTATGGGGGTGATAAAGGGGGAGTTTATTTACTTTTCTTTATTTTGATCACTGGGAGAGTTTATCAAAGTGATCAAATTACTGTAACTGTAAGGAATCTGCCGGCCGGCAGGTGCACTGCGCATGTGCCTGCCATTTTCCAAGATGGTTGCGACCATGAAGAATCCCGGAGGGACCTCGGGACGCCACTGAGACATCACAGGGACATGGGAGAGGTGAGGGAGGGTGGCGGCGGCCGATGGCCGCCGTCACTCGGTGTAGGGGGGTCGGATCTCGGTCTCCAGCCATGGCCGATGCTATTGCAGCATTGGCCATGGCTGGATTGTAATATTTCACCGGTGATCGCTCTGATTGGCTGTTTCACTTTTAACAGCCAATCAGAGCGATCGCCGATGTGAGGGGCGGTGCAACCCCCCGGCGCTACGTGCAGAGATGGTCTGCTGTCAGGGACAGCAGCCATCGGAGCCCGGTCCCCGCGCGATGCCGCGCTGTGACCGGAGAATGGTGGCGCCGTACTAGTACTGCTCTGGGCAGAAATGCACCTTCCGCAGAGCTGTACTAGTACGGCGGAGGTCGGGAAGGGGTTAAATTTTCAAAAGCCCCAACCGCTTCAGGTGACCAATCCTTTAGCTCCACCCATTTAGAAGAGGCTTGATGATCTGAAAAAATCCTCTAATAAACTTTCTATAATAATTTCAGAACCCTAAAAAGCACTGCAGAGCCTTAAGGTCGCTGGGTTGAACCCAATCAATGATGGCCTGAACTTTCCCAGGATCCATCTTAAACCCGGAGGCTGACACAATGAAACCCAAAAATGATATTTCTTGAACAGAAAAGGTACATTTTTCAACTTTAGCGAACAACCAATTATCCCTCATCCTTTGCAAAACCAAACGGACATGTTTATGATGTGAATCCAGGTCAGTTGAGAAAATCAGAATGTCATCCAAATAAACCACAATAAATCTCCCAATATAATCAGAAAAAATATTCATAAAATTTTGAAAAACTGCAGGTGCATTTGTTAGACCAAAAGGCATGAGATCTTCAAAGCGACGTTCAGACATTAAAAATACTGTCTTCCACTCATCACCCTCACAAATCCATATAAGATTATATGCCCCTCTAAGATTCAGTTTGGAAAACCATTTGGCCCCAGAAAGTTGATTATATAGAGCGGGAATGAGTGGAAGTGGATAAGTATTTTTAACCGTTATTTTGTTTAATTCTCGGAAATCAAGGCAGGGATGAAGACCTCCATCTATCTTTTAACAAAAAAGAATTTGGCAGCTATCGACGATGAGGAAGGGCGAATATAACCTTTTCGTAAACTCTCGCTAATATACTCTTTCATGGCTGACCTCTCAGGGCCAGACAAGTTATACAAACGAACCTTGGGTAATTTGGCATTAGGAATGATATTAATTGCACAGTCATAGGGTGGCGAGGAGGTAATATCTCAGACTCTTTTTCCGAAAAAACATCTCCGAAGTCTTTCAGGTATTCCGGAAGGCCCTCCAAACTAACCAAACAAATATGCACAGGTTTAAGACATTTTTCAATACAAAAAGGACCCCATTTGACAATATCTTTCCGATTCCAGTCAATAATTGGATTATGCATATGCAGCCAAGGAATACCCAACACAATTCCAGCAAGTAAATTGTCCAAAACATAACAGGAGATATTTTTCATATGAAGAGACCCCACCTTGAGTGTGAACTCCACCGTAACTAACCAAACCTGATTTTTGAGCAACAGTGTTCTGTCAATGGCCACAATTTGAATAGGGCTTTCTAGCTTAACTGTCCCTAATCCTAACTTCAGAGCCAGTTCCGCATCTATGAAGTTAGCAGCCGATCCGCATTCAATAAAGGCAAATGTGAACAGACACTGATCTTGAAAAAGAAGTTCAGCATTCAACAACACCTTATCAGAGGAGTAAAAGGGTACCTGTAAGTCTGAGTGATCTCCTCAACAATCACCCAGACTAGGGCGTTTCCCGATGGCTTGTTTGATGCAGGCCATGCAAAGCAATCCTTTAAGAAATGTCCAGCTTGGCCACAATAGAGACAAAGTCCAAGTTCCCGCCGGTGTCTCCTCTCCTTAATTCTAGAGCTGGCAGCACCAACCTCCATAGGTTCCACCTCAGGTGCACAAACTGGGCCAGATAAAATGGAGCCTCTTTTTGCACCGTGCGTCTTTCCCACATCTTCCGATCCATGAGTCATGTCCTCCACCAAACAACCAGGTGGAGCATGTAGAGCCAGAATGTCCTTAAGAGACTCTGAAAGACCCCTGAGGAATTGGCATCTGAGAGCTACGTCATTCCACAGGACCTCAGAAGACCATTGACGAAACTCGGTACAATATTCTTATGCTGTGCGGTTCCTTTGCATCAGGTTCATGATCCTTGTCTCTGCCACCTTGACCCTGTCAGGTTCATCATAGATCTGTCATAAAGCGTCAAAAAAGGCGTCCACTGAAAGACGTTCAGGAGCAAGAGAGGGTACGCAGAGGCGTAGCTAGGGTTTTGGTTCAGAGGGGGCGAAATTCTGAGTGGGCCCCTAACCAGGTAACAACTGGGTGACACACCCTAATAGTGGAGGAGAACCTCAGCAGATGACCGCACTGTTACTGAAAATAATATCTACATAAAGACCAACATGGATATTACCACCATATGGTCAGGGGTAAATAATACCAGTCCTACAGAGCATATGAGAGATCACAGCACAGTTATAGATAATGACTTACCGCTGACCGTTCTTTCTGAAGAAATTGTTTACTTTTTCCGTCTTTTTTATCTGGCCCAGACTGACATGACAACTCCTCCAGCCAGGACTCTGCTGCAGAGATTACAACAGACATTTCACGTCTCACATTTTCAGCAATGTCACCATCTATCCCCAACCTGCACAAACTCCTCATCCTGCTGATACCCCAATGCTGAGCCGCTGCTGCCATGTGTGTCCCTATTACTGCACTTGCTGTGTGGTTCTCTGTGCACCCTCTAAATTCTAAAGCACCCCTCTAGAATATAGTAATGCCCGGTGCAAGTCCCCTAGAAAACAGTGCCCACATTTTGTCCCCTAGAAAGTAATATTGCCCTGTGTGCCCCTTTGACAGTCACAGTAACCTGCGTTCCCCCATAACAATAAGTGCCCACTTTACATTTACCAATGTCCCGAGTCTACCCCTGTATAGCTCCCCCTATACACAGTATGATGCTCTCTTATACACATTATAATGACCCCTCTATATATATACTTAATATCCCCCAAACTATTTAATGGCCCCAATACTGTATGATGGCTCTGCCACTGTAATCTCCACACTGTATGATGGCCCCCTAGATTGCCTCCATATAGCATAATACACCAGATAGTCCTCAATACAGTATAATGCACTCCTCATAGGCCTCCGTATAGTATAATGCACTCCCCATAGGTCTCCATATAGTATAATGCACTCCCCATAGGCAGCCTCTATAGAATAATGCACCCCTCATAGGCAGACTCTGTAGTATAATGCAGCCTCTAATATGATACACCCACCATAAGCAGACTCTATAGTATAATGCAGCCCCTAATATAATACACCCACCATAAGCAGACTCTAGTATAATGTAGCCCTTAATATAATGCACTTCCCATAGGCAGACTCTATGGTGTATTGCAGCGCCTGTATAACATAATGCAGCCGCATAGGCAGCCTCTATATCATAATGTAGCCCCATAGGCAGCCTCTATAGCATAATGTAGCCCCCCATAGGCAGCCTGTATAGCATAATGCAGCCCCCCCATAGGCAGCCTCTATAGCATAATGTAGCCCCCCCATAGGCAGCCTGTATAGCATAATGCAGCCCCCCCATAGGCAGCCGCTATAGCATAATGCAGCCCCTGCATAGTCAGCCTCTATAATATAATGCAGCCCCCATAGGCAGCCTTTACAACATAATGTAGCCCCCCATAGGCAGCCTGTATAGCATAATGCAGCCCCCCATAGGCAGCCTCTATAACATAATGCAGCCCCCCATAGGCAGCCTCTACAACATAATGTAGCCCCCCATAGGCAGCCTGTATAGCATAATGCAGCCCCCCCATAGGCAGCCTCTATAACATAATGTAGCCCCCAGAGGCAGCCTGTATAGCATAATGCAGCCCCCTCATAGGCAGCCTGTATAGCATAATGCATCCCCCCATAGGCAGCCTGTATAGCATAATGCAGCCCCCCATAGGCAACCTGTATACCATTATGCAGCTCCTCCCATAGGCAGCCAGTATAACATATTGCAGCCCCTCCATAGGCAGCCTGTATAGCATAATTCAGCCCCCCATAGCAGCCCCCCTGCATAGGCAGCCTCACGGTGCTAGCTGAGATCTCACTGAAATCACAGCAGTTACATCCGGTCACTGGGCTCTGTTCCCAGCCAGGCTGAGCTGCGGTGAGATCTGGGGTCACTTATAAAATTCACATACCAGGGAACAGTAGATTAGTTCCAAAAAGGGGGCACTTGTTGGGCATTGCCACTGTTAATGCACATCTAGATAAGTTCCTTGGGGTCTAGTTTGCAAACTGGGATCATTTGTGGGGCATTTCCACTATTTAGGCACGTCACTACTTCCCTTCTGAACCCCGACGTGTGCCCAAACAGTAGTTTTGTCCCACATATAAGTTACCAACGTACTGAGGACAAATTCGACAACTTTTGGGGTCCAATTTCTCCTGTTACTCTTGGGAAAATAAAAAATTAGGGCTAAAAAATCATTTTTGTGGAAAAAACAGTGTTTTTTTTTCACTGCCGGGCATTATAAACTTTAGTGAAAAACTTGGGGGCTGAAAATTCTCACCACACATCTAGATAAGTTTCTTATGGGGTCTAGTTTCCGAAATGGGGTCACTTTTGAGGTTTTTTCACTGTTTAGGCACATCAGGGGCTCTCCAAGCGCGACATGGCGTCCGATCTCAATTCCAGACAATTTTAGTTTGAAAAGGTCAAATGCCGCTCATTCCCTTCCGAGCTCTGCCTTGCGCCCAAACAATGGTCCCCCCCACATTTGGGGTATCAGCGTACTCAGGACAAATTGGACAATAATTTTTTAGTCCAATTTCTCCTTTTACCCTTTAAAAAATAAAAAATTGGGGACTAAAAGATCATGTTTGTGGAAAAAATATAATTTATTTTCACACCCGGGTGTTATAAACTTTAGTGAAACACCTGGGGGAGCAAAGTGCTCACCACACATCTAGATTAGTTCCTTGGGGGTCTAGTTTCTAAAATAGGGTCATTTGTGGGGGGTTTCCACTGTTTAGGCACATCAGAGGCTCTCCGAAAGCGACATATTGTCAGATCACAATTCCAGCCAATTTTGCGTTGAAAAAGTCAAACGGCGCTCCTTCCCTTCTGAGCTCTGCCATGCGCCCAAACAGTGGCTTACCCCCACATATGGGCCATCATCGTACTCAAGACAAATTGCACAATAACCTTTGGGGTCCAAATTCTCCTATTACCCTTGGGAAAATAAAAAATTTGGGATGAAAAAAATCATGTTTGTGGAAATAATATGAATTTTTAATTTTACGGCTCTACGTTATAAACTTCTGTGAAACCCTTGGGGTTCAAAGGGCTCACCACATCTCTAGATAAGTTCTCTGGGGGTCTAGTTTCCAAAATGGTGTGATTTGTTGGGGATTTCCACTGTTTAGGCACATCAAGGGCTCTCCAAATGCGACATGGCATTTGATCTCAATTCCAGCCAATTTTGAATTGAAAAGTCAAACAGTGCTCCTTCCCTTCTGAGCTCTGCAATGCCCCCAAACAGTGGTTCCCCCCACATATGGGGTTTCAGCATACTCAGGACAAATTGCACAATAACTTTGGGGTCCAATTTTTCCTGTTACCCTTGGGAAAATAAAAAAATTTGGATCTGAAATAAATTTTTTATGAAAAAAGTTAAATGTTCATTTTTTTTAACATTCCAAAAATTCCTGTGAAGCACCAGAATTGTTAATAAACATCTTGAATGTGGTTTTGAGCACCTTGAGGGGTACAGTTTTTAGAATGGTGTCACTTTTGGGTATTTTCTAACATATAGACCCCTCAAAGTGACTTCAAATGTGATGTGGTCCCTAAAAAAAATGGTGTTGTAAAAATGAGAAATCGCTGTTAAACTTTTAACACTTATAAAAAAAATTTTGGTTCCAAAATTGTACTGATGTAAAGATGTAAAGTAGACATGTGGAAAATGTTACTTATTAAGTATTTTGTGTGACAGATCTGTGTGATTTAAGGGCATGAAAATTCAAAGTTGGAAAATTGCAAAATTTTCAAAATTTTCATCAAATTTCCATTTTTTTCACAAATAATTGCAAGTCATATCTAAAAATTTTACCACTATCACGAAGTACAATATGTTGCGAGAAAACAGTGTCAGAATCACAGGGATCCATGGAAGCATTTCAGAGTTATTACCTCATAAAGGAACAGTGGTCAGAATTTTAAAAATTGGCCACAAACCACCCTCTGGGTAAAGGGGTTAATGAGAAAAAAAATGAACTTTTTTGAATTTACCAAATGGCTGCATTGAAACAAAGAGTGAAAAATTTAAAGGGGTACTGAATACCCACTGTAGGCCTTCTGGGGCTCACCAGTCAAATAGGGGGCCACCCACTGCCCTGGTGGTAGCTTCTCACCTCCCTCACACGCTCGAACACAGTCAAAATGCCTCTATATCATCCCCTGGAGTCATCTTTTGCATGGCTCACATACCGCTTTACGGACGCAGGAGTCATCACCTTGATGTGGGGAGGGGCAGTTTCTCTGCTGCGAACATCTCCCGCCAGGAGTTCCATCTGCCTTTGTTGTTGTTGTATCTGTGGAATTAGGAGTTTATTAGTCTCCTGCTGTAACTGTTGCTGCTGCTGTTGGCTCAGGATCAGGTGCTTGATTAGCTCCTCGATTTTGTCCGAGCACTGTTCCATCCCTGTAGCTGCCTTCACCCAGGACATACGGTTTATCCACTGCTACTACAAGTGCTCCTGGAACATTGCCCGAATCCAAAACACCACATGTGGGGGGTTGACACACTTAGCTGCACCTCAAAGTAGACACCGGACCATGTTTAGTTAAAGACTCAGGGTGGTTTATTGCATCATAAACTCGGAACCCAAACTGAAAATACTAGATACCTGCCCCATCTGTATTCAGAGAGGAAATCACAGATACCTGCCCCGTCATTACTCAGAGAGAAAATCGTAGATACCTGCTCTCTCACCACTCAGAGACAAAATCTTAGATTCTTGCCCCGTCACCATTAAGAGAGGAAATCCTAGATACCTGCAGCGTCAGTATTCAGAGCAGAAAATCTAAACACCTGTCCCGTCACCACTCAGAGAGGAAATCCTATATACCTGCCCCGTCACTACTCAGACAGGAAATCCTAGATACCTGCCCCATCACCACTCAGAGAGGAAATCCTAGATACCAGACCAGTCAACACTCAGAGGAAATCCTAGATACCTGTCCTCTCACCATTCAGACAGGAAACCCTAGACATCTGCCCCGTCACCGCTCGGAGGAAATCCTAGATACCTGCCCTCTCAATGCTTGAAGGGTAAATCACAGATACCTGCCCTGGAGAGTACATCCTAGATTCCTGCCCTGTTGTTACTCAGAGGGTAAATTCTGGGTCCCTGATATCGATCTCGGTTAAAACCAAAATCCTGGATCCCTGCCCATTAATACTTGAAAAAAAAAATTCATTCTCCAGCAGGACTTGGCACTACTAAAAGTACCAATACCTGGTCTGTTTTAAAAAAACAGTATCACTGTGCTTGATTGGCCAGAAAACTCACCTGACCTTAACCTCATAGAGAATCTATGGGGTACTGTCAAGAGGAAGATGACCCACACCAGACCCAACAATGCAGACGAGCTGAAGGCAGCTATCAAAGCAACCTGGGCTTCCATAACACATCAGCAGTGCCACAGGATGATTGCCTCCATGAAACGCCACATTGATGCAGTAATTGATGCCAACGGAGCCCCGACCAAGTATTGAGTGCATTTACTGAACATACATTTCAGTAGGCCAACATTTCGGATTTTAAAATCATTTTTTTAAGCTCGTGTTATGAAGTATTCTAATTTACTGAGATAATGACTTTTGGGATTTCATTGGCTGTAAGCCATAATTATTTATATTAACAGAAATAAACACTTGAAATAGATCACTCTGTTTGTAATGACTCTATATAATATATGAGTTTCACTTTTTGTATTGAAGAACTTAGATAAATTAACTTTTTGATGATATTCTAATTTTGTGAGATGCACCTGTAAATACTATATTACTAACCTGTTGCAGCTCAGAGGGTAAATCTCAGATACCTCTCCAAAAATTGTGAACAGCAGCCGTGTGTTCCTCCTTCTTGATGTGGCCTCTGGTTTTTCATTCATTGATCTTTTGAGAATTGTGAACTTCAATCATTTTACGCTACGCTGAGTGTGGCCGTACAGTCACAAGGACCCTGCCCCAGGGGGAAGAGTGTGACTTAAATCGATGGATTCATTTTGCTGCAGATTAAAACTTGTTTATTACAGATTTAATCAATTTACTTTTTTTTCCATTTTTGCAGCTATGAAAGAGAAACTGAGGACAGAATAAAGCAAGAAAGATTTGTGCCCCCGGCAATAGAAAGCTTAACATGATGGAAATAAGGGGGCAGGGGACAGTTGTAGATCTTAAAAGGTGTTCCTGGTATATGGCAGGCCTTGTGGGGGTGTTCCCGGTACACGGAAGGTCTTGTGGGGTGTTCCCATTATACAGCAGGTATTTTAGGGTGTTCCTAGTATACTGCAGGTGTTGTGGGTGTTCCCGGTAAATAGTAGGTGTTGTGGGGTGTTCCCGGTATACTGCAAGTATTTTGGGATGTTCCCGGTATACAGCAGGTGTTGCGGGGTGTTCCGGTATAATGCAGGTATTGTGGGATGGTCCCTGTATACGGCAGGTATTGTGGGGTGTTCCCAGTATATGGCAGGTATTTTGGGCTGTTTCTGGTATATGGCAGGTGTTGTTGGGTGTTCCCAGTATACGTAAGTTTTTTTTGGGTGTTCCTGGTATACAGCAGGTCTTGTGGGGTGTTCCCGGTATATGGTAGGTTTTGTGGGGCATAGCCTGTATATGGCAGGTCTTGTGGGGTGCTCCCGATATACGACAGGTTTTGTGGGGTGTACCTGATATACAGCACGTCTTGGGGGTGTTCTGGGTAAACAGCAGGTCTTGTGGGATGTTACCGGTATACGACAGGTCTTGTGGGGTGTTCCCGGTATATGGCAGGTCTTGTCGGGTGTACTTGGTATATGACAGGTCTTGTGGGGTGTTCCTGGTATACGGCAGGTCTTGTTGGGTCTTTCCGGTATACGGCTGGTCTTGTGGGGTTTATCCAGTATATGTCAGGTCTTGTATGGTGTACTCAGTATGCTGCAGGTCTTGTGGAGTGTTCCCTGTATACCGCAGGTCTTGTGGGGTGTTCCCTGTGTACGGCAGGTCTTGTGGGGTGATTCCTGTATACTGCAGGTCTTGTGGGTTTTTTCCCGGTATACGGCAGCTCTTGTGGGGTGTTCCCGTTAATATGTTGGGTAGTGTTGAACGATATTGCTCGATATCTAAAAATATCGTATCGAAATTGTATCGCCGATAGCACTAAATATCGGTGATATCCGATTTCGATACCGGAAGTCCCATGTAAGTCTATGGGAACAAAATATCGCAACTAAAAAAAACCTTTATTTCCTTGTAAACACTAAATATACACACATAGAATACATATATATATATATACATGTCATTGTGACATATATATATACATATATGTATAGTTTATACACTTATACATAGTAAAATATCCTCTGATTCAATTGCCGGGTAAAGCCGGCTTCAGTGAAAAGACAGAAGCACCCGACATGAAATGACACTTGGTGTACATAGGGTTAACCATGTCTTTTCATGTCGTTTGCTATCTGATTTGCGCAAACAATTAAATCAGTCTATGTTTGCAAAATTTCACACCTGTAGGGGTTAATTAAAGGTGTAAATTCGTTGTAAAAAAACGGACTTTTTTGCTACGAATTTACACCTTTAATTAACCCCTACAGGTGTGAAATTTTGCACACATAGACTGATTTAATTGTTTGTGCAAATCAGATAGCAAAGGACATGGTTAACCCTATGTACACCAAGTGTCATTTCATGTCGGGTTCTGCATTTTCACAAAAGCCGGCAATTGAATTAGCGGCTATTATACTATGTAGAAGTGTATGAACTATAAATATAAATATATATATATATGTGTCACAAACTCAATGACATGTATATATATATATTTATATATGAGGTGTAAAATTGCTGAAAAAAAATGCGTGGGCTCCCGCCCTATTTTCGCAACCAGACAGACAAAGCCAGTGAGTGGGGGCAGATAATAATAGCCCAGAGAGGGACCATTATTTTTGGCCCCCCCCCGGCTACTAACATCTGCCCCCAGACACCCCAGAAAGGGCAAATCTCTAATTAGATTTGCCCTTTCTGGCACTTTGCCCGTCTATTCCCATTGCCCTGTAGCGGTGGCGAATGGGTTAATAAGGGGTTAAAATGACCTTGCAATTGAAAGGTCACTTTAAGCCAGGTTAATAATTGAGAGCTGTCAATTAGACAACTATCAATTATTAATCCTATTGTATGAAAGAAAAATCAAACACACACACTTTAATAAAAAAGAAGTTTAATGAAATAATCACACAGTTTTTGACCATATTTTATTTTCCTGCTAAAACCATTTCCTGTAATAAAAATAAAATAATAAAGCAAAATTATTCTTACCAATCCGATGTACAGTCAGGTCCCACGGTGTAATCCTTCAGAAAGGGTTAATGTTTACTGCAGGGACCGCAGCTAATGCTGCAGCCTCACAGTAAACCCCCAAATGAATGAGTTCCTCTCCTGGCTGACAGGAGAGGAAGTGGAAAGCTTAATTGATTGCTTTCCACTTTCACTTCAGGTCAGCCAGGGACACAATCAGTGACGTCAGAGGGAACTGGTTAACAAAAATAGGGGATCCACTTGAAAAAAATTGGCGTGGGGTCCCCCCTATTTTTGTTAACCAGCCAGATGAAGCAGACCGCTGAGGCCTGGATTTTCAGGCTGTTAAGGAGCCAAGATCCATGGACCTTGCCAGCCTGATAATACCAGGCCACAGCAGTCTGCATATCTTGGCTGATTAACAAAAATAGGGGATCCCCTCGAAAAAAATTGGCGTGGGGTCCCCCCTATTTTTGTTAACCAGCCAGATGAAGCAGACCGCTGAGGCCTGGTTTTTCAGGCTGGTAAGGATCCAATATCCATGGACCTTGCAAGCCTGATAATACCAGGCCACAGCAGTCTGCTTAGCTTGGCTGGTTAACAAAAATAGGGGATCTCCTCGAAAAAAAAACGGCGTAGGGGTCCCCCTATTTTTGTTAACCAGCCAAGTAAAATGCAGACTGCTGCGGCCTGGTATTAAAAGACTGTCAAGGCCCATGGATTTTGGCCCTCAACAGCCTGATAATACCAGGCTACAGCAGCCCCACATTTGGCGCATCAAAAGATGTGCCAATTGTGGCACTTTACCCGGCTCTTCCCACTTGCCCTGTAGCGGTGGCAAGCGGGGTAATAAGGGGTTATTGTCACCGTTGATTGCACGGTGACAATAAGCCCGGTTAATAATGGAGAGGTGTCAATAAGACACCGATCCATTATTAATCCCAAAGTTATTAAATGTATAAAAAAAAGACACAGCAAGAAAAAAGTATTTAAATGACATAAAAGAGACAACACAGTTTTCATTAATTTTATTGTACTCTCATTCCTGCGACGCCATCGATCTCCTGTAAAAAAAGAAAAAAAACAAACCAACAGTATACCACCTGTCCGACGCAGTCCATAACGACAGTCCCACGACGATCCAGCTCTGCTACATCGCAATGACAGGCAGAGCCTGTCATCGCGACGCAGCACAGCTGATTACCTGCTTCCCCGGCGGTGACGTCATCGGACTGACTGCTTTACGGCCGGGATTACCCAGCAGTCACTGCAGTTATCGCGAGAAACTGCATGTGACCGCCGGGGAGAAGAGGATGGCGGCCATGAAGCAGTCCAGGACGTGACCGCCGGAGATCTTCTGCCAGGTAAGTGCCGCTGACTCCTGACAGACCCGATCGACGGACACTGACAGTGACAGACCCGACCGACGGACACGGACAGTGACAGTGACAAATCCGATTCCGGTATTCGATATGACGAAAATATCGAAACGAATTATCGAAAGGCCGATAGAGCTAATATCGGCCGATAGCCGATATTTGCATTATCGTATCGCTCAACACTAATGTTGGGTCTTTTGTGTTGCTGCTGGTATATGGTGAGTCTTGCGGGGTGTCCCCGATATAAGTCAGGTCTTGTGGGGTGTACTCAGTATACGGCAGGTCTTGTGGGGTGCTCCTGATATGTGGCACATTTTTTACTGTTAGTGTTAGTGGGGTGATGAGGTCATGGGGTGTTAGTAGTATATAAGACTTGTGGGGTGATCCGGGTATATGAAGGTTCTTGTGGGTGATCTCGGTAGATGAAGGGTCTTGTCTTGTGGAGTGTTGCCGGTACATGGCAGGACTTGTGGGGTGATTTGGGCATATGAAGGGTCTTGTGGGGTGTTCCTGGTATACGGCAAGTCTTGTGGGGCGTCAGTAGTATATGACAGGTCTTGTGGGGTGATTCTAGTATATAGTGGGTGTTGCGGGGTGATTTGGGTGTATGAAGAAAGCAACACCGCAATCGTTTTCAAATATGCTTCAAGTGAATGTTTTATTCAAACAGTGCAGAGATGACGATAGTGATTAAGCGACAAGTAATTTAACGTTTCGGCCACTGCCTGGCCTTGATCACAATATCGCTGTAAAATAAGAATAAAAAAAATCATCCCCACCAGTCAGAGAGCCGAAGTTCCCATGCTGTCGAAAGACAGCATGAGCGCTCAGCTGTGATCGGAGGCATAAAGTTTCATTTTCGGTCACTGGTGTCAGCTGAAGGGACTACAGCTCCCATCATCCAACATCTGCTGCCGCTAATAACAGTGAGAGCAGGAGCGGCTGATGGGTGTTTTCATTAGCCGGCTCCTGTGTTGTAAGCAAATAATTTAAAATTATGTTGTGGGTTTCCCTGTATATTTGATAACCAGCCAAGCAAAACTCACAGCTGGGGGCTGCAACCCTCAGCTGTCAGCTCTTCCCACTTGACCTGTAGCAGTGGCAAGGGGATTTCATATTTGTGTTGTTGATGTCACCTTTGTATTGTCATGTGACATCAAGCTCAGGGATTACTAATGGAGAGGCGTCTGTGAGACACCTATCCATTACTAATCCTATAGTTATGTGGTAAATAAAGACACAGCCAGAATAAAGTCCTTTATTTGAAATAAGACTAAACACAGTTTTCAATTTTTATTTAAAAATAACAAACACAGTTATACTCACCTAATGCCTAACTTCTCTGAAGCCCTTGTTATCCTGTTGTAAGGGGTTACAGAGACTGGTACATGTCCTTACTCCCAAAGCATGTCCCGGTTAAAAGCTGGTATTAAATATTAAATGTCTTGCTGTGTATATCCAATATGTATATATTATTATGTCCTGTAATACTGTTATGTTATATACTGAATGTACATATGTTGAGGTGTAGGGAAAGTGTAATGTTCAGATTAGCCCACTAGAGGGGAGCACATTAGTACATATAGATAGGACAGGAAATAGTTAACATAAGAGGGGCCAACTGTGGGTAAGCCAGGAGAATTTCCTGATTTGAGTCAGTAGGACCTGAGAGCCCGGACAGGGCAGTTGGCAACGCAACGTTTAAGCAATTAGCTTAGTCATCCAGGGCCTATGGGCTGAAGGTCACAGCAGTAAACGAATGCGTGGCAGCTAACTATGTGGGCAGGTGCCCTTATGTCTGGGGCGAAACAGACAGGGCAACTCCTGAATTTAGTTGGGCTGGCCAGCAGGAGCACTGCGGTGCGGGACAAGTTGGTACGACCCTGGGACATTCTGGAAGAAGTGAGGGAAAGCACAGGGAAAGGAAAGAATATACTCTGTGATGAACTTTATGTTGTGTCTGTGACTGAGCTGGACGTACTGAGAATGGAACCAAGTAAAATCGTTTACTTTAAGTTGTAACTGGACTCTGTCTCTCTTTGTGTGAAGCCGCCTGAAGGAAATCCTCAGCAGATCCAAGAGGACCCTGATGGAACACAAAGTGGGAAGGAAGGTACGCAACAAAGGGGACACTGTGTACATGTGACAGAGGGCCAGGGCGTGCATAAACAGCCATCATTGTGGACCAGGACTACGGCCCTGGACTCTCTCACACTGTAATAAAACTAAAATAAAAAACAACAATATCCCTCATCTCTCCATCATTCTGTCCCACACCATAATCCATGCCTGGGGCAAAACAGTTTTCAACCTGGACTGTGCCAAGATGCGACCTTCCAGGCTGAGAACCAATGGTGAATGAGCTGCTGCAAGCGCAGCCTCAGTGACTGGCGGTGACGTCATTGAGGTTACATCCAGTCACTGAGGCTGCATTCCCTGCCGGGCTGAACTGCGGTGACCTCGATGAAATCCCCGCTAGCACTGTGAGAGTGCTGCTATTTTTAGCCTGGGGGGGCAATATCCATTGCCCCTTACGAACCTGAGAATACCTGACACTACTGTCTGCTTTAGCAAGGCTGGTTGTCAAAAACAGGGGAGACACCATGTGTTTTTTTAAATTATTTATTTAAATAATTAAAAAAAATGTGTGGGGACCTCTCTATTCTTGATAACCAGCCTTGTTGAAGCTGACAGTTGAGTGTTGCAGCCTCCAGCTATGAGTTTTGCCTGACTGGTTATCAAAAACACATGGGAATCCATGCCGTTTTTTTTTTAACTTATTTATTTACAGTGCAGGAGCTGGCTAATGAATACACCCATCAGCTACTCCTGCTCTCGCTGTTATTAGTGGCAACAGGTGTCAGATGATGGGACCTGTAGTCCTATCAGCTGACACCAGTGACCAGAGGTATATTTTATACCTACGATAACAGCTGAGTGCTCACGCTGTCTTTTGACAGTGTGGGAACCCGCGGCTCTCTGACAGGCGGGGGATGATTTCTTTGCGGATCAGAAGTGGTGTTTGCCATGCTTCACTGTCACATGACAGTGTGGCAAACAGTGGATGTTTTGGCCCCCCATTCAAGTGAAAGGAGTCCAGGTTCGCGTTCAGGTACTGTTCTGGTACCCGAACCCGAACTTTTTGTAATTGCTCAGCTGAACCCGCAGGACCAGAACATGGTCCGCCCATCTCTATTCACTATATAAGATTTTGCGTCATTGTGTAATGTTTTTTGCTTTGCTATATGTTTTTGCCAGAAGGGTTCAACTAAAGATAATGGCTGCAAGGGAAACATAAATTACAGTTTCCTATTGTTTTTTTGATTCCAGATGGGCATACTTCCTTATATATCTTCCTGCACTAGTTTCAATATTATATGCTTTCAAAAGTTAACTGATACTATAGTTGAAATGCTTACGTCAGTATAACTAAATAAACTGCTGTAAATGTATCTTGGGCAGACACTCCTGCCGCCATCTTCATTGAGGTGATTAGAGACTGTCTCCTTGTATACAAGAATAAAGCTTTGATCGGAAAACAGATGTTTCCCATCTTCCATTGGTAGAGAAAATTCTCCTGACATTTAAATTCACAGCTCTCAATCTGAGTCCTTCATCTATGAGATGTGCTGGAAAAATAAGTCTGAGGTTTGAGCCTCTGAAAAGAGCAGAAAAAAGTTCTTGGCCTCATGTGATGATAATCTGCGAGTGAGGTGTAAAGAGTACATCATCCCAGTTAGTCAGGGCCTCACAGGACACAAGCCAGTTTCTTGTCGGACATAGGCCGGGTCTCACGCAACACTGGTCTGCGTCTCTTTGCAATGCAGGGATCTCAGGGACACAGGCTGAAGCTTTGTCAGACACAAGCTGAGGCTTTATCGAATGCAGAGAAGAGCCTCATTGGATGCAGGCCGGGAACTCATTGGACATAGGCCGAGCCGCATGGGACACAGATCGGAGCCTCATTGCACATAAGGACCTCAAGGAACACAGGCTGAAGCTTCATAATACACGGGTTCAGGCTTGCATGTAGCCCAAAGCCTCATTAGACACAAGCCACAAGCCTTTATTGGACATAAGCCGAACTGCATGGGACACGGATCGGAGCCTCATTGATCGCAGGTACCTCATGGGACACAAGCTGAAGCTTCATCAGACACGGGCTGGGGCTTGGATATAGGCTGGAGCCTCATTAGACACAAACCAGATTTTTATCGGACTTAAGCTAACCGCAAGGGACACAGGTAGGAGCTTCATTGCACGCAAGGACCTCATGGGACACAGGCTCTGGGACACAGGCTGGAGCTTCATCAGATACGGGCTGAGGCTTATGATGTAAATGTGCTTTATGATCCCTCCAATTACTCCTAATGAAGTGGCTGATAACAGAGACAAAAGCCTTCTCACCTCTCTGCTTGGGGTCAGCACAGACGATCATTCAGTCCATCTGTGGCTTTAATTTTGACTCTTGGAGGGTCTTGATTATTGCTTTCTCTGACCCCTGGATGATTCTGTATTCTGCCGTCTTTCATTGGCAGTGTTAAGGCTGGGTCTCACATAGCGATACACCAGTGATCCCGACAACGATCAGGATCGCTGGTGTATCGCTACATTATCGCTGCTGAGCTGCCAAACAGGTAGCTCAGGCAGCGATCAGTACAAGCGACACTGCGGGTAACATCGCTTAGTTACCCGCAGTGAACCTTGGATACCGGCGCCCTGATCCAGGCATTGGGCTGTGCCTGGAAACCCGCTGTGTACCTTGGTTACCAGCTCCCTGCTTCAGGGAGCTGGTATCCAAGGTACACAGCGGGTTTCTAGGCACAGCCCCGTGCCTGGAAACCCGCTGTGTACCTTGGTTACCAGCGGATCGCTGGTGTCCCGCCTGTCACACGCAGCGATGTGTGCCTGTCAGCGGGAGACCAGCAATCAAAAAAATGTCCTGGCCTTTCAGCAACGATCAGCGATACCCGGCGGGGGCTGATCGTCGCTGAATGTCACACACAGCGATATTGCTGGGGAGATCGCTGCTGCGTCACAAAACTAGTGACTCAGCAGCGATCTCGCTAGCGATATCGCTATGTGAGACGGGGGCTTTAGGCCTGACTCCTCTTGTCAGTATTTTTTACAGTTAATTAGCAGTAATGCCATTATTAGGTGTGATTAATTGTCACTTGGCTGCACACATTGCCATTTCAGGATTTTCCCCTGATTTTTCACACGTTTCATCTGGTTCATCTGAGTTTAATTACACATTTGACCTCTAATGGAGTGGCTGCAGGGAATGGGATGTCACATTCATCATTATGTGACAGGACATACTGTATCTCTTCCCCCCCCAAGCTGTGGACATTGTTGTCTCTGCGAGTCTTTACCCCTGTACATACAAAAAGTGATTGGATTGTGACCATCTGCAACCAGATGCTCCTATAAACCAGAAGATAATCTTACAAAACCAGCAGATAATTCACAAGTGGCAGATAATCCTATAACCCAGAGATAATCCACAAGCAGCAGATAATCCTATAAACAAGCAGATAATCCCCATGCAGGCCAGCACTGTGAATTAGCCAAGTACCTCTGCCAGAAAAAGTCCCCAGATAATGAATCCTGCATAAAGGCTGGATCTCACATAACGATACACCAGCGATCCCGACAACGATATGCACTTGTCAGGATCGCTGGTGTATCGCTACATGATCGCTGCTGAGCTGCCAAACAGGCAGCTCAGGCAGCGATCTGGGACAGCGACACTGCGGGTAACATCGCTTAGTTACCCGCAGTGTACATTGGATACCAGCGCCCTGATGCAGGGAGCTGGTATCCAAGGTACACAGCGGGTTTCCAAGCGCTGCGCGGTGCCTGGAAACCCGCTGTGTACCTTGGTTACCAGCTCCCTGCATCAGGGCGCTGGTATCCAAGGTACACAGCAGGTTTCTAGGCACAGCACCGCGCCTGGAAACCCGCTGTGTACCTTGGTTACCAGCGGATCGCTGGTCTCCCGCCTGTCACACGCAGCGATGCGTGCCTGTCAGCGGGAGACCAGCGATCAAAAAAATGTCCTGACATTTCAGCGACGATCAGCGATACCTGGCAGGGGGGCTGATCGTCGCTGAATGACACACATCGATATCGCTGGTGAGCTCGCTGCTGCGTCACAAAACTAGTGACTCAGCAGCGATCTCGGTAGCGATATCGCTATGTGAGACGGGCCCTTAAAAGCAGATAGAAAGGAGAAAGGTATGTGCAGGGGAATTAGAGATCTCTCCAGAGACAACAGGAAGAGCTGCTCATTCCATGGTTAGCAGAAATTATGGCTCATTCAAGAGCCATCGGGAAACCTGCTCATTCCATGGTAAGCAGGAATTACAGATCATTCTAGATCGAATGGGAAGAGCAACTCATTCCATGGTTAGCATCAATTACAGCTCATTACAGAGTGAATGGTAATTACACTTCGTAACACAATTTTTGTTCCTGGCTTCAAACTGTTCCAAGCCGCTTTCTCCGTCCTGTTCAGTAGCTTGGCGAACTCGTCACATTCTATGAACTTCTTGATCTGCGGTCCAACGAAGATATCAGCCTTGACCTTTGCCTCGGACAGCTTTGGAAAGAGATCTTTGAGGTACTTGAAAGCTGCTGACTCCTTGTCAAGAGCCGTGACAAATTGCTTGATGAGGCCTAACTTGACATGCAGTGGTGGCATCAGAACTTTCAGAGGTTCTATCAGCGGCTCCCACTTGACGGTGCTCTTCCCTACAGAGAACTCGGTCCGCTGTGGCCAGTCCTTTCTGTGATAGTGCGCCTTAGTCTCATGGCTGTCCCAGAGGCAAAAGAAAACAAGGAAATTTTGTAAAACCGCCTGGAAGCCCCATAAGGAATGACTCCATTTTGATGTCTCCGACGACCTTAAAGCCATAGACGTCATACTTCAAGGCACTCAGCAACATCTTGACACTGGTGTAGTCCTCTTTGAGATGCACAGAGTGAGCCATAGGGAGAGACGGGTAGTTGTTTCCGTTGTGAAGCAACACGGCTTTGAGTCACCGGGATGAACTGTCTATGAATAGTCACCATTCACTTGGGTTACAGGTGATACCTATAGCCTCAAAAAGAACGGCCACATTGTTGCAGAAGCACAACCCATCTTCCCGACTGAGGAAATTGGAAAATGTTTGGTGACGCTTTCTCTGATCTGTGACTTGCACGCTTTCATCCAACAAGTTTCACTGCTTGAGCCTGGATGTCAGAAGCTCAGCATTGGACTTGGTAAGACGAAGGTCTCTGATCAGATAGTTGACGTCTTTCTGGTTAGGAAAGTATGGCCTTCTCTCCTCTGCATCCGTGAAAATGTAATCTTGATCACCAACATCTTCCTCACTGTCTGACTTGCAGCTTTCTCCTTAAGATGGCTGATTCCTCTTCAGGGGAGTTAGAACAGGCATCTCGGGGCAGTGTGGTACTGGGGCAATGGAAGAAGGAATGTCTGGATAAACGATTTGAGGTGCAACGTTTGGCAGGATCCACAATGCAGAAGTAGCAGTTGCTTGAGTGGTCGGTCAGTTGTCGCCAAATTTGCTCGATAGCAAACTTCATGGCTCTCTTTTTTTCCCTGTATCAACCTGTAACATAGCAGATATAATTAATATATAAATTTAAAAGCATGAAATTTTACACATTACTTAATACATATTTTACTATAGTGCATTGACATATGTGAAAATTTTGTCAATTGCAACTCCTTCAACTGTACTAGATCTAAATCACTGAAATTCTACAAAATGAAGCACTGCCATCTAAACGAGCAGCAATTGTTCACCTTACCTTCAAGAATTTTCTTGCAATGTTCGCATGCGAAATGAGGTACCCAGAACTTGTCTTGATCCCCGACAGGCATGCCGAAATATGCCTTGTAGGCCTCGCACATCATACAACATGCTTTCACGGAATACTTTCTCGCTCTTGTCTTTATAAATTGTCCACACAAGTAGCAAAATGCTTCTGCTGGGCGCAAACAACCTCTTTATGCCATCTAAAACAAATAATTGCTTTTTAATTATGATTCGTTATTCACTTACTCAGCAATAACATAAACCGAAATGTTGGTTTGAGTCACCTGTGCTTTTAAACTTTTATGACTACTATTGAACAGTCCGAGAACGTTCTAGAAAGTTCTGAAAGTTTCTATAGGAAAGATGTGTATCTTCGTACCGTGTTAGCCAGTAGATAGAAAAATATTTAGAATTGAGAGTCCTCAGTGGTTGATACCTTTTAATGGCTAACTGAAAAGATGGTAACAAATTGCAAGCTTTCGAGACTACGCAGGTCTCTTCATCAGGCAAAGACTAAAACAAAAGCTGAAGAATTACATATTTATATACACAAAGGACACAGGAATAATGCAATAGGTAAGACAAGTGACGTGAAGCAGAACTGTCATTATGGCAGAGGGATGAACATAAATATGACTAGTTTCTAGAAACTTCTAGATAATTCTGGAAAATTGTAGAAACTTCTGCACAATTCTAGCAGTTCAACAATATTCTTGAAGACTACTCAGTATTGAATACGAATCGAGAATTTTCCAGAAAACAGACAAATTTCAAAATGTCATTGTTCTGATCACAGAAGCAAACTTTTTGTGGAACAACAACTATTTTCTATTTGTTTTAGGCATAATGGGTTAGGAAAACACACTTTGGATAATTAAAAATTTTGTTACATAGTGTTATCAATCATTCCCCAACCAACAGGAAGAGCAGCTCACTGGGCAGGGATTACAGATCATTCTAGAGGGGCTCATTCTACAGTCAGCAAGAATTACAGATTTTTTCCACAACCAACGGGAAGAGCGACACATTCCATGGTCAGCAAAAATTACATCTAATTCAGAATGATAGGTAATTAGAAATCATTTCTCAACGGGAAGAGCATGTGCACAGCAATTTTGCGGAATGTAGTTAAAATTAATGGGATGCATTTTGTAAGCGTTTTTTAAGCGTTTCCACAGCGGCAACGCAATTGCTGTGCCCATGCTGTGTATTTTTCCGCAGAAAAAAACGCAACATGTTCATTCATTTTGCAGAATCACGGCGATTCCGCCGCCATAGACTTGCTTTTGAAAAAACGCATGAAAAACGCGTAAAAAACACATTAATTAATTAATCCGCATGCGTTTTTCCGGGCAAGGGGGTGCGGATTTGCTGAGGAAAAATCTACTTCAATTCTGCAATGTGGGCACATAGCCTAAGATGCCCAAGCGAGGTAGTCATTGGCGAGCTTCTGTTCCCACTCACTTTGGCATCCTACAATTTGTGTCACAATCCTGGTGTGCTGCTTTGTGTGAGGTGCATCACACTTACTTTAGGGCTGCAGGTCTCTACTACTGATTCCAAGAATCCCTTTTATGGAACCTGGGCAGCATTTAATAAAAAAAAACACGAGGTTAAAAAAAACAACCAAACTTTTACATGGTGAATAGCAGTATTTACAGCATTTACAAGGAGATATAAAGGATAAGGCACAACAGATTGTCATTTTTCCCACAGGTACCGGATACAACTTCAGTCCTGTTTCTCTGTAGAGGTAGAACATCCCTTTTACTATCTCTTCTAGTTCTAGGGGGTCTTCTTCTTTTCTAGCAGTATATCTAGATTCCATCTTACTTCACTTCTCACTGTTTGAGTCCAGTTTCTCCTGCAGCTTCACAGAAGTAGTGTGCCCCCAGGTCCAAACGTCTATCTCGAGGTTCCCAGACTGGCAAAGAGGACCTTGTACAGAGGGGTTCTCTGGCAATCCACTGCCCCATGGTTCTGGGCTTATGCTGTCCCTAGCAGCCCCAGTTCTGAGCCTGTCAATTCTCACTGTTCAGCACTAACTGACTGTCACTTCCTGTTCTTGACACTAAGGGCCCCCGTCACACATAGCGACACACCAGCGATCTCGACAACGATATGCACTTGTCAGGATCGCTGGAGTGTCGCTACATGATCATGAGTCGCTCGGCCAGGGCTTGTGGGGTACTCGGCACCGAGCCCGTTCACTTCAATGGGGGATGTCACGGGTAGCACGGATCGGTCCGTGGCCCTAGGCGCTCACTAAAAGGGGAATATTTACAGGGGATTGTAAGTTTGTAGAAATGTTCGTGACGCCACCTGTGGTTTCTGGTCAGGGTGACCAGCGCTGCAGGGTAGATCCTCTGAGGGGTTGTTACTGGGCAGCAAGGTGTTAAGTCTTCCACAGGCAAGACTGATCCCTCAGGGTATATGGCGGTGTAGGGGTGCAGGATCAGTAAGGCAGACACACACAAGAAAGTCTCTTTCTGTACCTTTTACTGATGGTAGATGCAGGCACGTCCCGGGAAGCCGTCAGGGTGGAGGATGCACTTCCAGTAATCCCACTGAGTAGGTGTAGGGCCTCCTTACTCCTGTTGTGTGTGAGTTTCTGACCTGTATAGAACGAAGTCTTACTCTGTCTTCTCATATACGCCCAGCTGACTTTGTGGTGAAGCCTTCTTTTGGATAGAACTTAGTCTCTAATGGTTGCGCTGACCAGACTCCTGTTCTTCCTGACCTGTTTACGTATCAGCACTGCTGGGCCCCTGCGACCTGAAGTCCAGCAGGTCTCCGTATCTCCTACTAGTCGTGTAGATGCTAGCAAGCTCGGACCGCGTCCGGTGGTTCAGAGTAAGGTAAGCGATCAATGCTGTTTCAACCTCTGTCACTCTCTTCTTTCTTCCATCGCCTTTCATCCTACTCTAACTTTAACATAAGCACACACTAGCAGTAGATGGCAGTTTCTCATTCTCTTCACCGCTCTCAAAGCGTCGGCACGCTTGCTCACTACAATACCTCAGTCGACTCAGTCTTACAACACTGCAGTTCCCGTTCCTTCACTTCCTTCTGAGGCTCTGTCCGAAGTAGCTATCAGGACCTTCCGTCAGACTGATCTACGCTCACTTCGAGAGCTACTTTCCACTTCTCTAGGGTAACTACAATCTGCACGTTCTGAGGTAACACAAACCACTAGCTATCACACAGCTGGACTGCCTGACAAGATCTCACTGTTGTCTCTCTCACACTACTCTTCTCCTCTACTGCTGTCGTCTCCACAACCCTTATATATATCCATACTCTCCAATGGCTCCCTCTGGTGGCTCCAGGGAAATGTGAAGGTGTGAATGAATATCGGGTATATTTGTGAGTTTACCTTCTGTGCATCCTCCAGGGTAACATGTGGCACCAAGCGCAGCTGGGCTACACAATCACTGCTGAGCTGCCAAATAGGCAGCTCTCAGCAGCGATCAGGACAGCGACTATGCGGGTAATAAGCGACGCACGTCGCTTAGTTACCCGCAGTGTACGTTAGATACCAGCACTCTGGTGCAGGGAGCTGGTAACCAAGGTACACATCGGGTTTCTAGGCACTGCGCGGCGCTTAGAAACCCGCTGTGTACTTTGGTTACCAGCTCCCCTGCACCAGTGCACTGGTATCTAATGTACACATCGGGTTTCTAGGCACCGTCAGACGCCTGGAAACCCGTTGTGTACCTTGGTTACCAGCTGATCGCTAGTCTCCTGCCTGCCACATGCCGAGATGCGTACTGGCCAGTGGGAGACCAACGATCAAAAAAATGTCCAGGACATTCAGCGACGATCAGCGATACCCAGCAGGGGGCTGATCGTCGCTGAATGTCACACACAGAGATCGCTGTTGCGTCAGAAAACTTGTGACTCAGCAGCGATCTTGCTATGTGAGACGGGGGCTTTACTCTCAGTTCCCCCTCCAAACTGGGCCATCCATTACAGTTAACCCTGTCCAAGCTAACTGTAGCCCAAGTGTTATCCTTTCATAATATACATAAACATCAAATACATTTAACCCTTTACATTGACAGGTAGCAGACCATCAGACCACCGCTCCTACACATTGTAAACAGGAATTACAGATTATTCCCCAACCATCGAGAAGAGCTGTTCATTACTATAGATAAGCGGGCACTAAAATGCTCGAGTGAGGATCTGACGTTGTGGGTTATAATAGTCACCAAGGCAGGTGTTATGTTTAGGTACTGAGGAGGCAGGAGCAAAAAACCGCATAGGCAGCCTAACACCAGAGAGGTTGGAAACTAATAGGTTGCAGACCCCTAAACTAACCGCACAACTAGAAGCAGCCGTGGGACGTTCCTACGGAGCCCTAGACGCCTCGTCATAGCCGGAGAGATAGCTATCCCTGAAGATGGAAAGAGGAAAGCTAACTGCCCCGGAGTAGACCCTAAAAGAATAGGAAGCCCCCAGATATATAATGGCGGTTAGACAAGATGAAAATACGAACACAGACAGAACATAGATTGAGCAAACGCTGGGGCCCAAAACTGACTAGATAGGACAGCACAGGAGAGAATACTGTCTGCAACCCAGAAAAACCCTAGGAAAAACTCCAACACTTCTGAATTCAAAAATACTGAGACCGCACGGTCTAGACTACCTATATCGGATCTCTGGTGTGGACACGTAGCAACCCAGCAGTAAAATATCACAAGAACTGAGCAAATGAACAAATACAAAAAACGAATGGAGACCAGCCAAAGCCCCCAAAGGGGACCCGGCTCAAGACAAAAAGCAATGCAGCAAAAAGCAAGGAATTCAAACCACAGTAAAAAAAAACTGAAAGAGACTTATCTGATTGCAAGCAGGAGACAGCAGAAAAGCAAGCTGAATTCCAACCTAGACCAGGAAGAACAATTGATCACCGGCGAGGATCATGGGAGGTCAGCTCACTTATATCAGGCCAGTCAGTACCACCTGACAATCACTCGTCCACTGCAGGTGTAGGACTCTTGGTGTTCAGCATAGGTTCAATACCCTCAGCAACCACCAGAGAGAGCTTCAGCTCCGAAGTCATCTCTAATACGTTCACAACAACAGGTTAACGATGCAACTATTTTTATTCCTTATGTCTATGGTTTTACATCAAATCCAGGTAGATGGATATATTGCCCCTGGATCGCACAACATTTACATTATCAACTTCAAGTGCTATTTACTACTTTCAGATCAAGTGCAATCAAACATTTTTATTCAAGTTCAATACAATTCTTCTTCTGTAGTGTGAGCCCCATCTGGGGTATTTTCTTAGTGCAGTATGAGGGACCCATCACAAACCCTCCACGTAAGCCTTGGGCAGGCTACAAGGCAACAATTGGTCACCCCTCTGGACCACCACTTCAGCCACGCCAAACGGGTTTTTGTTCTGAGGTCAGTTGTGCAGTGATATAGGGTGTCAGCGCACCCTATAGGCTTTCACGTAAAACCAAGAGGTAGCACCTTAAGAAGTGCTGAACTATATACAATAAAAGTTTGGACCACACATTGTTCATGGTCTCACAGTTTTGGAAATCAGAAACTGATGAACTAGAGCAAAACCCTACTGGGTTAACGTGTAAAAACTTTGCATAAAACTATGTACAATCATACTCCTGTAGCTGTTTAGCTCTTTTTAGGAGCAGCACCTGGTGCCGCCGGTTCCTCCTCAGGGAATTCGTAAATGGTTGCCACTCCTGGCGCTACCATGAGACGATGCCTCCTGGTGGCATGCACGGTCAGGTCATGGAGTCTGAGTAGCAATACTCTGCATAGCCATGGTGTTAAGTCTGGATGGGGGAGGAGGGGTTCCAGCCCGACCTGGTCTGGCTGTCCTGGAAGGTGTTTCACTGGCAGCTCCCTGCTCAGAGACGTCGGACTTGCACCTTTGGACGTTTAAGGCATACCAGCCTTTGAGACTCCAGTGCCTGGTGTCCTTCTTTTAGATGAGACTCTACGTCCCTCCTGTTGATGAACACCTCCGCCAATAGATGAGGTTCTTTGATGAACCCCCGTCCCCCTTTCAGCCGAAACTCTACTTCAGCGCCCTGCCTCAGCTGTCCCTTGTCCGTACCTTTATCCCTGCGGGTCCGCTGCTTCCCCTCCAAGTCTCATTCTGTCTGTTCCTGCCGCCGGGCCTGATCCTCCTGCTCCTGCTGTTCCCAGCAGCCCGGGATCCCCATCAGCTCCGTCACCTGGGGTGACCAGTGGTACACCACGTGTTTGGCGTGTACCTGGCTCTCCACGGGTGTTGGCTGTAGCACGGGTCCGAATTGATCTTCCAACCCACACGGCTGATCCCAGTCCAGGGATGCACGCGACCTACCGGGTTCACGGGATGGAGGTGTGGGCAGCGGGCCAAGCAAAGATGCTTCATCTCCCGAGGCCGGGTCTGCAGCCTCGCTTGTCGTTCTGGGGCCGGATTCCTCATCCTCCAGGACTGGAGTGTCGGGCTGCCGGATAAGTTGCTGCGGCTCTAGTGGCTGCCTTCTGCCCAGAGTGGTCGGCCACTGGCTTTGGGTAGTTGACTCGACTTCCATCAGTTGCCGGCTCAACTCTTGTTTCTCTTGGTCCAGCAGCGCCTGGTCCATGGCCACTGGTGGTTATTCCTCTCCCTTCCGACTTGGAAAGGAGCTTTCCTCCGCTCCTCCACACCCCTGGTCACCACCAGCCGCCATCTTGTTAATCAGCTCTTATGTCGCAACTCACAGGAGTTCCCGCTTTTTCTTCTGGGGGCGGACCTTCTTCTTCCTCCTTTTCCCGCCATCTATGATCAGTAGGCGGATCTCTCTTGCTGACAGACAAATCCTCATTGCGCAGTAACATTTAGACTGGGCGGCCATAATTTTTGGCCACCTCGTGGGGTTCCGCCCACGACAACACGCTCTTCTTCTTCTTGCATGCCTCGTGGTGCAAATATGGCGGTAGTCCTTCACAATTTTCAACAGAGTCTCTAGCACATTAATCAATTCCTCCTGCACAATAGACAGCTCAGAGTAGGTGCACAGGACCCGGTGAAACCGGGCTTCGATATCCTGTTCGTGATGCCAAGTTGGAATACTCGGTACCGGGCCGGTGTCTTAAAGGAATGTGTCATGGCAGCAGTGACCCAGTCCGTGACCCTGGGCGTCAAATAAAAGGGGAATATTTACAAGGGATGTTAGAGTTTGTAGTAGAGTGTTTGTGACGCCACCTGTGGCATCTGGTCAGAGGTGACCAGTGCTGCAGTGCAGATCCTCTGAGACTGATGGTGATGCAGCAGAGTTGGAATAGCTCTCCGCAGGCAGAGCTTGTTGTCTCAGGGCAGAGAGATGTTGTAGAGAGTAATGGTGCTGGGAGATGTAGCAGAGTGGAGTGTGTGCCGCAGGAAGAATTGAGAGGACACAGTCAGATGCAGTTTCAAAGGATTTACTCACAGTTCTGTCTGCAGCACTGATGCCCGCTTGGTAGTGTCCTCCAGGTGAGGGGCTCAGCAAACTCCCAGGTAGTTTGAGATACACGTTTCCAGGACTCATTTCAATATGTTCCTTTCTCTAGCCATCTCACTGTGTTGATTCCCACTCCTGCTTCCTTCTCAGCACCTCACAAACAGTGTCCCCGATCAGCTGCTGCGAATCCTGTCGGATAACGTGACCCAGGCGTTTCCTCGATTCTATATAGCAGCCTGTCCGGAGAAGATGAATGTGGTGGTTGGCTGTGACCCCTAAAGTTGTCACAGCTGTCGGCTTGCTAGCTGAGTCTTAAAGTTCTCCACTAGGCTAGGGGCTGAGTACCTTCTGCGACCTGGTCCCTCCACAATTGGATCGGGCCCCACGGATGGATCACTCACAATCCGTGCCCCAAGGACCCCTTCTTTCCTTCCAGAAGCTTCCTTCTATGCTTCCCTCTTCACGTTCTTCGTCTGGGGCCAAGCTCCTACCAGCTCCAGATCACCTCCCAGACTGTCTGACTAGACTCTGTGTCTTGCTTCCTAAAGCTTCATTTCCCCTCCTTCTTACTTTCTCCACCCACCACCCATGCACTCTTTCCTACCCAGCCTGGGATGAGACCATCCTCCCTTAGGGTACGTCCATGGTGCCCGGCTGCTATAGTCTGTGTTTGATGCAGGTGTTAGAGTCCTGGGTGGTGCTCCCTCCTTACCTGAAATATGCAGAAATATGCCCCATCATGATCCCCTTCATGCAGAAATATGCCCCATCATGATCCCCTTCAAGCAGAAATATTCCCCATCATGATCCCCTTCATGCAGAAATATGCCCCATCATGATCCCCTTCATGCAGAAATATGCCTCATCATGATCCCCTTCATGCAGAAATATGCCCCATCATGATCCCCTTCATGTAGAAATATGCCCCATCATGATCCCCTTCATGCAGAAATATGCCTCATCATGATCCCCTTCATGCAGAAATATTCCCCATCATGATCCCCTTCATGCAGAAATATGCCCCATCATGATCCCCTTCATGTAGAAATATGCCCCATCATGATCCCCTTCATTCAGAAATATGCCCCATCATGATCCCCTTCATGCAGAAATGCCCCATCATGATCCCCTTCATGCAGAAATGTGCCCCATCATGATCCCCTTCATGCAGAAATATGCCCCATCATGATCCCCTTCATGCAGAAATATGCCCCATCATGATCTCCTTCATGCAGAAATGCCCCATCATGATCCCCTTCATGCAGAAATATGCCCCATGATCCCCTTCATGTAGTAATATGCCCCATCATGAGCCCCTTCAAGCAGAAATATGCCCCATGATCCTCTTCATGCAGAAATATGCCCCATCATGATCCCCTTCATGCAGAAATAAGCCCCATCATGATCCACTTCTTGTAGTATTATGCCTCATCATGATCCCCTTCATGTAGAAATAAGCCCCATCATGATCCCCTTCTTGTAGTAATATGCCCTATCATGATCCCCTTCATGCAGAAATATGCCACATCATGATCCCCTTCATGCAGAAATATGCCACATCATGATCCCCTTCATGCAGAAATATGCCCCATGATCCCCTTCATGTAGAAATATGCCCCATCATGATCCCCTTCTTGTAGTAATATGCCCCATCATGATCCCCTTTATGTAGAAATATGCCCCATCATTATCCCCTTCATGCAGAAATATGCCCCATCATGATCCCCTTCATGCAGAAATGCCCCATCATGATCCCCTTTATGCAGAAATATGCCCCATGATCCCCTTCATGTAGTAATATGTCCCATCATCAGCCCCTTCAAGCAGAAATATGCCCCATGATCCCATCCCTTAATGTACAAATGCCCCATCATGATCCCCTTCTTGTAGTATTATGCCTCATCGTGATCCCCTTCATGTAGAAATATGCCCCATCATGATCCCCTTCTTGTAGTAATATGCCCTATCATGATCCCCTTCATGCAGAAATATGCCACATCATGATCCCCTTCATGCAGAAATATGCCGCATCATGATCCCCTTCATGTAGAAATTGCCGCATCATGATCCCCTTCATGTAGAAATCTGCCCATCATGATCCCCTTCATGCAGAAATGTGCCCCATCATGATCCCCTTCATGCAGGTATATGCCGCATCATGATCCCCTTTATGCAGAAATATGCCCCATGATCCCCTTCATGTAGAAATATGCCCATCATGATCCCCTTCTTGTAGTAATATGCCCCATCATGATCCCCTTCATGTAGAAATATGCCCATCATGATCCCCTTCATGCAGAAATATGCCCCATCTTGAACCCCTTCATGCAAAAATATGCCCCATGATCCCCTTCATATACAAATGCCCCATCATGATTCCCTTGTAGTATTATGCCCCATCATGATCCCCTTCATGTAGAAATATGCCCCATCATGATCCCCTTCATGTAGAAATATGCCCAATCATGATCCCCTTCATGTAGAAATCCCTCATCATTTCCTCCTCCCCATCACTCCCATCATTGGCCCTCTCCCCATCACTGGCCCTCTCCCCATCACTCCCAGGATTGGCCCTCTTACCATCATTGGCGCTCTCCCCATAACTGGCCCTCTCCCCATCACTCCTATGATTGGCCCTCTTACCATCATTGTCGCTCTTCCCATCACTCCCATCATTGGCCCTCTCCCCATCACTGGCCCTCTCCCCATCACTCCCATCTTTGGCGCTCTCTCCATCATTGGCGCTCTCCCCATCACTGGCCCTCTCCCCATCACTCCCATCATTGGCGCTCTCTCCATCATTGGCGCTCTCCCCATCACTCCCATCATTGGCGCTCTCCCCATCACTCCCATCATTGGCGCTCTCCCTATCATTGGCGGTCTCCCCATCACTGGTTCTCTCCCCATCACTCCCATCGGCTTTATCCCCATCACCGCCATCATTTCTCCACAGTGGCCACACTCAGCATACACACACAGACACACACTCACCACACACACAGACACATACACAGCGTCTCACACACACACACACACAGCGTCTCACACACACACACACACACGCACAGCAGCTTCACACACACATACACACAGCGTCTCACACACACGCATACATACATACATATACACAGCGTCTCACACACACACACACACACACACACACACACACACACACACACAGCAGCTTCACACACACACATACACACAGCGTCTCACACACACACACACACAGCAGCTTCACAGGCACAGCGGTCAGACTCACCTCTCCGCGATCCGGCAGCTTACTTCCTCTCACACATTGAGCGGCGCTGCCGGCCAGATGACGTCATTCTTCAGCTCCGCGGCCGCGCCGCTCAATGTGAGAGGAAGCTGCAGTCAGGGAATAACTGAGGAGAGGCCTCGTGCCAGCTGAGAGGGCTCTGCGTGCCCTCTCTGGCACGCGTGCCATAGGTTCGCCATCACTGACCTAGATCCTCTCCCCTCAACGTCACTCCAACAACTACCTGACAAACCTGTGGCTCTTTTTTCTCCCTCCCCCTTACACATTTTCTTTTAGCTCAAAAGAATTAAGAATATTCCATAAGCCTAATGTAAGGAGGTTGACCGTACCAGGGGTACCTGCATGCCTGGTCCAGAACTGAAAGGACTGCATCCTCTGTTTCTGGGGGGAAGCCTGAGAGAGGTGGACCTTCCCTGCTGCAAGAGAGAAGGAGGAGGGAGACGGGGCTTCCGGCTGAGAGGAGGGGGCGGGGAGGGCCTGGAGAGAGCACGCTGTGACAGGGGTATAAGAAGGAAAAGCGCGCGTTGCAGGCGGAGTTGGCGCCAAGTAAGTGCAGCGGTAAGCAGCGCTCTCTGCATCCCCACACCTGAGAGTGCTGGGCCTGTGACAGGCCGTGCTGCTGCTGTTCAGTACAGGAGCTGTAGTGCTGGGGAAATTAGCCATGCGGAATCGGGCCAGCAGAGCTGTAAAGTGTTGTGAATGTTTTGGAAATGAATTCTGAGCAGAAGCTCCCTCTGGTGGTTACAAACAGTACTGAACCATTCAATGAGGATTGGCAATCAGGGGTCACAGACTGACTTGATATAAGGGAGGTTCTCTCCCATCATGGTTGCCGGTGATCAATTGTTCTTGTCTCAACTGTGGTTCCTGGTTCACTTGGAAGCTTGCTGAGTCTTGCCTCTTCTTCTGCTTTCAGATAAGATATTTTCTGTTTTTTGTTTTTGTGCTTATCATTTGCATATTTCTCTGCATTTCTGTGAGGTTAGCCAGGTTCCCCCCCCCGGGGGGGCTTGGGCTCCTCTCGGTTCCGCTGGAGCCATTTTTATTTGTTCATTTGCCTTTTCCAGTTTTTTCAGTGGCTGCGGTTTAGTTTTGTTACACCAGAGAACTGATTTAGGTGGTAGAGGTCGTGTGATCTCAGGTGTTTTTGCAATCAGTAGCGTTGGCATTTTTTAGGGTATTTTTGGATTGCAGTGAGTATCCTTTCTATCCTTTTCTATCTAGGCAGATTGGGCCCCAGCGTTTGCTCATACTATTTTCTGTCTGTGTCTGTATTTCCTCTTGTCTAATCGCCATTACATGTTTGGGGGCTTCCTATGTTCTTTGGGGATCTGCTCCGGGGCAGATAGCTTTCCTCTTTCTATCTTTAGGTGTAGTTAATCTCTCAGGCTGTGACGAGGCGTCTAGGACCAACGTAGGAACGCTCCACGGCTGCCTTTAGTTGTGGTGGTTAGTCAGGGTACTGCAATCCAATAGATTTCAACCTCTCTGGTGCATTGCCGTTTTTGCCTGCTCTCCTCAGCTACCAAAACATAACAGTATCACCGGCCAAACTGAAAATTGTATGGTACTCACAGAAGGGAAAAATAGTGTGGAAAGAAAAAAGTTGTCAGAGTTGTCAGAGATTTTTTTTTTTTTTTTCTGTTTCTTGCATTTTTTCCCTCTTTTTCTCTGGGTGCTGAGGAGGATTTTTTTTTTCTCTCAATGGAGCTTGCACAACTGTCTGGCCGTGTGGATCAGCTTGCCACTGAGGTTCGGAGTATTGCTATCTATCTTGCTGGGTTGCCGGTTGTGGAACCTAGGATTCCCATGCCAGATTTGTTTTTGGGAGATCGGGCCAAATTTCTGAATTTCAAAAATAACTGTAAGTTGTTTTTTGCCTTAAAACCTAAGTCCTCAGGGAACGCAGCACAGCAGGTTCAAATTGTCATCTCTCCCCATGCGCTGCGATCCTCAGGATTGGGCTTTTTCCCTGACACCTGGGGACCCTGTTTTGAGTGATGTTGATGCATTTTTTCTGGCTCTGGGGTTATTGTACGATGAGCCTAATGATCAAGCTGAAAGAACCTTGTTGGCATTAAATCAGGGGCTTGAGGACGCTGAGTTGTACTGTCAGAAATTCCGAAAATGGGCAGTCCTAACCAAATGGAATGATGATGCTTTGGCAGCCCTTTTTCGGAAGTGGCTGTCAGAAAATGTAAAAGATGTTATGGTGGGTTTCCCTGCTCCCTCTGGTCTCAATGATTCTATGTCATTAGCGATTCAAATTGACAGACGTTTGCGTGAGCGTAGAGGTATGCGTGGAATATTGTTGCCTTGTGAGCCAGCTTCTGAACCCATGCAGTGTGATAGAGTGGCTTCTGGGGCACAGCATCATGAGTTTCGAAAACGCAATGGGTTATGTTTCTATTGTGGTGATGCCTCTCATGCTATTTCTGTCTGCCCTAAGCGGGGAAGACGTTTTGCACGCTCAGTTGTCTTGGGTAGTGTTCAGGCTAAATTTCTGTTGACTGTTACCCTGATTTGCTCCCTGTCCACATTTTCTGCTCAGGCTTTTGTTGATTCGGGAGCAGCTATTAACCTGATGGATTTTGATTTTGCCAAACTTTGTGGGTTTCCCTTGATACCCCTACGGAAGTCTATTCCCCTACTGGGGATTGATTCTACCCCTTTGGCTGAGAATAAACCCCAGTTTTCTACTCAGGTGATAATGAGGGTTGAACCTGATCATCAGGAGAGTGTTATGATTTGGTAGCTGAGGAGAGCTGGCAAAAAAAGGCAATACACCAGAGAGGCTGGAATCTACTGGATTGCAGTACCCTGACTAACCACCACAACTAAAGGCAGCCGTGGAGCGTACCTACGTTGGTCCTAGACGCCTCGTCACAGCCTGAGAAGCTAACTACACCTAAAGATAGAAAGAGGAAAACTATCTGCCCCAGAGCAGATCCCCAAAGAACATAGAAAGCCCCCAAACATGTAATGGCGGTTAGACAAGAGGAAATACAGACACAGACAGAAAATAGTATGAGCAAACGTTGGGGCCCAATCTTCCTAGAAAGAAAAGGATAGGAAGGACACTTACTGCAATCCAAAAAACCCTAAAAAAATACCAACTCACTAATTACAAAAACACCTGAGATCACACGACCTCTACCACCTAAATTAGTTCTCTGGTGTAACAAAACTAAGCAGCAGCCACTGAAAAAACTGGAAAAGGCAAATGAACAAATAACAGTGGCTCAGATAAACTGAGAGGAGCACAAACCCCCGGAGGGGACCTGACTGACCTCCACAGAAGTGCAGGACAAAATGCAAAAAGCAAGCACAAAAATAAAAGCAGAAAATATCTTATATGTTAGCAGAAGATGCAGGCAAGACACAGCAAGCTTCCAAGTGAACCAGGAACCAAAATTGAGACAAGAACAATTGATCACCGGCAACCCTGATGGGAGGGAATCTCCCTTATATAAGACCAGTCTGTAACACCTGATTGCCAATCTTCACAATCTTCATTGAATGGTTCAGTACTGTTTGTAACCACCAGAGGGAGCTTCTGCTCAGAATTCATTTCTAACACATTCACAACAGAGAGTTGCAAATTTTTGGTACTGTATAATCTGCATGACATTATTGTACTAGGTTTCCCTTGGTTACAGTCTCATAATCCTGTTTTGGATTGGAAATCTGTGTCTGTAACCAGTTGGGGCTGCCAATGTGTTAATGCCAACACTCCTGTTTTTTCTACCTCTCCCCAGTCTCAGGATGTTCCTGACTTTTTGACTGATTTTTCTGATGTGTTTAGCGAAAGTAAATCTGCATCCTTGCCCCCCCCATAGGAGCTATGACTGCGCTATTGAATTAGTGCCTGGTAGTAAATTCCCTAAAGGTCGCCTTTTTAACTTGTCTGTACCTGAACATGAAGCTATGCGGTCTTATATCAAGGAGTCATTGGAGAAGGGTCATATCAGACCATCCTCTTCACCCTTGGGTGCCGGTTTTTTCTTTGTGGCCAAAAAGGATGGTTCAATAAGGCCATGTATTGATTATCGTCTCTTGAACAAGATCACTGTGAAATATCAATATCCGTTACTCTTGATTTCTGGCCTGTTTTCCAGGGTGAAAAGTGCTAGTTGGTTTACCAAGTTTGACCTCAGGGGGGCGTATAACCTTATTTGCATTAAGCACGGGGATGAATGAAAGACGGCGTTTAATACCCCAGAGGGGCATTTTGAGTACCTAGTGATGCCCTTTGGGCTAACTAATGCTCCTTCCCTCTTCCAGTCCTTCATGAATGATATTTTCAGGGATTTTGTGGATAAATTTCTGATTGTTTATTTGGATGATATCTTGATTTTTTCCAATGACTGGGACTCTCATGTGAAACATGTTCGGACTGTGTTCCAGATTTTGAGAGAGAATTCTCTGTATGTGAAGGGATCAAAGTGTCTTTTTGGCATACAGAGGATCTCATTTCTGGGATTCATTTTGTCTCCATCTGTTATTGAAATGGACCCGGTCAAGGTTCAGGCCATCTGTGATTGGGTCCAACCTACTTCATTAAAGGATTTTCAGAGATTCTTGGGTTTTGCCAATTTTTATCGTAAATTTATTGGTAATTTCTCTGTTATTGTTAAACCATTGACTGATTTGACCAAAAAGGGTTCTGATGTGGTGAATTGGCCTCCTGAGGCAGTCTCTGCGTTTCAGGAACTTAAGCAGAGATTCACTTCTGCTCCTGTTCTACGGCAGCCTGATGTTTCTCTGCCATTTCAGGTGGAGGTTGATGCCTCTGAAATTGGGGCAGGTGCCGTTTTGTCCCAAAGAGATCCTGAGACCTCTAAAAGTAACCCTTGTGCCTTTTTCTCTCGAAAATTTTCTCCAACTGAATGTAATTATGACGTGGGTAATCGGGAGTTATTGGCCATGAAGTGGGCTTTTGAAGAGTGGAGACATTGGCTGGAGGGAGCCAAACATCAGGTGGTGGTCCTCACGGACCATAAGAATCTGGTTTATCTGGAATCAGCCAAGCGACTTAATCCTAGACAGGTCAGGTGGGCCTTGTTTTTCACACGTTTTAATTTTGTGGTTTCCTTTCTTCCTGGCACTAAGAATGTTAAGGCGGATGCCCTCTCGAGGAGTTTCCTTGCGGACTCTCCTGAGTTATCTGATCCTGCTGTTATTTTGAAAGAGGGTGTAGTTCTTTCTGCCATTTCGCCCAATTTGAGACTGGCTCTGGAAGGGTGTCAGGAGGATAAACCCGAGCGCTGCCCTATTGGGAAATTGTTTGTCCCAGACCGGTGGAAAAAGAGTGTGATGTCTGAGATTCATTGTTCCGCGTTGGCCGGTCATCCCGGAATTTTTGGTACCAGAGACTTGGTTAGTCGGTCCTTTTGGTGGCCTACTTTGTCTCGTGACGTCAGGGAGTTTGTGCAGTCCTGTGGGACTTGCTCTCGCTCCAAGCCTTGCTCTCGCTCTAGTGGTTTGTTGATGCCATTGCCTGTGCCCAAGAGACCATGGACCCATATCTCTATGGATTTTATTTCCGACCTCCCTGTTTCTCAGAGAATGACCGTTATCTGGGTGATTTGTGATAGGTTTTCCAAGATGATACATCTTGTGCCATTACCTAAGTTGCCTTCCTCCTCCGAATTGGTGCCTTTGTTCCTTCAGCACGTGGTTCGGTTACACGGCATTCCTGAGAACATTGTGTCTGACAGAGGAGTCCAGTTTGTTTCCAGATTTTGGAGGACTTTTTGTTCTAAACTTGGTGTTCAATTGTCTTTCTCCTCTGCTTTTCATCCTCAGACCAATGGACAAACTGAGAGAACAAACCAGACATTGGAGACTTATCTGAGATGCTTTGTGTCTGCTGATCAAGATGACTGGGTCTCTTTTTTGTCTTTGGCTGAGTTTGCTCTTAATAATAGGGATAGCTCTGCCACTTTGATGTCTCCATTTTTCTGCAATTTTGGGTTTCACCCTCGATTTTCTTCGGGACAGACGGAGGCTTCTGTCTGTCCGGGTGTTGACTCTGTTGTGGAGCGTATGCAGTAGATTTGGGACCAGGTAGTGGAGAGGTTGTCCCTCTCTCAGGAGAAGGCCCAACGGTTTGCCAACCGGCATAGGACTGATGGTCCTCAGTTTAAAGTGGGGGACTTGGTCTGGTTGTCCTCAAGAAATATCCCTATGAGAGTTGCATCTCCTAAGTTTAAGCCTAGGTTCATTGGACCTTATAAGATCATCAAGATTCATAATCCTGTTTCCTTTCGTTTACTTCTTCCAGGGACATTTAAGATCCATAACGTGTTCCTCAAGTCCTTATTGAAGAGGTTTGTCAAGCCAGTGGTTCCTATGGCTGTGCCTCCTGACCCTGTTTTGGTTGAGGGCAATCTGGAGTATGTGGTTGAGAAAATATTGGATTCTCGTTTTTCTAGACGGAAACTCCAGTATTTGGTTAAGTGGAGAGGTTATGGTCAGGAGGACAATTCTTGGGTGTTTGCTTCAGACTTCCATGCTAGGAGACTGATCCGTGCGTATCACCGAGCTCATCCTGACCGACCTGGTTGCACAAATGAGGGTTCGGTGACCCCTCCTCAAGGGGGGGTACTGTTGTAAATGTTTTGGAAATGAATTCTGAGCAGAAGCTCCCTCTGGTGGTTACAAACAGTACTGAACCATTCAATGAGGATTGGCAATCAGGGGTCACAGACTGGCTTGATATAAGGGAGGTTCCCTCCCATCATGGTTGCCGGTGATCAATTGTTCTTGTCTCAACTGTGGTTCCTGGTTCACTTGGAAGCTTGCTGAGTCTTGCCTCTTCTTCTGCTTTCAGATAAGATATTTTCTGTTTTTTTTTGTGCTTATCATTTCCATATTTCTCTGCATTTCTGTGAGGTTAGCCAGGTTCTCCCCCCGGGGGGGCTTGGGCTCCTCTCAGTTCCGCTGGAGCCATTGTTATTTGTTCATTTGCCTTTTCCAGTTTTTTCAGTGGCTGCGGTTTAGTTTTGTTACACCAGAGAACTGATTTAGGTGGTAGAGGTCGTGTGATCTCAGGTGTTTTTGCAATCAGTAGCGTTGGCATTTTTTAGGGTTTTTTTGGATTGCAGTGAGTATCCTTTCTATCCTTTTCTGTCTAGGCAGATTGGGCTCCAGCGTTTGCTCATACTATTTTCTGTCTGTGTCTGTATTTCCTCTTGTCTAACCGCCATTACATGTTTGGGGCTTCCTATGGTTTTTGGGGATCTGCTCCGGGGCAGATAGCTTTCCTCTTTCTATCTTTAGGTGTAGTTAATCTCTCAGGCTGTGACGAGGCGTCTTGGACCAACGTAGGAACGCTCCACGGCTGCCTTTAGTTGTGGTGGTTAGTCAGGGTACTGCAATCCAATAGATTCCAACCTCTCTGGTGTATTGCCGTTTTTGCCTGCTCTCCTCAGCTACCAAAACATAACAGTAAAGAGCCATACAGAACCGTACAGAGCCGTGCCAGCAGAGCGGAGCCGTGCGAATCTAAGCCAGGTGGGACTGCATGTGAGACCCCTGTAGTAACAGCTCCCCTTGATCTACTATCCCCATCCACACAAAATGCCCAGTTGCATGGATCACAATGGTGGGAGACCCTGAGATACTGAGACTAATGGAATGATTGCTTTAACTTTACTTTTAGCAATCTCCTGTCTGTCCTTATGTATACATAAGACCCAGCCTGCATGCCTTCCTTCGCTTGCAGTCACTGAATGAAAACATTGATTCCTGAGGGTGAACTGATGAGCAAGCAAATCACTGATAAAACACAGCAATAATATAGACATAACTGGTGCTCCGTGCTGAAAAAAGTTAACATCCCATAAAGCAGTGAACTCCACTCCTCATGCATTGGTCCAATAGTCTTTAGTAAGTGGTCAGCTCCTCACAACAAGTATAATGAGAGTCAATGGGAAAGCCAAACTATTTTTCCAGCAGATCCTACAAAGAGGTCTGTGGGCACTGGGCAGTGAAAATGTTTAAATGAGTGGGAAAAGTGCTGAGTGGAAGAAGAACAGCATGGGGAAGACCCCTGGAAGCATCTCTGACTCCCAGATCACTGCTGAGAACAATGGGGTCTCACTTTTACTTCACTTTAACCCCTTACTGCCATCGGACGTACTATCCCGTCCATGGTACCTGGGCCCGTATGACCGGGGACGGGATAGTACGTCATAGGCGATCAGCTGCGCTCCTGAGGGGAGCGCAGCTAATCGCCGCCGGGTGTCAGCTGATTATCACAGCTGACACCCATGACTGTGTGTCAGGAGCGGTCACGGACCGCTCCCGGCACATTAACCCCTTGCACACCGCGATCAAACATGATCGCGGTGTACTGGGGGCACAGGGGAGGATCGCGCAGGGTGGGGGCTCCCTGCGCGCCCCCCTGAGACCCTCAGAGCAGCGCGATGTGATCGCGCTGTTCTGAGGGCTTCCTCCCTCCCAGGACCCGGATCCAAGATGGCGCCGGGGTCCTGGAGGGAGGCGGCTACCTCAGTGCCTGCCGAGAGCAGGCACTGAGAAGCCTGCATCTATGCCTGTGCGATCGCTGGTGTGACAGAGTGCTGTGCACACTGTCACACCAGCGATCTGATAAAATACTGTGATGTCCCACCCTGGGACAAAGTAAAAAAGTTAAAAAAGTAAAAATAAACATGTGTAAAAAAAAAATCCAAAATAAATAAAAAAAAAAAAAAATATTCCCCAATAAATTCACTTCTTCCTGTAAATAAATAAAAAAAAACAATAAAAGTACACATATTTGGTATCGCCGCATCCGTAACGACCCCCCTATAAAATTGTCCCACTAGTTAACCCCTTTAGTGAACCCCTTAAAAAAAAAAAAAAAAAACGAAGCAAAAAATCAATGCTTTATCATCATACCGCCGAACAAAAAGTGGAATAACACGCGATCAAAAAGACCGATATAAAAAACCATGGTACCGCTGAAAACGTCATCTTGTCCTGCAAAAATGAGCCGTCAAAAAGCATCATCAGCGAAAAAATAAAAAAGTTATAGCTCGCAGAATAAAGCGATGCAAAAATAATTATTTTTTATATAAAATTGTTTTTATTCTATAAAAGCGCCAAAACATGAAAAAATGATATAAATGAGGTATCGCCATAATCGTACTGACCCGAAGAATAAAACTGCTTTATCAATTTTACCACACGCGGAACGGTATAAACGCCTCCCCCAAAAGAAATTCATGAAGTGCTGATTTTTGTTCATTTAACCTCCCAAAAATCGAAATAAAAAGCGATCAAAAAACGTCACGTGCTCAAATATGGTACCATTAAAAACGTCAACTCGTCCCGCAAAAAATAAGACCTCACATGACTCTGTGGGCCAAAATATGCAAAAATTATAGCTCTCAAAATGTGATGATGCAAAAACTATTTTTGCAATAAAAAGCGTCTTTTAGCGTGACAGCTGTCAATCATAAAAACCCGCTATAAATAGTAAATCAAACCCCCCTTTATCACCCCCTTAGTAAGGGAAAAATAATAAAATTAAAAAAAAGTATTTATTTCCATTTTCCCATTAGGGTTAGGGTTAGAGTTGCGGCTAAAGTTAGGGTTAGGGTTGGCGCTAAAGTTAGGATTAGGGTTAGGGTTGGGATTAGGGGTGTGTTAGGGTTAGGTTTGTGGTTAGGGTTGGGACTAGGGTTAGGGGTGTGTTGGGGTTAGGGTTGGAGTTAGAATTGGGGGGTTTCAGCTGTTTAGGCACATCAGGGGCTCTCCAAATGTGACATGGCGTCTGATCTCAATTCCAGCCAATTCTGCGTTGAAAAAGTCAAACGGTGCTCCTTCACTTCTCAGCTCTGCCATGCGTCCAAACAGTAGTTTATCCCCACATATGGGGTATCAGCGTACTCTGGACCCCAAGAGTTATTGTGCAATTTGTCCTATTTCTTCTGCTACCCTTGGGAAAATAAAAAACTGGGGGCGAAAATATCATTTTTGTACAAAAAAAAATATTTTTTTGTTTTTACGGCTGTACATTATAAACTTCTGTGAAGCACTTGGGGCTTCATAGCGCTCACCACACATCTAGATAAGTTCCTTGTGGGGTCTATTTTCCAAAATGGGGTCACTTGTTGGGGATTTCCACTGTTTAGGCGCATCAGGGGCTCTCCAAATGCGACATGACGCCCCAGACCATTCCATCAAAGTCTGCAATCCAAAACGTCACTACTTCCCTTCCGAGCCCCAACGTGTACCCATACAGTAGTTTTCTCCCACATATTGGATATCAGCGTACTCAGGACAAATTGGACAACAACTTTTGGGGTCCAATTTCTCCTGTTACCCTTGTAAAAATAAAATATTTGGGCAAAAAAATCATTTTTGCAAAAAAAAAAGGATTTTTTATTTTTACGGCTGTGCGTTATAAACTTCTGTGAAGCACTTCGGGGTTCAAAGTGCTCACCACACATCTAGACAAGTTCCTTGTGGGTCTAATTTCCAAATTGGGGTCACTTGTGGGGGGTTTCCACTGTTTAGGCGCATCAGGGGCTCTCCAAATGCGACATGACGCCCCCAGACCATTCCATCAAAGTCTGCAATCCAAAACGTCACTACTTCCCTTCCGAACCCTGACGTGTACCCATACAGTAGTTTTCTCCCACATATTGGGTATCAGCGTACTCAGGACAAATTGGACAACAACTTTTGGGTTCCAATTTCTTCTGTTACCCTTGTGAAAATAAAATATTGGGGGCGAAAAAATCATTTTTGTAAAAAAAAAAAAGGATTTTTTATTTTTACGGCTGTACGTTATAAACTTCTGTGAAGCACTTCGGGGTTCAAAGTGCTCACCACACATCTAGATAAGTTCCTTGTGGGGTCTATTTGCCAAAATGGGGTCACTTGTGGGGGTTTCCACTGTATAGGTGCATCAGGGGCTCTCCAAATGTGACATGACGCCCCCAGACCATTCCATCAAAATCTGCAATCCAAAACGTCACTACTTCCCTTCCGAGCCCTGACGTGCGCCCATACAGTAGTTTTCTCCCACATATTGGGTATCAGCGTACTCAGGACAAATTGGACAACAACTTTTGGGTTCCAATTTCTTCTGTTACCCTTGTGAAAATAAAATATTGGGGACGAAAAAATCATTTTTGTAAAAAAAAAAAAGATTTTTTATTTTACGGCTGTACGTTATAAACTTTAGTGAAACACCTGGGGGTTAAAAGTTCTCACCACACATCTAGATAAGTTCCTTGAGGGGTCTAGTTTCAAAAATGGCGTCATTTATGGGGGTTTCCACTGTTTAGGCAGATCAGGAGCTCTCCAAACACGACATGGCGTCCAGCCAATTCTGCGTTGAAAAAGTCAGACGGCGCTCCTTCCCTTCCAAACTCTGCCATACACCCAAACAGTGGTTTACCCCCACATATGGGGTATCAGCGCACTCAGGACAAATTGCACAATAACTTTTGGAGTCTTGTTACCCTTGGAAAAATAAAAATTGGGGTGAAAAGATCATTTTTGTGGAAAAAATATGATTTTTAAATTTTACGGCTCTACGTTATAAACTTGTGTGAAGCACTTGGGGGTTCAAATTGCTCACCAAAGATCTAGAAAAGTTCCTTAGGGGGTCTAGTTTCCAAAATGGGGTCATTTGTGGGGGGTTTCCACTGTTTAGGCACATCAGGGGCTCTCCAAATGCAACATGGCATCCAATCTCAATTCCAGCCAATTTTGGTTGGAAAAAGTCAAATGGTGCTCCTTCCATTCCGAGCTCTGCCGTGCGCCCAAACAGTGGTTCCCACCCACATATGGGGTATCAGCGTACTCAGGACAAATTGGACAACAACTTATGTGGTCCAATTTCTCCTGTTACCCTTGAGAAAATAAAAAATTAGTGACTAAAAGATAATTTTTGTGGGAAAAAAATAGGATTTTTTATTTTCATGCCCGGGCATTATAAACTTGTGTGAAGCACTTGGGGGTTCAAAGTGCTCACCAAAGATCTAGATAAGTTCCTTAGGGGGTATAGTTTCCAAAATGGGGTCACTTGTGGGGGGTTTCCACTGTTTAGGCTCATCTGGGGCACTGCAAACGGAACATGACCCCCATCAACGTCTGCATTCCAAAACGTTACTACTTCCTTTCCAAGCCCTGCCGTGCACCCAAACAGTCCCCCCCCACATATGGGGTATCAGCGTACTCAGGACAAATTGGACAACAACTTTTGGGGTCCAATTTCCTTGGGAAAATTCAAAAATTTGGGACTAAAAAATCATTTTTGTGGAAAATTGTTTTTTTTTTTTTCACACCCAGGCATTATAAGCTTTTGTGAAACACTTGGGGGTTCAAAGTGCTCACAACAGATCTAGATAAGTACCTTAGGGGGTCTAGTTTCCAAAATGGTGTCACTTGTGGGGGTTTCCACTGTTTAGGCGCATCAGGGGCTCTCCAAACACGACATGGCGTCCAATCTCAATTCCAGCCAATTTTAGTTTGAAAAAGTCAAACGGCGCTCCTTCCCTTACGAGCTCTGCCGTGTGCCCAAACAGTGGTTTTCCCCCACATATTGGGTATTGGCGTACTCAGGAGAAATTGAATAACAACCTTATCTGTCCATTTTCTCCTTTTACCCTTGTGAAAATAAAAAAAAAGTTTGTAAAAGATCATTTTTGTGGGCTAAAAAGTTAAATATTCATTTTTTCCTTCCACGTTGCTTTAGTTCCTGTGAAGCACCTGAAGTGTTAATAATCTTCCTGAATGTGGTTTTGAGTACCTAGAGGGGTGCAGTTTTTAGAATGGTGTCACTTTTGGGTATTTTCTGCCATATAGACCCCTCAAAGTGACTTCAAATGAGAGGTGGTCCCTATAAAAATGGCTTTGTAAATTTTGTTGTAAAAATGAGAAATCGCTGGTCAACTTTTAACCCTTATAACTTCCTAACAAAAAAAAATTTTGGTTCCAAAATTGTGCTGATGTAAAGTAGACATGTGGGAAATGTTATTTCTTAACTATTTTATGTGACATATTTCTCTGTTTTAAGGGAATAAAAATTCAAAGTTTGAAAATTGCAAAATTTTAAAAATTTTCGCCATATTTGCGTTTTTTTCAAAAATAAACGCAAGTTATATCGAAGAAATTTTACTTCTGACGTGAAGTACAATATGTCACGAGAAAACAGTCTCAGAATCGCGAAGATCCGTTGAAGCGTTCCAGAGTTATAACCTCATAAAGAGACAGTGGTCAGAATTGTAAAAATTGGCCCGGTCATTAACGTGCAAACCACCCTTGGGGGTGAAGGGGTTAAAGACTGACAGTAAAACATTCCAAACTCGCGAGAAATTGAACACAGGGAAAAAAAATGGTAAGAGACATTCCTTCCTGTATGTAGCGCCGGCGTCGGCGTCCCTGCCCTCTGCCAGGCAGGGATGCTGCTCCCCTCACCCCTCTGATCCAGGTCCGGCGTCCTCCTGCCGCTCTGCTGGCGGCGCACGCTCCTTTCCTGCCTCTGTGCTTAGGGCGCGCGCGGGCGCTGCCCTCCCTCTTAAAGGGGCCGCGCGCGTCGTCCTAAGGAGTCCCCGGCCAATGGCCGGAGGACTTCACCTTTATAAGGCCCCTCCTCCAAAATGGAGGTGCCCGAGCAATGTTGTTGCACAGTTCACTACTCTGCTTCAGTCCTCAGGGTCTTTGCCAGATACCTGTCTGTTGCTATCTGTTACCTGCCTGCCCGCTCACCTGGGAGCGCTCATCTGTTACCTGCCCGCCCGCTCACCTGGGAGCGCTCATCTGTTACCTGCCTGCCCGCTCACCTGGGAGCGCTCATCTGTTACCTGACTGCCCGCTCACCTGGGAGCGCCCATCTGTTACCTGCCTGCTAGCCTACCTGGAGGCTCAGCCATCACAGGTCGTATCTACACTCCTCCAGAGACTACCCGGTCACTTGCCGTGACCTCCTACCCACTCATCCAGAGACTACCCCGGTCACTTGCCGTGACCTCCTACCCACTCATCCAGAGACTACCCCGGTCACTGGCCGTGACCTCCTACCCACTCATCCAGAGACTGCCCCGGTCACTTGCTGTGACCTCCTGCCCACTCATCCAGAGACTGCCCCGGTCACTTGCCGTGACCTCCTGCCCACTCATCCAGAGACTGCCTCGGTCACTTGCCGCGACTCCCTGCCCGTTCATCCAGAGACTACCTCGGTTATCTGCTGTGACTACCTGCCCGTCCACCCTGGTCGCCACCCGCTCTCTTACAAGGTCCGCCCCTTTGTATAAGTAGCTCAGAGGTTCCGCCTCCCAGACCCATTACAGTTTGCTCGGGCCATGGAACCCGGTGGCGCCCAAGTTCCCTCCATCTCGGACCTGTGTCATGAACTGTCCCGTCAGAAGTCCCAACAGGAGTCCATCCTGGGTCACCTGCGGAATGTCAATTCTCGCCTGGACACTCTGACAGCTCCACCAGCAACCACCGCTGGTGCCATGACTCGCAATCCGGCAGTCCCTCTGCTCCCCAATACCATGGGCTCCTGTCACGGACCCCGGCTCTCCGCACCTCCTCGCTTTGGAGGCGACCCTGCTCAGGCTCGGGGCTTCATTAATCAGTGCACTCTGCACTTTGAACTTCTCTCCCACCAGTTTAACTCCGACCGGGCCAAAATTGCCTTCATCATGTCCCATCTCACTGGAGAGGCCCTGGCCTGGCTGAATCCTCTTTGGGAGAGAGGAGATCCTCTGGTGTCCGACCTGTCTGCCTTTCTCGCGGCTTTTCGGAAAGTCTTTGACGAACCCGGACGAAAGATCTCATCCGCATCATCTCTGCTACGCCTCCATCAGGGAAATCTCACCGTGGGCCAATATGCCATACGGTTTCGTACCCTTGCATTGGAGCTGGCCTGGGACAACGACGCTCTGGTATCCGTTTTCTGGGAGGGTTTGTCCGGCCGTATTAAAGATGAACTCGCCGGTCGGGACATTCCTACCACTCTCGATGACCTTATAACTCTCGCCACCCGGATTGACCTACGATTCCAGGAGCGGGCCAAAGAGGTCACCCGTGAGAGGAGGTTTCCACGTCTAGCTCCTACGTTTCAGAAACCAGTCACTCCCTCCGTTTCTCCCCAATCACACTCTCCTGAGCCTATGCAGGTCGACCAGACCAAGATTGTCAAAACCCGTCAGGACTTACGCCGTGCTGAGGGGAGTTGCTTCTACTGTGGCAGTAAGGAGCATCGGATTCGTACCTGTCCGGAGAGGTCGGGAAACGCCTGTGTCTAGGTTCGCTCAGAGAGGTCGACCTAGACAAAGAGAAAGCCTCTCCATCTCTGCTGCTGTCAGTCTCCATTCTCTGTGGGGAAAATCGTTATTTTGAACTAGCCCAACTTGACTCTGGAGCAGCCGGGAATCTTATGTCACAGTCCCTGGTAGAAAAATACCGCATTCCCACCAAACCTCTGGTTGTACCATTATCAGTCGCTGCTGTGGACGGGGTCTTTTACCACACCCCATCCAACTCATCACCGAACCCATAACTCTGCAAGTGGGAATGCTGCATTCTGAGAGCATCTCTTTTCATGTTCTGCCTGGACTCTCTCACGCCCTCTTACTAGGGCTACCTTGGCTCCAGAGACATGGACCCATGCTCGACTGGCAGACCGGAGAGGTTCTTCGCTGGGGACAGGATTGTCATAAGACGTGTTTGGTTCCTGTTCATCCTGTCTGTCCTTCTCCTACCCCAACTAATCTACCTGGACTTCCGATTCCCTATTGGTCATTTGCTGATGTCTTTAATAAAAAAGAGGCAGAGACATTACCTCCTCACAGACCATACGATTGTCCTATCGACCTGTTACCTGGTACTACGCCTCCCCGTGGGCGTATTTACCCATTATCCGCTGCTGAGACCCGGTCGATGTCCGAATATATCGAGGAGAATTTGGCCAGGGGATTCATCCAAAAATCTACCTCCCAGGCAGGAGCAGGCTTCTTTTTCGTAAAAAAGAAGGACGGCTCTCTTCGCCCCTGTATAGACTATAGAGGTCTTAACCAGATCACGGTGAAGAATAAATACCCCCTTCCGCTCATTCCAGAATTATTTGATCGTTTGAGAGGGGCTAGAATCTTCACCAAACTGGATCTCCGTGGGGCGTACAACCTGGTCCGTATCCGTCAAGGGGATGAATGGAAGACTGCATTTAACACCCGGGACGGCCACTATGAATATCTAGTGATGCCCTTTGGTCTCTGTAATGCTCCTGCCGTCTTTCAAGAGTTGGTCAATGACATCTTCCGGGACCTTCTCTACTCCTGCGTAGTGGTGTACCTGGACGACATCTTGGTCTTCTCTCCGGATCTCCAGACTCACCGGAGGGACGTTCGTCAGGTTCTGCTCAGGCTCAGGCAGAATCACCTCTTCGCTAAATTTGAGAAATGCCTCTTTGAGCAGACCTCGCTGCCGTTTTTGGGCTACGTTATTTCTCAGACCGGCCTACGAATGGATCCAGAGAAACTGTCGGCCATCGAGAAATGGCCCCGACCGGAGGGATTGAAGGCCATTCAGCGGTTCCTGGGCTTCGCCAACTACTACCGCCTCTTCATACCGCACTTCTCTTCCCGGACTGGCCCAATTTCCGCACTTACCCGTAAGGGTGCTAACCCCAAAGAGTGGACGCCCGAAGCAGAGGAAGCCTTTCTTTCCTTAAAACAGGCCTTCTCTTCCGCCCCGGTGCTGCATCACCCTGACGGCAACAAGCAGTTCTTCATGGAGGTTGACGCTTCCTCCTCTGGAGCCAGAGCGGTACTTACTCAAAAATCATCTTCCGGGAGGATGGTCACTTGTGGCTTCTTCTCCAAACTCTTCTCCTCTTCTGAGCGCAATTATTCCATAGGAGACCGAGAGTTATTGGCCATCAAGCTGGCATTGGAGGAGTGGCGTTACCTACTCGAGGGGGCTCTTCATCCGGTAATTATTTACACGGACCACAAAAACTTGGCTTACCTCCAGCATGCCCAGAGACTTAACCCGCGTCAGGCCCGGTGGTCCTTGTTTTTTGCTCGTTTCGATTTTGTTCTACATTTTCGCCCGGCAGACAAGAACATCAAGGCGGACGCCTTGTCCCGATCCTTCCTGGTGTCGGATCTCGAGGAGGAACCGAAACATATCATCGATCCCGCCAGAGTAATGCAGGTGGCTCCCGTGAGTCTAAATCGTCTCCCTCCTGGTAAGACGTTCGTATCGGTACCCGATCGGGAGAGAATCCTACACTGGGGCCATTCGTCTAAATTAGCTGGCCACGCCGGTCAAAAAAAGACCCTCCAGCTTATTACTCGGCATTACTGGTGGCCTACCCTGCACAAGGACGTAATAGACTTTGTTTCTGCCTGTGCCTCATGTGGCCGCAACAAGGTTCCGAGACATCTGCCTGCCGGTCGTCTCCTTCCGCTTCCTGTACCCGCTGCTCCCTGGCAGCATATAGCCATGGACTTCATAACGGACCTCCCCGTTTCTGCCAGTTGTACGGTCATTTGGGTGGTCGTTGAACGCTTTTCCAAGATGGCTCACTTTATTCCCCTGCCAGGCCTCCCATCTGCACCCAAGCTGGCTAAAGACTTTATCCGCCACATCTTCCGTCTTCATGGCCTGCCCCGCCATATCGTGTCGGATCGAGGGGTACAGTTCACCTCACGTTTCTGGAGAGCCACTTGTAAATTGCTAGACGTCACCTTGGACTTCTCCTCCGCCTACCACCCACAGTCCAATGGTCAAGTTGAGCGGGTCAATCAGATCCTGACCAGTTACCTCCGGCACTTCGTTAATGTCCACCATTCTGACTGGGTGGATCTCCTGCCATGGGCCGAATTTTCTTACAACAATCACGAGAGCGAATCTTCCTCCAAATCCCCGTTTTTTGTAGTCTTCGGTCAGCATCCTCGGATCCCATTTCCCGTCTCCATCTCAGTGGACAATCCGGCTGCGGAATCTCTTGTTAACAAATTTTCCTCCATATGGGAGAGTACCCGGTCCGCACTCCTTCTGTCATCCGAGCGTATGAAAAGACATGCTGACAAAAAACGTCTGGATCCTCCTCAATTCCGTCCTGGGGATAAGGTCTGGCTCTCGTCCAAGTATGTCCGGCTCAAGATTCCTTCCTATAAGTTAGGGCCTCGATTCATCGGTCCTTTGGAGGTCATCAGTCAAATCAACCCAGTGGCCTATAAATTGAAACTGCCGGCCAACTTGCGGATCCTTAACTCCTTCCATGTATCTCTACTCAAACCGGTGGTACTTAACTCTTTTTCCAAGTCTACAGGTACGCCTCCTGCTCCGGTTTCAGCTGAAAACGAATTTGAGGTAAAGAACATTTTGGCCACCAAAAGGGTAAGAAGGAAGACCTATTTTTTGGTGGATTGGAAGGGGTTTGGTCCTGAGGAGAGAACGTGGGAGCCTCGGGAGAACATCCATGCCCCTCTCATCCTAGCTAAATTTCTTTCTAGCCTAAAAAAGGGGGGGCCTAAAGGGGGGGAGTACTGTAGCGCCGGCGTCGGCGTCCCTGCCCTCTGCCAGGCAGGGACGCTGCTCCCCTCACCCCTCTGCTCCAGGTCCGGCGTCCTCCTGCCGCTCTGCTGGCGGCGCACGCTCCTTTCCTGCCTCTGTGCTTAGGGCGCGCGCGCGGGCGCTGCCCTCCCTCTTAAAGGGGCCGCGCGCGTCGTCCTAAGGAGTCCCCGGCCAATGGCCGGAGGACTTCACCTTTATAAGGCCCCTCCTCCAAAATGGAGGTGCCCGAGCAATGTTGTTGCACAGTTCACTACTCTGCTTCAGTCCTCAGGGTCTTTGCCAGATACCTGTCTGTCGCTATCTGTTACCTGCCTGCCCGCTCACCTGGGAGCGCTCATCTGTTACCTGCCCGCCCGCTCACCTGGGAGCGCTCATCTGTTACCTGCCTGCCCGCTCACCTGGGAGCGCTCATCTGTTACCTGACTGCCCGCTCACCTGGGAGCGCCCATCTGTTACCTGCCTGCTAGCCTACCTGGAGGCTCAGCCATCACAGGTCGTATCTACACTGCTCCAGAGACTACCCGGTCACTTGCCGTGACCTCCTACCCACTCATCCAGAGACTACCCCGGTCACTTGCCGTGACCTCCTACCCACTCATCCAGAGACTACCCCGGTCACTGGCCGTGACCTCCTACCCACTCATCCAGAGACTGCCCCGGTCACTTGCCGTGACTTCCTGCCCACTCATCCAGAGACTGCCCCGGTCACTTGCCGTGACCTCCTGCCCACTCATCCAGAGACTGCCCCGGTCACTTGCCGTGACCTCCTGCCCACTCATCCAGAGACTGCCCCGGTCACTTGCCGTGACCTCCTGCCCACTCATCCAGAGACTGCCTCGGTCACTTGCCGCGACTCCCTGCCCGTTCATCCAGAGACTACCTCGGTTATCTGCTGTGACTACCTGCCCGTCCACCCTGGTCGCCACCCGCTCTCTTACAAGGTCCGCCCCTTTGTATAAGTAGCTCATTTATAGAGTCCACGACAGCACCCACTGAGAGAGGGGACACGCCCCTAGGAACAGGAAATCTACAGAGATAAAAGGGGTGGTCCCCCTTGCTCCCTCAGTTGGATTACAGAGAATGAGAGGAACCGCCAAACAAGCCTTAGTTAATTGCTCCGCAAGCCATTTAAAGTGTTTACATATTTACATCTCAACCTATATATATACAGTATATATATATATATATATATACAGTAGAGACCAAAAGTTTGGACACACCTCATTTAAAGATTTTTCTGTATTTTCATGACTATGAAAATTGTACATTCACACTGAAGGCATCAAAACTATGAAGTAACACATGTGGAATTATATACTTAACAAAAAAGTGTGTAACAACTGAAATTATGTCTTATATTCTAGATTGTTCAAAGTAGCCACCTTTTTCTTTGATGACTGCTTTGCACACTCTTGGCATTCTCTTGATGAGCTTCAAGAGGTAGTCACCGAAAATGGTTTTCACTTCACAGGTGTGCCCTGTCAGGTTTAATAAGTGGGATTTCTAGCCTTATAAATGGGGTTGGGACCATCAGTTATGTTGTGCAGAAGTCTGGTGGATACACAGCTGATAGTCCTACTGAATAGACTGTTAGAATTTGTATTATGGCAAGAAAAAAGCAGCTAAGTAAAGAAAACGAGTGGCCATCATTACTTTTAGAAATGAAGGTCAGTCAGTGCGAAAAATTGGGAAAACTTTGAAAGTGTCCCCAAGTGCAGTTGCAAAAACCATCAAGCGCTACAAAGAAACTGGCTCACATGAGGACAGCCCTAAGAAAGGAAGACCAAGAGTCACCTCTGCGTCTGAGGATAAGTTTATCCGAGTCACCAGCCTCAGAAATCGCAGGTTTACAGCAGCTCAGATTAGAGACCAGGTCAATGCCACACAGAGTTCTAGCAGCAGACACATCTCTACAACAACTGTTAAGAGGAGACTTTGTGCAGCAGGCCTTCATGGTAAAATAGCTGCTAGGAAACCATTGCTAAGGACAGGCAACAAGCAGAAGAGACTTGTTTGGGCTAAAGAACACAAGGAATATACATTAGACCAGTGGAAATCTGTGCTTTGGTCTGATGAGTCCAAATTTGAGATCTTTGGTTCCAACCACCGTGTCTTTGTGCGACGCAGAAAAGGTGAATGGATGGACTCTACATGCCTGGTTCCCACCGTGAAGCATGGAGGAGGAGGTGTGATGGTGTGGGGGAGCTTTGCTGGTGACACTGTTGGGGATTTATTCAAAATTGAAGGCATACTGAACCAGCATGGCTACCACAGCATCTTGTAGCGGCATGCTATTCTCTCCGGTTTGCGTTTAGTTGGACCATCATTTATTTTTCAACAGGACAATGACCCCAAACACATCTCCAGGCTGTGTAAGGGCTATTTGACCAAGAAGGAGAGTGATGGGGTGCTACGCCAGATGACCTGGCCTCCACAGTCACCAGACCTGAACCCAATCGAGATGGTTTGTAGTGAGCCGGACCGCAGAGTGAAGGCAAAAGGGCCAACAAGTGCTAAGCATCTCTGTGAACTCCTTCAAGATTGTTGGAAGACCATTTCCAGTGACTACCTCTTGAAGCTCATCAAGAGAATGCCAAGAGTGTGCAAAGCAGTAATCAAAGCAAAAGGTGGCTACTTTGAAGAACCTAGAATATTAGACATATTTTCAGTTGTTTCACACTTTTTTATTAAGTATATAATTCCACATGTGTTAATTCATAGTTTTGCTGCCTTCAGTGTGAATACACAATTTTCATAATCATGAAAATACAGAAAAATCTTGAAATGAGAAGGTGTGTCCAAACTTTTGGTCTGTACTGTATATATATATTTACATATACTGTATATGACTAACCCGTCACCACTCGGAGTGAACCATGTGCAACCATAACCTAAGGGAGGGAAGTGAGTGGATGCTGTCATGGACTCTATAAAAGAGCATTACCGGTAAGTAATCCTTTTTTTTCTCTTCGTCACGACAGCACCCACTGAGAGATTTTCAGAGACGATCATCTGGGAGGGCCACCGTGCTAAGAACCGATCTACCGAAGACTTAGGGTATGTTTCCACGGTCAGGAAACAGTCCGGATAAGCTGCGTATTTGACGCTGTGCGTTGGCGCAGCGTCAAACACGCAGCGTCCAGATGTTACAACATAGTGGAGGGGATTTAAAGAAATCCCGTCTCCACTATGCTTCAAAACACGCAGGCGGAAGACCTGCGTTTACGGACATGCGGCGCGTCTTTTTAGACAGCAGCATGTCCTATTCCCCTGCGGCGACGCTGCGTCGCCGCAAGGGAAATAACACAAGGCTATGTAGCCCTGCGGTCATTCCGCATGTGTTCCGAATGTGTTCCATGTTCAAAAGGGGGCGGGCTTTGGGCGGAGCGGATTTTCTGAAAGCAGAAGATGCAGGCAAGACTCAGCAAACTTCCAAATGAACCAGGAACTACAATTGAGACAAGAACAATTGATCACCGGCCACCATCATGCGAGGGAACCTCTCTTATATCAGTCCAGTCTGTGATCCCAGATTGCCATTCCTCACTGTGAGGTTCAGTACTGTCTGCAACCACCAGAGGGAGCCCCTGCTCAGAAACCATCTCCAGCACATTCATAACACTTCCCCCTCTGGTTCACCGGGATCTCTACTAACACATTTTTGGTTAACAGACCCCTAATTTCCAACTCCAAAGCCTCATGCTGAACGTGAGACTTTAGAGAAGTCAATATGGAGTCCCAGGGATTAGATGTTATTGCCTTCCATTGTTGGCTAAAAAAATGATAACCTGACCCCCACTGGAGGGTTGCGGTTAGCGTTACCTGTCTCCGCCCTTGTAGGAAGGTTCGCCAAATAGAGCACCTCTCTGCTTGGACTCTCTGTTGTTCCAGCGCCTCTGGTTCTCATAGGCTCTCTTTCTGCCGAGTGGCTGCTTTCTGAAAGCCCTCCTATAGGATGGAACATATATGTTAGGGAACCCCTTCTTTCTTTCGCCCACTTTGGTGAGTATCTCGTCAAGCACTGAGCCAAACAGGTACTCACCCCGGCATGGGATAGTGCAAAGTTTTGCTTTAGCCTGAGCGTCACCTCTCCAGCCCTTTAAGCATAAGACACGATGGGCTGCGTTGGCTAATCCCGCCGATCTGGCTGCTAGACGCAGGGAATATGCTGAGGTGTCTGCCAAGAAGGCTGTTGCTCCTCTAATAAGAGGGATAGAAGACCGTAACTTGTCTCTAGACAATCCACTCTTAATGTTTTCTTCCAGCTGATCCAACCACAGTAGCATAGATCTTGCGGTGCAAGTGGCTGATATCGCTGGCTTGAAGGCCCCCGTACAAGACTCCCAGGACCTTTTAAGGAGTGTATTCGCCTTACGATCCAAGGGGCCGGTTAGCGCAGGATTCCCAAACTCCAGTCCTCAAGGCCCACCAACAGGTCAAGTTTTCAGGATTTCCTTAGTGTTGCCCAGGTGATAATTGCATCACCTGTGCAATACAAAGGAAATCATGAAAATATGACCTGTTGGTGGGCCTTGAGGACTGGAGTTAGGGAACATTGGGTTAGTGTACCTGAATCTTCTACTGGCAAGGAAAAGCGCCGTGAGGTTGACGCCGCAGCTGCATCAACCTTGGGAACCTTTGACCAAGACGTTAACTCCTCATTGTCAAAGGGGTACTGCCGTTTGGATGCTCAGGGAAGCAATCCTCGCTGTCCCTGCTTCTCACATTCTCTCTTAACCAGCTCTTTCACTGCAGGTATCACAGGGAATGTCCGCTTTTTCTTTGAGAGAGGCCCGCGAACATGATGTCTTGTGCTGTCTTGGGCTCTCTGGTATCAGCCAATCCCATAGTTCCTCGGAGCGATCTAACTAAGTTATCAATACTGTCGATCGGGAAACAAGTGCGGCCTTATTCCTCTGAGGATGATGACTCTTGGGAGGAATCTGAGCTGAACTCGCCACTGTCCGAGGATGAGCTGGACACGGGGAAGGTATATTCCCTGCTGGGCCTCCGTTTTCTGACCTTATCAAGAACCAAATGCCTGGAGTTCCTCCCTAATCATGAGCCTAATATCTTCCGTTCTAACTGAGGATTCCTCCTGCAGGGTATGCCCCACACAGATCTGATAAAGCCTTTGGGGTAACCGTCAGGAAGAGGATGGGAGCACAGGGCACATTACTTATGCTTTGATTTTCTGGTCTTTTTAACCTAAAGGGGTATGCAGAAAGAAGGGACTATCAGCTTAATAGGTGTGGTTAGTAACACTCACCCAGTGAAGCTTGTCAACATGGTACCGGTGGCGGAGGTGGATCGCCCGCCAGGGCAGTGGGTTACTCAGTACTAGACCAGTGCCTTAAAGAGATGTGTCACGGCAGTAGTGACCCGGTCCATGGCACTGGGCGTCCAATAAAAGGGGAATATTTACAGGGGATGATAAAGAGTTTGTATTGAATTGTTTGTGACGCCACCTGTGGTTTCTGGTCAAAGGTGACCAGTGCTACAGTGCATATCCTCTGGGACTGGTGGTGTGATGCAGCAGAGTTGGAATAGCTCTCCACAGGCAGAGTTTGCTGTCCTAGGGCAGATGTATATTGTAGAGGATAATGGTGTTGGTAGATGTAGCAGTGTGGAGTGGGTGCTGCAGGGAGAACTTGAGAAGACACAGTCAGATGCAGTTTCCAAAGCTTTACTCACAGTTCTGGTGCGCACAGATGCCCGCTTGGTGCCACGTCCTCCAGATGAGGGATCCAGCCAACTTCCAGGCAGATGGAGAACACCTTTCCAGAACTCCCTGTCAGTATATGTCTTCCCTGGCCATCTCACTGTGCTGATTCCCTACTCCTCTTCCTTCCCAGCACCTCACAAACAGTGTCCCAGTCCAGCAGCTGCGAATCCTGTCGGACAACGTGACCCAGGCTTTTCCTTGATTCTATATAGCTGCCTTCATGGAGAAGATGATTTAGGTTGTTGGCTGTGACTCCTAAAGTTGTCACAGCTGTCGGCTTGCTAGCTGAGTCCTATTGTACGCTCCACTAAGCTAGGGGCCGAGATCCTTCTGCAACCTCGATTCTCCCAGCTGACGTCCATCAGCCTGGAACGAGCCCCACGGTTAGCCTTCTGCTCAGCCGTGCCTCTGAGAAATCTCTTTCCCCTACAGGGAGCTTCTTTCTGTCCTTCTGTCTGCCAGCAGCTCCTCCAGACTAGGAGCCTCTGCTGCACGGTCATATCTCTTCCCGCCTTCCCCTATGGGAAGGTTGCCTATGCACGTCTTTCCCCTTCTTCCCTTATGGGAAGACTCACTTTTACTTCCCTCTCTTCTCCTGCTCTAACCCTCCAGCTCCACCCACCATCTCACACCCTTTCCTAGCCAACAGACATGGATTTGAACTGCTGCTAGTGTATGTGATGGATGTAGTGTTGTCAGAGGCAGATTCAGTGTCTCAATTTTACCTGAAAGATGGGATACCACACCTCTGGTTGAGATGCAGTACCTCTGTGGCGAGTGGACCCTCAGGGATGCCACAAAGGCACAGCCTGAGACATGGTTGACTTGCTTTTCTGTCTCTACCACTTCTATCCGTGGAGCCACTCTTTTTGCTGCTGTGCGGTAGCACTACCACCTCTTCATGTGGGTGCATTGCGGGGTCATTTGGGGACGACATCGCTGCACACTGGTGAGCCTCCAGCCGATGCTTTTATGCAGCCTCCTTTTTTTCCCGCACCCAGAAGTGTTCCCATCACTTCCGGGTCCGGCGTCATTCCTCTTAGGCGCATGCGCGGCTCCCTAGCCGCTCCTACTGCGCCGACTCCGCTGCCTCCCCGGCAATCACGGAAGTAAAGCTTAGCACTTCTGCGCACGCTGGCCTCCTTCCTACTGGCTGAGCGCCACAGTCCAAGACCTGAAGGGGAAGCAGGGTGGCCGATGTCCACACCCTGCATCCCCCGACAAGTGACGGCCCGTCTAGCCGCACCGCGCTCCCCACGTGAGCCAGGGCAGCCCTCCCGGACCCTGGCCTTACGCTGTCCTTTTCAGACTAGGGGGGAGCTGACAAACAGGCCTCCCCCGACGCTGCCTCCGTTGCTGGAGCCCCTGCTGTTCCCGCAGAGACCGCACAGTCGGCATCACAGCCCAGGTATCCTCTTCACCTTTTCATTCTCTACAGGTTCCCTTAGGAACAGGAAACTGAGGGAGTGAGGAGGACCGCCCCTTTTATCTCTGTAGTTTTCATGTTCCTAGGGGCGGATCCCCTCTCTCAGTGGGTGCTGTCGTGGCAAAGAGAAAATAGGAAATTTCAGTTTAATTTATAAAGGAAGCAAGAACTGCCAAAAATAAGGGACTCACATACACTCTGTATCAGACATAAAGAAGGCCTCATACACATTCTGTTCAAATTGAAATGTATTGGCCTCCTAGACCCATAATGGCTATGCACTTTTGAGGGTTACATACCAAGGAAATGTACCTAAGAACATGTACCAGTAATACTGTAGGGCTGAGAAATGTAGCCCAGCAATTTTTTTTTCTTTACACAAAAGTGTACCCTAGAACCTGGAATAGTGTATGGGTCAGAAATGTGAACAAAAATTTTCAAATGCCTTTTTATACTGTTATATGCCACCAAAATGTGACAGAAAGAATCTAATAGTCTATAGATGAGCAATCTAATCCTGAAATACTTTTCTACACCTTTTGTAAGTTTTACGTACCACAGTAATGCAACAAAAACCATGTTAAAATATATGGATGTGTTATTGAATCCATAAAAAATTTTGAACGAAAATATTTTGAAAGCGTAGTTGATGTATAGAAAGTGCAAAGACAGACAGAAATTATGAGTAGGGTAATCCATAGACCCCTGAAAGGCAACAACTGGTGGGCCTCAATAAAATATTGAATATTACAAACACTTTATGCGCTGCTGTCATCTGATGATATAGAAAATTGTGGGCTTTGTTCGTTTTATGAGAGTGAGCCTGTCTGCATTCTCTGTTGACAGGCAAAAGCACCTGTCTGTTATGACCCATCCGGGTGTCACTAAAAACTCGCTTATACAAGACACTAGCAGCAGGGCAGCACAAAAAATCCATGGCGTACGTCATACGCGATCAGCCGCACTCATGAGGGGAGCGCGGCTGATCGCGGCCGGGTGTCAGCTGATTCTAACAGCTGACACCTGGCACTAAGTGCCAGGAGCGGTCATAGATCGCTCCCGGTACTTTAATTCCCGGAACACTCCTATCAAACATGTTTGCAGCGTTCTGGAGCAGGCAGAGGGGCTGACAGCTCCTCTGCCTTTGGATCGGAGACCCCACGACATGATGCGGGGTCCCGATCACGCCATAGAGACCCAATGTCGTCATGATGACATCCGTATCTCCAGGCATGAGAGACTTCCTGTCATGCGCAGTGATGACCAGGAAGTCTCTCAGGTCAGTGTATTAAAGCTGCAGCGCTGACCGCTTCTATAGCATGCAGATCTGCATGCTATAGAAGTGATCAGCCTGCAGAAAATGAGTGTCCCATAGTGGGACAAAGTGTAAAAGTAAGAATTAAATAAAAACATTTTTAAATAATTGTAAAAATATAAAAAAAACATTAAAAATAATACAAAAAAATCTATATTTATTCCAGCAGTAAATAAATATTTGAACTAAAAAAAAATCTAAACAATAACAGTACACATATTTGGTATCGCCGCGTAATGTCACGCTGTCTAATGATATGTATACAATGTCAGTAAACTATTAATACAGGAACAACACTCTATACAACAACTAGTATAGCAACATCAGCATGTAAGTATAGAATAGATTTACCTGACACGATATCTGCTGAACTCAGGGTTAATCTTGAGGACTTGATGAGCTGAAACAGGAAAGAGGTGGACCGGGATCTAACCTGACCCTAAACTGGGGTCCTAACTAATCCCTCACCTTGGAGGTACTGATAATGGTTCAGAGGTCCAAGTCACCAACCTAACCCTGTCTCCTATCAGACCCTGAACCCTGTAATCAGTCCTAAGAAGGATCCTGACTACCACCAAAGGGATATGGGCTGATCTTAGCTAAATACACAGATTAGACATATAAGACAGACAGGATAACACTCGCTTGCATACACACTCAAACACCAAAGGAACATAAATGGTCTGGGAAATAAACTCTAACCAAGTTGAGCTTAGAACAACTAAGGAGCTCACAACTAAAGTCTATACAGATTCATTCCTATCTGTGGTCTGCATGAAGGTTTCACTGGCAACTCCCCAAGCAGACAACCAGGAATTTAAAGGAAACCAATCAACAAATAATCAATTGCAGCCGGGAGAAACTGCACCCAGTCCCAGCACCGAGCACAGACAGAATTAACTCCCTAGCTGCCAAACACAAAGAAACAGCAGCTCAGCTGTGAGAAGTCAAAATGTGCAACCGTGACGATCTTCGTGGCAATGCACACATGACAGTACCCCCCCTTCTACGAGGGGCCTCCGGACCCTCAGGGCCAGGCCTGCCCGGGTGAGTTCTGTGGAAGGTCCGAACCAAACGATCTGCGTTAACATCAGACGCAGGGACCCACGTCCTCTCCTCTGGACCATACCCCTTCCAATGCACCAAGTACTGAAGGGACCGGCGATTCAGACGTCAGTCAATGATCTTTGATACTTGAAATTCCAAGTTACCATTGACCAACACAGGAGGAGGAGGTAGAGGTGACGGTATGACTGGTGCCACATACCTTTTAAGTAATGACTTGTGGAACACATTATGAATTTTAAACGTAGGAGGGAGGTCCAGACGAAATGCCACAGGATTAATTATGGAACTGATCCTGTACGGCCCGATGAATCTGGGACCCAGTTTCCAGGAGGGCGCTTTAAGTTTTATATTCCTGGTAGACAACCATACCAGATCGTTCACATTCAGATCTGGACCAGAAACTCTCCTCCTATCAGCCATACGTTTGTAACGGTTCCCCATCGCACTCAGATTATTCAATACACCTCTCCACACAGAAGCAAGTGATGACGAGAAACACTCCTCCTCAGGAACCCCAGAAGGGCCCCCCCCCATTGAAAGTACAAAACTGGGGATGAAAACCATATGCCCCAAAAAACGGGGACTTACCAGTGGACTCGCTCCGCCTGTTGTTAAGAGCGAACTCTGCCAGAGGCAAGAAAGAAGACCAGTCCTCTTGGTTCTCTGAGACAAAACACCGGAGATATGTCTCTAAGCTCTGATTCAGACGCTCTGTCTGACCATTGGTCTGCGGATGAAAAGCCGAGGAAAATGACAATTGCATCCCCCGACGTAAACAAAATGCCCTCCAAAATTTGGACACAAACTGAGACCCCCTATCTGACACCACATCAGAAGGCAACCCATGAAGTCTAACGATCTCCCTAATGAACACCTGCGCCAGAGTTTTAGCATTAGGGAGTGCAGGAAGAGCAACGAAATGTGCCATCTTACTGAACCTGTCAACAACCACCAGTATGACAGTATTCCCTGACGACGGAGGAAGGTCCGTAATGAAGTCCATAGATAAATGAGTCCATGGACGCTCCGGAAGTTTCAAGGGTAAAAGGGTCCCAGACGGACGGGTATGAGGGGTTTTAGAGCGAGCACACACCCCACATGACGCGACAAAAGTTATAACATCTTTATTAGCATTAGGCCACCAAAACCGGCGAGAAAGGAGATCTAAAGTAGCCTTACTCCCTGGATGTCCTGCTAGAGCAGAATTATGATGTGCCTCAATAACCTTTTGTCTCAACAGATTTGGGACAAACAGTCTCCCTGGAGGTCCTGCAGGGGCGTCCCCCTGAGCCTCTAACACCTCCTCCTCAAGCTCAGAAAATACAGCCGACACTACCACCCCCTCCTGAAGGATAGGACTCGGGTCATCCGTTTTCCCGGCACCTGGGAAACTGCGAGACAAGGCATCAGCCTTTACATTCTTAGACCCCGGGCGATAAGTGACGACAAAATTAAACCTGGTAAAAAACAACGACCATCGAGCTTGTCTGGAATTCAGACGCTTAGCGGATTCCAAATACAACAGGTTCTTGTGATCAGTAATAACGGTAACCGGGTGGACTGCCCCCTCCAAAAAGTGACGCCATTCTTCAAAAGCTAACTTAATGGCCAAAAGTTCCCTATTGCCGATATCATAATTCCTTTCGGCGGACGACAATTTCTTAGAAAAGAAAGCGCACGGATGCCATTTACCAGGGGACGGACCCTGGGACAATATAGCACCCACCCCTACGTCAGACGCATCCACCTCCACAATGAACGGCTGAGATGCATCTGGTTGGATGAGAACGGGTGCCGAAGCAAAACATTTCTTCAAAGAGGAAAAGGCTTGGCAAGCTTTGTCCGACCATTTAGAAAAATCCGTCCCTTTTCTTGTCATGTCAGTGAGAGGTTTGACGACAGATGAGAAATTACAAATAAATTTCCGGTAGTAGTTAGCAAACCCCAAAAAACGCTGCAGAGCCTTAAGATCCCCTGGCTGATCCCATTCAAGCACTGCTCTCACCTTTTCAGGGTCCATACGGAAACCGGAGACTGACACCAAAAAACCCAAAAACTGAAGTTCCTGTACGGCAAATACACACTTCTCAAGTTTGGCGTATAATTTATTGTCTCGCAAGATCTGCAACACCTGTCTCACATGTTCCTGATGAGACACAAGATCTGGCGAGTAAATTAAAATGTCGTCCAAATATACAACCACAAACAGCCCCACAAGGTGACGAAAAATGTCATTAACAAAATGTTGGAATACTGCTGGTGCAGTAGTCAGACCAAAAGGCATGACAAGGTTCTCATAATGTCCCTCCGGCGTGTTAAACGCCGTTTTCCACTCATCCCCCTCTTTTATCCAAATCAGATTATACGCCCCCCTGAGATCCAATTTAGAAAACCATTTGGCGCCAACAATTTGATTGAAGAGATCAGGAATAAGAGGGAGTGGATACGGATCTCGAACAGTAATTCGATTAAGTTCGCGGAAATCCAAGCAAGGGCGTAGGCCTCCATCTTTCTTCTTCACAAAGAAGAACCCCGCGGCTACTGGGGAAGATGAAGGTCTAATATGCCCTTTGGCCAGACTTTCAGAAATATAATCTTTCATAGCCTGCCTCTCAGGACCAGAAAGATTATACAACCTAGCTTTAGGCAACTTAGCATCAGGAAGGAGATTAATAGAGCAGTCATACACGCGATGAGGAGGCAACTCCTGACACCCCTCCTCAGAGAAAACATCCCCAAAATCCTCCAAAAAAGGAGGCAATGTACTAGGCACGACCGCACTGATGACTGTGTTCATGCAGTTGCTTTTGCAAAACTCACCCCATTGGCTTATTTCTCTGGACTGCCAATTAATCACAGGGTTATGTTTAACCAACCAAGGAAGTCCCAACACAATGGGAGTAGGTAGACCCTCCAACACATAACAAGATAATTGTTCCCTATGTATTGCCCCTACCCGAAGGTCAATGTTATGAACCTCATGAACAAAGCTACCTTGGCCGAGAGGCCTGGCGTCAATGGAGAATATAGGGATCGGTTTGACCAATACACTCAGATGCATACCTTGAGCCTGAGCAAACTGAGCGTCAACCAGATTAGCCCCGGAACCACTATCAAGAAGAACAGACAATCTCTCCACTCTCGTACCAACTACCACCTCCACTGGTACAAGGAACTGAGAAGAACTGGCGGATGAAATACATACTCCCAGGTTGTCGTCCACCACACAACCTGGGATTAACAGTTTTCCGGCGACTTTTGGCTCAACAAGGCACGGGATGGACATTCTCCAACAAAATGTCCCTCTTTCCCGCAGAAAAAACATCTTCTAGTCCTGCGGCGTACCGCCAATCCCCTCCTACGAAATGATGTCCCTCCCAACTGCATAGGCTCATCCGAACAGACAAGGGGAACCTAAACATAAGGGACTTTAGTGGTAGGTGGAGAAACAACAGGGAGTGGGGTTACCTCACCCCTCTCCCGAAGCCGTCTATCAGTACGGATAGCTAAGGCCATAGCAGCCTCCAGAGAAGGAGGAGACTCATACTGAGCCAAAACGTCTTTTAATTTATCAGAAAGCCCATGACAAAACTGGCTCCTAAGAGCTGGGTCATTCCACTGAGTATCTGTGGCCCATCTACGAAACTCAGAAGCAAATTCCTCTGCCGGACGATCTCCCTGCTGTATCTTACGTAATTTTGTCTCAGCAAGAGAGACCCGATCTGGGTCATCATATACCAATCCCAGGGCAGTAAAAAATTGATCTACAGACAGTAGAGCCGGGGATCCCGGAGGAAGGGAAAATGCCCAGGATTGAGGGTCCCCTTGCAGAAGTGAGATAACAATTCCCACTCTCTGCTCCTCACTCCCTGATGATCGAGGCTGAAGCCGAAAATACAATTTACATGCCTCCCGGAAGGTGGAAAATTTGTCTCGCCCACCAGTGAACCTGTCCGGAGAGCAACCTTAGGTTCAACTCTGGTTTGCTCCAGGGGAGACAAAACTTTGGACTTAATGTCCGTCAGCTCCATGGATAATCCCTGCAACTGCAGAGCCAGCTGGGCTACTGGATCCATGGTAACTGGAGATAATTTTTAGGGCCAGTGAAAATGTCACGCTGTCTAATGATATGTATACAATGTCAGTAAACTATTAATACAGGAACAACACTCTATACAACAACTAGTATAGCAACATCAGCATGTAAGTATAGAATAGATTTACCTGACACGATATCTGCTGAACTCAGGGTTAATCTTGAAGACTTGATGAGCTGAAACAGGAAAGAGGTGGACCGGGATCTAACCTGACCCTAAACTGGGGTCCTAACTAATCCCTCACCTTGGAGGTACTGATAATGGTTCAGAGGTCCAAGTCACCAACCTAACCCTGTCTCCTATCAGACCCTGAACCCTGTAATCAGTCCTAAGAAGGATCCTGACTACCACCAAAGGGATATGGGCTGATCTTAGCTAAATACACAGATTAGACATATAAGACAGACAGGATAACACTCGCTTGCATACACACTCAAACACCAAAGGAACATAAATGGTCTGGGAAATAAACTCTAACCAAGTTGAGCTTAGAACAACTAAGGAGCTCACAACTAAAGTCTATACAGATTCATTCCTATCTGTGGTCTGCATGAAGGTTTCACTGGCAACTCCCCAAGCAGACAACCAGGAATTTAAAGGAAACCAATCAACAAATAATCAATTGCAGCCGGGAGAAACTGCACCCAGTCCCAGCACCGAGCACAGACAGAATTAACTCCCTAGCTGCCAAACACAAAGAAACAGCAGCTCAGCTGTGAGAAGTCAAAATGTGCAACCGCGACGATCTTCGTGGCAATGCACACATGACAGTACCCCCCTTCTACGAGGGGCCTCCGGACCCTCAGGGCCAGGCCTGCCCGGGTGAGTTCTGTGGAAGGTCCGAACCAAACGATCTGCGTTAACATCAGACGCAGGGACCCACGTCCTCTCCTCTGGACCATACCCCTTCCAATGCACCAAGTACTGAAGGGACCGGCGATTCAGACGTCAGTCAATGATCTTTGATACTTGAAATTCCAAGTTACCATTGACCAACACAGGAGGAGGAGGTAGAGGTGACGGTATGACTGGTGCCACATACCTTTTAAGTAATGACTTGTGGAACACATTATGAATTTTAAACGTAGGAGGGAGGTCCAGACGAAATGCCACAGGATTAATTATGGAACTGATCCTGTACGGCCCGATGAATCTGGGACCCAGTTTCCAGGAGGGCGCTTTAAGTTTTATATTCCTGGTAGACAACCATACCAGATCGTTCACATTCAGATCTGGACCAGAAACTCTCCTCCTATCAGCCATACGTTTGTAACGGTTCCCCATCGCACTCAGATTATTCAATACACCTCTCCACACAGAAGCAAGTGACGATGAGAAACACTCCTCCTCAGGAACCCCAGAAGGGCCCCCCCCCATTGAAAGTACAAAACTGGGGATGAAAACCATATGCCCCAAAAAACGGGGACTTACCAGTGGACTCGCTCCGCCTGTTGTTAAGAGCGAACTCTGCCAGAGGCCAGAAAGAAGACCAGTCCTCTTGGTTCTCTGAGACAAAACACCGGAGATATGTCTCTAAGCTCTGATTCAGACGCTCTGTCTGACCATTGGTCTGCGGATGAAAAGCCGAGGAAAATGACAATTGCATCCCCCGACGTAAACAAAATGCCCTCCAAAATTTGGACACAAACTGAGACCCCCTATCTGACACCACATCAGAAGGCAACCCATGAAGTCTAACGATCTCCCTAATGAACACCTGCGCCAGAGTTTTAGCATTAGGGAGTGCAGGAAGAGCAACGAAATGTGCCATCTTACTGAACCTGTCAACAACCACCAGTATGACAGTATTCCCTGACGACGGAGGAAGGTCAATAATGAAGTCCATAGATAAATGAGTCCATGGACGCTCCGGAAGTTTCAAGGGTAAAAGGGTCCCAGACGGACGGGTATGAGGGGTTTTAGAGCGAGCACACACCCCACATGACGCGACAAAAGTTATAACATCTTTATTAGCATTAGGCCACCAAAACCGGCGAGAAAGGAGATCTAAAGTAGCCTTACTCCCTGGATGTCCTGCTAGAGCAGAATTATGATGTGCCTCAATAACCTTTTGTCTCAACAGATTTGGGACAAACAGTCTCCCTGGAGGTCCTGCAGGGGCGTCCCCCTGAGCCTCTAACACCTCCTCCTCAAGCTCAGAAAATACAGCCGACACTACCACCCCCTCCTGAAGGATAGGACTCGGGTCATCCGTTTTCCCGGCCCCTGGGAAACTGCGAGACAAGGCATCAGCCTTTACATTCTTAGACCCCGGGCGATAAGTGACGACAAAATTAAACCTGGTAAAAAACAACGACCATCGAGCTTGTCTGGAATTCAGACGCTTAGCGGATTCCAAATACAACAGGTTCTTGTGATCAGTAATAACGGTAACCGGGTGGACTGCCCCCTCCAAAAAGTGACGCCATTCTTCAAAAGCTAACTTAATGGCCAAAAGTTCCCTATTGCCGATATCATAATTCCTTTCGGCGGACGACAATTTCTTAGAAAAGAAAGCGCACGGATGCCATTTACCAGGGGACGGACCCTGGGACAATATAGCACCCACCCCTACGTCAGACGCATCCACCTCCACAATGAACGGCTGAGATGCATCTGGTTGGATGAGAACGGGTGCCGAAGCAAAACATTTCTTCAAAGAGGAAAAGGCTTGGCAAGCTTTGTCCGACCATTTAGAAAAATCCGTCCCTTTTCTTGTCATGTCAGTGAGAGGTTTGACGACAGATGAGAAATTACAAATAAATTTCCGGTAGTAGTTAGCAAACCCCAAAAAACGCTGCAGAGCCTTAAGATCCCCTGGCTGATCCCATTCAAGCACTGCTCTCACCTTTTCAGGGTCCATACGGAAACCGGAGACTGACACCAAAAAACCCAAAAACTGAAGTTCCTGTACGGCAAATACACACTTCTCAAGTTTGGCGTATAATTTATTGTCTCGCAAGATCTGCAACACCTGTCTCACATGTTCCTGATGAGACACAAGATCTGGCGAGTAAATTAAAATGTCGTCCAAATATACAACCACAAACAGCCCCACAAGGTGACGAAAAATGTCATTAACAAAATGTTGGAATACTGCTGGTGCAGTAGTCAGACCAAAAGGCATGACAAGGTTCTCATAATGTCCCTCCGGCGTGTTAAACGCCGTTTTCCACTCATCCCCCTCTTTTATCCAAATCAGATTATACGCCCCCCTGAGATCCAATTTAGAAAACCATTTGGCGCCAACAATTTGATTGAAGAGATCAGGAATAAGAGGGAGTGGATACGGATCTCGAACAGTAATTCGATTAAGTTCGCGGAAATCCAAGCAAGGGCGTAGGCCTCCATCTTTCTTCTTCACAAAGAAGAACCCCGCGGCTACTGGGGAAGATGAAGGTCTAATATGCCCTTTGGCCAGACTTTCAGAAATATAATCTTTCATAGCCTGCCTCTCAGGACCAGAAAGATTATACAACCTAGCTTTAGGCAACTTAGCATCAGGAAGGAGATTAATAGAGCAGTCATACACGCGATGAGGAGGCAACTCCTGACACCCCTCCTCAGAGAAAACATCCCCAAAATCCTCCAAAAAAGGAGGCAATGTACTAGGCACGACCGCACTGATGACTGTGTTCATGCAGTTGCTTTTGCAAAACTCACCCCATTGGCTTATTTCTCTGGACTGCCAATTAATCACAGGGTTATGTTTAACCAACCAAGGAAGTCCCAACACAATGGGAGTAGGTAGACCCTCCAACACATAACAAGATAATTGTTCCCTATGTATTGCCCCTACCCGAAGGTCAATGTTATGAACCTCATGAACAAAGCTACCTTGGCCGAGAGGCCTGGCGTCAATGGAGAATATAGGGATCGGTTTGACCAATACACTCAGATGCATACCTTGAGCCTGAGCAAACTGAGCGTCAACCAGATTAGCCCCGGAACCACTATCAAGAAGAACAGACAATCTCTCCACTCTCGTACCAACTACCACCTCCACTGGTACAAGGAACTGAGAAGAACTGGCGGATGAAATACATACTCCCAGGTTGTCGTCCACCACACAACCTGGGATTAACAGTTTTCCGGCGACTTTTGGCTCAACAAGGCACGGGATGGACATTCTCCAACAAAATGTCCCTCTTTCCCGCAGAAAAAACATCTTCTAGTCCTGCGGCGTACCGCCAATCCCTCCTACGAAATGATGTCCCTCCCAACTGCATAGGCTCATCCGAACAGACAAGGGAACCTCAACATAAGGGACTTTAGTGGTAGGTGGAGAAACAACAGGGAGTGGGGTTACCTCACCCCTCTCCCGAAGCCGTCTATCAGTACGGATAGCTAAGGCCATAGCAGCCTCCAGAGAAGGAGGAGACTCATACTGAGCCAAAACGTCTTTTAATTTATCAGAAAGCCCATGACAAAACTGGCTCCTAAGAGCTGGGTCATTCCACTGAGTATCTGTGGCCCATCTACGAAACTCAGAAGCAAATTCCTCTGCCGGACGATCTCCCTGCTGTATCTTACATAATTTTGTCTCAGCAAGAGAGACCCGATCTGGGTCATCATATACCAATCCCAGGGCAGTAAAAAATTGATCTACAGACAGTAGAGCCGGGGATCCCGGAGGAAGGGAAAATGCCCAGGATTGAGGGTCCCCTTGCAGAAGTGAGATAACAATTCCCACTCTCTGCTCCTCACTCCCTGATGATCGAGGCTGAAGCCGAAAATACAATTTACATGCCTCCCGGAAGGTGAAAAATTTGTCTCGCCCACCAGTGAACCTGTCCGGGAGAGCAACCTTAGGTTCAACTCTGGTTTGCTCCAGGGGAGACAAAACTTTGGACTTAATGTCCGTCAGCTCCATGGATAATCCCTGCAACTGCAGAGCCAGCTGGGCTACTGGATCCATGGTAACTGGAGATAATTTTTAGGGCCAGTGAAAATGTCACGCTGTCTAATGATATGTATACAATGTCAGTAAACTATTAATACAGGAACAACACTCTATACAACAACTAGTATAGCAACATCAGCATGTAAGTATAGAATAGATTTACCTGACACGATATCTGCTGAACTCAGGGTTAATCTTGAAGACTTGATGAGCTGAAACAGGAAAGAGGTGGACCGGGATCTAACCTGACCCTAAACTGGGGTCCTAACTAATCCCTCACCTTGGAGGTACTGATAATGGTTCAGAGGTCCAAGTCACCAACCTAACCCTGTCTCCTATCAGACCCTGAACCCTGTAATCAGTCCTAAGAAGGATCCTGACTACCACCAAAGGGATATGGGCTGATCTTAGCTAAATACACAGATTAGACATATAAGACAGACAGGATAACACTCGCTTGCATACACACTCAAACACCAAAGGAACATAAATGGTCTGGGAAATAAACTCTAACCAAGTTGAGCTTAGAACAACTAAGGAGCTCACAACTAAAGTCTATACAGATTCATTCCTATCTGTGGTCTGCATGAAGGTTTCACTGGCAACTCCCCAAGCAGACAACCAGGAATTTAAAGGAAACCAATCAACAAATAATCAATTGCAGCCGGGAGAAACTGCACCCAGTCCCAGCACCGAGCACAGACAGAATTAACTCCCTAGCTGCCAAACACAAAGAAACAGCAGCTCAGCTGTGAGAAGTCAAAATGTGCAACCGCGACGATCTTCGTGGCAATGCACACATGACACGTCCGTAACGACCCGACCTATAAAACTGTCCTACTAGTTAACCCATTTAGTTAAAACCATTAAAAAAAAGCAAACCAAAAAAACATTGCTTTATCATCATACCGACAAACAAAAAATGGAATAACACGCGATCAAAAATACGGATATAAATAAACATGGTACCGCTGAAAACGTCATCTTGTCCCACAAAACATAAGCCCCAATACAGCTGCATCACCATAAAAATAAAAAAGTTATAGCTCACAGAATAAAGTGATGCAAAAATAATTATTTTTTTATATACAGTAAAATAGTTTTTATTGTATAAAAGCACCAAAACATAAAAAAAGATACAGTACAGACCAAAAGTTTGGACACACCTTCTCATTTAAAGATTTTTCTGTATTTTCATGACTATGAAAATTGTACATTCACACTGAAGGCATCAAAACTATGAATTAACACATGTGGAATTATATACTTAACAAAAAAGTGTGAAACAACTGAAAATATGTGTTATTTTCAAGGTTCTTCAAAAGTAGATGACTGCTTTGCACACTCTTGGCATTCTCTTGATGAGCTTCAAGAGGTAGTCACCGGAAATGGTCTTCCAACAATCTTGAAGGAGTTCCCAGAGATGCTTAGCACTTGTTGGCCCTTTTGCCTTCATGCGGCAGTCCAGCTCACCACAAACCATCTCGATTGGGTTCAGGTCTGGTGACGGTGGAGACCAGGTCATCTGGCGTAGCACCTCATCACTCTCCCTCTTGGTCAAATAGCCCTTACACAGCCTGGAGGTGTGTTTGGGGTCATTGTCCTGTTGAAAAATAAATGATGATCCAACTAAACGCAAACCGGATGGAATAGCATGCTGCTGCAAGATGCTGTGGTAGCCATGCTGGTTCAATTTTGAATAAATCCCCAACAGTGTCACCAGCAAAGCACCCCACACCATCACACCTCCTCCTCCATGCTTCACGGTGGGAACCAGGCATGTAGAGTCCATTCGTTCACCCTTTCTGCGTCGCACAAAGACACGGTGGTTGGAACCAAAGATCTCAAATTTGGACTCCTCAGACCAAAGCACAGATTTCCACTGGTCTAATGTCCATTCCTTGTGTTCTTTAGCCCAAACAAGTCTTTTCTGCTTGCTGCCTGTCCTTAGCAGTAGTTTCCTAGCAGCTATTTTACCTTGAAGGCCTGCTGCACAAAGTCTCCTCTTAACAGTTGTTGTAGAGATGTGTCTGCTGCTAGAACTCTGTGTGGCATTGACCTGGTCTCTAATCTGAGCTGCTGTAAACCTGCAATTTCTGAGGCTGGTGACTCGGATAAACTTATCCTCAGAAGCAGAGGTGACTCTTGGTCTTCCTTTCCTGCGGCGGTTCCCATGTGAGCCAGTTTCTTTGTAGCGCTTGATGGTTTTTGCAACTGCACATGGGGACACTTTCAAAGTTTTCCCAATTTTTCCGACTGACTGACCTTCATTTCTTAAAGTAATGATGTCCACTCGTTTTTCTTTACTTAGCTGCTTTTTTCTTGCCATAATACAAACTCTAACAGTCTATTCAGTAGGACCATCAGCTGTGTATCCACCACACTTCTGCACAACACAAATGATGGTCCCAACCCCATTTATAAGCCCATAAATCCCACTTATTAAACCTGACAGGGCACACCTGTGCAGTGAAAATCATTTCCGGTGACTACCTCTTGAAGCTCATCAAGAGAATGCCTAGAGTGTGCAAAGCAGTCATCAAAGCAAAAGGTGGCTACTTTGAAGAACCTAGAATATAAGACATAATTTCAGTTGTTACACACTTTTTTGTTAAGTATATAATTCCACATGTTTTAATTCATAGTTTTGATGCCTTCAGTGTGAATTTACAATTTTCATAGTCATGAAAATACAGAAAAATCTTTAAAGAGAAGGCGTGTCCAAACTTTTGGTCTGTACTGTATAAATGAGGTATCGCTGTAATGATACTGACCTGAAGAATAATACCGCCTTATCAATTTTATCACACGCGGAACAGTGTAAATGCCCCCCCAAAAGAAATTCACGAATTGCTGGTTTTTGTTCATTCTGCCTCCTAAAAATCAGAATAAAAAGCGATGAAAAAATGTAATGTGCCTGAAAATGATACCAATAAAAACGTCTATTCGTCCTGCAAAAAACAAGCCCTCACATGACTCTGTGGGCCATAACATGGAACAATTATAGCTCTCAAAATATGATGATGGAAAAACTATTTTTTGCAATAAAAATCGTCATTTAGTGTATGACAGCTGCCAAACATAAAAACCCGCTCTAAAAACCCACTATAAATAGTAAATCAAACCCCCCTTTATCACCACCTTAGGGAAAAATAATAAAACAAAAAAATGCATTTATTTTCATTTTCCCATTAGGGTTAGGGTTGGGGCTGGTGTTAGGGTTAGAGTTGGGATTAGGGTTAGAGTTGGCATTAAGGTTAAGGTTGGGATTAGGGTTAGGGTTGGGTTTAGGGTTAGGGGTGTGTTAGGGTTAGATTTGTGGTTAGGGTTATGATTAGGGTTGGAGTTAGAATTGGGGGGTTTCTGCTGTTTAGGCACATCAGGGGCTCTCCAAATGCGACATGGCATCTAATCTCAATTCCAGCCAATTCTGCTTTGAAAAAGTCAAACGGTGCTCCTTCCCTTCCGAGCTCTGCCATGCGCTCAAACAGTGGTTTACCCCAACATATGGGGTATCAGTCTACTCAGGACAAAGTGGACAACAACTTTTGGGGTCCAATTTCTCCTGTTACCTTTGGGAAAATAAAAAATTGGGGGGCGAAAAGATAATTTTTGTGAAAAAAATATGATTTTTTATTTTGATGGCTCTACATTATAAACTTCTGTGAAGCACTTGTGGGTTCAGAGTGCTCACCACATATCTAGATAAGTTCCTTAGGGGGTCTACTTTCCAAAATTCTGTCACTTGTGGAGGTTTCCACTGTTTAGGCACATCAGGGGCTCTCAAACACGACATGGCGTCCGATCTCAATTCCAGCCAATTTTGGTTTGAAAAAGTCAAACGGCGCTCATTCCCTTCTCACCTCTGTCATGCGCTCAAACAGTGGTTTACCTGCATGTATGGGGTATCAGCATACTCAGGAGAAATTGTACAACAACTGTTGTGGTCCAATTTCTCCTGTTAGCCTTGGTAAAATAAAATAAATTGGATCTGAAGTAATTTTTTTGTGAAAAAAGTTAAATGTTCATTTTCTTTAAACATTCCAAAAATTCCTGTGAAGCACCTGAAGGGTTAATAAACTTCTTGAATGTGGGTTTGAGCACCTTGAGGGGTGCAGTTTTTAGAATGGTGTCACTTTGGGGTATTTTCTATCATATAAACCCCACAAAGTGACTTCAAATGTGATGTGGTATCTAAAAAAACGGTGTTGTAAAAATGAGAAATCGCTGGTCAACTTTTAACCCTTATAATTTTCTAACAAAAAAAAATTTGGTTCCAAAATTGTGCTGATGTAAAGTAGACATGTGGGAAATGTTATGTATTAAGTATTTTGTTTGACATATCTCTTTCATTTAAGGGCATGAAATTCAAATTTGGAAAATTGCAAAATTTGAAAAATTTTCACCAAATTTCTGTTTTTTTTCACAAATAAACGCAAGTCGTATCAAAGAAATTTTAACACTATCATGAAGTACGATATGTCAAGAAAAACAGTGTCAGAATCACCGGGATCCATGGAAGCGTTCCAGAGTAATTACCTCATAAAGAGACAGTGGTCAGAATTGTAAAAATTGTCCTGGTAATAAACACAGAAACCACCCTTGGGGGTAAAGGGATTAAAAACTTTAGCTCCTTGTCAAATTTGCCCGGTCATCAGGCCCTGGGCGCTGGGCTGACATCTTGAAATTGGCCTATGCCTTTGACAATGTATGTCACGATAATATGAATATGCTCATATTCTAGGTACACTACTTTGTGCAGACATGTCGCAGTAGTCCTCTGTCTGAGTGTGATTCTAGCCCCCTCTTCCAACTCGCCCTCTCTTACTAGCTACTCCAAGCTGATGTAAAGTGAGACCAGCAGCTAGGCATGTTTATTGCCCTAACCAGATAAATCCAGTTGTCTTAAGCACATGGCAATCTGATGTCTCTTTGTTCATTTCAGATCAAATTTAATAACGCAGATAAGGCAGGGAAGCAGGGCAAATACACTGCTCAAAAAAATAAAAGGAACACTCAAATAACACATCCTAGATCTGAATGAATGAAATATTCTCATTGAATACTTTGTTCAGTACAAAGTTGAATGTGCTGACAATAAAATCACACAAAAATCATCAATGGAAATCAAATTTGTTAACCAATGGAGGCCTGGATTTGGAGTCACACACAAAATTAAAGTGGAATGTAATGTCCTCCACGTGCCTGTGTGACCTCCCTACTGTACAACACCTGGGCATGCTCCTGATGAGGAAGCGGATGGTCTCCTGAGGGATCTCCTCCCAGACCTGGACTAAAGCATCAGCCAGCTCCTGGACAGTCTGTGGTGCAATGTGACATTGGTGGATGGAGCGGGACATGATGTCCCAGATGTGCTCAATCGGATTCAGGTCTGGGGAACGGGCGGGCCAGTCCATAGCTTCAATGCCTTCATCTTACAGGAACTGCTGACACACTCCAGCCACATGAGGTCTGGTATTGTCCTGCATTAGGAGGAACCTAGGGCCAACCGCACCAGCATATGGTCTCACAAGGGGTCTGAGGATCTCATCTCAGTACCTAATGGCAGTCAGGCTAACTCTGGTGAGCACATGGAGGGCTGTGCGGCCCTCGAAAGAAATGCCATCCCACACCATTACTGACCCACTGCCAAACCGGTCATGCTGAAGGATGTTTCAGGCAGCAGATCACTCTCCACGGCATCTCCAGACTCTGTCACGTCTGTCACATGTCCTCAGTGTGAACCTGCTTTCATCTGTGAAGAGCACAGCGCGCCAGTGGCGAATTTGCCAATCCTAGTGTCCTGTAGCAAATGCCAAGCGTCCTGCACGGTGTTGGGTTGTAAGCACAACCCCCTTCTGTGGACGTCGGGCACTCAGACCATCCTCATGGAGTCGGTTTCTAACCATTTGTGCAGACCCATGCACATTTGTGGCCTGCTGGAGGTCATTTTGCAGGGCTCTGGCAGTGCTCCTCCTGTTCCTCCTTCCACAAAGGCGGAGGTAGTGGTCCTGCTGCTGGGTTGTTGCCCTCCTATGGCCCCCTCCACGTCTCCTGGTGTACTGGCCTGTCTCCTGGTAGTGCCTCCAGCCTCTGGACACTAAACTGACAGTCACAGCAAACCTTCTTGCCACAGCTCGCATTGATGTGCCATCCTGGATGAGCTGCACTACCTGAGCCACTTGTGTGGGTTGTAGAGTCCGTCTCATGCTACCACGAGTGTGAAAGCACAACTAACATTCAAAAGTGACTAAAACATCAGCCAGACAGCATTGGTACTGAGATGTGGTCTTTGGTCCCCACCTGCAGAACCATTCCTTTATTGAGTGTGTCTTGATAATTGCCAATAATTTCCATCTGTTGTCTATTCCATTTGCACAACAGCATGTGAAATTGATTGTCAATCAGTGTTGCTTCCTAAGTGGACAGTTTGATTTCACAGAAGTTTGATTTACATGGAGTTATATTCTGTTGCTTAAGTGTTTCCTTTATTTTTTTGAGCAGTGTATATTTTCAGAATCTGCATCATGAAAGCTGTCCACAGTGGCATATTTTGACTTATGCGTGCATCAGGAACTGAGAAAAGGGTTCCTCCCTTCCCCTAGTCGGCAGATAGTTTGTGTTTGGTAGCAATAGAAAGCTAATTTCATAATACGAAAAATGATAGTCCTGCCACTACTCTGTGAGCTTCGCAGCCCGAGTTATGGCACTCATAAGCTTTTTAATAACTTTCAAAAGGGGGGCATGCCATAGCTCCGACCACCCAGTGATGCCATCCAGGGAAAGGTATAAGGGTAGGGGGATACGTAAATAGTGTAGTTGTCTCTCTTTGTAACTTCTTTTGTACTTTTGCAAACACTGCCTATTCTTTTGGAGTAAAATCTATAATATTTACTAGTTCCATTTTCCTTGCTTTATAAGCTTTCTGCCACATCTCCGTGCTAAATTAACACTACCTTGCAGGTTGGCTCCTGACCCGATATTGATATTAATATAGAACTAGGAGCTGGAGGCGACTGTTCTTTGGATTTAGGGAGACTCTGCTAGTGACGGACAGAGATTTTATGTGTGCATTTCACACCTGAGACTGGGGACATACATACCGCCCAATAGCCAGTACATGACCAGGCAGCCCTTCTGGTGACTACTTATCCTAGGTGTAGTTCGCTGACTGACCTAAGGGTAAAGGGGGCGCCAGAGAGCTGAAAGTTCCAAGCCAGAACTGGAAAGTGGGATGTAATAAATCCCTGATGAACTGGGGGCAATCGAGCACCCCCAGTTTGTGACATATTGGTGGCAGCAGTGGGATATACAAATATATCCCCCTTGTAATTCATGACAGTGTACCCCTGCTTCTTCTATGTATCCTCTTTGGTTGGGCATGGAAGCTTGCCCCCAACTGCTAGCATTGTCTGATGGGAATTTTTTTAACATATTTTCCACAGTGGACTTCTAGTATAGCACGATTTTAGAAAACCTCTCCACCTCAGGAAGATATGCAAAGTTAGATATGCAAAGTTCTCCTTGTAGCGTGGTCTAGGAGGGTAAACAACCAGTACTCTTTTTTGGCTAAGATGAATGAAACACTAGGGTCACAGGAAAGGCAGTGGTACATAAAGTCAGCAATATGTGCCAAGCTCCATACAGCCAACACTTCTCTGTGTTCACAATGATAATGACTCTTCATCTCCTCCTCCTCCTTCTCTTCCTCCTCATACCCTCCTCATTCCTTCCTCAGTCCATCCACGCAGGAGAGATAGGACAAAGGTTGTGTGGTTACTAGCCTCTGTTGCGCAAGTCTCCAGCTCCTGTACTGTTCCTCCACTTCCTCCTCCTCAGTGTCCACCTCCGCATTGATACCCAATCCGCGCTAAGCAGATAAGATGAGGCTGGGCAGGGTAGTATCTCCCTGTCTCATGTCTTCTTCCTTCTTCACCTGGCCCACATGCAAAGCTTCATGTTTAATTGGGAGCAGCAATTGTTTAAGTAGACACAGAAGCAGAGTAGTTGTTTTGACTATGACGTCATCACTGCTCACCATCTTTGTGGAGTCCTCAAAGTCTTGGAGAACTGCACAAATGTCAGACATCCATGCCCATTTTTCAGTTGTTATATGCGGAGGCTGACCAGAATACCGACGGCTGTGTGGGAGCTGGTACTCGATCATTTGGCCTCTGTGTGCAGTGTGAATTTCTAGTGCATGGTGATGACACACAGCAGTCAGTGAGCTTGCAGTTGCATTCGCTGCTGCAGCACTGCCAGAGCAGCGGCACCTGTAGCCGACTTGTGGAAATGGGTGGTGACGCGGTGTACATTGACTAGAAGCTCTGGCAAATCTGGGTATATTTTTAGAAACCGCTTAACTACCAAGTTAAGCACATGTGCCAAGCATGGTACGTGTGTGAGCTTGCCAAGTTTCACAGTTGCCACCAGGTAACGCACATAATCACACATGGCCAAACCTGGTTGGTAGAGTTGAGCGATACTTTCCGATATCCTAAAGTATCGGAATCGGAATGGTATCGCCGATATCACTAAAATATCGGCGATACCCGATACCGATACCGGAAGTCCCAAGTAAGTCTATGGGAACAAAATATCGCAACTAAAAAAACCCCATTCTTTCCTTGTAAACACTAAATATACACACATAGAATACATATATATATATATATATATACATGTCATTGTGACATATATATATACATATATGTATAGTTTATACACTTCTACATAGTAAAATATCCTCTCTGATTCAATTGCCGGGTAAAGCCGGCTTCAGTGAAAAGACAGAAGCACCCGACATGAAATGACAAATGGTGTACATAGGGTTAACCATGTCTTTTCATGTCGTTTGCAATCTGATTTGCACAAACAATTAAATCAGTCTATGTGTGCAAAATTTCACACCTGTAGGGGTTAATTAAAGGTGTAAATTCGTTGTAAAAAAAACGGACTTTTTTGCTACGAATTTACACCTTTAATTAACCCCTACAGGTGTGAAATTTTGCACACATAGACTGATTTAATTGTTTGTGCAAATTAGATAGCAAAGGACATGAAAAGACATGGTTAACCCTATGTACACCAAGTGTCATTTCATGTCGGGTTCTGCATTTTCACAAAAGCCGGCAATTGAATTAGCGGCTATTATACTATGTAGAAGTGTATGAACTACAAATATAAATATATATATATATGTGTCACAAATTCAATGACATGTATATATATATATGAGGTGTAAAATTGCTGAAAAAAAATGCGTGGGCTCCCGCCCTATTTTCGCAACCAGACAGACAAAGCCAGTGAGTGGGGGCAGATAATAATAGCCCAGAGAGGGACCATTATTTTTGCCCCCCCCCGGCTACTAACATCTGCCCCCAGACACCCCAGGAAAGACAAATCTATAATTAGATTCGCCCTTTCTGGCACTTTGCCCGTCTATTCCCATTGCCCTGTAGCGGTGGCGAATGGGTTAATATGGGGTTAAAGCCACCTTGCTATTGAAAGGTGACCTTAAGCCAGGTTAATAATTGAGAGCTGTCAATTAGACAACTATCAATTATTAATCCTATTGCATGAAATAAAAATAAAACACACACACTTTAATTAAAAATCATTTTAATGAAATAAAGACACATGTTTTTGACCATCTTTTATTTTACTGCAAAAACCATTTCCTGTAATAAAAATAAAATAAAAAAGCAAAATTATTCTTACCTATCCCATGCACAGTCAGGTCCCACGGTGTAATCCTTCAGAAAGGGTTAATGTTTACTGCAGGGACCGCAGCTAATGCTGCAGCCTCACAGTAAACCCCCAAATGAATGAGTTCCTCTCCTGGCTGACAGGAGAGTAAAGGCTGGGTCTCACATAACGATACACCAGCGATCCCGACAACGATATGCACTTGTCAGGATCGCTGGTGTATCGCTACATGATCGCTGCTGAGCTGCCAAACAGGCAGCTCAGGCAGTGATCTGGGACAGCGACACTGCGGGTAACATCGCTTAAGGGCCCGTCTCACATAGCGATATCGCTACCGAGATCGCTGCTGAGTCACAAGTTTTGTGACGCAGCAGCGAGCTCACCAGCGATATCGCTGTGTGTGACATTCAGCGACGATCAGCCCCCCTGCCGGGTATCGCTGATCGTCGCAGAAATGTCAGGACCTTTTTTTGATCGCTGGTTTCCCTCTGACAGGCACGCATCGCTGCGTGTGACAGGCGGGAGACCAGCGATCCGCTGGTATCCAAGGTACACAGCGGGTTTCTAGGCACAGCCCCGCTCCTGGAAACCCGCTGTGTACCTTGGTTACCAGCGGATCGCTGGTCTCCCGCCTGTCACACGCAGCGATGCGTGCCTGTCAGCGGGAAACCAGCGATCAAAAAAAGGTCCTGACATTTCAGCGACGATCAGCGATACCCGGCAGGGGGGCTGATCGTCGCTGAATGTCACACACAGCGATATCGCTGGTGAGCTCGCTGCTGCGTCACAAAACTAGTGACTCAGCAGCGATCTCGGTAGCGATATTGCTATGTGAGACGGGCCCTTAAGTGGAAAGCTTAATTGATTGCTTTCCACTTTCACTTCAGGTCAGCCAGGGACACAATCAGTGACGTCAGAGGGAACTGATTAACAAAAATAGGGGTTCCCTTCGAAAAAAAAAATGGCGTGGGGTCCCCCCTATTTTTGTTAACCAGCCAGATGAAGCAGACCGCTGAGGCCTGGATTTTCAGGCTGTTAAGGAGCCAAGATCCATGGACCTTGCCAGCCTGATAATACTAGGCCACAGCAGTCTGCATATCTTGGCTGATTAACAAAAATAGGGGATCCCCTCGAAAAAAATTGGCGTGGGGTCCCCCCTATTTTTGTTAACCAGCCAGATGAAGCAGACCGCTGAGGCCTGGATTTTCAGGCTGTTAAGGAGCCAAGATCCATGGACCTTGCCAGCCTGATAATACCAGGCCACAGCAGTCTGCATATCTTGGCTGATTAACAAAAATAGGGGATCCCCTCGAAAAAAATTGGCATGGGGTCCCCCCTATTTTTGTTAACCAGCCAGATGAAGCAGACCGCTGAGGCCTGGTTTTTCAGGCTGGTAAGGATCCAATATCCATGGACCTTGCAAGCCTGATAATACCAGGCCACAGCAGTCTGCTTAGCTTGGCTGGTTAACAAAAATAGGGGATCCCCTCGAAAAAAAAACGGCGTGGGGATCCCCCCTATTTTTGTTAACCAGCCAAGTAAAATGCAGACTGCTGCGGCCTGGTATTAAAGACTGTCAAGGCCCATGGATTTTGGCCCTCAACAGCCTGATAATACCAGGCTACAGCAGCCCCACATTTGGCGCATCAAAAGATGTGCCAATTGTGGCACTTTACCGGCTCTTCCCACTTGCCCTGTAGCGGTGGCAAGCGGGGTAATAAGGGGTTAATGTCACCGTTGATTGCACGGTGACAATAAGCCCGGTTAATAATAGAGAGGTGTCAATAAGACACCGATCCATTATTAATCCCAAAGTTTTTAAATGTATAAAAAAAAGACAAAGCAAGAAAAAAGTATTTTAATGAAATAAAAGAGACAACACAGTTTTCATTAATTTTATTGTACTCTCATTCCTGCGACGCCATCGATCTCCTGTAAAAAAAGAAAAAAAACAAACCAACAGTATACCACCTGTCCGACGCAGTCCATAACGACAGTCCCACGACGATCCAACTCTGCTACATCGCAATGACAGGCAGAGCCTGTCATCGCGACGCAGCACAGCTGATTACCTGCTTCCCGGCGGTGACGTCATCGGACTGACTGCTTTACGGCCGGGATTACCCAGCAGTCACTGCAGTTATCGCGAGAAACTGCATGTGACCGCCGGGGAGAAGAGGATGGCGGCCATCAAGCAGTCCAGGACGTGACCGCCGGAGATCTTCTGACAGGTAAGTGCCGCTGACTCCTGACAGACCCGACCGACGGACACTGACAGTGACAGTGACAATCCCGATTCCGGTATCCGATAAGACGAAAATATCGGAACTCGGAATCGGAATTCCGATACAGCCAATATTGGCCGATACCCGATATTTGCAGTATCGGAATGCTCAACCCTACTGGTTGGGGGTTCAGCAGCAAAAAACACAGATCTGTTTGGTCTGTTATTCCATTAAGTAACTCTGCCGCAGTGTGTGGTTTGTCTCCTAGACAAATTAGCTTCAGCAGAGCCTGTTGCCGCTTCGCTGAGGCACTGCTGCAGTTTCCGGCTGATGTGAACGATGAGCTTTGAGATAGTACATCGGAGATGAAGAATGAGGAGGAGCAGAAGGGGATGCAGGAACTGGTGTAGGAGGTGGAGGAAACCCTGATAGAAGTAAGGCCAGCAATTTTCAGTGTTGGTGGCACGTGCGCCGTGCCAGGGTGTGAATTGGCCCCAGCCTCCACAATGTTCACCCACTGTGCTATTAGGGAAATGTAGCGTCCCTGGCTACAAGCGCTTGTCCACATGTCTGTTGTTAAGTGGACAATACCAGTAAGTGCATTGGCAACGGCATGGGTGATGTTTCTGGACACATGCTGGTACAAGGTGGAGATGCCACACCGGGAGAAAAAGTGGCAGTTGGGGAATGAGTACCAAGGGACGCCTGCTGCCATGAGTCGGCGGAAATCCTGCCTGTCTACAAGCCTAAATGGCAGGTGAGGGTTGGACTTCCTGAGGAATAGCAAAGTGCTGGCAGGTGCAGACTGGACGGGGTGTTGAACAGATGGTCATCGGTAGTTGTGGGCTGGATCGGGTGTTAGACAGATGAGTACTGGCAGGTGCAGGCTAGACCTGGTGTTAGACAAGGATTGAAGTGACAGGTGCAGGCTGGACTGGCTGATGGACAGAAGAGCAGATAGGTACAGGGTAGACAAGCAGACGGGTGGACCTGGGAAACCTGACAACTAGCAAACATGCACAGCAAACTAACAACATTGCTCAGGCACCTTCATATTGGAGGAGGAGCCTTATATTGAAGGTGTTACCCACCTATTAGCAGGGGACACCTTAGGGCGATGCACGTGGTCCCTTTAAGATGGAGGGAGCATGCGGTCCCCAAAGCATAGTGCCCGGGGACCTGGGATCGGTGCACGCACCCCTGGTCTGGACAGACGTGGAGAGAGAAGGAAGTGCGGGACAGTGGCTGCGGTGGTGATAAAGTCAGCGTCTCTGCCGGGAGAGTGAGACAGAAGGCAGAGGCGCCGGAGCTACAGAGACCCAATCAGAAGTCTCAACATTTCCAAAAATTTGGGCCCGACACCACCAAAGTGGCATCAATTTCAGCAGAGTGGAAATAGTATAATAGGGACCAACATCTTTTCCACTACAGCCAACCCTGCAGATAGAGACCCAATCAGGAGTCTTCAAATTTTAAAAAATTAGGGCCTGACACCAGGGCCGGCGTCAGCACCCAGCCTACCCGGGCAAGTGCCGGGGCCCTGAGCAGGCGGGGGGGCCCACTCACCGTCAGGCACCCCGGCGCCCATTAGCAGATGAGAGCAGTACCAGCGCTGCCACTGGGCCCCCCCGCTTGCTCAGTGCCCCAGCAGCAGCTGGCGCAATACTTACCTCTCCCCGTGCCTCCGCAGCTCCGGGCTCCAGGGGGCGCCTGAGCTTCCTCTCACAGCAGCGCCGCTGAATGACGTCATCATTCAGTGGCCAGCTGTGGCAGAGAGTAAGCGCGGGCGCCGGACAGGTGAGAAGTGAGGTGTATGTGTCTGTGTGTGTGTATATCAGTGTGTGTATGTAGTGCGGTGCTTTGTGTGTGTGTATGTGAGAGAGTGCTGCGGTGCTGTCTGTGTGTGGTGCTGAATGTGTGATGGTGGTGGGGGGAGGCAGTGATGGTGGTGAGGAGGCAATGATCATGATGGGGAGGCGATGATGATGGAGCGGCAATGATGATGATGATGGGGAGACAATGATGATAATGATGATAGGGAGACAATGATGATAGTGATGGGGAGGCAATGATGATGATGGGGAGGCAATGATGATGATGATGGGGAGGCAATGATGATGATGATGGGCAGGCAATGATGATGATAATGGGGAGTCTTTCCACAGTGCCCTTTCCTGAGCCGTAACAGTGCAGAATGCAGCACAGTGCAGAGGAGAGCTACAGTGCAGAGGAGAGCTCCATATTTTGTATGGAGCATTATCTGGGGACCAGTATCCTGTATGGAGCATTATTTGGAGTCCAATATTCTTTATGGAGCATTATATTTGGCCCATAATACTGTATAGAGGACTATGTGGTGCCCATAATATTGTATGGAGGACTGTACTGTCCAGTCTGTACTGTGCGCTGTGAGGATTTGGCACTCATGTAATGGAAGAAGAGAAGTGTTTGGCATTGTACTATACCCATATTTCTCTGCAGTATCTGTGCATCATGAATCGTGGTCTGTGTTAAAGGGGCCCACTGAGACTCTTTCGCCCGGGGCCCATAAAAACTTGGAGCCGGCCCTGCCTGGCACAATTGAAGTGGCATCAATTTTAGCAGAGTAGAACTAGTATAATAAGGACCAACACCTCTTCCAATACAGACAACCCAGCAGATGGAGACTAGAGTTGAGCAAATTTGTTTGGGTCCCTGCTTATTTGGTAAGCTATAGCGCTTACCGAATAAGCTGTAGAGGGAACCCTGATTCATTGAGCGCACAACCTGATCAGCTGATCAGAGCCACAGCTGTACGAGTCGCAGCTGTGTCACAGTACATGCATGGAGAGCCTGTGTGTTGGGTTCTCCATGCATGTGCTGTGACTGTGACACAGCCACGACACATGCAGCTGTGGCAACGATCAACTGATCAGCCGGCGCGCTCCATGAATCCGGGTTCCCTCTGCAGCTTATTCGGTAAGCGCTATAGCTTGCCGAATAAGCAGGGACCCAAACAAATTTACTCTACTCTAATGAAGACCCAATCAGGAATCTCCACATTTCCAAAAAATTAGGGCCTGACAAAACCAAAGTGCCATCAATTTCAGCAGAGTAGAAATAGTATAATGGAGACTAACACCTCTTCCACTACAACCAACCCAGCAGATGGAGAGACCCAATCAGGAGTCTCCACATTTCCAAAAATTAGGGCCTGACACCACTGAAGTGGTATCAATTTAATCAGAGTAGAAATATTATAGTAGGGACTGACACGTTTAAAACTACAGCTAACCCCACAGATGGAGGCCCAATCAGGAGTCTTCAAAAATCCAAAAATTAGGGTCTGAAACCACCAAAGTGGCATCAATTTCACTAGAGTAGAAATAGTATAATGAGGACTAACACCTCTTCCACTTAAGCCAACCCAGCAGATGGAAAGACCCAATCAGGAGTCTTCACATTTCCAAATATTAGGGTCTGACACCATGAAAGTGGCATCAATTTCACCAGAGTAGAAATAGTATAATAGAAACTGACACCTTTTCCACTACAGCCAACCCAGCAGATGGAGACCCAACCAGAAGAGTTCACATTTCCAAAAATTAGTGTTAACATATGCAGCAGCAGCAACAGCAGGCACAGAAGCCACACTAAAGATATCACAGACTGCAATTATGCCAGTTCAATGCAGCAAACTACAACAATGCCTAGTCTGTACAGTTTGCGATTGGAGTGAAAAAGTCATTGGAGATCCATGACTTGTTCATCTTGATGAAACTTAGGCAGTCTATACTTTCATGGGACAGCTGGCTGCGCTTATCCATCAGGACACCACCAGCAGCGCTTAACACACGTTCTGAGTGAACACTGGCTGCCGGGCATGATAAACCTCCAAGGTGTGACAGGCAAGTTCAGGCCATTCATCCATTTTTGAAGACCAAAATGTGAAAGGGTCTAAATCCTCCCTGATGGTATTGATATTCAGCTCTAGATACTCCTGCATCATCCTCTCAAGTCCTTCACCACGTGTCAGATTTGTACTCTGTTGTGCTGGTGCACAAACTGGTCTAAAAAAATGTGTCAAAGGACTCACAGAAATTGCTTCTGCCACTTACACTGCTGTTGCTGCTATTGTTTTGGCATTGACGAATTGATGTGCTGGAGGTTGGAAGACTAGAGCTGTGATAAACACTGTGTGCCTCACTGTTGTCTTCTCTTAAGGTTGTGTAAAAGCGTCTTTCGATGCTCCTGCATTCGCGGGTTCCTTTTCAGGGTGGGAAACATCTGGCAAAATTTACTCTTGTAACCTTAATCCAACAGAGTGGCAACCCAGTAGTCAGCACTACTTTCAACCATAACTATACGGGAATCATGTTGCAGATAGTGCAGCAAGAAGGCACTCACATGTTGGGCTCTTCCATGAGGTTCAAGCCCATGCTGTGTTGGTGGCTAGGTAACATTGATGCTTGTTTCCTCCATCCCCTCCCTCCAACCACAAACAACAGAGAGGGGGTGATTATCCTCTTCATCTCCTGACAGTTGCTTGCCCATCATGTCTTCCTCCTTCATTTGTTCATCGGCTCTTGCACTTTCACTAACAGTTTGTCTGGTATCACCAGCCCCCCTTGATTGCTGTAATCCACCCTCCCTTGGCACCCACCTGTGTGACGACAGTCTGGAACTTTGAGACATTGTTATTCCTTCTGCATCCTATTCTGTTTCCTCCTCTTCCTCTGGGACCACCACCTCCTCCCACAGGCTATTCAAAGTGTGATCCAGCATGTAGATGACTGGAATAGTGATGCTGATGATTGCATCGTCAGTGCTAAACATCTTAGCAGCTATTTCAAAACTGTGCAGAACGGTGCAGAGGCCCTTAATCTGTGCCCACTCCGTAAATGTGATATGTGCCACGTCTGTACTGCGTTGGCCCAGGCTATACGACATGACATACTGCGTCAGGCTATACGACATGACATACTGCATCAGGGTTCGTTGCTGCTGCCACAGTCGCTGCAACATGTGCAGAGTGGAATTCCACCGTGTTGGCACATCACATATCAATCTGTTAACTGGCATGGACAAAGACCTCTGTATCGATGCAATTAGATGACCTGAGGGGTGCGAGCGGAGGAAGTGAGCACACAGCTTCTATGCTTTGTGCAGCAGCTCACCCAGGCCAGGATAGTGGCAGGGAAATCACTGTACCACCATGTTGAGGATGTGAGCCATGCAAGGCATGTGTGTGAGCTTGCTTCGGCGTAAGGCCACCACCATGTTTGCACCATTATCGGACACAGTCTTCCCTGCATCCAGGTTCAGCGGATAGTCATTGCTCAAACTCGGCCTGGAAAGCTGTCCACAACTCTTCAGCTGTATGACTGCGATTGTGTATTAATTTTAACACTTCCTGATCTCATTAAAACAGAGATTGAGGGCACAGGTAGAGGCCCAAGAGGAGGTAGAGGTTGAGGCTGAAGCAGTGGAGGAAGTGTGAAATACAAAGGTTTGTCCTGAAAGCCTTTTGCATTCCAAGACTTGTGGAGCAGCCCCTTCCACGCCTGCCCCCAAAGACACCAGAGTCACCCAGTGCCCAGTCAGCGAGATGTAACACACTTGGCCATGCTTATTCGTCCAAGTGTCTGTGGTGAAATGCACACTGACAGACATAGATTTAGTCAAGGAACGGGTGATGTTGTCTGCGACATGCTGGTGTAGCGCAGGCACAGCTTTCTTAGAGAAGTAATGGCGACTGAGCAACTGTAACTAGGGAAATGCAATGACCATCAGCTTTCAGAAACTGTCTGTATCTACCAGGCGGAAAGGCAGCATTTCCATGGCCAACAGATTTGAGATGGTCGAGTTTAACCTCTTAGCTTTGTCATGTGTAGGAAACAATCTTTTACATGACCACAACTGCAGGACTGAAGGCTGGCTGCAGTGCTGAGAACAATCCCAGCAATTACCCCCAAGATGGTGCACATTACAGGGTCTCACCCTTCCACTAACTCGCCGGGATAGTGGTAGATGATACATCAGAGCTCCCAGGGTTGCTTTTCCACCTGTGATACACACACAGAGAAGATGTAACGACAAGCATAGGGAGATGACCGAGAACAGACCATAGAGTCCGTACAAGGTCCAAAACCAGTTGACACGAGAGTCACCACCTGGCTTATCCGACCATCTCCATGGAACCAGGCGACCAGTGGGTCCCAAAAGTGGCTTTTTCCAAACATATCCATAGTTCAGAGATGGTCACTGGATCAGATCTGAGTCCTTCCAACCGGAGCCGAAAACCACTAGGTAGGTAGAATCATATATCAGTGTTCCTTGTGATGGTGCCATGATGAATTGGCTGCAGTCCTGTCTCTCGCTGTTTTGCAGAATGTCCGGCTGGTAGCTCTGTGCTACTTCAGAATTAGTGATGAGATGTGAGTCTATTTATACCCGAGGCATGTAAGCTATTTAAAGAATTACCCAGTGTACTTCAGTCCACCCTCACGGCCTTTCCCTATCTACTTTTGAAGTCAACAAAGATAAACACTCAGTATGTACAAGTCACTATTACAGAATTAGACAGTATGTTAAATGGTATATCAGTTTGCAAGTCTGTCTTCTTGACCCACCAGAAATAAACACTTAAATCCACAAGCCTATATACAGATAAAAAGTCAATTCTTCTTGGTTTGCAAAAACATAGTCATCTGGGAAATTAAGATACAATCTGGTTTCTTCACATTGCTCCCCATCTTAATTAACCAGACATGATAGGATTCTGATCATTTCATGTCCTCCTTACTAGAGTTGAGCGAAACAGCTCGGTCAGATTCATAAGTTGCCGACTTTCGCCAAAGCGTGAAGTCGGCCATGCGTTCGGCAAAACAAGCGCCAAAGTCGGTTTTCCCATAATGCTTGCAGGTGCCTTTTTTCATCCAATGATCAAGGATGTACACTGTGGGCAACAAGATGACATGGGCAGTGCCCACCACCATCTTAGAGAAGGGCATTGCAGTGATTGGCTTGCTTTGGGCGGCGTCATAAGGTCTATAAAAGCCCTGACTGCCGACCTCCATTTTACTTCTGCCGATCGTAACAGTAGGGAGAGGTTGCTTGCTGTTTGTCAGTAAGGAGAGAGTTAGGGCTGGAAAGAGAAGTTCTTATGTGTTTGTGCTGATAGCAATTGTGCTGTACAGTTAGTGTACGGTGACAGGGGAGGATTTTCTTGTGTGCAGCAGCGCTGGTTATTAGGCTGCCTGATAGCTGTATTGCTGTGTGTACACTGCTGCGCAGACTGCTTTTTACACAGCACTAATACTTTTATTCTTTTTTTCTGCACAGTTACCGTGCGTTCATTTTTTCCCACAACGTATAGAGCTGTATGCTCCTCACACACTACCGTGTATCGGTTGGTATCACGGACAAATACATGCTGACTATCTGTGTATACAGCTATACGCTTCTGATACAGTACCGTATTTCTGCTTTTTGTACAGTCAAATCCATACTGAGAGAGTGTCTGTGTGTGACTCCGGAAATATATACGGAGATTTAAGTTTTCCCCTTCACTGTATACAGATGTACGCTTCTGATACAGTACCGTTTTTCTGCTTTTTGTATTACAGTCAAATCCATACTGAGGGAGCGTCTGTGTGTGACTCTGGAAATATATATGGAAATTTAAATTTTCCCCTTCACCGTATACAGCTGTACGCTTCTAATACAGTACAGTTTTTCTGCTTTTTGTATTACGGTCAAATCCATACTGAGAGAGCGTCTGTGTGTGACTCCGGAAATATATACAAAGATTTAAATTTTCCCCTACACTGTACACAGCTGTACACTTCTGATACAGTACCGTTTTTCTGCCTTTTGTATTACGGTCAAGTCCATACTGAGTGAGCGTCTATGTGTGACTCCAGAAATATATACGGAGATTTAAATTTTCCGCTACACTGTATACAGCTGTACGCTTCTGATACTGTACCGTTTTTCTGCCTTTTGTATTATGGTCAAATCCATACTGAGTAAGCATCTGTTTGTGACTCCGGAAATATATACGGAGATTTAAATTTTCCCCTACACTGTATGTTCTGCCTTCATACACGTTGACACGGTGTGCAATCTAGCATGCAGCCTAAACCACGATTCTATCTTCCAAATAACAACAACAAAAGCCCAAAGACAATAACTGCAAAAACTAAGTAACATCGATAACACAAAGATAAATAGTCTAAATTGCAAAAGTAAAAAGAATTTTATTACAAATTACATTAAAACACATATATAATACAGTGTAAATAACAGTAATTAGGGAAATCTGCTGAATCCAAAAAACGGGGAGCAAGAAAAGGGCATATGGTCCCTTTAAATATCCATGCTAGCGTAAAGCATTGACTGCATATGGGAGTAAAAGACTTCCATTGAAACAATGAGATTCAACAACAGTATAACATGATAACAATATCAGCGGTCCATAAAGGAACCAGAAATGTCAATTAACATTGCTAATACATGGTAACTAGAGCACAATGCTCAGGACACTTACATGATATGTATTGATCACTTGCTGCCCCGTCGCCCCAACGCACGTTTCGCTTCTTCGTCAGGAGGCGTGCCTTGGGGAGAGGGGATTGCGTTTTTAAACCGGAGTTCACCAATCAGAGAGTCCGGGGTTTAACATTAATGAATGGGCTTAGAAAACAGCTGTGTGGGTACAAACTATAAACTACATCCTGCTTTATAACGGCGCATGCTCTGGTGACGTCAACCCTCATGAACAGGAAGTGAGCTCGCGGACGTGGGACAGAAGCGTCAGCCATCGTCATGGAGACGGCGCCTGCGCCTCGATCCTCAGATGTCCGCTTACCCAGCTATCCGAAGGTGAGTATCACCAGGCGTGCGCACTGGCAGGAGGGACCAGCACATAGTAAATGTCATTGAATTCAACAAATAAATACAATAAGACACATATATTGACAGTAGGAATTATAGTGCATACAAAATAAGTGAACTTGGATAACTAATAAAAAATGAAACAATAATATGTGCCATATAGCATGGATTTCCGTGACCATCGGACCATAAAATTGTGACATGGATAATGCACAAATACAAATGTGTATACATATATACGAGCATATCAATACCATGGGTAAACGAGCAACCTCATTACTCCCAAAGCATGGGTATACAACAAAGAGATATAAGCATCAAAATGCAAAAATGTGACATAAAAAGAACCCTTGGGTTCACAAATTAGTATAATAAACACCACCTATCGTGGTGGGTGTATAGAATATATTATAACCCATGCAAATAATAAACAAAAATATATGTGCATCGAATATAAGTGGAATGCGGAGAAAAACGTGTCTTAATTGCAAACGAAAATTGATTGAAGATTTTGTTCAGAAAGATCCCATATTGCTGGATATAAACATATGACTGCTTGTAATTATTAAAAGCCAATTCAAGATAAACCTAGGTAATGCTAAGAGAAGAGAAAAACACAAAAGTTAAAATCATATAAAAGGACTAAAAAACAAAAAACCCCCCAACCCAAGAGAACCCAAAATTTATAAGAATGAACTGAACCCGAAGCTCTCATTGAGTCCATACGGTGCAATTGTAAGAAGCCTGTATATCCATCGGCTTTCGATTTGTGCAAGATTTTTGAAAAGGTCACCACCTCTTGGACCCAATGAGACTTTATCAATAGCACACACCATGAGCTTACTTGAATCAGATCTGTGGTGCTCTTTGAAGTGTTTTGGAAGGGTCTTTAATGGCCCATCATCGTGTGCGGTTTTCGCCCTTTCAATATCACGCACGTGCTCTCTGACGCGTATTTTTAATTCTCTGGTAGTCATTCCAATATAGACAAGCCCACAGGGACAATGAGCGTGATAAATTACTCCTGCAGAAGAACAGGTAAGTCGGTGAAGAATTTTATATGTTCGAGATCCATCAAAGTTCGAAAAATCTTTACATTTGACCAAATTTTTACACGCTTTGCAGAGTCCACATGGAAAAAATCCCAGTAGACTAGAACTCTCGCTTGCAGGTTTGGAGCCCTTATAGTGGCTTCTGACCAATAGATCTCGAAGATTTTTTGATCTTTTAGCAGTGATCAAGGGTACTGATGGAATAATATTTTTCAAAATGAGATCCACTTTCAGAACTTCCCAATGCTTTCTAAAAATTCCAATTAGTTGATCCCATTGGTTATTAAACGGAGTAATAAGTCGAATAGGTGGATTCACACTAGGATTCTGATTCTGTTGCTTATACAGTAGGTCATTTCTCGAGACGGAACAAGCTCGCCTATAACCCCGGCGTATTGCTCTATGGCTATATCCTCGTTCTCTGAAACGATTATATAGATCTTTTGCCTGAACATTGAATTTTTCCTGACTGGAGCAAATTCTCTTTATTCGCAAATGTTGTCCTATGGGGATGCTGTTAATGGTTGACCGCAGATGTGAAGAGCCCGCATGAAGCAAAGAATTAGTGGCTGTAGGTTTACGAAAAATGTCCGTGGACAACCGACCATCATCAGAGGTTTGAATATCAATATCGAGGAAGTTAACCCTCCGTCCACACTGATAAGTCAATTTGATATTGAGACCGTTGTCATTGATTTCAGACATAAAAGAGTCCAATTCACTCATAGAGCCACCCCAAATGAACCAGATATCGTCAATATATCTGATCCATTTATGAACTTTGTCAATTTGACTTAGGGGGCTACTCTGAAAAATAGATCGCTCCCAGGCCCCAAGGAACAGGTTGGCATACGATGGGGCACAGCTTGCCCCCATCGCTGTTCCCTGGAGCTGGAGATAGATCTGACCATCAAAAATAAAGCAATTGTGCTTCAAAATAAATTCCAACAAGGTGAGAATAACTTCAATCAGAGGTTTTTCAAGATTGCTACTGTCTAGAAACCAAGACACGGCTCTCAAACCATCTCCATGTCTGATGGAAGTATAAAGGCTTTCCACATCTGCGGTCACCATAACTTCATCATCCTGCAGTTCCAAGCCATCAAAGTGGCCAAGGGCCGATGTAGTGTCTTTGACAAAGGAAGGCAATGTAGATACTATTGGCTTCAAATAATGGTCAATGAATTGGCATATGATCTCACATAAGCTATCGTTCCCCGAAACTATCGGTCTGCCCGGGGGATCAATTGGGTTTTTATGAATCTTCGGGATAAGGTAGAAAGTGGCAAGCCGAGGTTTCAATGACGTGATCTTTTCAACCATCTTTTTAGGGACTATATTATTTTCAAATGCTATTGAAACGATATTACAAAGATCCTTATGATAGGATATCAGAGGATTGAATGGAAGTTTTCTATAGCAAGCCTTATCCGAGAGCAACTTCATTGCCTGTTTCTCATACATCGTGTTTGGCCAAATGACCAAATTGCCGCCTTTATCAGCTGGTTTTATGGAAACATCAGACCATGACTGCAACTCTCGGATAGCTGCCATCGTAGTTTTCTTATGTCCATATCCACCAGGAATGGTTTTAAGATTCTCTATATCGGCTGTAACCAGTTTAACAAAGATGTCCACAGCAGGGCATCCATGAAAACTGGGAAATTTCTTAGGTTTTTGAAAAAGATGGTGTGGAAAACTGCTTACCTCATCAGGATTTTCTTCATCGGCTAGGGACTCTAATATTGCAAGTGCCTCCCTTTCCTCTCTTGTATCAAGGGTAACATCTGAATTTGATCTTTCATGAAATCTTTTCAAAATGAGTTTTCTGGCAAATAGATGTGTGTCCTTGATTACCGTGAAAGGGTCTAAAGAGATACCAGGAGAAAAAGTTAAACCCTTCTCAAGTATATCAAATTTGAATATCTGTTAACTTATGCTCCGAGAGGTTTACTACCTTTGGGTGATCATTTCTATGATAGCCATCTTGATTCCCTTTTTGATTACGATATGGGCGTTTACCACCAAACCTGGTTTTGATACTCCGATAGTTACCAATCTCTGACTCAGAATTAGAAGATATATTGCTTGCATATGATGATACTGAAGCATTGGAAGCACTCCGTTTCAATGAATGTTCGTCTTTTTTCGCTTTGAATTGCCAGCGATATACTTTTTTCGCTTCGTAATCGCCTACATCTCTCTGATATTTTTTATTTTTCAAGGCACTGATATCCTGTTCCCATTTTCCTAAATCACGCTCAAGGTCCCTGTAGAACTCATCCAGTTCACCAGGCTGAAATTTTTGATTAAGCAAAACTTGAGATTGTTCAATCTGCAAGTCGGTCTCAGCAAATGTGTGAGGAGCATACAGCTCTATACGTTGTATTATATATGTGTTTTAATGTAATTTGTAATAAAATTATTTTTACTTTTGCAATTTAGACTATTTATCTTTGTGTTATCGTTATCTTCCAAATAAGCAGACTATCCTCTGTAGTCTAACTTGTTTATTGGTGAATAGTATAGAACATGTGCGGTAAAACTATAAAAATACAAATGACATAGATAAGTATTGGGCACACAGCTGACACTTTACAATTAACAGGAAAGTATACAGTATGATGCAAACTTTACACAGGATTCTAATAACATCTCCTATGCACTGGCTGCTGTACAGTTAATAACCTCCTAAACACTGCATTGCTAGAGAAGATATTGATCTTATCAGATATGTGTAGCGTCGGCGTCCCTGCCTTCTGCCAGGCAGGGACGCTGTTCCCCTGCAGCAGCGTCCTCTGCCAGGCAGGGACGTCGCCCCCCTTATCCTTCCTCAGCGTCCTCCTTCCGCCCTGCTGGGGCCGCGCGCTCCTTCCCTGCTGCTGGACTAAGGGCGTGCGCCCGCGCCCTCCCCCGCTCTTAAAGGAGCCGCGCGCATTTTTCAATTAAGTCCCCGGCCAATGCCGGAGGACTCCACCCTATATTAAGGGCTTCCTCCTTAATGGAGGTGCCCGAGCAATGTTGTTGTTGCACTGTTTCACTCTGCTTCAGCCCTCAGGTCCCGTTACCAGTTACCTGCCTGTTTCCTGCCCGTTTGCTGTATGCTACCTGTCCGCAAGTCTACCCGGAGGTTCGGACGTCACAAGTGGTGATCCACGGCTATTCAGAGACTCTTGCCTGCTCACTTGGGAGCGATCATCTGCCATCTGACTGCAGCCCTACCCGGAGGTTCGGACGTCACAAGCGGTGATCCCCGGCTATTCCAGAGACTCTTGCCTGCTCACTTGGGAGCGATCATCTGCCATCTGACTGCAGCCCTACCCGGAGGTTCGGACGTCACAAGCGGTGATCCCCGGCTGTTCCAGAGACTCTCGCCTTCTCACTTGGGAGTGTCCATCCGCCATCTGCCTGCTAGCCTACCGGGAGGCTTCACCATCTCAGGTCGTATATACCTGTCCATCTAGAGACTGCCTCGGTTACTTGCTGTGACAACCTGCCTGTCAATCCAGAGACTGCCCCGGTCACTTGCCGTGACAACCTGCCTGTCTATCCAGAGACTACCCCGGTCACTTGCCGTGACAACCTGCCTGTCAATCCAGAGACTGCCCCGGTCACTTGCCGTGACAACCTGCCTGTCTATCCAGAGACTACCCCGGTCACTTGCCGTGACAACCTGCCTGTCAATCCAGAGACTGCCCCGGTCACTTGCCGTGACAACCTGCCTGTCTATCCAGAGACTGCCCCGGTCACTTGCCGTGACAACCTGCCTGTCAATCCAGAGACTGCCCCGGTCACTTGCCGTGATCCTTTCCCGTATAACCAGAGACTGCCCCGTCACTTGCCGTGACTTCCTGTCCGTCTCCCTGGGCGCCACCCGCTCTCTTACAAGTATAACCTTCTTGTATAAATAAAGCTCAGAGGTTCCACCTACCTGACCCGTTACAATATGCTTTACCAGGATAGCAAACTCAAGTTGGAGAGGTTACAGGAGAGCACATGAACACTTGTGTTCCCTGAAGTACATGGAAGAAAATGGAGCTTCTTCTTCCCAGCATACCTTGCTTCAATCCCACAATGCAATACTCTATCTGATTGTTGAAAACACAGGCTATAAATTCAGCCACCACTGGATGGTGCTATAACAAACAAACCAGCACACAGTACAAACAAACTGCCCTGTACTCAGATGGGCAGAACACTGTATACAGCTGTAAGCTTCTGATACAGTACCGTTTTTCTGCCTTTTGTATTATGGTGAAATCAATACTGAGTGAGCGTCTGTGTGTGACTCTGGAAATATATACGGAGATTTAAATTTTCCCCTACACTGTATACAGCTGTACGCTTCTGATTCAGTACCGTTTTTCTGCCTTTTGCATTACGGTGAAATCCATACTGAGTGAGCGTCTGTAATGTATGTAGTACAGTTCATATAGCGTCTTGTGCTTGGTGCGATGAAAATACATGAGACACAGGTTTCATATATAAAAGGTCCTGTATTACTTCATACAAGTTGGCAAAAATAGTCACACAGTTTGCAGATACAGAAGCAGGAGACACAGCAGGCCAGAGTAACTTAAGCTCAGCAATCACTCTCCACAACAGGTTCAGGATCTTCTTCTCTGTTACCGTAAGTCCATGCAAACGTGGATCTTTCAAAGAGCAGGGTTCCAGAGTCCACACAAGAGTTCCAGAGTTCCTCAATAGAAATAGCTGGAGTACAAAGTCCAAGGCTTACAGGAGTCAAGTCACAGGTTCACTGCAGGCTAGATTCTGAAGCACTGATTGCTCAGCTGTGGCTGCTTAAGAAGCAAGAGGAGAGAATCAGGGCGGGAACATGCAAGCTGAAAACTCCATATTGACTGAGGGCAAGATAGCTGCAGCAAGACAGAAAATAAAATGGCTGACGAACAAACTGAGTTTCAGGAATATGTACATAGAACCTTACATTACTCCCCCCTTAAGGACAACCTCCGGATGACCTCAGACCAGGCTTGTGTGGGTACCTCTGATGAAACTGACGGAGCAAGCGAGGAGCATTAACGTTATTGACTGGTTCCCATGAGTTGTCCTCCACTGGGTAGCCCTGCCATTTAATCAGATATTGTAACTGATTTCTATACAACCTGGAATCTAAAATCCTTTCCACCACAAATTCCTCCTGACCATCGACCAGCACTGGGCCAGGGCAAGGAGAAGAACGTCCAGGAAACGTATTGGGTGTCGCAGCCTTTAGTAGGGATACATGAAAGACAGGGTGGATTCTCATAGTTCTGGGCAGTTGAAGACGACAAGCAACGGCACTTATAATTTTACTGATTTTATAGGGTCCAATGTACTTATGTCCCAACTTAGACGATGGAATCCTTAACTTAAGATTTCTGGTTGACAGCCAGACCAAGTCTCCTACCTTGAAAGCTGGTGCAGGTTTACGAAATTTATCTGCTGCTTTCTTGTACCTTTCCTGAGCCGATTCCAGATTCTCCTTTAGAAGATCCATATTCTTCTGTAAAGACGTGATTCTTTCAGCCACTGCTGGTAAAGGCGTTTCTATGGGAAATCGTGGTAGAATGTTAGGATGAAAACCTAGATTAGAGTAAAAAGGAGACTATTTAGTGGAGGCACTCTGAGAGTTGTTATAAGAGAACTCAGCTAATGGAAGTAGATCCACCCAATCATCCTGTAGGTGGCAGATAAAGCAGCGGAGATACTGCTCCAGGGTTTGATTGGTTCGTTCGGTCTGTCCATTAGTCTGGGGATGAAAAGCAGAAGAAAGGTTTACTTTAATGTCCAATGCTGCACAGAAATTTTGCCAAAACCTAGAAGTGAATTGCACCCCTCTATCCGAAATAACCTCATCCGGTACTCCATGTAAGCGAAACACATCTTTAATCATCAAATCTGATGTCTGTTTTGCAGTGGGTAAGCCGACACAAGGGATAAAATGAGCTGCCTTTGTTAGACGGTCAACCACCACTAGAATGGTGTTCTTCCCTTGAGAGGTTGGTAACTCCACAATGAAGTCCATAGAAATGGATCCCCACGGGCGGGACGGGGTGGGAAGAGGCTGTAACAGACCAGTTGGTGAGGAGCGAGGTGTTTTGCATCTTGCACAGACTTCACATGAAGTGACATAGTTTAAAACATCCTTCCTGCAAGTGGGCCACCAAAAGAAACGAGAAAGAAATTCCTGTGTCTTTAGAATTCCTCTATGCCCAGCTATTTTGGAATCGTGAATGAGTTGCAATACTCTCAATCTGACTGTTTCAGGAATATACAGGCGTTGTCCCTGAATCCACACACCATTCTTAAAGACAAGACTTACATCCCTTGGGGGTTGTGCCAAAAAGGAATCCGCATGGTATGCTTCCTTGATGTCCTTAAGTAGGTCTTGATTATGAATCACTCCTAGGAATCTAGAGTCAGGAAGAATAGTCTTAGGAGGAGTAATTAGACGTGTCTCTGCTGAGTAAATCCAAGAGAGTGCATCAGCCTTTCCATTGCGCGATCCTGGTCTATAAGAAATGATAAAATTAAATTGGTTTAAGAAAAGATTCCAGCGAGCCTGGCGAGGAGTCAGGCACTTAGCCGACCTGATAAATTCAAGGTTACGATGGTCTGTCAGGACGACTATTTGCTGTGCAGCTCCTTGAAGAAGGTGTCTCCATTCTTTGAAGGCGGCAATAATGGCCAATAACTCTCTATTGCCCACATCGTAGTTCCTCTCAGCCGAAGACAACTGCTGGGAAAAGAAGGCACAGGGATGCAAGACATTCTTCTCACCTGTTCTCTGAGAGAGTATAGCTCCAACGGCACAGTCTGAAGCATCCACCTCTATTATGAAGGCAAGCTCGGGGTTGGGATGTACTAGGATAGGTGCAGTGGTAAATTTATCTTTTAGACGGGAAAATGCTTCCTGGGCTTGGGGAGTCCAGGAGAACCTAGACTCTTTCCGGGTAAGTTGGGTGATAGGTGACACTACCTCAGAGAAATTCCTAATGAAACGTCTATAGAAGTTGGCAAACCCGATGAAGCGCTGTACCTCCTTCACATTTCTAGGACTTGGCCAATCCTTGATGGCTTGGGTTTTGCTTCCATCCATACTAATTCCCTGTGTAGACAGTACATACCCCAGAAATTGAATTTCGGTCCTATGGAATTCACACTTTTCAAGTTTGATGTAAAGATGATTTTGTCTTAGACGTTCCAAGACCATTCTCACATGTCCATGATGTTCCTCTGTGGAATTAGAAAAAATTAGAATATCATCCAAATAAATCACCACGAATGTATCTAGGAGATCCCTGAAGATGTCATTCACCAAGTGTTGGAAAGTGGCTGGGGCGGTACTCAGACCAAAAGGCATAACTAGATATTCAAAGTGTCCATAGCGTGACCTGAATGCAGTCTTCCATTCATCCCCAGGTCTAATACGGACTAAGTTATAGGCCCCACGAAGATCTAGTTTAGAGAAAATTTTGGCATGTCGCACTCTCTCCAATAACTCAGGGATTAAAGGCAATGGATAACGGTTTCTAATAGTAACCTTATTGAGTTCCCTATAGTCTACGCAGGGTCTCAGAGATCCATCTTTCTTCTTTACAAAGAAGATGGGTGCACCTGCAGGAGATGAAGAGGGGCGTATGAAGCCCTTGGCTAGATTTTCGTCTATGTAATCCTTTAAAGCCTTTAGCTCGGGCCCCGCCAGGGGGTAGATCTTACCAAAAGGTATCTCTGCTCCAGGCAATAATTCAATTGGACAATCATATGCACGGTGAGGAGGAAGCTGGTCAGCGTTCTTCTTGTCACATAAATCCACATAGTCCTGGTATACAGCTGGTAGTTCAGGGACTGACATGATTCCTTTAGGAACAGAGCAGGCTGAAACTTTTGGACCCATCTGTTTCTCTGGAAAGTGTAATTCCTTGGTCTCCCAGTTAATGGTAGGATTCTGAGCCTGCAGCCATGGTAGCCCTAGAATAATGGGAAAGTGGGGAGAAGAGATAAGCATAAAGGACAGTTTCTCTTGATGATCTTTACCCATAAGTACCCTCAAAAGCTCTGTTTCCTGATTCACTGGTCCAGAGGTCAGCAGGGAGCCATCCACAGTTTCCATCTGTACCGGAGTAGCCTTCTTCACTGAACGTATCCCCTGTTTCAGAGCAAAGGAGACATCCATAAAATTACCACTTGCCCCTGAGTCGATCATAGCAGAGCTAGACACCCAAGCTGAGTCAACCCAGAGTTTGATGGAAAGAAAGCAATGAGAATTGTTTTTCTTACAACTCAGCTGGGACACCGCTGAGGAAACTTGAAAAATGGCAGCGTTTACACAGTCAACGTCCTCAGAGGTAACGGAGTTTAAGTCCAAGAAATCAAGATCTGTTGCTGCAGATCTCTCTGGAGCCTGAGGCTCGGACCTGACAGATCCCCTCTCGCAACACTCACAGTGAATGAGTGCTGCAGTAGTCTTACGAGAACGGCTGGGGCAGTTTATAATGAAGTGCCCTGACTTACCACAATAGAAACATAGATTCTCCTTAAAACGATGTTCCTTGCGTGCATCACTAACCCGTCGTTGTAAAGAGTCTACCTGCATGGGTTCAGGTTCAGGTTCCCGTGTAATCCTACTCAAAGGTTCCTTAGCTGGAGAGGAAGGTAGGAAAAGGTTAGTGCGATTGCTTTCGAACCATCTCTCTTGCCTGCGTTCAGTCAGACGAGTATCAATACGGATGCAGTAGTTAATAAAGTCACCTAACGCAGTGGGAGGGTCGGCACGAGCAAGTTCATCCTTAATCAGTGGGGATAACCCCTTTCGAAAAATAGATTTCTTGGCGGAACTGTCCCAGGTGGTATCAAGGGCCCATCTCCTGAAATCCAAGGCATATTCAGCTACCGAGTGCTTACCTTGGCGCAAAGCTAACATGGCTGCTTCAGCTGTTGCACCTCGATTGGGGTCATCAAACACCTGCCCCATGGCTGAAATGAAAGCATCAAGATGATCCAAACATTCATCCTCAGTCTCAATCAGAGGGTTTTCCCACATCAAAGCCTTGTTGGTAAGCAACATAATTAAAGTAAGCACCTTAGATCGTTCAGTGGGAAATTGTGAAGCATGTGCAGAAAAAAAAAGATTGCATTGATTAATAAATCCCCTGAATTTCTCACGTTCACCGCCAAAACGAAAAGGGGGCAACTTGGGAATCCCAGAACTCGGGGCTACGGCAGGAGCCTGGACTCGCCCCTCTAGAACCTCAATCCTGGCTCGCAAATCCTGGGTAGTCTGTCCAACCACTTGCAAATTGTGATTATTGAGGTCCTGTAGGTTTGTAAAACGGGTCTTTATATTCTGCAAATCTGCAAGGATATTATCAGTCACTCCGCAAAGTTCCTTTATGCGGGCCTCCATTTTCCAGATCTTTTAAGACAGGATTACTGGAAGAAGAGGAGAGGAAAAAAAAAAAAACAATAGTGTTTACCTGTGGTAACACTGCAGAGAGAAAAAAAAAATTAAGGGAACTGCTCACCTGGAATGGTTGTGAGAAGTCACAACCACTATCATCACAGAAAGTTCAACCAGACATCTGATATCCAGAGTTACAGCAGACAAAAAAGAGAAAAGAAAGAAAAAAAAAAAAACAATAGTGTTTACCTGTGGTAACACTGCAGAAAGAAAAAACTTAAGGGAATTGCTCACCTGGAATGGTTGTGAGAAGTCACAACCACTGTCATCACAGAAAGTACAACCGGACGTCTGATATCCACAGTTACAGCAGACACAGCCTTCCAGACCCAGCAGACACTAACGTTTGGCTTCAGAATCTTGTAATGTATGTAGTACAGTTCATATAGCGTCTTGTGCTTGGGTGCGATGAAAATACATGAGACACAGGTTTCATATATAAAAGGTCCTGTATTACTTCATACAAGTTGGCAAAAATAGTCACACAGTTTGCAGATACAGAAGCAGGAGACACAGCAGGCCAGAGTAACTTAAGCTCAGCAATCACTCTCCACAACAGGTTCAGGATCTTCTTCTCTGTTACCGTAAGTCCATGCAAACGTGGATCTTTCAAAGAGCAGGGTTCCAGAGTCCACACAAGAGTTCCAGAGTTCCTCAATAGAAATAGCTGGAGTACAAAGTCCAAGGCTTACAGGAGTCAAGTCACAGGTTCACTGCAGGCTAGATTCTGAAGCACTGATTGCTCAGCTGTGGCTGCTTAAGAAGCAAGAGGAGAGAATCAGGGCGGGAACATGCAAGCTGAAAACTCCATATTGACTGAGGGCAAGATAGCTGCAGCAAGACAGAAAGTAAAATGGCTGACGAACAAACTGAGTTTCAGGAATATGTACATAGAACCTTACAGCGTCTGTGTATGACTCCAGAAATATTTACGGAGATTTAAATTTTTCCCTACACCGTATACAGCTGTACACTCCTCAAACAGTACCATATACTGTATCTGCTGATATTTTTGGAACATTTTCCCAAACATGAGGAAGTATGGTGGAAGAGGCCGTGGACGTGGGCGGGGGGGCCAGCTGGTACTGATGGTGGTGGTGGTGCATCTGCTGGTAGTGCCAAAAGCACAATAGCACCTAAGGCAGGAGGTGTTGAGCCTGTGTCATCGTCTGGCTTCAGAAGGCCTGGAAGGCTCCCTTTTCTGGGAGTAGGTAAACCGCTCTTAAAGCCGGAGCATCAGGAACAGGTTTTTGCTTACATTGCCGAAACAGCCTCCAGCTCTATCGCCTCCTCTTCTGAAGTTTCAAAAAATGCAAGTCGTCAGTGCAGGCTCCTGGTCAGGAACAACACCTTTCCTTGTGTCCTTCATCCCCACCAAAAGTGAAGGATGCGGCAGGCCACACTTCAGATTACTCCCTGGAGCTCTTTTCACATACCATGTCTGGGTTATCAATTCAAATCCTGAATTCCCCAGTCTAAGATGAATATGACATGGAGTGCACTGATGCACAGCCACTGCTATATGATTCTGCTGGTACATTCACCAGAGCACTGCATTGCCCTCGCAGTCTACTGAGCCAGATTCTGACTCTGATGAAACTCAGGTGCCCCTTCCCGCATACTATACCACCTTACACGGTGACACAGAGGAAAGTGCAGATGAAGTTGAAGAGGAGTTGATAGACTACCCAGTAGTTGACCTGGATTGGCATCTATTGGGGGAAGATAGTGCCGCTGGTTATAGCTCAGAAGAGGAGGAAAATCCGCAGCAGGCATCGACAATTCAGCTGCGGTTATCTGGCAGGCCCGTAGCAGTCCAAAAACGTGTTTAAAAAACAAAAAGGGTTGCAGGACAGCTTGGCCAGATGGTCAAATTAGCACAGAGTGCAAGCCCTGAAAATGTATCCCATAGTAGGAAGAGTGCAGTGTGGCACTTTTTTGACCAAAATCCTATTGATGAGGCAAAGGTTATCGGTAAGAAGTGCGGAAGGACCTTTAGCCGAGGGAAAAATCTCTGAAATTTGAATACCAGTTGCATGCTTAGACATTTAAACACCATGCACTTGCAAGCGTGGACGGACTACAAAACCTCAGGTAGCACATGTGCACCTGCTCCGACTGAAGGTAGCCAGCAACGCTATATCGCTTCCCCCACTGTAAGCCCATCGGTTAGCACACCACCAGGAAGAAATGCTGAGGTGTCGTCGCAAGGCCAAAGCAGTCAGGGAATCACAATGTTTTTCCAACAAAAGACTGAATCTAGGCCATCAACACCACCACCACCTGTTAGAACCCTCTTGTTAGATTTTGTTTCAGTTTGCTGGTCACATGACCTTTTTACCCTATTTAGTCTGGCTCAGCCCTTCTGGCTTTGCTGGACTTCATTGTATTATCTACTCTTAAGCTAGCCGGGTGCTTAGGTGCCTTAAGGCTGGGTCTCACATAACGATACACCAGCGATCCCGACAACGATATGCACTTGTCAGGATCGCTGGTGTATCGCTACATGATCGCTGCTGAGCTGCCAAACAGGCAGCTCAGGCAGCGATCTGGGACAGCGACACTGCGGGTAACATCGCTTAGTTACCCGCAGTGTACCTTGGATACCAGCGCCCTGATGCTGGGAGCTGGTATCCAAGGTACACAGCGGGTTTCCAAGCGCTGCGTGGTGCCTGGAAACCCGCTGTGTACCTTGGATACCAGCTCCCTGCATCAGGGCGCTGGTATCCAAGGTACACAGCGGGTTTCTAGGCACAGCCCCGCGCCTGGAAACCCGCTGTGTACCTTGGTTACCAGTGGATCGCTGGTCTCCCACCTGTCACACGCAGCGATGCGTGCCTGTCAGCGGGAAACCAGCGATCAAAAAAAGGTCCTGACATTTCAGCGACGATCAGCGATACCCAGCAGGGGGGCTGGTCGTCGCTGAATGTCACACACAGCAATATCGTTGGTGAGCTCGCTGCTGCGTCACAAAACTAGTGACTCAGCAGCGATCTCGGTAGCGATATCGCTATGTGAGACGGGCCTTTTACTCTGTCAGTTTTGCTTGATCTTAGGATCTCTTAGTATTTGTTTTCTGTTTTATATTCCTGCTACACTTTCTGTTAGGAGGTGTCCACATTTTCACCCAGTCCCTAGATCTTGTAGGGATTCCTCCCTCGCAACTATAGGTCTTCGTTCAGACTAGCTGAGGACTTTAGCGGGTCTGGTCGCAGGATCAGGTTCCCCGTTACATCGTAGGGATCCAGCTCAGTCCTATTGTAGGGACAGAATTCCCACCTTTCCTTAGTGCTTGTAGCAGATCACAACAGTAAGTCCAGCCCAAAGAAAAAAAAAAATCTCTAAGGAAAGATTTTCTGTTTCATCATGGTCTTGGTTCAGGATTTGGTTCAACGCCTGCAGGGACTTTCTCTGGAGGTGGCTGAGATGAAGCAACACGTGAGTAGTTGTTCTGGAGCACATTTCGTGGAGCCAAAGGTACGTTTGCCTGATTTATTTTTTGGTGAACAACAAGATTTTTTTTCTTTTAAAAATGCTTGCTTGTTGTATTTCCGTTTGAGACCCAGATCCTCTGGTGATGAATCACAGCGCATAGGGTTCATAATGTCACTTTTGCGCAAAGAACCTCAGGACTGGGCCTTTTCTCTGCAGTCTAGTGATCCATGCTTTAGATCATTGGATAGTTTTTTTTCTGCTTTGGGGTTATTGTATGACGATCCGGATCGTGTTTCATCAGCTGAGACAGAGTTGAGACATTTGAGACAGGGATCAGGTAATGTGGAAAAATATTGTACTCACTTCCGAAGGTGGTCCACTCAGGTGGGCTGGAACGATTCAGCTTTGAAAAGTTTATTTCTTGCAGGGTTAAGTGAGAGGGTTAAAGATTTGCTGATTGCTTATCCCATACCTGGTAACTTGCAAGAGGCTATGCAATTAGCCATACGGGTGGATAGGAGACTGCGTGCAAAGGTTAATGAGAGTAAATCTGCCTTGTCAGCTCCAAGTTTGGAGAAGGAATGTACTGACATTGGAGAGCCGATGGAAATTGGAGCAATGGCACCTCACTCTCGAGAAAAAGAACGCAGATTTGCTCAAGGTTTGTGTTTCTATTGTGGTAAATCTGAGCATTTCATTAAGAACTGTGCGTTTCGAATGAATAAAGAGAGAAAAAAAAAATGAGGTCAGTTTTGCCTGCATAGCTTGTTTAAACAATAAAGGTGTCTTTCTTTCTGCTACCACTGCTGTTGAGGAGGAATTAATGGAGTTTCGGGTATTTGTGGATTGTGGTTCAACTCTCAATGTGATTGATAGGAAATTTTTGGAAAAACTAAAATTAAAACCCAAACTTCTGTCTTCCCCTATTAATGTGGTGTCTGTGGATGGTTCTCCCTTGAAAAATGTAACTCACCATATCTGTGAATTTCCTCTTACTATTAATGGTGTTCATCAAGAGAATTTGGATTTGGTAGTTTTGAATAATTTGCCCTCACCGGTGATTTTGGGGTTACCCTGGTTAAAATTGCACAATCCGGTACTGGATTGGTCTACCAATGAAATTAAGTCCTGGAGTCCCAATTGTTATGACAAGTGTTGTAACGGGCGTATTGCTGCTGTAGTTAAGGGGGAGTTACCTGTACCTATTCAGGATTTTTGGAAAGTTCTTCTGATAAGGAATCGCAGGTATTGCCTCCTCATAGAGATTATGATTGTGCAATTGAATTTGTCCCTGGAGCGACTCTTCCTAAAAGTCGTTTATTTAATTTGACTATTCCTGAGAGAAAGGCTTTGGAGGAATACATACAGACAAGCTTGGCCGCCGGTCACATTAGGCCTTCCAAATCTCCTGTGGCGGTTGGATTTTTTTTTGTTAAAAAAAAGGACGGCGGTTTACGGCCTTGTCTAGACTTTCGTGAGATTAATAAGATTACTGTACGCAATCCTTACCCACTGCCATTGATTCCTGATTTGTTTAATCAGTTAGTGGGGGCCAAGTGGTTCTCGAAAATTGATCTTCGAGGGGCATACAATTTGTTGCGCATGAAGGAGGGGGATGAATGGAAGACTGCGTTTAACACTCCACTGGGTCATTTTGAGAATCTGGTCATGCCCTTTGGACTTTCCAGTGCTCCGGCATTTTTTCAGAATCTTATTAATGACATCCTTAGACCTTTGATCGGCAGAAATGTGGTTGTGTATTTGGATGACATTTTGATTTATTCATCAGATTTGGAGTCTCATTGGAGGAGTGTGCGTGAAGTATTACAGTTACTGAGTGATAATTCACTTTTTGCCAAACTAGAAAAATGTGAGTTCGCTGTACAGAGACTTAGTTTTTTGGGCTACATTGTCTCCAGTGAAGGTTTTGAGATGGACCCAGTGAAAGTGCAAGCTGTGCAGGATTGGCCTTAGACCTATTGGTGTGAAATCAATACAGAGGTTTTTGGGGTTCGCCAATTATTATAGAAAATTCATAAAAAAATTTTCTGTGATTGCCAAACCTCTGACCGCTCTCACCAGGAAAGGTGCTGATGCGGTTCAGTGGACTACTGAGGCCATTGAGGCTTTTGTGTTGCTAAGGGAGAGGTTCAGCTCTGCTCCCATCCTTACGCAGCCTGATGTGACTAAACCATTTTTGGTTGAGGTTGATGCTTCTTCTGTGGGGGTCGGCGCGGTGTTGTCTCAGGTAAAGACGGATGGAGTACATCCCTGTGCTTTTTTTTCAAAGAAATTTTCTGAGTCTGAACTAAATTATGATATAGGTAATCGGGAATTGTTGGCAATTAAACTCGCATTTGAACACTGGCGTCATTTTTTGGAGGGAGCGGAATTTCCTATTCAAGTCTTCACCGATCATAAAATTCTGATCTACCTTGATGCTGCCAAACGCTTGAATGCCCGTCAGGCTAGGTGGGCACTGTTTTTCTCACGGTTTAATTTTACCGTTACTTACATCCCAGGTACTAAAAATGTTAAAGCTGATGCTTTGTCTCGCAGCTTTTCTCCTATGGTGGGTACTGAGGAGGAGGAGGAAAACATCTTGCAAGAGGGGGTTGTTATTGCTGTTTTGGACTCCGTGTTGGAAGATGAGATTCTTAAAGCACAGGAGAATGCCCCATCTAACACGCCGCATGGGAGGTTGTTTGTGCCTGGTACCCTGAGGAGAGATTTGTTTGTTGAATGTCATGACTCTCGGTTGGCAGGTCATCCTGGAATCTCTGAGACCAAGAGACTTGTGGGTCGCAGTTTTTGGTGGCCAGGATGGCAGAAGGAAGTCATTAAGTGGGTGCGTCAATGCACTGTGTGTGCTAGATCTAAGTCTTCTCATACTCCTGCTGCGGGGTTGCTTTGCCCTCTGGAGGTCCCTAGTGCACCTTGGACACATTTGGCTATGGACTTTATTACTGATCTTCCCCCCTCTGAGGGTTTCACTATCATCTGGGTAGTCGTGGACCGTTTTAGCAAGATGTGTCACTTGGTTCCTTTCATCAAACTGCCCTGCGCTAAGACTCTCGCTAAGGCCTTTGTCAAGGAAATAGTCAAACTACATGGCATTCCTACTGACATTGTTTCCGATAGGGGACCTCAGTTTGTGGCTCGTTTTCGGCGCGCTTTCTGTGACAGGTTGGGAGTTCATTTGTCGTTTTCTTCCGGATATCATCCTGAGTCTAATGGCCAGACAGAAAGGAAAAAACAGGATGTTGAGCAGTTCTTGCGTTGTTTTGTGACTGATAATCAAGAGGGGTGGTCTAAGTTTCTGCCACTTGCTGAGTTTGCTCTTAACAATCATACATCCGCTTCTGCTGGTTGTTCGCCTTTTTTTTTGTTGTACTGGGAGACATCCGTCTTTTGGGTCATTTTCCAAGTTGGGATCGGCTGTACCTGAAGAGGAGAATTTTTCTGCTGTTTTGGAGAGAGTTTGGACTGATGTGCGTGGTAATCTTCAGGAGGCTAACAAAAGATCCAAAGTGTATTTTGATAGAAAACGACAAGAGGTTTTGTTTGCTATTGGTGACATGGTTTGGTTGTCCTCTAAGAATCTGCGCTTGAGGATTCCGTCTAAGAAATTGGGTCCCAAGTTTGTAGGGCCCTTTAAGGTGCTTCAGGTTATTAACCAATCTGCTGTTAAGTTGGAGCTTCCTACCTCCTGGAAGATTAATCCGGTGTTTCATGTTTCTCTCTTGAAAAAAGCTGAGGTCTCAGATGGAGACGTCTCGGCCACTGTTCCCCTGGTGGTGGAGGACGGGCAATATGAGATTTCCCACATCCTAAATTCTAGACGGTATAGAGGGAGTTTGCAGTACCTCGTCGCTTGGAAGGGTTATGGACCCGAGGATAACTCATGGGTGAGGGCGGATGATGTTTCTGCGTCTAGACTTGTTAGAGCGTTTCACAAGAGGTTTCCGGATAAGCCTAAGTCCTAGGGGATCCGGAGGATCCTCTTTGAAGGGAGGGTACTGTTAGAACCCTCTTGTTAGATTTTGTTTCAGTTTGCTGGTCACATGACCTTTTTACCCTATTTAGTCTGGCTCCGCCCTTCTGGCTTTGCTGGACTTCATTGTATTATCTACTCTTAAGCTAGCCGGGTGCTTAGGTGCCTTACTCTGTCAGTTTTGCTTGATCTTAGGATCTCTTAGTATTTGTTTTCTGTTTTATATTCCTGCTACACTTTCTGTTAGGAGGTGTCCACATTTTCACCCAATCCCTAGATCTTGTAGGGATTCCTCCCTCGCAACTATAGGTCTTCGTTCAGACTAGCTGAGGACTTTAGCGGGTCTGGTCGCAGGATCAGGTTCCCCGTTACATCGTAGGGATCCAGCTCAGTCCTATTGTAGGGACAGAATTCCCACCTTTCCTTAGTGCTTGTAGCAGATCACAACACCACCATCACCAACCCCATCTCATTCCGCCATGTCCACTGCTAGTTCCTCCATATGCAGCTCTCAAGTCCAGCTCACACTAACAGACACTCTGAGTAGGACAAAAAAGTACTCATCCTCTCATCCGCGTACACTGGCGGATACCCTTCCATTTGGTTGAAAGCGCAGCGTTCCAAGAGCTCATGGCCTACGCTGTTCCACGCTTTGACCTACCCAGTCTGCACTTCTTTTCTAGAAAAGCCATCCCTGCCCTCCACCTGCATGTGAAAGACCGCATTGTACATGCACTCAAACAATCAGTGAGTGGAAAGGTGCACCTCACAACAGATGCATGGGCCAGTAGGCATGGCCAGGGCCGTTACGTGTCCATCACTGCGCACTGGGTTAATGTGGTGGATGCAGGGTCCACATGGGACAGCGGCGGTGGGACAGTGCTGCCTAGCCCACGGTATAGGCAACAGTTGGCTGTAGGCGTTCGACCCTCCTCCAGAAGCGAAAGCTCGTCGACAGAGCGCAGTGGCACGAGCACTCCATCCGCAGCTGCCAGTGTTGCACATGAGGTGTTCCACTATCGAACAGCTAATGGTAAGCGTTAGCAGGCTGTTTTAAAGATGATGTCTTGGGGAACAACAGACACACCGCGGAGGTACTGGCCGACTACTTGCAGTCATGGCTGGGCAGTCTACATCTAGAGCCAGTCAAGGTAGTCAGTGATAACGGCCGTAATTTTGTGGCGGCCATAACCCTGGCAAAACTCAGACACATACCTTGCCTGGCTCACACCTTGAACCTGGTGGTGCAGTGCTTCATAAATAATTATCCGGAGTTACCAGCCCTGCTCCACAAGTTGCGAAGACTGTGCTCGCACATCCGTCGCTCGCCCATAGACTCCAGTGCAACAAGGTGGAACTCCACCATGCACATGGTTGAGAGGCTGTGTGAACAGAGGCAGGCTGTAATGCATTTGTGGGAGGATACACGGGCAGGCAGTTTGAGGGCAGACATCGAGTTGTCGGGTGTGCAGTGGTCAAAGCTGAAAGACCTCTGTAAAGTCCTTCAGTGTTTTGAGGAATGCACACGGCTGGTAAGCGCAGACGTCGCCATCATAAGCATGAGGATCCCACTTATGAGTCTGCTCATGGAAACTTTACAAAAGTTATACTCAACCATAAATGCCACAACATTTTAAGCCTATGACAATCAATACTTTACTGTAAGAGGCTAGGTATGGCCATGAAAATGTGAAGGACACATCTTATTACAACACTATATTAACAACCTAGATGGAAAAAATTGATGTACTCGTCCATAAAAAAATGCATAATCTTTATTAGAAAACCAGAAATACAGGAGTCATGGAAAATGGGGTGAAACCACCCACAGTGACTATAAACAACTACACACACAATAGATTAAAATACAGAAGGGGCACACTACCCCCACAAACCTTCAGCTGTTATATATACTATGGTGTGATTAGTTCCTTGTCTCTAGTCCATACACCAGAATCTAATTGTCAACAAGAGGGGTAAATTTTACACAAACCCATATAGGGTATAGGGAATCTTAGTGCTCAATATTAACAATGTAAGTGTTAGGGGTCGAGTTCCTGCTTCTGCACAAGGGAATCTCAAGCCGTCCCTGCTGCGGTCTCCTATCCGTCTCCGGCCACAGTGGACTTTGCTCAGCTTAGACGTCGGTCCCAGCGTCTCGCCCAGTCTAACATTGTGCAGAGGATTAGTGCGGCTCCTCCAGGCTCTGCTATTGTAGCCAGTACTGGTTAGCGGCGAGCAGACGTCTTTAGGACAAAGTCCTTGCTTTCCCCTTCTGACCATGCCCAGAGTAAGATCTCTCATTGGAGATCAGGGGTCACATGCTCAGGTACTGCAGCAGTTCCTATTGGTCCGCCAGGAAGGTCCTGAAACCACTTGTGTTCTGGAGCAGTTTCCTATTGGTCCGTATCTGGAAGGTCCTGTAGTTGCTACTATAAAAGGGTGGCATGGTCGTGCCGCCATGCGCTAGTATCGATCACATTATGTGCTTTGCGCCAGAGTGATCTTGCACGCATGTGTTAGGGCTCGGCTGAAATAAGCCCCTAGAATACCGGCTTCTCCGGTGAGGAGATTGTCTGATTGCGTTGCTGATTGCGTTACTACGGACTGGTGTCCGCACAGCAGTTGTCTGTGCATACCTGTGGAGTTAACAGGACACAGTCCATAATTCTGCGTTTCTACCTTAGCGACTCTGTGGCGTAACAGAGTTCGCTTATACCACCATATAGGGCCACAGTGTCCATAGTGGCGACTCTGTGAAGTTACAGAATTCGCCATACTGCCATCCTACAAGCAGCAGGCTCTGCCTGCATGGTGGACCCGAGCTGCGAACGCACTTATTATTTATATTCATTTTGTGCGTTCCGCCAGCCCTAACATAATACTTACGCCAGGGTCTGGCTAGTAAAATGACGGTCGATCAGTGTTCTGTCCAGCCATATAATTGCTGTCTAGAAAGTCTAGTCATTGTTTAAGAACTTATAATGCTGCCCTTCACCTCGCCAAACAGACCTACTTCACCACACTGATCTCCTCACTAGCCAACAACCCCAAGAAACTTTTTGACACTTTTCACTCCCTCCTCAGGCCAAAAGCACAAGCCCCTATCACAGACATTTGTGCTGATGACCTGGCCTCCCACCTTATAGAAAAAATAGAAACTATCCGTCAGGAAATCTGCTCTCAACCACCAAGTACTGTGACTCCCATCCCACCCTGCATTTCCCCTGGCTCAATTTCCACATTTGATCCCATCACAGAAGAAGTCTCCAGACTCCTCTCTTCCTCTCGTCCGACTACATGCACTACCGACCCCATCCCCTCACATCTCCTCCAGTCTCTTTCTCCTGTTGTCACAACTCACCTAACTACAATCTTCAATCTCTCACTCTCCTCTGGCATTTTCCCATCCTCCTTCAAACACTCCATCATTACTCCACTACTAAAGAAACCCGCTCTTGACCCTTCCTGCACAAACAACTACAGACCGGTCTCCAATCTCCCCTTCATCTCCAAACTTTTGGAGCGCCTAGTCTACTCCCGCCTCACCCGTTACCTCTCCACTCACTCCCTCCTAGACCCTTCACAGTCCGGCTTCCGACCCCTACATTCGACTGAAACTGCACTCATCAAAGTGACCAATGACCTTCTGACAGCAAAACGTAACGGCGACCACTCTCTGCTCATTCTACTCGACCTTTCTGCAGCTTTCGACACGGTTGACCACCGTCTCCTACTGTCCAGGCTCCACTCTCTAGGTATTAAGGACACTGTTCTCTCCTGGTTCTCCTCCTATCTTTCTGACCGCTCCTTCAGTGTTTCGTTCTCTGGCTCCACTTCATCTCCTCTCCCTCTCACTGTCGGTGTACCCCAGGGCTCAGTCCTTGGCCCCCTTCTCTTCTCTCTCTACACCGCCCCAATTGGACAGACCATCAGCAGATTTGGCTTTCAGTACCATCTTTATGCTGATGACTAGAGTTGAGCGATACTTTCCGATATCCAAAAGTATCGGAATCGGAATGGTATCGCCGATACCCAAAAAATATCGGCGATACCCGATACCGATACCGGAAGTCCAATGTAAGTCTATGGGAACAAAATATCGAAATTAAAAAAAACCCATTCTTGCCTTGTAGGTTAATTGTACATGAAGGAAAACAACAAAGAGTAATGTAGAATATATTGGGGGAGGTTGAGGAGACATTAAAGGCATAGATGTTTAACCCAATCCAATGGAATAGCATTAATTTTTTTTTTTTAGGAAATACGTTCGGATTGACGAAGAAATTGACAATGTTGTTAACCTTTTTTCTATTTTGGCAAATATGTATGTTTCACAACTTCCATGCTCTTCACCTTTTTAACTTTTGACACACTTTCTCCTTCATAATCTTCAGCAGCATCATCTTTGTCATCAAATTATTCTTCATTTTCACCTTCTTTATCTTCTTCTAAAACTTCTTGCTTTTCATGTTTTTGTTAACATTACTCATATTGTTCTTTTTAAACTATTATTCTTCTTCATATTATAGTCCTTCATCTTCTTCATCATATTCTTATTTGTGACATAGATTCCTGTACTTGTAATCTGTAAAAGTATGATTTTTTCATCGTTCCGTTCTTGCTGCCACAAAAGATTTAAATTACAACAGTATTTGTCCGTGTTCAGTTTAGCCTGCAGCATCAGGCATTTACCAGGGGCACCACGAGGAGGAACGAACTCACCCCCATACACTGCTTAGTCTTCTTCTGCTTATAATTTAGAGCATATATTTTGCTCTTCATTTTGGTCTTATACTTCATGTTCTTCTGCCTTTAGATCTTCTGCTTATTGTTCTTGTGTCTCTTGTTCTGTATCTTGTATTTGTAGCACAACCTTGTACCAGCTGATGTTACTGGGACACGGTTACTAAGCAGGAGGTACCTGTGCTCCAAAGCACTACCAAGGACCAGCAGACGTTGCTGGAACTCGGATACCGAGATGGAGGCACCTAGGCCAAAGGCACTGCGGAGAACCAGTTGACGGTACTGAAACCCGGACGGATAGCAGAAGGTACAAGAGCCAATGCAAGTAACGAGGACCAGCTGACTGTGCTGGAACCCGGAGGGGCAGCAGAAGGAAAAGAGCCAATGGCACAACCGAGGACCAGCTGACGTTACTGGGACACGGTTACTAAGCAGGAGGTACCTGTGCTCCAAAGCACTACCAAGGACAAGCAGACATTGCAGGAACTCGGATACCGAGATGGAGGCACCTAGGCCAAAGGCACTGCGGAGAACCAGTTGACGGCACTGGAACCCCGACGGGTAGCAGAAGGTACAAGAGCCAATGCAAGTAACGAGGACCAGCTGACTGTGCTGGAACCCGGAGGGGCAGCAGAAGGAAAAGAGCCAATGGCACAACCGAGGACCAGCTGACGTTACTGGGACACGGTTACTAAGCAGGAGGTACCTGTGCTCCAAAGCACTACCAAGGACAAGCAGACATTGCAGGAACTCGGATACCGAGATGGAGGCACCTAGGCCAAAGGCACTGTGGAGAACCAGCTGACGGTACTGGAACTCGGACAGGTACCGGGTATCGGGTATCGCCGATATTTTTTGGGTATCGGCGATACCATTCCGATTCCGATACTTTTGGATATCGGAAAGTATCGCTCAACTCTAGTCATCAGCATAAAGATGAGGCACCCATGAAAATGTAAGTTGACAGGCCGCAAGCCGTCTGCAGTTACCAAATCACACAGTCCTACAGTGGGTGCTTGTCCTATTTTCACAACGGAAAGAGCCTTTATTTACATATCCCACAGCACACATAGGAATCACCTAAACTGCAGGCACCATAGAGTCGGATAACCGGAATGCAACATGACAGGACAACTTATTTGAGGCTAATTTACGTTGACACTGCCAGGAAACAGCTGTGGTGCTGTAACCAGGGTGGGCATGAGTCAGTACCCGTGCCAATTACTTCCGAGCAACAACTGGCGGTGTTGGAGCCCAGGGATGAGAGGAGGACAGGGTGGAGGCAGCATGACTTTTTGTCGTATACACAGCAGGGGAACAGCTGCCATTACTCAACCCCAGTAACACAGGAGCAAGTGTTGACTGTGCTAACAGCACTTACAGGCAACAACTGGCGGTTTTGGAGCCCAGGGTCCAATGCATCGACTTCAATTGCTTCCACCTCCTCTCAGGAACACAGCACTGTTGATCAACCATCTGTCTCTTCACCGCCTGCCAAATTGCCCAGTCAGTCAGAGAGTTCTGTACAGGAGCCAGCTGAGTCTCTGCTTCTGTTCTCAGAATCTGTTGGTTTGCAAACAGGGGCACAGCCAAGCAGCATTCTGGAATGTGAAGAAGAGGGAGTATGCAGTGATGCGCAACAGCTGTGTCTCTCTGAATCTGAAGAGGCGGGTGAGACAGTGCCGATGGTCAGCACACCGCAGAACGCATCTGATGATGATGAGACTCAGGTGCCAGTTTCTGTTGAGCATGGTGGTGGCCAGACCACCCAACAGCAGCAGGTGTTGGAAGAGGTTAGTGGAGATGATGAGGTCCAAGACCCAACATGGCGTGAGGAACAGGAAGGTGGTGGTAGCAGCTCTGAGGAAGCGATTGCCCCAACGGTACAAACAGGAGGGAGAGTTAGGCTGCATACTCTGTTGCCTGTAGCCTCCATTTTGGCACCTGTTCGGATTTCTCTTCCAAAAGTCTAAACGGACGCTCCCAGGACTTGCACTGCGTGGTCCTTTTTTCACACACTTGCAGATGATATTTGCTATGTCAAATGCAAGCTGTGTAATCAAAAAGTAAAAAGAGGTAAAGTGTCAGTAACCTCAATACCACAAATATGTGTAAACATGTGCGGAGAAAACACGTAGTTGAGTTACAAAGACACACTGAAGATGTACAGTCTATAGAGAATCACTGCACAAGTTTAACTGCATATGTCATGGTTAAATTTGAAATTTTTATTGCACACTTGATGTGAAAAAAGAAAATAGCTATGAGACTACTGACTGACGTTTTGGGCAACGCAGTGGCCTTTATCAAATAGTCGCTGGAAGAGATAGAAAAATTTACAGTCAATGACAATGTATAATATATACAATATATACAATAATACATAGGGTGAAGAATATATATACATAGGAATTAGGCAACATGTTAAACATTTGGGTGATACTGTAGAACACGGTGAATTATCCCTCTAGGGTATGCGGGTGGATAATGTAGTTTTTTGTTGATTTTTGGGAGTGTGTAGAAAACAGGGGTGATGGGGTATTGAATATTAAGGAATGTCATAGTCTTACAGTCTATGGTGATCAATTAAAGATGTTTTGTCAGGATACGATCAATTTTTTGACAGATGTAAAATGTAGGGTCACAATTGAGTTGTCTGTAGGTTAGGTTAACTGACAGTTGTCTATGAATTTCGGCAATAGATTGGGTCTTATTCATAATAACGATAGCCCCCCTTATCTGCTGGTTTAATAATAATGTTGGGGTTATCTTTCAGAGATTTTATGGCTTGTTTATCTGTGGGTGTCAGGTTGTGGCGTATCGGGTGTAGGCCCAATTTCGGCAAACCATCCACGAGCACAGGCTCTGAATGCTGGCATTGCAAAACTCCTGTCCCTTGAAATGCTGTCATTCAGGCTGGTGGAGACTGACAGTTTACGGAACTTAATGGCATTGGCAGTCCCACAATACAATGTGCCAAGCTGATTTTATTTCAGCAGGCAAGCCGTCCCTGGTCTGCAAAAGCATGTTGTTGAGGTTAAAATTAAACATGCGCTACTAAACTCCGTCAGTAGCAATGTCCACCTGACCACCGCTGCGTGGACCAGTACCCATGGCCAGGGACGATACCTTTCCCTTACTGCCCATTGGGTCAATGTTGTGGAGCCGGGTACAGATCTTGCGAGTGGCGCTGTACGTGTTCAGGCAACTACAAGGATTGCGGGAATCAAGTCTGTACACATTGACTCCTCCTTCTCCATTTCCTCAGAAACATCGTTGCAGGAGCCGTCACGGTCTACCTCCACATGGACCCATGAACGCTTAATAAGAATCTTTAGTTATATAGCGCCAACAGATTACGCAGCGCTTTACAGTTTAAGGCTAAGTTCACACGTTGCGGAATTGCCGCGGAAATTTCCGCGGCAATCCCGCACTTCTCCCGCAGGAAATACGCACGTTTTTTTATGCTGATTCCCGCCAGAATAATAGCGTTTTGCAAGCGTAATTAGCTTGCAGAATGCTAGCGTTTCCTAGCGATCTGTAGCATCGCTTGGAAAACTGATTGACAGGTTGGTCACACGAGTCACACATAGTGTTTGACAAGTGTGACCAACTTTTTACTATTGATGCCGCCTATGTCGCATCAATAGTAAAAAGATCTAATGTAAAAATAATAAAAAAAATAATAAATAATGATATTCTCACCTTCCGGCGGCCCCCGCAGCCTTCCCGCCTCTCAGCGACGCTCCCGGCAACTCGCGGTCCCAGGAGTGCTTTGCGACAAATCACACCGATGACGTAGCATCTCGCGAGACCGCTACGCCATCTGGGTGATTCTCGCAAAGGACTCTTGGGACCGGAAGTTGCCGGGAGCGTCGCTGAAGGCGGGAAGGCTGCGGGGGCCGCGGGAAGGCTGCGGGGGCCGCCGGAAGGTGAGAATATCATTATTTTTTATTTTAATTATTGTTTTACCAGGGATATGGTACCCAGGGCCTGGAGGAGAGTCTCCTCTGCTCCAGACCCTGGGTACCATCCGCACATGAACCGCTTACATTGCGCATAGTGGGCATAGCCACATGCGGAAAGTAAGCGGTTCAATGCATTCCTATGGCGGCGGAATCACCGCGATTACGCTAAATTAATGAACATGTTGCTATTTTTTCCGCAAAGCGTTTTTTTTGCGGAAAAAAACGCAACATGTGGCCAAAACATGCGGAATCAATTAACATGTATAGGATGCTTAATGCTTGCGTTTTTATCGCGTTTTTACCGCGGAAAACAGCGGAAAAACCGCGAAAAAAACGCAATTATTCCTGATCGTGTGCACTTAGCCTAACAGTTTCAGAACACAAGTCATAAATAACAACGTTACCAATACAATAATGAAAGCAATATAATCCGCACATGCTCGTGAGAGCTTACAATTTACAAATATGTGGGGGAGATACAAAGTACAGGTGTTTATATACAATGGTGTATTTAGAATGATGGCCCAGCCATTTTGAGGGAGTGAGGGATGGATGGAGATAGTGAATGGGCTACACACACACACTTACACATAGAATGACTTTGATTAGTGAATGTGATAGGCCGCTATGAAGAAATGTGTTTTGAGTGAGCGCCCAATAACATGCAAATTGTGGATAGTTGTAATTTCTTGGGGTACAGCATTCCACAGTATTGGCGCAGCGCGGGAGAAGTCTTGGATTCGGGAGAGATGTTCTTTAGGTGTAGGTGGCAATAGCGGGCAACAGATTGTATATGGGAGGTGAAGGAGAGATTGGTGTCAAACATAACACCCAGACAGCGAGCCTGTTGACCGATATGAGCACAGACGTGGCCAAACGTCAACAGGCCGTCCTGAAATTAATTTCCATGGGGAATCAAAGCCACACAGCGCTGGAGCTCTGGAATGCCATAAAGCAAGAGAGCGACATGTGTATTTTGCCAGCGAATCTCCAGCCAGGCTTGGTAGTGTGTGACAATGGCCGAAATCTGGTGGCAGGTCTGGGCCTAGGCAACGTCACTCACATACCATGTCTGGCACATGTGCTAAACTTGGTCGTCCAGAGTTTTTTGAGGGACTATCCGGATCTTGATGCACTGCTGCACAAGGTCCGCCTACAGTGCGCTAACTTGCGACGTTCCACCATGGCCAGATCGCGCATTGCAGCTCTGCAACGCAGATTTTGCCTTCCTGAACATCGCATCATATGTGACGTACCCACCAGGTGGAATTCCACGTTACATATGTTGGAGCGGTTGTGTGAGCAGCAGCCAGCAGTAATGGAGTATCAGCTGCATCAGTTGCAATCAACTCGCAATTTGCGCCGTTCACTTCACCACTACTGAGTGGGCCTCTATAATAATAATCTTTATTTATATAGCGCCAACAGATTCCGCAGCGCTGTACAGTTTAACAGTTTCATAACACAAGTCATAAGTGACAACGTTAACAATACAATAATTAAAGCAATATAAGCCGCCCCTGCTCGTGAGACCTTACAATCTACAATGAGGAGGGGGAGCTACAAAGTACAGTTGTTTATATACAATGGTTTATTTACAATGATGGTCCAGCCATTTTCAGGGAGTGAGGGATGGATGGAGATAGTGAATGGGCTACACACACACACAGTTACACGTAGAATGACTTTGATTAGTGAATGTGAACAAATGTGTTTTGAGTGTGGAAGTAGGGCTGTTAATGGGGATGTTGAAGTCTCCAAGGATAAGGGTTGGTACTTCTGAGGACATGAAAGTGCGGCAGCCAGGCAGAGAAGTGGTCAAGGAACTGTGTGGGCGAGCCTGGGGTCCGATATATTACCGCTACTCTAAGGGAGAGGGGACGAAAGAGCCTGATGGTGTGGACCTAATAATTTGCAAAATCTTAGTATAAAATTTACATGTTACATATTTACATCTAGTATAAAACATTTAACCATTAAGCCTACTTACAGAACAAGGAAGTGTAAAAAAACTTGTGCTTAAAAAAAAAAGTGCAAATAAAATGTGAGAAGGGCAGTGTAACAAATAATTTAGGAAAAAGATAAACTAACATCAAGTGCTGTGTGCTGTGTAAGAGCCAGACACATTAACATGAAATCAGTCTGGAATAGCGGTGATTTTCTCCCCATAACCCGAGTAACATTCTGGGAGAGGGGTGTAGAGTCAACGATCAGCAACTAGCTAAGGTAGATCAAATACCTGAAAAAAAAAAAAAAAAAAACGGTTATTTAACATTCATAAGATACATTTTATTTTATCAAAAAAAAATATATATATTTAACATTCATAAGATACATTGTATTTAAAAAAAAAAAGAAAAATTTATTTAACATTCCTAAGATAAAAAATTTTTTAAAACATAAAAACTATAATACACAGCAGGATCTTTAGTAAAAACCAGACTTACCACTGTAACCTCTTAATCCTTGCAAGCTTCAACACAACGTTGACAAGGTACACAGCAGGGGTGGTCGGTCTCCTAGACAACGAGCAAACTCCTTCATGTTGAGAGAGGCCACCATCTCCTTAGCTTTCTGGTACTTTTCTGTGGGAATGAGCTTGTCTCCAACCAGCCAGGAATATCCATTGAATGGCACACCATGGTTTGGTATTAGCACCCAGTACCAAAAGTGAAGCCAACCACAGTTCCCATTTCTCATGAACTTTATTTGATATACTGGCTGGCCAAACATTAGTTTCTCACAAAGGAGCTGAAGACCCTGAGTGGCAGTAGGTGCAAGTCTCTCCAGCATGACCTGTTTGTTAGATATTTGCCGTCTACACCTAAAGAACATCTCTAGAATCCGCCCTTTTCTCACCATGGAAACAACAAAAACCCTCACTGTAGCATTGATCCACTCCCGCCTGGACTACTGCAATGCTCTATTACTTGGCCTCCCCATTACTCGACTATCCCCTCTCCAGTCCATCCTTAATGCAGCAGCCAGGGTCATCCATCTGGCTAATCGGTACTCGGACGCGTCCGCTCTTCGCCAGTCCTTACACTGGCTGCCCATTCATTATAGGATCCAATTCAAAGTACTGGTTCTCACCCACAAAGCTCTCCACAGTGCAGCACCCCCCTACATCTCCTCCCTCATTTCTATCTATCGGCCTAACCGACTGCTGCGCTCTGCAAATGACTTTCGACTAACCTCTGCAGTAATCCGTACCTCCCACTCCCGACTCCAAGACTTCTCCCGCGCTGCGCAAATCCTCTGGAATGCTCTACCACAAGAAATTAGGACTATCCACAATTTGCCTGGTTTCAGGCGCTCCCTCAAAACACATTTGTTCAGAGTGGCCTATCACATTCAATAACCAAAGTCGTTCTATGTTTAAGTGTGTATGTGGAGCCCATTCACTACCTCCATCCATGCCTCACTCCCTCAAGATGGCTGGACCATCATTGGAAATGCACCATTATATATACACACCTGTACTTTGTATCTCCCCCACTTCATTGTAGATTGTAAGCTCTCACGAGCAGGGTCGGCTTATTTTGCTTTAATTATTGTATTGTTAACGTTGTTACCTATGACTTGTGTTTTGAAACTGTTAAAGTGTAAAGCGCTGCGGAATATGTTGTCGCTATATAAATAAATATTATTGTTATTATTATATCAGAGGGAGAAGAGGATTGGGCCTTGACAAGGTGCCCGATTGCATCTTAAGTCTTATTGAATGTTGGAGCCAGTCCACCGTATAAAAGCAGCCATAGAGTGTCCGGGTACCTGCTTGGATTTCGATCAAAATAAAGACTACTTTGATGTACATGTACACCAATTCGAGAAAAATGACAAGGATGAGGCAGTAAGACACGCTCAGCAGAGTACAAGCAGCATTGCTTGAAGAAGTAACTTGAGCGTGATCAAAATTGAATAAATTAAAATCTCAGACTACAGTGAACACAACTCTTAGCTGTGAAAGGGCTTTTTGTGTCCTTCTACAGTGTTTTCAACCAATGTATTGGATACGGATGGAAGCACGTCACACTATAATTTCAATTGAATGGAGCAGCAAGAATTACACTAAAGAAAAAAAAAAAAAAAGAGTGTGAGAGTGACATGTGCAGATGCCTACATACAGCGTTGTATGCCGAGCAAACTGCAGCGCGTCACCTGCACTCACACACACACCTTGCAGAGCTGTGAAAAAAACACTGCAAGGCAAAAGGAAGATGTACACAGCGGTTGGTAAAGTAGCCTGCCTAAAGCACAGTACACAAAATCGCAATCTCTAACTGTCCCTCAGAGTCAGCAGAGCAGCGTTCTGTCCCAAACTGAATTAACAGCACAGTGACGCTAAAATGGCGGCTTTATCCGACAACAATACCTTCCTTGTGTCACGGTTAGGGTAGCGTGTGTCTATTATATGAGTGTCTGTAAAATGTAACGTTACGCAGACTTATTCTGCCCTTGGGACGCAAAAATAAGACAGCAGTAATCATTTACTGTATAAAACTCCACCTATGCGCAACAAAACAAGCACGTTCCCTCTTACGGTTCCTGCGCTGACATGTGAGTAGGGAGTTTGGAGACATTCCTGAATTTATCCCAGGTATCCAAGCATATCAGGCCGATAGGAGAGCATTAAAACCACCCACGGTGGTGACTTAAATATGGTGAATCGAACCAGTGAAGAACTGTAGGTCGATGCGAATGAATGTGCGATCACATGACACACGTTTATAATAACCCTTGCTAGACACGAGTAACTTTGTAGACATTTGGACACACCTGAACCCAGATGGCAGTGAATATTCATTCTATTCGGCGCCACATGACTCTTGGTCCAGAATAGATTATATATTGCTAGCACAGGAGCTATTAAGGGGAGTGGAAGAGGCAGATGTGCACAGCGTAGCTATATATGACCACGCGCCCGTATCAGTGACCCTGCCAGATATGGTGCAGATGGGGCCAAACCAAACTTGGCGCTTCCCGACCTATTTGTTAATGGATGAGAAGTTTCGACATCATGTGAAGCAATGGTGTTTTTAATATGTAAGGGATAATGGAGATACTAGGGATAGGCCGGAACTTTTATGGGCAGCAGGGAAGGGAGTAATGCGCGGGAAACTAATAGGTTATCAGACAACGCTAAAAAAGAAGATGGCGACAAACTACTCGCAGGCTAGCAGGATATTACGCGATAGGTACACGGCAAACAAGACAAGTTCATCAACACAGGTTAAAAATAGATGTAAGCAGGCTAAGGTTGACTTACACGTATGGGTATATCGACGAGAGAGAAGCAGTAATAACAATTATAGAGCCGATGTATATCGTTATGGTAGCAAATGAGGGAGACTATTAGCACGACTAGCGAAAGGAAATCACATTCGTCATCAACATATTACAGCGTTAACGAATAAACATGGGATCATGAACACAGACCCTCGAACCATAAACACCATTCTACAAGAATACTACTCAGACTTATATAAGGTGGAACATAAGGATAGTGAGGAGGGTAACACCTTTGTAGATGGAATACGGTTACCATCCATCACAAACTATCAGCTTCTCCTTTTAAAAAACAAATTGAGGTGACGGAAGTGACAGCGGCGATAAGTTACTTTAAATACGGGAAAGCTCCATGACCTGACGGGTTTACAGCCAAATTATTAAAATTATTGAGTGAGGATATCCCGTCCACATTGGTACGCACCTTCAATCATATATTGGAGACAGGAGGGTTGCCCAGCCATTCAAACATGTCACACATGAAGTTGCTACTAAAACCAAACAAACCTTCACATCTGCCTGGATCCTATCGTACATTCTCACTCATTGACCATTATATCAAGATTTTGTCCAGGATCATGGCAGATCTTTTGAGTAGCATTGTTCCTACGCTGATAGGGCGATCACAAGTGGCCTTTGTTAGCTACTTTGTTGGCTACTATCAGTCTCACTATGCATAACACATGTGTGCAGTGGGCAGTATTACCTTTGCCTTCGGTGGAGTAGGAAAACCCCTCTCCTATCGAAGTGTTAGTTGGGGAGATGGAAGATTTGACACCGGGACCTGAATTGTAATACTTAAATGTGACAGGTGACAAATTTGTTAAGGCGCAACTCCGCGGCCCCTACGTTGAGTCTAGCCCGTGAAAATTTACTGGTTGTCAATGGGGAACCCCAACACCCCGGGGCAGCTACAGTATTTAAACAATTAGAGCTGAACCAAGATTTGCTGTATTAGGTTTATAAAATACATGTTGAAATTTTTTAGCAATTGCTGCTACCGCAGTCATATCGGAGGTTGGTAATGGACTTAGCGCATGCGCATGTACTAGGGTGACATTTGTGCCAGAAAAAAACCCTACACAGAATTATACAACGGTTTTACTGGCAGGGGGTCTATCAAGAAGTTAAACGGTATTGTAACTCTTGTCGCATGCGCCAGGTACACAGTCCTCAGCCTCATTTAGTGAGTCCCTTGGTGCCATTAAAAATTTTAGAGGTCCAGTTTGAGAGAATACCCATGGATCTGGTGGAGCCGGTTAATAAATCAGCAAGGGGTCATCAACAGGGGCAATAAAAGGGGCACTGTGTGGGTCACCAGTTTTGAGCACACCCGAGTTCAAAAGAGAATTCATTGTCCAGACTGATGCGTCAGAGGTAGGTCTGGGTGCCGTGTTGTCTCAGGACTGGAGCTTAACGGGGAGGAGCATCCCATTAGTTTCCTGAGTCGAAAACTTACTCCATCAAAAAACAGAGACAGCATTGTAGAGAGAGAGTGCCTGGCGATAAAGTGGGCACTGGAGTCGTTGCACTACTATTTGTTGGGGATAACATTTTGTTTTGTAAATGATCATTCCCCTGTGACTGGCAGTGTTGTAGCCCAGGGAGTAGAGTTCAGGTGGTAGAAAGATGAACATAACAGGAGACTTGGAAAACGTTGGCAAACAGTTATTTAATCTGAAAACGGACAGGCAAATTCAGGTGAGATCCATGCCTTGTTCATTTTCAGAAAAATAAGCCGGTCTACATTGTCTGAGGATAGTCGCATGCGACGGTCTGTTAGTACACCACCTGCAGCACTAAAGACGCGCTCAGATAATACACTGGCAGCAGGGCAAGCCAGCACCTCCAAAGCATACCACACATCAAATACAAATATAACAGTAATAATAATATTATTAATAAAAAATGAAATTGCACACACAGTACACAGACACAGCTCATATGTGTGTATGAGAGAGTGTTTCTGTGTGTAGTTCATGCCTCTAGCCTAGAAGATCAGTCTTGCTAAAATCTTTAACACTGACCCCTGTTCTGTTCTTAAAATGGTGGATGCTGAACTGCTTCTCAGCCCCCTCATACACAATCATTATGTGGCACTGCTGGGCTCAGTCAGAGGCATCAGATTGAACTAGGCTGTCCTGAGTCATTCTCAATAGAACATTTTGTTCAGCAGTTCATCTAGTTCATTTAGTTCAGAGGTCACATGATGCATTTCCTATCAGCTCCTCACAGGATAGGGTGGAGAAAAACTGAACTAAATGAACTAATCTTTTGAACTAATCTTTTCAGTGAACTAGTTCATGGTGAACTAATCACCAAAATTAACTAGATTTCCCATCACTATGGTGTACACCTTGGTGGCGCTGTCACAAAACTTCGCCACATTTGTAACATACAGCTCTTGCCCTGTGCAGAGGCGCTGCTTGTGCTCTCTCTTGTTGCAGAGGTGTCTACAATGCCTCGACGCACAGAGCTGCTTTGTAAAGCAGTAGCAGCAGCAGCGCTCTCGGCTGGAATGGAGAACATTATGGATTTCAACAGTGTGTCTTGGTCCTCCAGCATTTTACGGTCCCGGTTCAACGGTGTGATGAGGCTTTGTAAGTTGTCCCAGTAGCGAGGGTCTAGGAGGGTGTACACCCAATAATCTGACGTGGTGAGAATGTGGCCGATGCAGCGGTCGTTTCTCAGGCAGTGCAGCATGAAATCAACCATGTGCTGCAGACTCACAAATGGCCAACAAACGCTGTCCTCTGGAAGAGCGTCACACTAATAGATTTTTGTAAATTTAAAATAGAATAAAGCAGCAGCAATTTTTGAAAAATTACAAGGATGAGCCAGTGACAGACACTCAGCAGAGTACACGCTGCGGTGGTTGAAGTGGAGCGGGATCTACACTCCTACAAAAAAATGAAACCTCAGACTACAGTGAACACTGAAACACAACTGTTCACTTGCTGTGAAAGGCCTTTTTGTGGACTTCTATTATGTTTGCAAGCAATGTATTGTATTTTGATGGAAGAGCGTCACACTAATATTATTTTGTAAATTTAAAATAGAAGAAAGCAGCAGCAATTTTTGAAAAATTACAAGGATGAGCCAGTGACAGACACTCAGCAGAGTACACGCTGCGGTGGTTGAAGTGGAGCGGGATCTACACTCCTACAAAAAAATGAAACCTCAGACTACAGTGAACACTGAAACACAACTGTTCACTTGCTGTGAAAGGCCTTTTTGTGGACTTCTATTAAGTTTGCAAGCAATGTATTGTATTTTGATGGAAGAGCGTCACACTAATAGATTTTTGTAAATTTAAAATAGAATAAAGCAGCAGCAATTTTTGAAAAATTACAAGGATGAGCCAGTGACAGACACTCAGCAGAGTACACGCTGCGGTGGTTGAAGTGGAGCGGGATCTACACTCCTACAAAAAAATTAAACCTCAGACTACAGTGAACACTGAAACACAACTGTTCACTTGCTGTGAAAGGCCTTTTTGTGGATTTCTATTAAGTTTGCAAGCAATGTATTGTATTTTGATGGAAGAGCGTCACACTAATAGATTTTTGTAAATTTAAAATAGAATAAAGCAGCAGCAATTTTGAAAAATTACAAGGATGAGCCAGTGACAGACACTCAGCAGAGTACACGCAGCATTAGTTGAAGTAACTGGAGCGTGATCTGCACTCAAAAAAAAAAAAAAAAATCACAGACTGCAGTGAACACTGAAACACAACTGTTCACTTGCTGTGAAAGGCTCCATTGTGGACTTCTATAGTGTTTGCAACCAAGGTATTGTATACGGATGGAAGTGCGTCACACTATTATTTCAATTACATGGAGCAGCAAGAATTACACTGAAGAAAAAAAAAAGAGTCTGTGAGTGACACGTGCAGATGCCTACAGACAGCGTTGCATACAGAGCAAACTGCAGCGTCACCTGCACTCACACACACCTTGCAGAGCTGTTAAAACAACACTGCAGGCAAAATGAAGCTTTACACAGCCGGTGGTAAACTAGCCTGCCTAAAGCACAGTACACTAAATCGCAATCTCTAACTGTCCCTCAGAGTCAGCAGAGCAGCGTTCTTTCCCTAACTGAGTTCACAGCACAGTGACGCTAAAATGGCGGCGGCGCCTTTTATAGTGCATTCTGACATCATTTCAGCATCCAATCACAGCCATGCCATTAGTTAACATGACCGCAGCAGTACAGGATGTGCCCACACTTCTTAGGATTCCTCATTGGCTGACTAAAATCACATTGTCTCTCAAAGAATTATGGGAACTTCCGATTCCGGTATACGATATATGGAAAATATCGGAACTAAGTATCGGAATTCCGATTCAGCGAATATCGGCCGATACCCGATACTTGCGGTATCGGAATGCTCAACACTACTGATGACACACAATTATACACGTCATCCCCCGACCTTACCCCTGCTGTACTACAGAACACCACCGACTGTCTGTCCGCAGTCTCCAACATCATGTCTGCTCTCTATCTGAAACTCAACCTCTCCAAAACTGAACTTCTTCTGCTCCCGCCGTCTACTAACCTCCCTAAATCTGACATTTCCCTCTCAGTGGGCGGCACCATAATAACACCCCGGCAGCAGGCTCGCTGTCTGGGTGTTATGTTTGATACCAATCTCTCCTTCACCTCCCATATACAATCTCTTGCCCGCTCTTGCCGCCTACACCTAAAGAACATCTCTAGAATCTGCCCTTTTCTCACCATGGAAACAACAAAAACCCTCACTGTAGCATTGATCCACTCCCGCCTGGACTACTGTAACGCTCTATTACTTGGCCTCCCCATTACTCGACTATCCCCTCTCCAGTCCATCCTTAATGCAGCAGCCAGGGTTATCCATCTGGCCAATCGGTACTCAGACGCGTCCGCTCTTCGCCAGTCCTTACACTGGCTGCCCATTCATTATAGGATCCAATTCAAAGTATTTGTTCTCACCCACAAAGCTCTCCACACTGCAGCACCCCCCTACATCTCCTCCCTCATTTCTATCTATCGGCCTAACCGACTGCTGCGCTCTGCAAATGACTTTCGACTAACCTCTGCACTAATCCGTACCTCCCACTCCCGACTCCAAGACTTCTCCCGCGCTGCGCCAATCCTCTGGAATGCTCTACCCCAAGAAATTAGGACTATCCACAATTTGCCTGGTTTCAGGCGCTCCCTCAAAACACACCTGTTCAGAGTGGCCTATCACATTCACTAATCAAAGTCATTCTATGTGTAAGTGTGTGTGTGTGTGTAGCCCATTCACTATCTCCATCCATCCCTCACTCCCTTAAGATGGCTGGACCATCATTGTAAATGCACCATTGTATATACACACCTGTATTTTGTATCTCCCCCACCTCATTGTAGATTGTAAGCTCTCACGAGCAGGGCCGTCTTATTTTGCTTTAATTACTGTATTGTTAACGTTGTTACTTATGACTTGTGTTTTGAAACTGTTAAACTGTAAAGCGCTGCGGAATATGATGGCGCTATATAAAGATTATTATTATTATGTCTCCAATTGTTATAGACATTGCAATTGTTGAATGTAGTGGTCTTTCATACATTTTTATGTTGTAAGGTAACAGCGCCACCTGCTGGCTGTTTGATGCATATATTCTAATTTAATTTGTAATGTCTTGTGGGAAGTTCCAAGAGCATTGTGGGATTGTTCCTGTTGCATTATGGTCTTGTTTATCACACTGAAGGAGAACAGCAGCCATTATTCTCCATGTGCCTGAAGGGTATGCCACACTAAACAATATCGCTAACGAGATCGCTAAAAAACGTCACTATTTAGCGATCCCGTTAGCGATATTGTTCAGTGCGGCAGCTTCCAGCGACGAGCTTCCTGCTGTGATCTCGCTCGTCGCTGGAATCGTTCCGGACCCTATTTCATCGCTGGCGCTCCCGCTGGGTAAGTATCTTATCGCTGTGTGGCACCTTTTCTTAGCGATTTAGCGGTACTTTTGTACCGCTAAAGTCGTTAAGAAGATCGCTAACGGCGATAGCGTCGTTAACTATATCGCTAAATGTGGCCGCATTTAGCGATATAGAAACGATCCCGCTAGCGATCTCATTAGTATGCAATGCTAACGAGATCGCTAGCGGGATTGTTTAGTGTGGCAGTACCTTTAAGAGAAACTACATCACTCGTGTTCTTCATGTTTCTTAAACAGCCTGCTCTAAGCATAGTCGGTAAGCACTATCTAGATGTTATAATCCTGTGTTTATCAGTACGTTTGTTGTACTAAGTAGGTAATAATCAGTTTGTATTCTGTATATTGTAAACTATTTGTGTTTCATGCTCTGTGCAGTTATATATCTGAAATGCTCTTATTATTGCATTCTATAGTTTTACCCTTTCCTGTCACATCTGCAATCAATAAAAGAAGGTTACAGTTTTACAGCCTCTTTTTCTTAAAGAAGACAGGGGTTTAGCTACATGTCTCATCGCACACCCTGCTAACGTGCATGAGGACAGAATAATCAGCGTCTACTGCAGGACATCCAGCAGCTGGAGGGTAGGTTGGCGGCTCTTGAGCGCACAACCTCAGCTGTGGATGTTACCGCAGTCACTGTTCAGGCTACTAGTGTGGCTGCAGCCAGTGTGTCCACTGCCACCTCTGTCCCCACATTATCCCACCTCCCACTTCCAGACAAGTTTGCTGGTGACAGCAAGCAATGTCGGGGATTCGTGAGTCAGTGCTCTATACAACTTGAGCTTCTGGCTGCACGTTTCCCCACAGATCGGGCACAAGTGGGCTTTGTTATATCTCTTCTGTCGGGCAGAGCGTTGGAGTGGGTCACCCCGCTGTAGGAGCGTGATGACCGTGTGGTGCAGAGTGCTCCTCGTTTTCTGGAGGCTCTAAAAAAGGTCTTTCTAGGACCTAAGTTCACCCACGATGCGGCGCTCCAACTCCTGGCAAGTTCACAGGGTTCGTCCTTGGTTAGCTGTTTTGCTGTCCAATTTCGGACTCTGTCCTCGGAGTTGGACTGGCCAGATAAAGTCCTCATTCCCGTGTTTTGGAGAGGACTAGCGGGCCATGTGAAAGAAGCCTTGGCTACCAGGGAGATTCCCGCCACACTGGAGAAGCTTATCGCCATATCTACCCGCATCGACCTCAGTTTTCACGAGCGCAGGTTGGAGCGGTTCCAGTGTAGGCAGAGGTTCCGGCTGGCTCCCACCTTCGCCAGACCTCTGGAATCTTTCAGCCAGGCGCCCGACTCCCATGAGTCCATGGAGGTTTCTCGAGCAGGACCTAAGTCCCGGGCCGCTCGAGTACCCTGGTCTGTAACATCTGCCAGCAGTTAGGACATTATGCCATCAAATGTCCACAGCGGTCAGGAAAACGGTCGTGTCTAGTGATCCTGGGAGGAGGTTCACTAGACACTGTGGCATTTTCCACCAAGTTGTCCTTTAAGGGGACAATTACTGCAGGTCCATCCACTCTCACCGCCGAGCTCTGTGTGGATTCTGGAGCAGAGGGGAATTTCATGCCCTCTGCCTTTGCTCTCCACCACACTATACCTCTGGTGATGCTCGCCAAACCGGTGACTGTGGGTGTAGTGAATGGATCGACTCTGCCCTCACAAATCACCCACCAGACTATCCCTCTCAAGTTGTCTATGTCCCCTTCCCATCAGGAGAGTATTTCCTTTCTTGTCCTGCCCGAGGGAATAGACGAGGTGCTGCTGGGAGTACCTTGGCTCCGTCACCACTCTCCCCATATTGAGTGGTTCTCTGGGAGGATACCGGGTTGGGGTGATTCATGTAGAGGCAGGTGTGTCAGGGAGTGCGTTCAGGTCACCACCACTGAGATACCCGTAGATCTCACTTCTCTCCCCCAGTGTTATTGGTCATACGCAGACGTTTTCTCCAAGAAGGCGGCGGAGACTCTTCCGCCTCATCGCCCCTACGACTGTCCTATTGATCTCTTGCCTGGAGCAGAACCTCCTCGGGGAAGAGTCTATCCCCTCTCGCTTCCTGAGATGGAGGCCATGTCCCAGTATATTCAGGAGAATCTGGCAAGAGGGTTCATTAGGAAGTCAGTGTCACCAGCAGGGGCGGGGTTCTTCTTCGTGCAAAAGAAGAACGGAGAATTACGTCCATGTATTGACTACAGGGGTCTTAACGCCATCACTGTCAAGAATAAGTACCCGTTGCCTCTAATCTCTGAGCTCTTTGATAGGCTCCGAGGAGCAAGGGTATTTACCAAGCTAGATCTACGTGGTGCCTATAACCTAATTCGCATCCGTGAGTGGCACGAGTGGAAGACAGCTTTTAATACCAGGGATGGACATTATGAATACCTGGTGATGCCCTTCGGGCTCTGTAATGCTCCGGCTGTTTTCCTAGACTTTGTTAATGACATCTCCCGGAATATGCTTTCCACCTCTGTAGTAGTCTATCTGGATGATATTCTCATCTTTTCACCAGATATAGACTCTCACCGAAGGGATGTCAACAAAGTCTTCGACCTCTTACAGGCAAACTCCCTCTATGCCAAGCTGGAGAAATGTGTGTTTGAGCAGGAGTCCTTACCTTTCCTGGGCAATATCATCTCCGCCCAGGGATTGGCTATGGATCCTGCCAAACTACAGGCTGTAATGGACTGGCAAGAACCCCTTATTCTCTTAAAGCGGTGCAGCGCTTTATGGGGTTCATTAATTATTATCGTCAGTTCCTCGCCCATTTCTCGACTTTGGTAGCTCCCTTGGTAGCCCTCACCAAGAAGGGAGCAAATCCCAAGTTGTGGTCTGAGGAGGTCTCCAAGGCGTTCTCTTCCATCAAGTCGCATTTTGCCAGTGCTCCCATATTACAACGCCCTGATGTTGATAAGCCGTTTATTTTAGAGGTGGAGCCTCTTCTGTTGGTGCTAGAGCAGTCCTTTATCAAAAGGATGCTCAAGGTCGGAAGCATCCCTGTTTCTTCTTTTCTAAGACCTTTACACCAGCAGAGAGGAATTATTCCATCGGGGACAGGGAGTTGCTGGCTATGAAGTTGGCCTTCTCTGAGTGGAGACTAGTGTTGAGCATTTCGATACCGCAAGTATCGGGTATTGGCCGATATTCGCTGTATCGGAATTCCGAGACTTAGTTCCGATATTTTTCCTATATCGTATACCGGAATCGGAAGTTCCCATAATTCTTTGAGAGGCAGTGTGATTTTAGTCAGCCAATGAGGAATCCTACGAAGTGTGGGCACATCCTGTAATGCTGCGGTCATCTTAACTAATGGCATGGCTGTGATTGGCTGCTGAAATGATGTCAGAATGCACTATAAAAGGCGCCGCCGCCATTTTAGCGTCACTGTGCTGTGAACTCAGTTAGGGACAGAACGCTGCTCTGCTGACTCTGAGGGACATTTAGAGATTGCGATTTTGTGTACTTTGCTTTAGGCAGGCTAGTTTACCAACTGCTGTGTAAAGCTTCCTTTTGCCTTGCAGTGTTGTTTTAACAGCTCTGTGCAAGGTGTGTGTGTGAGAGTGCAGGTGACGCTGCAGTTTGCTCTGCATCCAACGCTGTCTGTAGGCATCTGCACTTGTCACTCACAGACTCTTTTTTTTTTTCTTTAGTGTAATTCTAGCTGCTCCATTCAATAGAAATTATAGTGTGACGCGCTTCCATCCGTATACAATACATTGGTTGCAAACACTATAGAAGTACAGAAAGGAGCCTTTCACAGATAGTGAACAGTTGTGTTTCAGTGTTCACTGCAGTCTGTGAGGTATTTTTTTTTTTTTTAAATGCAGATCACGCTCGTTACTTCTTCAACTAATGCTGCGTGTACTCTGCTGAGCGTCTGTCACTGGCTCATCCTTGTCATTTTTCTAAAATTGGTGCTGCTTTATTCTATTTTAAATTTACTAAAATCTATTAGTGTGACGCTCTTCCATCAAAATACAATACATTGCTTGCAAACATAATAGAAGTCCACAAAAAGGCCTTTCACAGCAACTGAACAGTTGTGTTCACTGTTCACTCTAGTCTGAGGTTTAAATTTTTGGTAGGAGTGTAGATCCCGCTCCACTTACTTCAACCACCGCTGCGTGTACTCTGCTGAGTGTCTGTCACTGGCTCATCCTTGTCATTTTTCTAAAATTGGTGCTGCTTTATTCTATTTTAAATTTGCTAAAATCTATTAGTGTGACGCTCTTCCATCAAAATACAATACATTGCTTGCAAACATAATAGAAGTCCACAAAAAGGCATTTCACAGCAACTGAACAGTTGTGTTCACTGTTCACTCTAGTCTGAGGTTTCAATTTTGGTAGGAGTGTAGATCCCGCTCCACTTACTTCAACCACCGCTGCGTGTACTCTGCTGAGTGTCTGTCACTGGCTCATCCTTGTCATTTTTCTAAAATTGGTGCTGCTTTATTCTATTTTAAATTTACTAAAATCTATTAGTGTGACGCTCTTCCATCAAAATACAATACATTGCTTGCAAACATAATAGAAGTCCACAAAAAGGCCTTTCACAGCAACTGAACAGTTGTGTTCACTGTTCACTCTAGTCTGAGGTTTAAATTTTTGGTAGGAGTGTAGATCCCGCTCCACTTACTTCAACCACCGCTGCGTGTACTCTGCTGAGCGTGTCTCACTGCCTCATCCTTCACATTTTTCTCGAATTGGTGCTGCTTTATTCTATTTTAAATTTACTAAAATCTATTAGTGTGACTCTCTTCCATCAAAATACAATACATTGCTTGCAAACATAATAGAAGTCCACAAAAAGGCCTTTCACAGCAACTGAACAGTTGTGTTCACTGTTCACTCTAGTCTGAGGTTTAAATTTTTGGTAGGAGTGTAGATCCCGCTCCACTTACTTCAACCACCGCTGCGTGTACTCTGCTGAGTGTCTGTCACTGGCTCATCCTTGTCATTTTTCTAAAATTGGTGCTGCTTTATTCTATTTTAAATTTACTAAAATCTATTAGTGTGACGCTCTTCCATCAAAATACAATACATTGGTTGCAAACAATATAGAAGTACACAAACGGGCCTTTCACAGCTACTGAACAGTTGTGTGCACTGTTTACTGTAGTCAGAGGTTTTCATTTTTGGAGTGCAGATCACGCTCCAGTTAGATCACGCTCCAGTTAGTGCCTCATCCTTGACATTTTTCTATAATTGGTGCTGCTCCATTCTTTTTCAAATAACTCAAATCTATTAGTGTGACGTGCTTCCTTCCATATACAATACATTGGTTTCAAACACTATAGAAGTACACAAAGGGGCCTTTCACAGCTAGTGAACATGGGTTGTTAAATTTTAACTAAAATATGTATTTTTTCAAATGACACAAATATAAGTAATGTTGAAGAGGAATAGTCCTACATCCATTGTTTGCACAATATTACAGGTGTACATCACGTCCCTTAATCAACAATGTATTATTATATTTACTTGTATGCTTTTATTTAAAAGCCAAGAACACAGAAGGATAACCTTCGCACTGCAGCTGTTGTCAAAGTTCAACCCACATTATGCACTTCCAACATTGCAGCATTTGAGGCATGATGTGAGTTGGATTTGTCAAAGTTATGGAGTGAGAAGGTTCACCATCAGTACCCTATAGCATAAGTATGCTTTTGTGTTAGCATTTGTGGTAGACATGTGGATATCTGCCCTAATATGTCACAATTATTTTGTTACAGATTTGTTACCAACACTAATCATTGAATGGTTTTAAATGTGACGTTTGACTTGTTTACAGCTTATAAATAAGGGTGTAACCTGATATCTATGTGTAGCACTAGCCACTTTAACATGTCATGTTTTTTTCAACATGTGTAGCTAGGTAGCAGTAATTTTTGCCGGACACACAGCAGGGAAACAGCAGGCGTTACTGAACCCCACAAACACATCATCGATTGTTTTGATCTGTGCATCCAACACTTCTGAGCCCAGGGTCAAGGATGGTGTAGCCTGAGGCCTAGTATGAGATGTTTGAACTTTAATTTGAACTTTAATTTGGAGTTAGCAGCATTAATTTTTGTCAGACACACAGCAGGGGAACAGCAGGCGTTACTGAACCCCACTATCACTATAGCTTGTGTATTGGTCAGTGGACACGACACTTCTGAGCAGCAACTGGCAGTGTTGTAGCCCAGGGAGTATAGTTCAGGTGGTAGAAAGATGAACATAACAGGAGACATGGAAAACGTTGCCAGCCAGTTAGTTAATCTGAAACCGGACAGGCAAATTCAGGCGAGATCCATGCGTAGTTCATTTTCAGAAAAGTAAGCCGTTCTACATTATCGGAGGATATAACCTAGAAGAGGTTAGCACATAATGTAGAGATGCCAAACATCAATACTGAGGTGCCTATTAAATTGCAATTCAGTGCAAACCATGAATGAACTCCAAAAAGAGAAATTGCACACAAGGAATTGTAGTAGTAAAATACAAATCACTTTATTACAAAAATATTATAGTAAGACTTAATAAAAAAGAGACTTAGAACAGTGGTATCCCATAGGGGTGGAACCACGAATACAACCAGGTATATGTGTAGTAAGAGATATCACATACGCATACAGCCGTATATATACTTATACTTGCATAACAATCACAAAATAGTACCCTAGGATAACAGAAAATTGCCAGCTGCACAATGTCACCTCACAAAATCAAGGTTGCAGGCATGGATCAAATGCAAGGACAAACTGTGTGTAAATCCAAATAACTAGAGCAATATCTACATGTGAAAGGACGCAGATAATACAGACCTGGGACTCAGTGGTGCCACCCTCCCCTACGCGCGTTTCGGCGCAGTACCTTCTTCCGGGGGAGTGGCATCCATGATTAGTCCTCATTTTTTATATGACCAAACACCAATGTAAAAGGCCAATACACCAAAATAAAACGCTGCCTATGATTGGCGCATGGAGCACCGGCGAAGCCCACACGCCGACGTCACCCAAGGCGTCATCAGCCACGCCCCCCACACACACTGCAGGAACGCCCACGTATAACGTGAGTGCACCGACAGCCAGGGGAGGCAGGACCGAGAATAGACGCCACGAGCGACGCCCAGCAGAGGAGCCCCAGTGCTCATGCGCACCAGCAGGGAATAAAATGGCCCAAACGTGCAACATAGTGCAATTGGTACATCGTGCAATAAAATGCAAACACGTATAAGTATAAGTGCAAGTAAGGTGAGTAAACAGTGATTGAAATTGCCACATATACTATGCAACAAGGAAACCAAGTATATAAATAAACATGAAATATACATATATTGCACTATACTGATGATAACATATATAATAAACCAAAAAATAGCAAAATAGAACATGCTGAAGTGATATATTGGTGAAAATACTAATACACAAAACAAAATCACATACAGACATAATGAATACATAAGCTTTATGATTTAAAAGAACGGAACAGCGCATCGTGCCCGTGTAATAAAATTTATGTGGGATTGACCACAAGGGCTTTTAAAATTAGAATACGGGAACACATCCGTGACATTCAAGCGGCCAGCAAAGAAAACAATCTTGATTTGCTTAAAACCATTCCGAGACATTTTAAAGTCCACCATGGGTGTGATGCAACTGGCCTTAAGTTTAGGGGCATTGACCGCATAGTTCCCAACCTCCGTGGAGGCAAAATGAGCAAATTACTGGCACAGAGAGAAACTTTCTGGATCTGGAAGCTCCAAACATTACACCCTAATGGGTTAAACGAGTCCCTTAGTTTTGCACCATATCTCTGATCACCCGTTCTCTTGCTTTTTAAGGCATCTGTTCTTTTCTTCTCATTTGTGTTTTTATTATCTTTTCAGATTTTTTAGCACTGCCATATTCATGGGAATCGATCTGATCGTGCATGCCATCTGTGGATCGTATCGTTGATGCGCTGTTCCGTTCTTTTAAATCATAAAGCTTATGTATTCATTATGTCTGTATGTGATTTTGTTTTGTGTATTAGTATTTTCACCAATATATCACTTCAGCATGTTCTATTTTGCTATTTTTTGGTTTATTATATATGTTATCATCAGTATAGTGCAATATATGTATATTTCATGTTTATTTATATACTTGGTTTCCTTGTTGCATAGTATATGTGGCAATTTCAATCACTGTTTACTCACCTTACTTGCACTTATACTTATACGTGTTTGCATTTTATTGCACGATGTACCAATTGCACTATGTTGCACGTTTGGGCCATTTTATTCCCTGCTGGTGCGCATGAGCACTGGGGCTCCTCTGCTGGGCGTCGCTCGTGGCGTCTATTCTCGGTCCTGCCTCCCCTGGCTGTCGGTGCGCTCACGTTATACGTGGGCGTTCCTGCAGTGTGTGTGGGGGGCGTGGCTGATGACGCCTTGGGTGACGTCGGCGTGTGGGCTTCGCCGGTGCTCCATGCGCCAATTATAGGCAGCGTTTTATTTTGGTGTATTGGCCTTTTACATTGGTGTTTGGTCATATAAAAAATGAGGACTAATCATGGATGCCACTCCCCCGGAAGAAGGTACTGCGCCGAAACGCGCGTAGGGGAGGGTGGCACCACTGAGTCCCAGGTCTGTATTATCTGCGTCCTTTCACATGTAGATATTGCTCTAGTTATTTGGATTTACACACAGTTTGTCCTTGCATTTGATCCATGCCTGCAACCTTGATTTTGTGAGGTGACATTGTGCAGCTGGCAATTTTCTGTTATCCTAGGGTACTATTTTGTGATTGTTATGCAAGTATAAGTATATATACGGCTGTATGCGTATATGATATCTCTTACTACACATATACCTGGTTGTATTCGTGGTTCCACCCCTATGGGATACCACTGTTCTAAGTCTCTTTTTATTAAGTCTCACTATAATATTTTTGTAATAAAGTGATTTGTATTTTACTACTACAATTCCTTGTGTGCAATTTCTCTTTTTGGAGTTCATTATCGGAGGATAGTCGCATGCAACGGTCTGTTAGTACACCACCTGCAGCAGTAAAGACGCGCTCCGATAATACACTGGCAGCAGGGCAAGCCAGCACCTCCAATGCATACTGGCTAAGCTCTGGCCATGTATCCAGCTTAGAGACACAAAACTTGAATGGGGAAGAGCCATCTGGGAGTACACTGAGAGGGCAAGACATGTAGTCTGTCACCATCTTACGGAAATGTTGCCTCCTGCTGACTGGAGCCGTCTCGGATGGTGTAGACATTGGTGGCGCTGCCACAAAACTTCGCCACATTTGGAACATACTGTTCTTGCCCTGTGCAGAGGCGCTGCTTGTGCTCCCTCTTGTTGCAGAGCTGTCTCCACTGCCTCGACGCACAGAGCTGCTTTGTAAAGCAGTAGCAGCAGCAGTGCTCTCGGCTGGAATGGAGAACATTATGGATTGCACCAGTGTGTCTTGTTACTTCCGCATTTTACGCTCCCGGTTCAACGGTGTGATGAGGCTTTGTAAGTTGTCCCGGTAGTGAGGGTCTAGGAGGGTGTACACCCAATAATCAGACGTGGTGTGAATGTGTTCGATGCGGCGGTCGTTTCTCAGGCACTGCAGCATGAAATCAACCATGTGCTGCAGACTCCCAACTGGCCAAGAAACGTTGTCCCCTGCAAGAGGCGTCATCTCTGCCTGCTGTGCATCACCCCACCCTTGCTCTACATACTGACTAGAGCGTTGTCTACCTCCCTCTGGAGCAATGTCTTCCTCCTCCATTGACTCCTCCTCATCCTCCTCACAAAGTCCTTCAAATACATAAAAATTTACAAAATTTAAAACTCATAAAATTTAAAAACATTGTATCATAATTCTGTAACATCACTTTATGGAAACACAATAGCATTACAAAAGGATAGACAAAAACTGTACATTATGTGCTTTGTAAATACATTAAAAGTTTGGAATGGTTATGAAAATATAGACAGCGACTCTGGAGGTTCAATTGTTGATACAGCATGGTACTTTGAAAGTCCTCCAGCCCTTTGTGAGGAACCACGTTGCGCTGACTGTCCAGAAGGTGATGGAATTTGTGACTCCTCATCCTCCACCTCTTCCAAAACCTCATGCCTTAGTGCTTGCAGTGTTTTTGAAGCAGGCAGATAAGGGGGACAGTCAGGCTGACTAGTGCATCATCTGCACTCGCCATCCGCGTTGACTCATCAAATGCACGCAAAACGTGGCAGATGTCCTTCATAGAGTCCTTCGCCACTCATTACACTGGCTGCCCATTCATTATAGGATCCAATTCTAATTACTGGTTCTCACCAACAAAGCTCTCCACAGTGCAGCACCCCCCTACATCTCCTCCCTCATTTATATTTATCGGCCTAACCGACTGCTGCACTCTGCAAACGACCTTCGACTAACCTCTGCACTAATCCGTACCTCCCACTCCCAACTCCAAGACTTCTCCCGCGCTGCGCCAATCCTCTGGAATGCTCTACCCCAAGAAATTAGGACTATCCGCAATTTGGATGGTTTCAGGCGCTCCCTCAAAACACATTTGTTCACAGTGGCCTATCACATTCACTAATCAAAGTCATTCTATGTGTAAGTCTGTGTGTGTAGCCCATTCACTATCTCCATGCATCCCTCACTCCCTTAAAATGGCTGGACCATCATTGTAAAAACACCATTGTATATAAACACCTGTACTTTGTATCTCCCCCACCTCATTGTAGATTGTAAGCTTTCACCAGCAGGGCGGCTGATTTTGCTTTAATTATTGTATTGTTAACGTTGTTACTTATGACTTGTGTTTTGAAACTGTTAAACTGTAAAGCTCTGCGGAATATTATGGCGCTATATAAATAAAGATTATTATTATTATTCTTATTATAGAGGCCCACTCAGTAGTGGTGAAGTGTGAACGGCGCAAATTGCGAGTTGATTGCGCCTGATGCAGCTGATACTCCATTACTGTTGGCTGCTGCTCACACAACCGCTCCAACATATGTAACGAGGAATTCCACCTAGTGGGTACGTCACATATGATGCGATGTTCATGAAGGCGAAATCTGCGTTGCAGAGCTGCAATCAGCGATCTGGCCATGCTGGAACGTTGCAAGTGAGCGCACTCTAGGCGGACCTTGTGCAGCAGTGCATCAAGATCCGGATAGTCCCTCAAAAAACTCTGCACGACCAAGTTGAGCACATATGACAGACATGGTATGTGAGTGAGGTTGCCAAGGCCCAGAGCTGCCACCAGATTTCGGCCATTGTCACACACTACCAAGCCTGCCTGTAGATTCGCTTCCAAAAACCACACGTCGCTCTCCTGCTTTATGGCATTACAGAGCTCCTGCGCTGTGTGGCTAAGATTCCCCATGGAAATTAATTTCAGGACGGCCTGTTGACATTTGGACACGGCTGTGCTCATATCGGTCGCAACAGGTAAACGTTCACGGGTCCATGTGGAGGTAGACCGTGACGGCTCCTGCAGCGATGATTCTGAGGAACTGGAGTAGGAGGAGGAGTCAATGTGTACAGACTTGATTCCTGCAATCCTTGGAGTTGGCAGAACACGTACAGCGCCACTTGCAAGATCAGTACCCGGCTACACAACATTGACCCAATGGGCAGTGAGGGAAAGGTATTGTCCCTGGCCATGGGTGTTAGAACCCTCTTGTTAGGTTTTGTTTCAGTTTGCTGGTCACATGACCTTTTTTCCCTATTTAGTCTGGCTCCGCCCTTCTGGCTTTGCTTGACTTCATTGTATTATCTACTGTTAAGCTAGCCGGGTGCTTAGGTGCCTTAATCAGTCAGTTTTGCTTGATGTTAGGATCGCAAAGTATTTTTTTTTCTGTTTAATTATCCATGCTACAATTTATGTTAGGAGGTGTCCACCTTTTCTCCCAGTCCCTAGATCTTGTAGGGATTCCTCCCTCGCAACTATAGGTCTTCGTTCACACTAGATGAGGACTTTAGCGGGTCTGGTCGCAGGATCAGGTTCCCCGTTACATCGTAGGGATTCAGCTTAGTTGTATTGTAGGGACAGAATTCCCTTCTTTCCTTACTGGTTGTAGCAGATCATAACAATGGGTACTGGTCCACGCATCGGTGGTCAGGTGGACCTTGCTACTGAGGGCGTTTAGTAGCGCATGTTTAATTTTTCCCTCAACATGCTTTTGCAGACCAGGGACTGCTTGCCTGCTGAAATGAAATCGGCTTGGCACATTGTATTGTGGGACTGACAATGATATTCAGTTACGGAAACTGTCTGTCTCCACCAGCCTGAATGACAGCATTTCAAGGGACAGGAGTTTTGCAATGCCAGCATTCAGAGCCTGTGCTCGTGCATGGTTTGCGGAGTATGGCCGTCTTTTATCCCATGCCTGTGCTACCGATGGCTGTTTTGTGGCCTGGGAGTGTGAGGATGACAGGGAACTTGCTGCTGTGTGTGGAATAACACTTTGTCTCTGGACAACAGTGACCGAGGTTCTTCCATGGCGATCCTGTGAGGAAGCAGAACCAGCTGTGTGTGAGCTCGATGAAGAGGCTTCAACACAACCTGAAGATGTAGGTGCTGCTGTAGGTTGGCCTACATCTCCAGTGTGTCTTTGTAACTCAACTACGTGCTTTGTCAGCACATGTTTCCACATATTTGTGGTATTGAGGTGACTGACACTTTTAGCTATTTTTAATTTTTGATTACACAGCTTGCATTTGACATAGCAAATATCATGTGCAAGTGTGTGAAAAAAGGACCACGCAGTGCAAGTCCTGGGAGCGCACGTTTTGACTTTTGGAAGACAACTGCTCCGAACAGGTGCCAAACTGGAGGCTACAGGCAACCGAGTCTGCAGCCTAACTCTCCCTCCTGTTTGTACCGTTGGGGCAATGTCTTCCTCTATCTTCCTTCTATCACTAACCACTTCTCTAGGCCTCTCCCAGCTTTCAACCAAAGTACTGGTTCTCAGCCACAAAGCTATCCACAGTGCAGCACCCCTCCTACATCTCCTCCCTCATTTCTATCTATCGGCCTAACCGACTGCTGCGCTCTGCAAACGACTTTCGACTAACCTCTGCACTAATCCGTACCTCCCACTCCCGACTCCAAGACTTCTCCCGCGCTACGCCAATCCTCTGGAATGCTGTACCCCAAGAAATTAGGACTATCCACAATTTGCATTGTTTCAGGCGCTCCCTCAAAACACATTTGTTCAGAGCGGCCTATCACATTCACTAATCAAAGTCATTCTATGTATTCTGTGTAAGTGTGTATGTGTGTGTGTGTCTCTAGCCCATTCACTATCTCCATCCCTCACTCCCTTAAGATGGCTGGACAATCATTGTAAATGCACCATTGTATATAAACACCTATACTTTGTATTCCCCCACCTCATTGTAAATCGTAAGCTGTCACGAGCAGGGGCGACTTATTTAGCTTAAATTATTGTATTGTTAACGTTGTTACTTATGACTTGTGTTCTTAAACTGCAAAACTGTAAAGCGATGCGTAATATGATGGCGCTATATAAATTAATATTATTATTATTAGGATTCCTCTGAGCTGCTCCCACCACCTTCCTGTTCCTCACGCCATGTTGGGTCTTGGACCTCATCATCTCCACTACCCTCTTCCAACACCTGCTGCTGTTGGGTGGTCAGGCCAGCACCATGCTCAACAGAAACTGGCACCTGAGTCTTATCATCATCAGATGCGTTCTGCGGTGTGCTGACCATCGGCACTGTCTCACCCGCCTCTTCAGATTCAGAGAGACACAGCTGTTGCGCATCACTGCATACTCCCTCTTCTTCACATTACAGAATGCTGCTTGGCTGGGCCCCTGTTTGCAAGCCAATAGATTCTGAGAACAGAAGCAGACACTCAGCTGGCTCCTGTACAGAACTCTCTGACTGCCTGGGCAATTTGCCAGGCGGTGAAGAGACAGATGGTTGCTCAACAGTGCTGTGGTCCTGAGAGGAGGTGGAAGCAATTGAAGTCAATGCATTGGCTGACATCCAACCAACAACGGCTTCAATTTGTTCTTCCCGCAGCAGGGGGGTACTCCGAGCTCCTACAAAAGTGCGCATAAAGGAACGCTCACGGGGAAAACTGGTGGATGCTGTGTCACTGGGGGCCGCAGCAGCCACAGAATCCCCACGTCCTCTCCCTGAAGAAACTCCACGGCCACGACCACGTGCCTTACTCCCTGCCTTCTTCATCTTGGTAGATTGATAAAGAAAGTCTGAAAAGTTATAAGGCCTAAAGGGTATGCCACACTAACAACATCGCTAACGGGATCGCTAAAAACGCACTATTTAGCGATCCCGTTAGCGATGTTGTCTGTGTGCGGCATCTACCAGCGACGTGGCCCCTGCTGTGATCTCGTTCATCACAGCGATCGTTCCGGACCCTATTTTTATCGTCGGCGTCACGCTGGTATCGCTATATCGCTGAGTGTGGCACCTTTTTTAGCGATTTAGCGGTACTTTTTGTACCGCTAAAGTCGTTAAGGAGATCGCTAATCGCGATAGCGTCCTTAACGATATCGCTAAATGTGGCCGACACTAGCGATATAGAAACAATCCCGCTAGCGATCTCATTAGTATGCGCGCTAACGAGATCGCTAGCGGGATTGTGTAGTGTGGCAGTACCTTAAGTGTGGTTATTCCGCAGAGACTGCAGTGAACACTGCACACAACTGTTCAGTAGGTGTGAAAGGCCCCTTTGTGTACTTCTATAGTGTTTGCAACCAATGTATTGGATACGGATGGAAGCGAGTCACACTAATAGATTTTATTTATTTGTAATAGAATGGAGCAGCAACAATTAGAGAAAAATTTCAAGGATGTGCCAGTGACACACGCTCAGCAGACTACAACCAGCAGTGGTTGAAGAACTAACTGGAGCGTGATCTGCACTCCAAAAAGGAAAACCTCAGACTACAGTGAACACTGCACACAACTGTTCACTACCCAACGGTCTCAGCAGGAAGGCAGTCTGTGCGTCAAAACAAAGGCGCAAGCATACATCCACGTACCCTGTTTATAAAGCTATATAAAAAAATTATGTAGTAGTGACGCACACTTTATTGAGGTACAGTATTACATCGCCATTCACCATCTGTGGCTATGCAGCCTCATCTATATATCCTTATCTATCCGTTGTCATGCTAGTCAACAGTCAGGCATAAATAGCAATTTTCACTATGCACTATGCACTTTTTAAAGGTTATGTTTGTTAATAAAAATGATTATTGCCACATTATGAGTATTTCATGATGGAAATTGTATAATTTTGTATAAACTGTTAGTGACATTATTCAGCAAATGTAACATTTTAGTAATGTCACAGATAACTTGTAATGCTGATGATGTTTTGAAGTCAGACATTCATTGTCTATACAATAAAAATGGTGTACATACTGTTACTTATCCTCATTAATGGATTCAGATATGTACTTGTATGCTTTTTTGTACAACCGTATAGCAGATTCCTTAACTAATTTATTTTGTGGTTTGCATTGCTGTTCAACATGTAATGTATGTGTTTATGTTTGTCAATTCTTTATTTATCTAGATATTAGTTTAAATGAAATCATCATCTTATGGTAGTAAAGGTTATCTTTCTCTTGTTTGAAGTATAGACATTTAAAATTGACAGGTAACAAGGAAATTACTTGATCTAGTATTTAAACATCCTCCTTGACCCTGGGCTCCAACACCGCCAGTTGTTGCCTGTAAGTGCTGTTAGCACAGTCAACACTTGCTCCTGTGTTACTGGGGTTCAGTAATGTCAGCTGTTCCCCTGCTGTGTGTACGGCAACAGTCCTGCTGCCTCCACCCTGTTCTCTTCTCATCCCTGGGCTCCGACACCGCCAGTTGTTGCTCAGAAGTGCTGTTAGCACAGTCAACACTTGCTCCTGTGTTACTGGGGTTCAGTAATGTCAGCTGTTCCCCTGCTGTGTGTACGGCAACAGTCCTGCTGCCTCCACCCTGTTCTCTTCTCATCCCTGGGCTCCAACACCGCCAGTTGTTGCTCGGAAGTGCTGTTAGCACAGTCAACACTTGCTCCTGTGTTACTGGGGTTCAGTAATGTCAGCTGTTCCCCTGCTGTGTGAACGGCAAAAAGTCCTGCTGCCTCCAACCGGTTCTCTTCTCATCCCTGGGCTCCAACACCGACAGTTGTTGCTCGGAAGTGTCATTGGCACGGGTACTCTCTCCTGCCCAGACTGGTTACAGCACGCCATCTGTTTCCTGTCAGTGTAAACGTCACTTAGCCTCCAATAAGTTGTCCTGTCTTGTTGCGGTCGGGTTAGCCGACTCTATGGTGCCTGGAGTTTAGGTGCTTCCTATGTGTGCTGCGGGATATGCAAATAAAGGCTGTTTCCGTTGTGACAATAGGACAATCACCCACTGTAGTACTGTGGAATTCGGTAACTGCGGCCGGCTCGCGGCCTGTCAACTTAAATTTCCATGGGTACCTTCTGCTACCCGTCCGGGTTCCAGTACCGTCAGCTGGTTCTCCGCAGTGCCTTTGGCCTAGGTGCCTCCATCTCGGTATCCGAGTTCCAGCAACGTCTGCTGGTTCTTGGTAGTGCTTTGGAGCACAGGTACCTCCTGCTTAGTAACCATGTCCCAGTAACGTCAGCTGGTCCTCGGTTGTGCCATTGGCTCTTTTCCTTCTGCTGCCCTCCGGGTTCCAGCACAGTCAGCTGGTCCTCGTTACTTGCATTGGCTCTTGTACCTTCTGCTACCCGTCCGGGTTCCAGTACCGTCAACTGGTTCTCCGCAGTGCCTTTGGCCTAGGTGCCTCCATCTCGGTATCTGAGTTCCAGCAACGTCTGCTGGTCCTTGGTAGTGCTTTGGAGCACAGGTACCTCCTGCTTAGTAACCGTGTCCCAGTAACGTCAGCTGGTCCTCGGTTGTGCCATTGGCTCTTTTCCTTCTGCTGCCCCTCCGGGTTCCAGCACAGTCAGCTGGTCCTCGTTACTTGCATTGGCTCTTGTACCTTCTGCTACATTTACAAATTGAAGATTTTTTCAATGCTTTTTTGGGTAATCACTCTGGATCTCCAACAATGAAGACGACGACCCTGATGACCACCCCGAAGAAGATGACAACCACAAGGACGACGAGCATCAAGCCAACCAGCCTAAACACCATCACAAAGAAGAAATAAAAGATTACCCAACAGGACTAAGAAGGTTAAGACAAACTACAAGATACAGAACAAGAGACTGAAGAACAATAAGCAGAAGATCAAAAAGCAGAAGAACATGAAGTATAAGACCAAAATGAAGAGCAAAATATATGCTCTAAATTATAAGCAGAAGAAGACTAAGCAGTGTATGGGGGTGAGTCCGTTCCTCCTCGTGGTGCCCCTGGAAAATGCCTGCTGCTGCAGGCTAAACTGAACACGGACAAATACTGTTGTAATTTAAATCTTTTGTGACAGCAAGAACGGAAGGATGAAAAATTCATACTTTGACAGATTACAAGTACAGGAATCTCTGTCACAAATAAGAATATGATGAAGAAGATGAAGTACAATATGAACAAGAATAATAGTTTAATAAGAAGAATATGAGTAATGTTAACAAAAAGATGAATAGCAAGAAGTTTAAGAAGAAGATAAAGAAGGTGAAGATGAAGAATAATTTGATGAAAAAGATGATGCTGCTGAAGATTATGAAGGAGAAAGTGTGTCAAAAGTTAAAAAGGTGAAGAGCATGGAAGTTGTGAAATATACATATTTGCCAAAATAGAAAAAACGTTAACAACATTGTCAATTTCTTCGTCAATCCGAACATCTTTAAAAAAAAAATTATTTATGCTATTCCATTTGATTGGGTTAAACATCTATGCCTTTAATGTCTCCTCAACCTTCCCCAATACATTCTACATTACTGTTTGTTATTTTCCTTCATGTACAATTAACCAACAAGGCAAGAATGGGGTTTTTTTTAATTCCGATATTTTGCTTACATTGGATTTCCGGTATCGGTATCGGGTATCGCCGATATTTTTTGGGTATCGGCGATACCATTCCGATTCCGATACTTTTGGATATCGGAAAGTATCGCTCAACTCTAGTGGAGACATCTTCTGGAGGGGGCTCGTTTTCCCTTCCAAGTCTTCACCGACCACAAGAACTTGGTATATTTGCAAATGGCTCAGCGGCTAAATTCTCGCCAGGCCAGATGGTCCCTATTCTTCTCTCGGTTTCACTTCACCCTCCATTTTCTCTCCGGTGAGAAGAATGTTTGGGCCGACGCTCTCTCTCGCTCCTTAGTGTCATCAGAGGAGGAGGATGAGGAGCCCCGGCTTATTGTCCCCGAAGAGAGCCTGAGAACTGTAGCCCCGGTTTCGCTAGAGTCTGTGCCTCTGGGCAAGACTTTTGTGCCCACTAATTTGCGACCGGAGGTACTCTCTTGGGCACACTCGTCCAGGGTGGATGGACACTTTGGGGCAAAGAGGACAACAAAATTATTGGCGAGGACATACTGGTGGCCACATATGGCCCGTGACATCAGGGAGTATGTTCAGGCGTGTGTCTCCTGCGCCCGGAACAAGTCCCCTCGACAACGGCTAGCTGGGTTACTTTTTCCTTTGCTGGTGGCAGACAGGCCCTGGGAGATGGTCGGGATGGACTTTGTGGTGGGCTTACCCAAGTCTCGGGGGTTGCACTATCATTTGGGTGATCACCGACCACTTCTCCAAAATGGTGCACTTAGTGCCGCTACCCCGGTTACCTTCTGCACGGGCCTTGGCAGCATTATTTATTAGACACATCTTCCGTCTACACGGTATGCCAGACAAGATTGTCAGCGATCGAGGTCCCCAATTTGCGTCTCGTTCTGGAGAGAGTTGTGTCATCTACTCTGTATTGAGTTAAACCTCTCCTCTGCATATCATCCCGAGACGAATGGGTTGGTAGAGAGGGCCAACCAGACCTTGGTCACATACTTGCAACATTTTGTCTCTGCCAGGCAGGATGACAGGGCATCCTTGCTCCCGTGGGAGGAGTTTGCGCTAAACAATGCTTTGGCTGACTCCACCGGACAAACCCCATTCCTCTTAAATTACGGCCAGCATCCGCGGGTACCGGTGCCCATGCCCGTGGCTTCCGCCGACTTCAGGGTGGCAGACTGGGCTGTGGAGGCACGGGACATATGGGACCAAGGCTTCCAAGGAAAGGATGAAGTCTTCTGCCGATGCCCATCGGCGTCCCGCTCCGACATTTGCTCCTGGCGACCTAGTGTGGCTCTCCGCCCGAAACATCAGGCTACGGGTGGAATCCACTAAGTTGGCACCCTGCTATTTGGGTCCTTTCAAGGTTCTCGAGCAGGTGAACCCTGTGGTTTACCGTTTGGCCCTTCCGCCTCGCCTTGGTATCTCCGACACCTACCATGTGTCCCTCCTAAAACCCGTGGTCATCTCCCGGTTGCCTGAGTCATCTGCCGGGACGTCGGGTTCATCTACGGGCGATTACGAGGTGAACGCCATTGCAGGGTGCAAGGTGGTACGGGGCAAAAAATTTTCTTGGGTGGATTGGAGGGGTTATGGGCCTGAGGATAGGTCCTGGGAGCCTGCCGAACATATTCATGCTCCGCAGCTCATCGCTGCCTTTGAACGTAGCGAGGCCCAAAGAAGGGGGGGCCCTAGGAGGGGGGATAATGTTAGGGGTCGAGTTCCCGCTTCTGCACAAGGGGAATCTCAAGCCGTCCCTGCTGCGGTTTCCCATCCGTCTCCGGCCACAGTGGACTCTGCTCAGCTTAGACGTCAGTCCCAGCGTCTCGCCCAGTCTGGCAGTGTGCAGAGGATTACTGCTGCTCCTCCAGGCTCTGCTATTGTAGCCAGTACTGTTTAGCGGCGAGCAGATGTCTTTAGGACAAAGTCCTTGCTTTCTCCTTCCGAGCATGCCCAGAGTAAGATCTCTCATTGGAGATCAGGGGTCACATGCTCAGGTACTGCAGCAGCTCCTATTGGTCCGCCAGGAAGGTCCTGAAACCACTTGTGTTCTGGAGCAGTTTCCTATTGGTCCTTATCTGGCAGGTCCTGTAGTTGCTACTTTAAAAGGGTGGCATGGTCGTGCCGCCATGCGCTAGTATCAATCACAATATGTGCTTTGCGCCAGGGTGATCTTGCACGCATGTGTTAGGGCTCGGCTGAAATAAGCCCCTAGAATACCGGCACCTCTGGTGAGGAGATTGTATGCACGTGTTTAGGGCTCGGCTGAAATAAGCCCCTAGAATACCGGCTTCTCCGGTGAGGAGATTGTCTGATTGCATTGCTGATTGCGTTACTACGGACTGCTGTCCGCACAGCAGTTGTCTGAGCATACCTGTGGAGTTAACAGGACACAGTCCATATTTCTGCGTTTCTACCTTAGCGACTCTGTGGCGTATTAGAGTTTGCTTATACCGCCATATAGGGCCACAGTGTCCATAGTTGCGACTTTGTGAAGTAACAGAGTTCGCCATACCGCCATCCTACTAGCAGCAGGCTCTGCCTGCACAGTGGACCCGGGCTGCGAACACACTTATTATTTATATTTATTTTGTGCGTTCCGCCAGCCCTAACAGTAAGTTGTTAATTTACCTCTCTAATAAGGAGATATAATTCCTCATAGCATATCACATCAAATTTACTCCAAAATTCTTATCAATCAAGTATTAATCATACAGCGCAATAATACTTCCCATAGCCATTTGACAAAGTTAATGGAATGAAAAATAAGGTGTCTAGCAAAAAAGGACATCTAGTCAATATCAATAATCAATACACACAATTATCTAGCAGTCCTACAGAGACATGATTCTCCCAATGATAATCATTGTGTGAAGCTGGACATGGAGAAGCATCGTTCATTACCTATAGCCAAACTGCGCTGTAACAGATTGTGAGGGTCTGAGGGGGTGTGTGTGCGCACATCACCAATGGATGTTTCGGTCCTGCCTTCGTCCTGACCGAAAAAAGGCGGCCGAAACGTGCGTTGGGGCGCGCACACACCCCCCTCTTGCGCGGCGACCCACAGGATTGGGCCCTTTTTTCCCCGACCCTGTGGATCCTGTCTTGACTGACCAATGTTACTGATCAAGCTGAGAAAACCCTTTTTGGCATTAAAACAGGGTCAGGAAGCTGCAGAGCTATTTCTGTCAGAAATTCCAAAATGGGGATTCTTACTAAATGGAATGACGATGCCCTGGCAGCTTTTTTTCGGAAGGGTCTGGGAGAGACTATAAAGGGGCGTTATGGGGGGGATTTCCTGTCCCCCTGGGCTAAAGACCTTTTATGGCATTGGATATTCAAATTGACGACGTCTGCGGAGCGTTGAAATATGCGAGAGGTGGTGACGCCTTGCGAGCCAGCCCCTGAGCCCATGCAGTGTGATGGAGTGGTTCTGGGGCTCAGCGTCAGGAGTTTCGTAAGCATAATAGTTGTGCTTCTACTGTGGAGACGCTTCTCATGCTATTTCCGTCTGCCCAAGTGAGGAAGACGTTTGCACGCTCAATTGTTTTAGGTGGTGTTCAGACTAGGTTTTCTTTTGCTGTTACCTTGATTTATTCATTCCACATTTTCGGCTCAGGCTTTTGTTGTTTCAGTGCGCTCAAACCTCATGGATTTTTGATTTTTCCAAACGTTGTGGTTTTCCATGATACCCCTGCGGAAGTCTATTCCTTTGCTGGGTATGATTCTACCCCTTTGGCGGAGAATAAACCCCAGTTTTCGACCCAGATGATAATGCGGGTTGACTCGGACCCCCAAAAGAATTTTACATTTTGGTGACAAATTTTCACGGATTT
>JARQOD010000001.1:530255705-530310854 GCA_033576555.1 Oophaga sylvatica
GGCGGTTAGACAAGATGAAAACACAAACATAGGCAGAAAATAGATTGAGCAAACGCTGGGGCCACAAGCTGACTAAATAGGATAGGAAAGGAGAGATTACTTTCTGCAATCCAGAAAACCCTACAAAAATCCAACAATTCTGTTTACAAAAATACTGAGATCACACGATCTCGCCACCGCTAAATCAGATCTCAGTGTGAACAAAACCAAGCCGCAGCCGCTGAAAAAACAGGAAAAAGCAAATGAGCAAATAACAGTGGCTGCAGATAAACTGTGAGGAGCTCAGGCCCCAGGAGGGGACCTGGCTGACCTCCACAAAAGTGCAGAAAACAATGCAAAAAGCAAGCACAAAAAGAAAAGCAAAAAATATCTTATCTGAAAGCATGAGATGCAGGCAAGACTCCAGCAAACTTCCAAATGAACCAGGAACCACAATTGAGACAAGAACAGTTGATCACCGGCAACCATCATGGGAGGGAACCTCCCTTATATCAGACCAGTCCGTGATCCCTGATTGCCACTCCTTGCTGAAAGGTTCAGTACTGTCTGTAACCACCAGAGGGAGCCTCTGCTCAGAAACTATCTCTAGCACATTCATATCAGGATTCCTCCTGATCCGGGTTATGCAACGGCTCCGTGTTTGGATTTAAATGAACGCCCATGTCATGCTGAGAAAAATGATAATTTTGCCTTCCTTCTATGAGCTTCCCTCCCGAGATATGATGCTTATGAGTTTTTGGTCATTTCTGAAAAGGGGATTGCTTCCATAGCTCCGCCCACTCAAGGGATGTCATGAGCAGAGGACATATGGTTGTGAAGCGCAGTGAGGTGATGTCTTTTGCTTGAGGGATACAACTACGACAGGCTGTGCAATCTGATCTGATGATTTGGGAAGTACCCCTCCCCCCCTCCACACAACATGGCAACCATGATATGAGATAACTGTAAGTTTTTCAACTTTCATCCTTTTTATTTTGTAATTGCTTTGTACATATTTTAATTGTCTCCCTTTATAATATCTTGTATACTTTTGTAAACACTGCTTAGTTTTTGGAGTAAAATATAAATTTACTAGCTTCGTTTCTCCTTGCTCTATAACGTACTTTAACGTCTCCTGGGGCTAAATTAACGCTATTGTTTGGGTCGGCCCCTGACATGATATCTATTAAGTACAGTAAAAGGGGGCTGGTGGCAGTGAACGGTATAGGCGGCCCGGCTGGCGACTACTTATCCTAGGTGCAGTTCCCTGACTAACCTGAGGGTAATGGGGGTGCCAGAGAGCTACAAGTTCCAAAACCGGAATTGGAAAGTGGGATCATAAATTCCCCTGAAAAAGGAACTGGGGGCAAACAAACAACCTCAGTTCGTCACATATTGGTGGCAGCGATGGGATCATAAGCCGTATCCCCCGTGCCGTTTCTCACATATTGGTGGCAGCGGTGGAACATAAACTATCCCCTGTGCCGTTCCTCACAGGGACACCTTGTATTTGCAAATTCAGGGTACAGCTATGGAGTCCAATGTGGCCCACCCTATGCTAATACCTTTATGTCACATTTCAAATCCGAATTTGTTTATCCTAATTCATTGTATCGTGCCCATTGCCAACTATGGCTTAGATAGATAGATAATGTGTTCTGCATTTGGGGTGGGTCAATAGAAACCCTCCATAGTTTCTACAACCAGATTAATGATTCTTGGCCAGAATTGTCATTCACAATTAACAGTAATCCCAATTAGATCAATTTTTTAGACACAACAATATAAAGAATACTGATGGTACCGTAACTGTGGATTTGTTCACTTAAAATACGGATCGCAACAATTTACTTTCATATCAAAGTTGCCATTCAACGACAATCAAAAAATCGATCCCAGTATCTCAATTTCAAAGAGTGAGATGAATTGTTAGCAATCAAGATATGTGTGTTCAACGTCTTCATGAAATGGAAACAAAATTTCTACAGAGAGGCTACCCTCAAAAATTACTCCAAAGTTGTCGTTCATCATCTGGTTCTACTAGGAATAAAAATATTATGCATAGAATATCATTCGTCAACACTTTCCAATTGTTTTATAATAGACTACATCAAAAAATCCGTAAACATTGGCCCCTTCTACAAACTAGTTATCCTGATTTTATCCGAATTTACAGTACCATTTTTACCTACTCTGTACAGTCGGTCTCCCACTCTTTGTCCTACATATACATGCTTGATTTTCATATATAGATCTTAATGTGTTAGCATGTATTATGGTTTTCTCTAACATTTTGCATTTTTACCTTGTTTTAGAAGACCTGTCAATTTGAGAAACAAACTGGTGAAGGCAGACATTGGATCTACTCAGAAAGTCGCTAGGCAAACATTTCTTCATACCCAAAAGAAGGGCACTTTCCCTTGCCTTCAATGTGCGCAATGTGCCAATGTCATGAAGGGCCACAAAATTTCTCTTTCATGACATTTCCATAAAGGTTTCATACGTGTGATTTAAAATATGTAGTCTATGCCATCAAATGCCCATGTGGCAAAATTTATGTTGGAGAGATGACACAGGCAGTGAAAGATCGTATATCACAACACAAGTCAGATATACGGTTTGGATGGTATTATTTGCCCATTCCACATCATTTTCATACTGCAGGTCACACAATTGCACAGCTCAGGTTTCTAGTGTTAGAGCAGGTCCATCCAAATAGGAGAGGGGGTAACCAGGTTAGACGACTCAAGTTTAGAGAGACATTTTGGATACACTATTTAGAAATTATGGAACCGAAGGGACTAAACAGAGAATATGACATTATAAATTTATGATTCGTATATGTGTTGCTTAAAATGTATTTTTCCTTCTCTTTCAGTTCTCATAACCTCTTATATGATTTCTCACTGTAAGGGTATGGAGATTATATATGTTTAAGGCTACGTGCACACATTGCAGAAAAGAAGCAGAATTTTCCTGAACAAAACCTGACACCCTTGCCAGAAAAAAGTGCGTTTTTTGACGCATTTTAGATGCTTTTTTTACGCGGTTTGTATAAGCGTTTTTTGGCGTTTTTCAAGCGTTTTTGAGCACAAATAAAGTTGGGAAAAAAATTTCCTATGAGGTAATTTCCTAGTCCAACCCCTGTTCTCCATTTTATTTTCTTGTTGTAATCAAGATGCCAACAGTGTAGCCCCAGCGGCGTCTCAGCCAAGCAAACATGGATATTTTGCTGCTGACTTCACTCATTTTGCTGCACCACCACAGCAAGTAGGTAATATACTGTCTGTGATGAAAACGTGCACACGTCCTGCCACACGGTAGCCCGGGGTATCACGGCTTGTGATCCCTCCGTGCCGCCAATGTGACGAAAACGCGCACACACACGACGGCTGCTGCCGTCCGACCCCGTAAACTGCAGGGATTTATAATTATCCCACTTCCACTTAGGAACTTGCAGCTCTCTGGCGCCCCCCTTACCCTCAGGTCAGTCAGGGAACTGCACCTAGGATAATTAGTCGCCAGACGGGTCACTTGGATGTGTGCTGGCTATTGGGCACGCTGCAGTGAGGGAATTATAATTACTCCGGGCCGCAGCCAGGCAATACACTTATAAAACCCGCTCCGTCACTGCCAACGCCACCCCATAGGTCAACACTTTACACCCCTTCTTTTAGCTGCCACCAGCTACGATTTCCTTAATGAACACTTTATCAAGAGGGTCCGTAGCAACCCCAAAACAGTAGCGTAGTACTTCAGGCACGTGCAAATTCGTTTATAGAGCAGGAGAAACAAACTAGTAAATTATATATCTTTACTCCAAAAAGGTTTGACAGTGTTTATAGTTAAAAAAAATGTAACAAGCTGAGGCAATACAGTTATGTACAATGCAATTAGAAAATAAACGGGATTAAGAGTGAAAGACTTACATGTTAGTTACATAGGCATAGGCAAGACAGGCTGGGGGAGGAGCCACACGTCATAGTTCATTTGCAGATCTCTTAGTCAAGTCATCACAGCTTGGAATGACCAGGGGGGCTTAACTGCAAGACTTATACCTGTGGGCTGCTGACCTCACAAAAGGGGATACTTTTTCTGGCCACCTCCCAGGGATTGAAGTCTGGTTTGAAGCTCTGGAAAGTCATAAGGACCATAACTCAGCGGGGAACTCTAGCAAAATTATGGCAGACCTATCAATGATCTTACTTTGAAATGACGGTTCAAATGAGCCCAAACTTGGGTGAAATAGCTCATGGGGCATCCGAGAATTCCATTTCTCGGGTTCTGTTGGAGTTACGGGTTCACCAGTACCACGGGAACGATGCCTGTCGACGCATGTTTCAAAACAGTGACTTTCGTGTTTCTGACGCAACTTCCCACCGTGTTATAAGCCAAAAGAATGAATCCTCATAATGGCTGCTAAGGAAGGGAAGCACATGTGAAGACAATGGGGACCCCACTGCGGTGAGGCGGGAAACTTCCAGCACTGGCAGCTCAGATTACACTACCTGTGTGCTGGCTGGGGGTTGATGAGAAGCGTGAGAGAGGGAGGGGGGGGAACTTTGCTCTGTGGGCTGTCAGCAGCAAAAAAAAGATGAAGACTGTAGTTCTAGCACAGCACAAGACATGGAGCTTCCAGTATCCTCACACTGTCAATAGATTTTTTTAAATGTTTTAGGCTATGTGCACACTTTCAGGATTTTTTGCATTTTTGCCGTGGTTTTCCGCTGCAAAAACACTTTAAAAACACATGCATTAAGGTTCCTATTATTAGAATGCATTCTGCAATTTTTGTGCACATGCTGCGTTTTTTTCTGCAAAAAAAAGCATCGTGGAAAAAAACGCAGCATGTTCATTCTTTTACCGCCGCAATTGGAATGCATTGAACCGCTTAGGCCTCTTTCACACTTCAGTCGTACGATGTCAGTCAGAATCCGCCAATTTTTGAATTTGGCGGATCCGCCAACATTTTTTGGCGGATCCGCTGTTTTCCCATAGACTTGTATTACTGGCGGATCGCGGCAGATGGTCGTCCGCTGCATCCGCTATTTGGCGTCCGCTGTCTCGATTGGACGGACATTGTAACGTTTTTTGTCTGCGTCGAAATGACGGATTGTGGCGGATCTTGGCAGATCCGCCCTATCCCCCAAAATTTTACAATGGGCACCTATGGGTGGCGGATCCGCCCACAACCGTCATTTGACGGATTCACACGACGGATCCGCCGTTTTGGACTGAGCATGCTCCAAGTTGGATACATTTCCAGACAGCCCAAAACTTATATAAACAAGCTAGGTGTGCCTCATTGCCACACATGAAGACAAAGCATGAAGACAAGCAAGATTGAAGACCCTGCTATACCCTGCTATAAAAACCTGAAGACCCTGCAAGCAAGCGTCAAGACCCTGCTATCAAACCACAAGACCCTGCCTGAAAGATTGGTTGATAGCCCAGCTGAATCCTGCCAGCCAGTGTGAGTATAATGCCATCATATGTGATTGCAGCATGTTAAGTGTGTTTCCTGCATTCTTATTTTCTTTCACACTGTAGTTATTTTTGCAACATTTTTTAGTTTTCATGATGTACTAGTATTTTTGTGTGTGTGTGTGTGTGTGTGTGTGCATTCATGCATGTTTGAGTGTGTTTCCTGCATTCTTATTTTCTTTCACACTAGTAATTTTTACATGTTTAATTTTCATGATGTACTAGTATTTTTGTGTGTGTGTGTGTGCATTCATGCATGTTTGAGTGTGTTTCCTGCATTCTTATTTTCTTTCACACTGTAGTAATTTTTACAATGTTTAATTTTCATAATGTAATAGTATTTTTGTGTGCGTGTGTGTGCATTCATGCATGTTTGAAGTGTGTTTCCTGCATTCTTATTTTCTTTCACACTGTAGTAATTTTTACAACATGTTTAGTTTTCATGATATACAAAATTTTTTTGCGTGTGTGTGTGCATGCATGTGTCTGCGGTGTTTTTTTGTCAAGGCATGTGTATTTTGTTTAATGTAATGCAACTGTATTTTAAATAAAGAGCGGTGTAGCTCATATTTGAAACAAAAAATGTTTAAAAAAAGCCAAAACAATAAAAACTGTCTAAAAAAAAATGTCCGTAGTATAATTTCCCCAATTTTTATTTTTTTATTATTGTTATACCACACAGGGTGTATTGCTTTTAAAATGTGGATCTAAAATGTATGGGGTGTATACAAAGGTATACAAAGGCAATGGGGTGCATACAAAGGAATACAATTGCAATGGGGTGTATACAAAGGTATACAAAGCCAATGGGGTGTATACAACGGCAATGGGGTGTATACAAAGGTATACAAAGCCAATGGGGTGTATACAACGGCAATGGGGTGTATACAAAGCCAATGGGGTGCATACAACGGCAATGGGGTGTATACAAAGGTATACAAAGCCAATGGGGTGTATACAACGGCAATGGGGTGTATACAAAGGTATACAAAGCCAATGGGGTGTATACAACGGCAATGGGGTGTATACAAAGGTATACAAAGCCAATGGGGTGCATACAAAGGTTTTGTGGGTAGGTATGTTAAGTTGAAAGGGGGGTTGGTGTTTAGATTTTTTTTTTTGGGTGGGGGTGGGTGAAACAGGAGGTGGAGTCTTCTGTAGCTTGTACATTGCGTATCAAGAGAATGTAAAAGACGGCGTAGGAAAACCACGCAAGTTATTTTTTTTTGGGTATCAGTGTTTTAAGTGTCTATGCTTTCAGATTACTTGGAGGAGACAGTGCCAGGTTTAAGCCCCCGTCTCACACAGCGATCTCGCTAGCGAGATCGCTGCTGAGTCACTAGTTTTGTGACGCAGCAGCGATCTCCCCAGCGATATCGCTGTGTGTGACATTCAGCGACGATCAGCCCCCCTGCCGGGTATCGCTGATCGTCGCTGAATGTCCTGGACATTTTTTTGATCGCTGGTCTCCCGCTGACAGGGCACGCATCGCTGCGTGTGACAGGCGGGAGACCAGCGATCCGCTGGTAACCAAGGTACACAGCGGGTTTCCAGGCGCGGGGCTGTGCCTAGAAACCCGCTGTGTACCTTGGATACCAGCGCCCTGATGCAGGGAGCTGGTAACCAAGGTACACAGCGGGTTTCCAGGCACCGCGCAGCGCCTGGAAACCAGATGTGTACCTTGGTTACCAGCTCCCTGCATCAGGGCGCTGGTATCCAACGTACACTGCGGGTAACTAAGCGATGTTACCCGCAGTGTCGCTGTGCTGATCGCTGCCTGTTTGGCAGCTCACAGCGATCATGTAGCGATACACCAGCGATCCTGATCGTTGTCGGGATCGCTGGTGTATCGCTATGTGAGACCCGGGCTTTAGAGGAGAGTCTGCCAGGCCCAAGTTGAGAGTGACGTAGGCATATTGTCAATTGAGCTGTTATCTCTTTTGTATAGTTGCTAAATTGCCTTTGTGCTTGCAGATTGCCGAGATAACACAGTTTGCTACACAGCGAGGACAGTCTGCCACAGAGAGTTCAGTCATCCAGGACCAAGTTTGCTGTGATGTAAGTATATTATCATTTGAGCTTTAATAACTTTAGTACATTTGCTAAATTGGCTTTATACTTGCAGATTTCTTGGAAGACAGTCAGCCACACAGAGAGGACAGTCAGCCACAGAGAGTTCAGTCATCCAGGACCAAGTTTGCTGTGATGTAAGTATATTGTCATTTGAGCTTTAATAACTTTAGTATATTTGCTTAATTGGCTTTATACTTGCAGATTTCTTGGAAGACAGTCATCCACAGAGGACAGTCGGCCACAGAGGACAGTCAGCCACAGAGGACAGTCAACCAGCACAAAGTTTATTGTGATGTAAGTTGTCATGATACATAGTATGCCCTGTCCTGCATTTCTGTATAACTTTGTTCCTCCATCATCATTTAACTTAGGCTTATGTCAACACAGCTAGAGGACTCCCCATTGTTCTCCTAAGCCGGGGGAGAACTCACAATACACATTCATATAGACATATCGTAGCCATGCAATGGACCAAACCATTGACTAGGAGGTGGGAACCTCTCCTCCCCTACCCTTGGGCTGTTCCCAGTAGCCAAAGACAAGGGACTTATGTGTGACCAGTGTTGTGTTGGGAGATCTCTAGAGAAAAAGGGTGAGGGCTCTTAGCTGCGGCAAGACCTCACGTCGGTCTGTGATTTTGGACTTATTATGGACATCAGGAATAACATGGATATTTGATTTGGTATGCTGCCTGCCTCAATAAATCCCTTTGGATTGTTCTTAGCCCGGTGGTTTCTTCTTGCTCTGCGCATACCCCGTCACAAACTGGTTGGCAGCGGTGGGATCAGAGCAGAACGAATGGAGGACAATGGCCCATCAACTTCTGGAACCAGAGCCTCAGAGTACAAGAACTGGACTGTGGGGAGCTTACAAACAAAGGCCCGTGAACTGGGGGTCAGCTACAAGAGACTCTCCAAGGAGCAGCTAACTGAGGCTTTGGAAGGAGTACGCCTGCAAGAGGACACTGAGAAAGCACCTCCACGGCAAATGGAGGAAAGGCGACAGGCAGAGGTAAATACCCAAAAAAGTCAGTGGGCTGTGTGGTACGAGGAGGAGATGGCAATGATGGGAGAGGAGGTCTCCATAGACTATAAGATGGAGGTCATGCGAGGAGCTAAGGAGATGGCATTGCTGGAGAGGCAGATAGCTTTGGAAGCAGCTAGAAGCTCCAGACAGACTGTAACCCCAGCACCCACTATGAGGGAACTCCCCAGAGTGTCCCGCAAAGATTTCAAGCCGTTCCAGGAGGCTGCAAGTGACATTGAGGGCTTTTTCCAGGACTTTGAGCATCAGTGTCGATTAATGGAAGTCCCAGAAAGAGAGCGAATATGACATTTGGTGGGGCTCTTAGAGGGTGGAGCTGCCGCAGCCTATAGAGCTATGGACCCTCGGGGGGACTGTGAGTATGCAGACATTAAACGGACTGTTCTAGAACACTATGCTGTGACCCCAGACACGTATAGGACCCAGTTTCGTACTTTGGCCTGTGATGAGGAGGTGTCCTTCAAGATGTATGCCCACAGACTCAAACAAATATGTCATCGCTGGCTGGAGGGAGAGGAGGCCTTAACTTGGGGGGCCTTCCTCCAGGTCATCTTGAAAGAGCAGTTTTACTTCAAGTACCCCGCTGAGATCCGAGAATGGGTGCGTGAAAGGAGACCAGCCACTGTGGAGGAAGCTGCAGCTCTAGCGGATGAGGCTCTCACCATCAAGCGTCAATGGAAAAAACTACTACTCAGTGAGAAAAGAACTACCAGCCCCCCGACGATGGCGGCCCCTGGTCCTTCGGCCTCCCATATTCACCATCCCAATAGACCATCAACTCATGGTGACCTTCGTGTGACTGGGCCTCGCATTACTCCTGCTCCACCTTCGGGACTACGACGTGGGGGAAGAGTCCCAGAGCGCAGATGTTATAGATGTGGGCAGCCTGGACATCTGCAATTTCAATGCCCAGGTGTTCTGAGACAGGACGGCTACAGACCGCCTTTGCCGGTTCGTTATCACAGACACTCTCACCAGGAGAAGAGCTGGATTCAGTCCCTGATGACTTGCCAAGTGACTCCGATACCCTGGCTCCCATACCAGGAGTCTATGGGGTGCGAGCCCCAGCCACCTGTTCTTCTGACCTTCAGCACCAACATCTACAGGAGGTCGTGCTGGATGGCCAAAAAGTTGTTGGCTTCCGTGACACTGGGGCTTTTCTCAACATGCCGATCCCCGAGTACTTCAGCCAGAAGCAATTCAAAAGGGACCAGGAATTGCCATTGTATTGGCTGGAGGCACCCAGAGATATATTCCAAGAGCGAGGGTGACCCTGGATTATGGCTTTGGGGCCAAACAATGCGTGGTCGGTGTGATGAGCGGCCTCCTGCAGACGTTCTTTTAGGAAATGATGTGGGACATCTGCATTGCCACTTTGTCGGTGCGGTAACCAGAAGTCAAGCCAAGAGAGCAGCAAATGGGGATGCCTACAACTCATCCATGGAATGAGGCCACCAGAACCGCCGACACAGCCGGTGAGTGATTCTTCTTGTGGGGACAATGTGAGTGATACCTGGGATAGAGTTCAGTTTCGACAAGAGGTAGATACTGACCCCACCCTAGCTAGTTTTAGAGCACGAGCTGAGATAGGGCAGTTAGGGGAGAACGGGGAAAGAATTATCCGAGAAAATGGACTTTTGTATAGGGTTACCAATGCTGCCTCCCCAGATAAGCCCTGGACTTGTAACAAACAGATGATTGTTCCTCAGAAATACAGAATTCCCCTATTACACCTTGCTCATGATATTCCTACTGCTGGCCATCAAGGCAAAACCCGCACCGAGAGACGATTGACTCAAACCTTCTATTGGCCAGGGATTTCTCAGGCAGTGGCGCATTTCTGCCGAACTTGCGATATATGTCAGTGTAGAGGGCGACCCGGAGATCACCCAAAGGCACCTTGCAACCACTCCCTATCATAGAAGAACCATTTCAAAGAGTAGCTGTCGATATCGCTGGGCCTCTGGCTAAACCAAGTAGATCAGGAAAGCAGTACATTCTCACTGTTGTGGACTATGCCACCCGATATCCGGAAGCTGTGGCCTTGTTCAGTATTTCCGCAGCCAAGGTGGCCGAGGCCCTGGTTACCATTTTCACCAGAGTAGGATTTCCCAGTGAGATCTTGTCGGACCAAGGCTCCCAGTTCATGTCAGAACTAGTCCAGTGTCTGTGGCGCACCTGTGGAGTACGAGCGATTCGAACGACACCGTATCATCCACAAACAAATGGACTTTGTGAACGATTTAACGGCACTCTGAAGAATATGCTGAGGGCCTTCACTGACAGAGATTCAGACTGTGAGAAGTACCTACCCCATCTCTTGTTTGCCTATCGGGAAGTTCCTCAGGAGTCCACCGGGTTTTCCCCCTTTGATCTCCTCTATGGGAGAAAGGTCCGAGGACCCTTAACTCTGCTCAATGAATACTGGGCAGGGCAAGTTGAAGATACAGGAGCCCCTGTTGTCCCTTATGTCCTAAAGCTGCGAGAAACCCTGGCTCAACTTGCTAGTTTAGCCCAGAGTCATGTGCGTATGGCTCAAACCCGACAGAAGACCTGGTATGACCGTAAGGCACGCTATCGGGAGTTTGTAGAAGGACAACAGGTCTCAATGATTATTCCCCATCACCAAAATAAACTGCAGACCACGTGGGAGGGTCCCTACCGGGTTCTCAAGAAACTAAATGATACCAATTACCTTCTTGCTTTAGATGATCAGGGACTAAGACAAAAGACTGTTCATGTGAATATGATTAAGGAATACCACGACTGGAACCTTCCAATGATAGCAAGCTGTCGGCTAGATTCAGAAGACGGTCACGAGGAAGAGGACTCCCTACCTGATCTCGTGGAAGCTGCGAGAGCCCCTTCCACTGTGGAACAGGTTTCTCTGGGAGATCACCTGGACTCCTTACAGAAAGACCAGATGCTGGGAGTGCTTCAACAGAGACGGGCTGCCTTCTCATCTCAACCAGGTCGAACCACCGTCACCCAACATCATGTGAACACTCAGGGTATCCACCCATACAACAGGCTCCTTACCGGGTACCTGATTCAGTTCGAAACACCATGCAGCACGAACTAGAGGAATGTTACAGCTTGGGGTAATCCAGGCCTCTCATAGCCCTTGGGCCTCTCCTGTGGTGTTAGTACCCAAGAAGGATGGGAGTACTCGATTTTGTGTGGACTACAGACGACTTAATGACCATACTGTCAGTGATCCTTACCCAATGCCCCATATTGATGAACTTCTACACCGACTGGCTGGGTCCCGATATGTTACTACCTTAGATCTCAGTAAGGGATACTGGCAAATTCCTCTGACGGAGCAAGGGAGAGAACGGTCCGCTTTTATAACCCCCTTTGGTCTGTACGAATTTCTACGATGCCTTTTGGAATGAAACATGCCTCGGCAACCTTCCAGAGAATGGTAGACCAGATCCTCCGGGGATGTGGGACTTTGCTTGTGCCTACTTAGATGATATCGCCATCTTCAGCCAGACGTGGGAGGAACATCTGAATCAAGTAGCCGTTGTTCTTGACCTGATTCTTGCAGCCGGCCTAACCATTCGACCCGATAAATGCCAATTGGGGATGGGTGAAGTTCAGTACCTAGGGCATAGAGTAGGGGGCGGGAAGCTCCGTCCGGAACCTGCAAAAATCCAGGCTATTAGAGACTGGCCTGTACCCCAAACTAAGAAACAAGTTATGGCTTTTTTGGGCACTGCCAGCTATTACCGAAAATTTGTTTCTCATTTTAGCACTGTGGCCAAGCCTCTTACCGACCTGACCAAGAAAACGATGCCCAGGCTGGTAATCTGGACTCCAGCCTGTGAGGAGGCTTTTAACCGGCTGAAGGACGCCCTGGTCTGTGACCCTGTTCTTGGCTGCTCCAGACTATAAGAGGCGATTCATTGTGCAGACGGACGCCTCTGCTTATGGATTGGGAGCTGTACTCAGCCAGGTGAATGCATCGGGGGACGAGCACCCTGTCGCCTACCTCAGCAGGAAACTGCTGGACCGAGAAGTGGCCTATGCAACTGTGGAAAAAGAATGTCTGGCTATAGTGTGGACCCTCCGTAAACTAAAGCCGTATCTGTATGGACGAGAATTCTCTGTGGTTACTGATCACAATCCCCTCACCTGGCTGAACAGAGCTTCTGGGGACAATGGCCGCCTACTACGATGGAGCCTGGCTCTGCAGCCCTATAACTTTACCATACAGTATAGAAGAGGCAGCCAACACCAAAATGCAGATGGACTGTCCAGGCAGGAGGAGCCCTGAGTCCAGTCAGCCCTGCCTGTGTGTACTTAACAAGCGACCTGTAGAGGTCCCTCGTACGTACACAAAATTGGAGGGGAAGGAATTGTCATGATACATAGTTTGCCCTGTCCTGCATTTCTGTATAACTTTGTTCCTCCATCATCATTTAACTTAGGCTTATGTGAACACAGCTAGAGGACTCTCCATTGTTCTCCTAAGCCGGGGGAGAACTCACAATACACATTCATATAGACATATCGGAGCTATGCAATTGGACCAAACCATTGACTTGGAGGTGGGAACCTCTCCTCCCCTACCCTTGGGCTGTTCCCAGTAGCCCAAGACAAGGGACTTATGCGTGACCAGTGTTGTGTTGGGAGATCTCTAGAGAAAAAGGGTGAGGCTCTTAGCTGCGGCAAGACCTCACGTCGGTCTGTGATTTTGGACTTATTATGGACATCAGGAATAACATGGATATTTGATTTGGTATGCTGCCTGCCTCAATAAATCCCATTGGATTGTTCTTAGCCCGGTGGTTTCTTCTTGCTCTGCCGCATACCCCGTCACATAAGTATATTGTCATTTGAGCGTATATAACTATAGTATATTTGCTAAAATGGCTTTATCCTTACAGATTTCTTGGAAGACAGTCATCCACAGAGGACAGTCATCCACAGAGGACAGTCGGCCACAGAGGACAGTCGGCCACAGAGGACAGTCAACCAGCACAAAGTTTATTGTGATGTAAGTATATTGTCATTTGAGCGTATATAACTATAGTATATTTGCTAAATCGGATTTATACTTACAGATTTCTTGGAAGACAGTCATCCACAGAGGACAGTCGGCCAAAGAGGACAGTCGGCCACAGAGGACAGTCAACCAGCACAAAGTTTATTGTGATGTAAGTATATTGTCATTTGAGCGTATATAACTATAGTATATTTGCTAAAATGGCTTTATCCTTCCAGATTTCTTGGAAGACAGTCATCCACAGAGGACAGTCGGCCACAGCGGACAGTCGGCCACAGAAGACAGTCGGCCACAGAGGACAGTCAACCACCACAAAGTTTATTGTGATGTAAGTATATTGTCATTTGAGCGTATATAACTATAGTATATTTGCTAAAATGGCTTTAACCTTACAGATTTCTTGAAAGACAGTCATCCACAGAGGACAGTCGGCCACAGAGGACAGTCAGCCACAGATGACAGTCGGCCACAGAGGACAGTCAACCAGCACAAAGTTTATTGTGATGTAAGTATATTGTCTTTTGAGCGTATATAACTATAGTATATTTGCCAAAATGGCTTTATCCTTACAGATTTCTTGGAAGACAGTCATCCACAGAGGACAGTCACCACAGAGGGTACAGCATCGGCCACAGATGACAGTCGGCCACAGAGGACAGTCAACCAGCACAAAGTTTATTGTGATGTAAGTATATTGTCATTTGAGCGTATATAACTATAGTATATTTGTTAAAATGGCTTTATCCTTACAGATTTCTTGGAAGACAGTCATCCACAGAGGACAGTCATCCACAGAGGACAGTCGGACACAGAGGACAGTCGGCCACAGAGGACAGTCGGCCACTGAGGACAGTCAACCAGCACAAAGTTTTTTGTGATGTAAGTATATTGTCATTTGAGTGTATATAACTATAGTATATTTGCTAAATCGGCTTTATACTTACAGATGTCATGGAAATATATATGTATTCCATATATTCAATGTATATTCATATATATGCATTCACAGTTAGATAGATCTCACTTGCTAAAAATCATGTGCTCACACATATCTATGCAAAAGCTGATGCCAGCTATAAATCAGTCGTTTAAGACGACCCTGGCCTTCATAAGAAACAAGAACAGAAAGTCTTAATAGATATCTATTGTTTTCTTTACTAGTCATGCAAGAAAGCTAGGGCAAAGAACAAAAACAATAAATCTGCAACTTCAGCCCTTTTATCATAATTATCATACTTACACTAGAACTAGCAGCTTTTAATTGTATATTAATTGACTAACCAGCCCCTTTTTGTAAACGTATAAAACCTTGAATGAATAATAAACGTGTGGTCTTGACAAACTGCTATACTGACACTTCCGTGTGGACAGTTTTCATTTCGTTCTGAGCGCTCAAAAAGACATTTAGGATAAAATTGGGAACAGCACCAGCAAACACCTGCAGGATAGATTTATCTTAATTAAATTTCCATAACAGTTGGCGCCTGCACGCGGGGCAGTGGACGAAATGCACGGGGACCTGCTGACCGGAAAGACAGAGGTGTTGGCCATGGCCTTGGCTCACTGGGACGGAGACTGCGCAGCTCCATAAGTAAGGTAAGAAAAATCTTGTCATCTTACCTGAAAGTCCCTTGTGTCCAGTCCAGATCTTACACCTCTTGCCGGTCAGGTGTGGCCACCACCGCATTCCCAGGTAGTGTAAAAAGTCCACACCCTTATCCAAAACCCTGGGATATAAGTTGTTTGCTGCTGTGCTGTGTATGTGTTTCATGTTTTATGTGAACCGGGAGAAAAGTTGGAACGGTGACTGTGTTTTTGCTTGCTGATTTCTGGAAGCTGTATAGCAGGAAAACCACATTGCTGGATAAGTTCTCACAGATTCCTTCACACATCGGAGGGAGACAATCCCAGTATTCCAGGTGTGAAGGGTGGGGGCTTTGTTTGGATAAATTCTCACAGATTCTTTCACACATTGGAGGGAGACACTCCCAGTATTCCAGGTGTGAAGGGTGGGAATTTTGTACAGGCTATTACAGATTCCTGTGGCCGGCGTACCAGGCAGGGCGACCGGTCTCTGCAGGGTAATAGACTTGGAGCATTGGCATGCTCAGTGCAATTGGTGAGTTATCAGTTACTAGAGCAGCTTGTATGTGTCACAGATCATCTAAAAGAGGGATTCGTATACTCCCGGGTGTTTGTTTCATTTGTACGTCTTCCTGTCTGTATCAGGTATCGCTGCTTTAAATTTACACTCAGAGCAGCGTGCGCTCTGTCACTATCTCATTCACTGCTGGCTGCAGCAGCGAGAAACCCCTTTGACCCCCTCCTCTGCTAATCACGTTGTTACATCTGTTTCCTGGTCTTGATCTTTTTAAGCTAGTTTTTGGCTACAGGCTGTAAGCGTAAAAAAAAAAAAATTCTCAGGCATTCAGACTGAACTGTATTCATTTTTTTTTGCTATTCTGAGGGATAATCTTTTTTTGATACATGATTTCAGTGTCTGTAGACGCAGCAAGCAGAGATATAAGGGAGGGGAGCAGCACCAACGAAAAGTATTTTTCTTTTTGTTTTTATCATTATCAGTTTTTTCCACCTCTTTTCTGTTTTTAATTAGCTGTTTTAGTTACAAGGGTTCTTTTCTTCTTGTCAACCTTGTTGTTTTTTAGAGTTTTACTATTAATATGTTTTTTTTTCCCTCCCTTTTTTGGATCAGCTTTTTGTTTTTGGAGGTTTTTTTTTTTATTTATTTATTTTGGTCAATCTTTTTCCTAAGAGTTTAACTAAACTGTGTAGGGTTTTCTTTCTGTTTTTCTTTTTAAATCTAACTTTTGTTTTTAAAGTTTTTCTTTTAAGTACATTTTTAAATAATTTTGGAGAGGTTTTTCTAATCAATTTATTTTAGAGTTTTATTCTCCAACCATTTTTTTAAAAGAAAAGAAAAAAAAAAAGCACAACATCTAGTAGCGTGCTTTAGACCAAGGTCAGAAACACAGATAAGGAAACTGCAGTCTGAGGGAGAATACACAAACAGCTGCGCAAGCGGCTTCACTCACCCCTCCCATCAGGCATTCAGCGAAGACAAGAATTTCAGTGCTCTAGCACACAGAACCAGAATGCAGCAGTTTTCAGATTTTTAATCACCTTTGTTGAATAGGTTTTTGGAATAGACACAGTACGTGAGAATCGAAGGGCTAGGCATGTGAATAGAAGGTCAGAGTACGTGAGAAGCAAATGGACAGACAGACTTTATGCTGCACAATGAAATGTTTTTTTTGTTTTTGTTTGAAAGGCACAGGAAAGTTTGTTTATAGATTACCGTCTGCTATAAAAGAGCAGTGGTGCATCGTGTAGAAGGTACAGCAAGTTAATTTGAACGGACCAGGAAGTGATTTTTTTATGTGAATAAGATTGAAAAGGTGTTAAATCGTCTGTGAGAAAATGATCACTGACATGTCACAAGAGCAGAATTCAGAGTCACACACATCACATGTCCATCATGTGGAGAGACGAGACAGGTGTAGGCTGCTCTCATTGAATAAGGAGCCTTGTACAGGGAAAAACGCTCCCCGTCTCTCTCCACAGGGAGAAGGCATTTTTGTTTCAACGGTCCCCTCTCAAGAATCACAGGGGGGACACCCTCTCCTCTTTCTTCTCTCAGTCCCTTTCTCCTTCTTCTTCAGACTTTTCTCCTCTTTCCTCGCTCTATCCTTCTTTCCCTATCATTCCTTCTTTCCCCTCCCTCACATCTCTGACACATCCATTTTCTTCCTCTTCCTCTTCTTCACCCTCTCCTCCTTCATTTTCTCCTCTCTCCCCTCCATCTCTCCCCCCTCCTATTTCCCTCTCTCCTCCCACACCACACCCACCTGCTCGTGCTCGCTCTCCTCCTTCCTCCTCCTCTCAGGCACATCCCACCGCTCCTCACTCACACCTCCCTTCTCTTCCTCTTTTTTCTACTTCGTTATCAACTTGGTCAACGCCAAATCAAAGCAATGTGGTGTCCCTGTATTCAGTGCCTCCAGCACAGGGCACCCTGTCTATCCCAAGCACAGTACAAACATTGCCAGTCATTATATCAGGAGAAGAAAGTGCAAATCTCCCTACACAAAACGCTGCAGGCAGGCCCCAGACACAACAGCTAGCAGAGCCCACAGCCAGGGTTTCACAGGGGGGAGGTGTAGCTACAGATACAAATGAGGAACCTCAGTGCCGAGCAGGGCTGCCAGCATGGAACCATGACACTGATCCACCGCAGCCTCAGCAAGGAAGAGGGAAATCCCCATGCAGCAAGACAACTTTTAAGCCCAAATCTCACCCAGTATATGCACCAAGCACACCATGTCACTTCTCATCTGATGAAGATGAAGACACAACGTCATACATGCTGCCCAATACTAGGGAAGAAAACCCACAAACACCAAGAGAGCAGGGACAGGTAGAGGCACCATCCTATGAGCCCTTCATCCAGCCAGGTGATCAGTATCTGCAGACCAGATCCTGGTCTGGCAGCATACTGATCACTGGTTGGTGAGGGTCATAGGATGGTGCCTCTACCTTCCTGCTTCTGGTGTTGTGGTTTTCTTCCTAGATTTGGGGGCATGTTGAGTTGTTCTTCATCTCATCAGTGAGAAGTGACATGTGTCTTGGTGCAATACTGTGCATATACTTTTTTGCCAAAAAATGCAGCAGATCCAGCGAACGTATGCAGCAGCCTGGATTGATCTCTGGACCGTAATGGAAATAAAAGGAGGTGATGCATTCTGGCCAATTATGAGAGAACACTTCAAGCTTCCAGCAGAGTTAGATGCGTATGCCTGGGAGACAGGACCAAAGCTAATTGAGCAGCTCAGAGAATGGGCCAAAAGCAGACTGACAGGACAAACTCTCAGCCTACATGACATGAGTCAAGACAAGACAGAGTCTGTGGAGAAGTTCCATCACAGAGTGATGCAAGTGTTTCAAGATTTGGGCCTCATTACCCATGATCAGACACACAGACGGATGTTGGCACAGGCTTTTGTGCATGGACTGAGAGAACCAATCAGGAAACCACTGGTAGTAGCCAGGCCTGAGTACACGTCAATAGCAATGGATACCCTGCTCGCAGTAGCAAAAGGATTGAGTCCCGCCGGGACAGAAGGGATGTCCAGTGTTACAACTGTGGCGAGTTTGGTCATTTCCGGAACCGGTGCAGAACACTGACTTCGCCCAGAAGAAGAAGAAACACAGAAAGCAGTGAAGAACCCCGTCCATAGGACAGGAGCACACCAAGTCCACAGGGAACCCCACCAGTGGGACCAATATCCTGAGAGTGGATGGCGTAGTCAGATCTTTTCTTGTGGAACTCCGCAACCTCACCTATCTATCAGAATCTTCTGCGTCCTGCATGGGAATTGATGGTCAAGTCAGATATTTCCAGATTATGAAGCCCCTAAGCATGTGGACTCAGCCAGAACACTCCATCATGTCCCAGTTTGTTGTGTCAAAGACCTGCACCCTCAACCTATTGGGAGTGGACCTACTGCAGAAGCTGAAAGCGACCAGAGTGTTCCAGGAAGATGGGACCATGACACTTTTCCACCCCTGACCCAAGAAGAAACAGGAACAACCACACTGCAGACCTATCACAGGAGGTGCTGGACATAGTACCAGAAAAGCCACTCCATCACCCAGAGTCAAGATGTCTCTGACCAACTGAAGGTCTAAGTGAACTCTCCTAAGAAGACGGCCTGAGAACTTTGACATTGACCAGGATGTTCAACTCAAGAAGGACCCTACTCGCTTCATGGAATGGCAACACCTCATCCGGCTCCAACGCCAGAGGTTCATCTTTTGCAAGCACCAGGAGGTGCCCCCTGCAATCAACCAGTTCACCCAGGCCCTAGACCGGCAAAAGGCCACTCAGCTCTTCAAACTTGTGCACAAATACTGACCTGAGACCGAGCTGGAGAAAAAGAAACTACTGATGGCCCGTGCTGAGAAAAAAGCAGCCGGTGAAGGAGAGGTCCCAACAAGAAGACCCCCTGTGACCAGAGCAGGTGCTAACACAGTGACTGCCTTGGTGGAGAACAAGAAAGCCAGCTGGTCGTCATCTCTCATGATGTGGATCCTAGTAGGCGGCTTGTTTTCCCGCCAGCTCTGTGCCGGGAGATGGGAGTCCCCTGCCGCATAGTGAAGGACAAGGCCAAACTGGGCTGCCTCGCCCATCGGAATCAATCCCAGCTTTCCACAGTGAAGAAAAAGACTGTAAACCCCACTGAGTTCAGAATGGTGCAAGGCCTGGAGGCCGTGAAAGAGGCTACGGTATTTGAAACCCCAACAGTGCTGAACCGTCACACTCTGCTCTCAAAAGTCCCAGTCACCGCAACGGTATTCACGGTGATCAACCTGGCCAGTGCCTTCTTCAGTGTTTCCCCTCCACCTGGAGGCCTGCCTTCACGCACCAGTGCAGTGCATATGGACAGTGTTGCCTCAAGGTGCTCAGAACAAGCCCTTCAAGTTTCACCAAGACAATGTCCTCCATCCTCGTCAACTGGATTGCAGAATATGCAAGAGTCACTCTTCTACTACACGTGGATGACCTTCTCTTTTGTGTGGTTGACATCGATACCTGCACAGTCCATTCCTTGTCTCTCCTACTCTACCTGGAAGAACAGCAATGCAAGGTCTGGAAGAACAAAGTCCAGTGATGTCAGAAGCAAGTTACATCCCTGGGACACTGTATTGCCCACCAGACGAAACACATGTCAAAAGACTGGAAGACCACTGTGGCTCCCCCAACAACTCCAAAAATGCTGCAGGCCTTCCTGGTCTAGTGTCGTATTGCAGAACTTGGATCCCTGATGCCTCAGTCCTAATGTAGCCTCTGTGCGCTTGAATCAAAGCAACCCCGCTCCTTCTATCGGACGCAGCCTTCAACTCATTCAGGAGACTGGAAGAACTCCACAGTCTCAGCGCCAATACCAGGCCTACCTGACTACGAGAAGTCTTTCCGTCTACCTGATGGAAGAAAGAAGGTCATGCTACTGGAGTTCTGGCACGGATTCACGGGGGAAAACAGAGACTTTTAGGCTGCCTCTCAGCCCACTTGGATTCAGTTGCAAGAGGAGCACCCTCCTGCCTGATGGCAGTATCTGCAGCACACACCTTCCTGGACAAGGTTGCTGACATCACTCTTGGACAGCCACTGGAAACTCTCACTCCACACGACATCTTGGCAATCCTCAATCAAGCTCAACCAACAATAATCTCCCCACCGCCAGGCATCTTTGTGGCGCCTCTATCGCCTTTGTCTCATAATGTCACCGTCTCCAGACCTACAGTCCTCATCCCGGCCACTCTACTCCCACTCCCAAGGGGGGATACAATATGGACTTTCCAGAACAAAATTTACAGAATTTATCCTCTACTTGGATGGCTCCAGATTTGCAGATGATGAAGAAGTTTCCACACAGGAAGTGCAGTGACCAGCAATCAAGAAATCCTGTTGTCCAGAAGTCTGTCACCTAGCCTGTCAGCCCAGGAAGCAGAACTGATAGCGCTGACGAAGGCCTGCCAGATGGCAGAAGGCAAGACTGCAAACATCTACACCGACTACAGGTGCTCGCATGGCATAGCACACGACTTTGGGCCCATCTGGGCTGCAAGGGACTTCATCACAGCAAACGGGACAACCGTGAAGCATCATGGAGCCTTCAGGGACCCGCTGGGTGTACTCCAATTTCCAAAATGGTGGCAATTTGAAAAATCAAAAGCGCATGGAAAACTGAGAACAGAAGAGGCGTGAGGCAATAACATGGCGGACATGGCAGCCAAAGAAGCGGCCAAAGGAAGACAACATGGAGAAGTGGGAGAGTCGTAGAGCCAGATGGCTACTACATGACGACTGAAGACAAGAAACCTGACAAAAAGATGTCCTGGGATCTGCTCAAGAAGTTGCAAGACCAAGCTCCAAAAGGAGAAGAAGAGCTGAATGCGAAAAAAGCAACACGTGAAGAAGGAAGGCTATCTACAATGGACTCCAAACCCTGCCTACCACAAAGTATGCACCCTATGGTGGTCCAATGGGCACATGGACCCACACCCACTTATCAAAGACACAGATGAATGATCCGATTGGTGCTTACTGGTTCGCTTCAGGGATCTCCACCCTAACAGCCAAATTCACCAGCAGCTGTCTGACATGCGGCAAATGCAAGCCTGGACGTGTGGAAGAAAGTCCCCCTCACCTCATCTGGCAAGACCACTCTACCAGCTTCAGAGGATCCAGATAGACCACATCCAGATATCGCCAAGTGAAGGATTCAAATACGCCATTGTGGTCAAAGAAGTATTTTCAAGATAGACAGAAGCCTTCCAAGTCAGCAAAGACTACTGCAAAGCAGCTACTTTCGGAAAATAGTGTGCAGATACAGGGTTCCAGAAATGATAGAAAGTGATCAGGGACCCGCATTCACAGCAAATCTGACACAAGAGATCTGGTTAGCAGTAGGGTCAGACTTAGGCCTACACACTCCTTACCACCCCCAGAGCAGCAGGAAGGTAGAAAGACTGAACGGAACACTTAAGAATAGGATGCTTTGAAAATTGCCCAAACCATGGCATGAGACACACCACCAATTGCACTGTTTAGCGTAAGGCACACTCCCAGAGACCCAGAAAAGCTGTCACCATGAGAAATTTTGTTTGGGTCTAGTCCCAAGTTAGGTGCATTTTTCCCTCAGCAGCAGAATATGCAAAATGATATCTTGTTTGCTTATGTAATTGAATTGGTCAAAAACTAATGTCCATTCTCTAGTTTTTCTCTTCACTGCCATATTTGATGGTCCTGTCCAAGAGCCCCAGATGACACCAACCTCTGTGTAACTAGAGGGAAAGCCTGCTTGGATCCACGTATCGCATTGCAAGGAAGCTCCCGTACCAGGAGAGACACCTAAGCCATGAAGGATGTCGTGGATGCTCTGACTGACCAGACAGATGACCTACCTGATGAAGAATACACACGTTTTTTCTGAACATGCAGTTTAATAAAGAGACTATGATTGCAAACACATGAACCCCTGCTAGGGACAGTCCTCCTGACCGCCCATTTGCGAAAAGTCTGTATCGGTAGGGGAGGCATGTACTAGGCATATCTCAACCCGCCGGCAGCACAAAAGAGTTGCAGCGCTTTGGGACAGGAGCAGGTTTTTAGGGCAAGTGGTATCTAAGGGGGGACTGTCATGGAAATATATATGTATTTCATATATTCAATGTATATTCATATATATGCATTCACAGTTAGATAGATCTCACTTGCTAAAAATCCTGTGCTCACACATATCTATGCAAAAGCTGATGCCAGCTATAATCAGTCGTTTAAGACGACCCTGGCCTTTATAAGAAACAAGAACAGAAAGTCTTAATAGATATCTATTGTTTTCTTTACTAGTCATGCAAGAAAGCTAGGGCAAAGAACAAAAACAATAAATCTGCAACTTCAGCCCTTTTTCATAATTATCATACTTACACTAGAACAGCCAATAATCTAGCAGCTTTTAATTGTATGTTAATTGACTAACAAGCCCCTTTTTGTAAACGTATAAAACCTTGAATGAATAATAAACGTGTGGTCTTGACGAACTGCTATACTGACACTTCCGTGTGGACAGTTTTCATTTCGTTCTGAGCGCTCAAAAAGACATTTAGGATAAAATTGGGAACAGCACCAGCAAACACCTGCAGGATAGATTTATCCTAATTAAATTTCCATAACACAGATTTCTTGGAACACGTCTGCCACCAAGAGGACAGTCTTTTACCGAGAGGACTGTCTGCAACAGAGGACAGTCAGCCACAGAGGACAGTCATCCAGGCCAAAGTTGAAAGTGATGTAAGCATATTGGCAATTGAGCTTTTATCTCTTTTGTATTGTTGCTAAATTGGCCTTGTGCTTACAGATTTCTTGGAAGACAGTCTGCCACCGAGAGGACAGTCTTTTACCAAGAGGACAGTCTGCCAGAGAAGGACAGTCAGCCACAGAGGACAGTCATCCAGGCACAAGTTGATAGTGATGTAATCATATTGTGAATTGAGCTTTTATCTCTTTTGTATTGTTGCTTAATAGGCTTTATGCTTACAGATTAATTGAAGGACCCAGTCAGGCCCAGTTGTTCGAGTATGTCTTCTTCTGGGAGCCCCCCGCCACAGCATAGGCGAACAGAGGTAATTATTTGTTTTTGGTCACTGATGATAACATTATTTGCAAACCTATATGCATGTATTCTGTCTTCACAGGAAGCTGAAGAAGAGGGGCTTTCAGAAGGAGACGGTCAGAGTGGAGAAATACCAGGAGTGGGCGCGCAGAGTGTAAGTTTTTCACAGGCAGATCCTCACATTACATTAACCAACACAAACTGTTCACAGCACACACAAGAGAAACCGCCATTCCATGCACTTAATTTTTTATTTTTTTTTTATGTTTTATAGTCTTCACAATCCAGGTCTCGTAGGAGAGTTCCTCCAAGGACCTCCAATGATCATCAGCATGATCGTCGCCGCGGTCAGCAAGTAAGCATCCTTTTTTGTTTTGTGTTTGCTAAATTATTTTACTTCATGTAGCTTAACCTTTTTTTTCTTTTCTCCACAGGCTTCACGGCTTGCTCCCGATACAGATGGTGAGGATGGGGGAGGGATCGACGTAGATACCCTCATCCAAGAGGTCCAAGATCGGGAGGCGCTGTGCAATATGGCTGACCGCAGCCATTCAGACCAAGTTATCACCCGACGGCTATGGGAGGAAGTATGCAGCCTGGTGATGGACAACTGGGGGGAACTCGATGCTCGAGACAAGGATCTTGCGCCTAAGTATTCACAGTTCAGTAATGAAGGTTGCAGAATGTTATGTGTTGGATACTAAAACAAATTTTTTTCTTTTTATTTCCAGGTGACCAGGTTATCACACGGTGGCGGTCACTCAGGGATCGCTCCAAGAGGGAATTTAACAAGGAGATGCAGGCTGCTAGTGGATCATCAGGAAGCAGGAGCAGGTACAAATGCGCCAGAGCCCTGTCGTTCCTGCAAATCAACGATGGTCAGCAGAAGGTAAATATTTCACACCCCATTTATGTATGACAAAAGTTTAACAAGTCTAACCATATTTTATTATTTCAGCAAGGGCAATGTAATATAAATATATTAACATTTTTTTGTTTTTCTTTGACAGCACTGTCTGCAGCACTCTGGAGCCTACTTCTGAGTTGGTTCCCTCTGGAGTGATCCCTCAGGAGTCCGCCACCGGGGACCACGTCGATAGACCCGACCCCTCTGCACCTTCCCTCTTGTCAGGTACCTCCGCCCCATCCACCAGCACTGGAGTAGCACGGCAGACTTCGTCACATGAAGCTGCAGGTGATGAGTTGGAGTTCCCTTTACCTTACCCTGCTGACACTGTCGCCACTAGACGGCAGCGTCACAGAGGTCAGGAAAGGAGCTATGCATCAGATTTTTTGCATCTGAATGCATCCTTTCAAAACACAACTAGACTTTTAAAAGATCAAGTTACTACTGGGTTCGCTCTGTTGAGCAAAAACATACTTGAACTCAGCAGTAAAATTGATAGGATGCAGTCAGATGCAAACTTGTCGCCGAAGACACTGTTTTTTTCAGTCAGTACTCAAGCACATGGAAAATCTAACTCCTGACCTGCAGATGCATGTGATGCAAGGCTGCCATACTTCTCTAGTGCAGGCAATGTCCCGAGCCCATCCACCTACCCACCAAATTCAAACACCTTCCCCACTTCAACCTGCCACCCATCCAGCTGCAGCCTATCCAGCTGCCACACATTCAGCTGCCGCACATCCAGCTGCCAGCCAGCAAGCTGCCAGCCAGCAAGCTGCCGCCCATCCTCCTACCACTCCTTCCCCATTTCAATATTCCCAGTATTTTAGTTCCCCCTTTCCGTTTTCACCCTTAACTTCACCGTACCCCATCCCACCAACACCTTCACCGTTCCTCCCACAAACCTCATCTGCTCCTCAACTCCCTTCCCAACCTCATATTTTTCCCTCCACTTCTGATCCTACCAAACCTGCTGTTCTGTCCCCCACTATCGACGTGGTCCGCCCTGTCAGCCCCTCGCTAGTATCTCCACCCAACAGTACACCTCTTTGTAAATATGTATATAGTGCTGTGAATGTATGTATATATTGTATATAGTGCTGTGACTGTATGTATATATTGTATAGAGTGCTGTGTATGTATGTATATATTGTATAGAGTGCTGTGTATGTATGTATATATTGTATAGAGTGCTGTGAATGTATGTATAAATTGTATAGAGTGCTGGGATGTATGTATATATTATAGAGTGCTGTAAATTTATGTATATATAACTTTTTGACAAATTATTTTGGAAAATGTTTTTGAAAATAAAAGTGAAACATTTTTTTGAAAAATAAAATTTATTTTGTTTCAAAAAATGTAATGTCTTTTTTTAATAAAAGTGTTTAAAACATTACAAGGTTATAACACAATCAACTTGGTAAAAATGTACCAAGAATAGGGTACAGATAAACACATCACAAAAGGGGTAATAACATTCTACAATACAGAATTGTGTTAGGAAAAGCAAAGCAGAGAATATAGAAAAAAAAAATTAAAAAAAAATTAAACCATCTCATCCTGCCAGTCCACCCTTCCTTCAGGAGACATAAAATAGTCCGCAAACTTGTCACGCATTCTGGCCACAGAGCCGGAACTCCGGAAACTAATGTTCCTGTAGTCCTGCAATGTGGTCTCAGGCATATCTTCATCCATGGGCAAATTTTCCTTTGAGATCACAAAATTGTGCAGGACCACACAAGCCTTCACACATGGTCCACAGTCTCACTTTGTAATTTGATAGCAGTCAGCAGCACCCTCCATTTGGCTGTTAAAATCCCAAAAGCGCATTCTAGTGCACTACTCTTCTAGCCCTTGTTAAACAGTAATTGAAAATTTTTTTCCTTTGTGTCAATCCATGGCTGCCATAAGGTTTCAATAAAGGTGGTGACAGCTGAAAGGCCTCATCTCCCACACAGACAAAGGGCAATGCAGGGCCAGAGGTTCCAGGGAGTGCCCTTGGAGGTGGAAACTGAAAAGTATCTCCATATAAGCGATGTCCCATAGGCGAATTCTTGAACACCTGCGAGTCATTTGAACGTCCATATGCACCAATATCAACAGCAATGAACTTGCATTTGGCGTCAGCAATGCCCATAAGTACTATCGAGAAAAACTTCTTATAGTTAAAAAAAAAAGAGATCCGGATCCAGTGGGTTTGACAATTCTGGTGTGCTTGCCATCCACGGCACCAAGACAGTTGGGGAACTGGCAGATATCCATGAAATGATCTGCAATTTCTAGCCATCTCTGCTGTGTTGGCTCTGGGAGGAATTCATTGTGCAAACAACCCCACAATGCCTGGCAGGTTTCTTTCACAATACCGGATATTGTGGAAATGCCAAGCTGGTACTGAAAATGCAGAAATGAAAAGGATTCCCCTGTAGCAAGAAACCTGCAAAAAAGGAGAAGACAATAATTAATTAAAAACTCCAGCAACGAACAAACAAAAAAAAAAATCAGCAAAAAAAAAAAACCAAGCCACAAAAAAAAACCATCAAAAAAAAAAAAATTACCCAGCGACAAACCAAAAAAAAGAACCAAAAAAAAGCAAGTCAAAAAAAAAAACCATTTTTCGACATTGAAGAATTATTTTGTAAAAAAAAACTTACCTAATTGTCACCATCAGCCGCTCTGCTGGAGATATAGCAAACCGAAGGACAGTGTCCTGTCTCCGAATTCTGTCTTCAATGCGTGCAACCAAAAACTAAAAATTTTCCGCTCGCATTCTTACATAGTTAAAAAACTTGCTGGGTTCAGCCGTAACTCCATATACAAGGTGGAATACACCCCACGGGTCATCCGCATCGCATTTATGGATGGATCCACATCCGTCTCTGCCGACAATGCAGTATCCGCCGTCTGGCTTCCTCCTTCTCCTGAACAATCCTTGCCAAACGATTTCCCTCCACTCTAAAATCCTCGCAAATCTTCTCCATATTCCCAAAATAATCCCCATCAATGCCACTTGCTCAAAAACCTTTCAAATAATATGGTGTAAAAACACCCTATTTATAGTTTCCACATAGTTACCAGTAGCCAATCACGGTACAGAGTAGTTTCCATTATTAGCCAATCATGAGGGAGATCCTCCCTTGTGAATAACGGATCCGTCAAAAAGCGGATGAAATGGATGGGAAAAACGGATGAAACGGAGTCAACGGATCCGTTATTTTGCCGGAACCGTTAACGGTTCCGCCAAAATAACGGATCCGTTGACTCCGTTATTCACTATTTTTGGCGGATCCGCTAATCCGCCACATTGTCGGATTCTGACTGACGTCGTACAACTGAAGTGTGAAAGAGGCTTTACTTTCCGCATGTGGCTATACCCACCATGCGCAAAGTGAGCGGTTCATGTGCGGATGGTACCCAGGTTCTGGAGGAGAGGAGACTCTCCTCCAGGCCCTGGGTACCATATCCCTGGTAAAACAATAATTAAAATAAAAAATAGTGATATTCTCACCTTCCGGTGGCCCCTGCAGCTTTCTTGCTCCTCAGCGATGCTCCCGGCAACTACGTTCCCAGTGATGCCTTGCGACAATGACCACAGATGACGTAGCGGTCTCGCGTGATGCTACGTCATCTGGGGTCATTGTCGCCAGGCATCACTGGGAACAGGAGTTGCCGGGAGCATCGCGAGGACCAGGAAGGCTGCGTGGGCCCCTGGAAGGTGATAATATCACAATTTTTTTATGTATTTTATTATTTTTAACATTACATCTTTTTACTACAGATACGGCATAGGCAGCATCAAATAGTAAAGAGTTGATCACACGTGTCAAACACTATGTTTGACTTGTGTGACCAACCTGTCAATCAGTTTTCAAAGCGATGCTACAGATTGCTTGGAAAACGCTAGCATTCTGCGTAATTAACGCTTTCAAAACGCTAGTTTTTAGCGGGAATACGCATACCAATAACATGCGTATTTCCCGCGGCAATCCCGTATGTGTGCACATAGCCTTATATTTGTATGCAGTTTTTAATAAAGACTATATTCTCCCATAGGAGTGCTCTCGGAGGAAGAGGACGATGAGGAGAACAATAATGTGGGTGCACCCCATTGTTCAGGAGCGACTGGATAAGGGTCACTTCCATCTCCTTTACCAAGATTTAAGGAGGTAAGATATATTGTGGGATAAAGGTATATGGTCATCCGTGTGCACCTAATTTATTTTTTCCATTCATTTTTTGGTTGGTGGTATGTCAAATTGTAATCCATGTGATAACACAAATTTTTTTTTTACAGTTATCCCGAAAAAATTTGTCCAGTTTTGCAAGCTCACAATAGAAGCATTCGATCGCCTACTCGCCCATCTGTCTTAAAATTTAACTTATGCGGACACAGTCATGCGAAGAGCCATCTCTGCTGAGGAAAGGCTGCTCATCACCTTGCGGTAAGTGTACATTTGTTTTTTGTTTTTTTTCAAAACACATTTTGCCCACATACTGCCAGCAACAGTGCACCCATAATACTGCCAGCCAGTGCCCAATAATACTGCCATAGTGCCCCTAATTATACTGCCACAGTGCCCCATAATACTGCCAGCCATTCTAAGCTTGCCTTATGTTTTTATTTGTTATTTTCTAAAATTTTTTTTTTTTTCTTTTCAGGTTTTTAGCCACAGGAGAGAGCTACACATCACTGCTCCTCCAATTTAGGGTTGCTAAATCCACCATCTCTCAAATTGTGAGGTGCACATGTACCGTCATCTGGCAGAAGTTGCAGTCCATCGTGATGCCTACCCCAACCGAGAAGACTTGGCTGCAGGTCGCAGCAGGCTTTCAGTCTGTGGCCAATTTCCCCAACTGCATAGGTGCTGTCGACGGCAAACATGTGAGAGTGCTGAAGCCACCGCGATCAGGATCACGCTTCTTTAATTATAAGAAGTATTTTTCTGTGGTCCTGATGGCGGTGGCTGATGCACATAACAAATTTGTTGCCATCGACGTTGGTGCTTATGGCAGTTCTGGGGACTCTCGGGTGTTGCAATCATCACAGATTGGACTGCAAATTCTTCGAGATGGCGGAACGCTCCCAGCCCCAAGACCTTTGCCAGGTTCCACACATCCAGTACCCTTTGTGATGGTATCGGATGAGGCGTTTCCCTTAAAGACCAACCTGCTGCGCCAATACCCACGAAGAGCACTGGATGACCGGCGGAGGATTTTTAATTATCGGCTTACCTGTGCACGCAGATATGTGGAATGCACCTTCGGGATCATGTGTAGTCAGTGGAGGATATTTCACACTGCCATCCAGTTAGATCCAGAGACCGTTGACACTGTAATAAAGGCATGCTGTGTACTCCACAACTAGCTCGTGATTACACCACGGACGTAGATGTGGAGTACGAGCTGTCAGAATTAATTGGAGTTGACAACTTGGGTCAAGGAAGGAAATCCAACTCGGGTGTGCGTGTGCGAGAAACCTTCACTGACTACTTCATGAGTCCTGAAGGTGCCGTGCACTGGCAATACTCCTGTGCCGGTGTTGAGCAGCCTGAACAGCAGAGAAGATCTGATGCCTAACCAAAAAGCATCAAGCCCGTTTTTCTGAACAGATATTTCCAATTAAGAGACACTTGGTGGCATCCTCGAAATTCTAAAGTTGTAAGGTCTGGTGATTTCCCCCGGCCATTGCCCCTACCCCCCGCTTTAACTCCTGGCTGTGTTTTCTTTTAGCTCAGGAGCACCGTGAGTCCAATGGAAGAAGCTGCCTCCATCGTTACCGGTATCACCCAAAATCACTTTTTTATTATTCTTTATATTATATCTCTATATTATTATTATTTAATCACTTATTATTATTATTATATTATTATTATTATTATTATAAATCACAACCATGTGACCCCGACATGCCATCGCCGGTGTCACCCATTTCCACGTTAATGTGACCCCGACATTCCCTCGCCGGGTGTCACCCACCTATCACCAGACCACCATCACATAATCTTCCAATGAAGGGGATGTTATAAACCAAAAAAAAAGTTAATAAATATTTACTTTGATTTAAATGTAAAATACTGTCTCCATTAGTTTTTGACTCTTTCTCACTTACACTTTTTTTGATCCCATTACCCACAGTACCCAAACTGTAATGCAGCATATACTAATTTTTATTTTTACAAAATAAGCACAGACACCGTATATGGAAAAATATTAGGACAAACATTGTCCAACAATAACGAGCAACCGTGTATGTTTTAACAACCTGTCAACAGGACAGGGGAGGTGGGGTGGTTTGGGAGGGCTGGGCTGGTTGGTGGTGAATAAAGTGCTCAAAACTTGTGGTACTCCGGCTCATACCCAAACCTGGGAAACAACTCTTGTGACGAGATGCTACTACTGGTGGAAATAGCATGTTGGCCACTAGTTGCAGGTGCTAGTGTGCGGCCATAATTGTAGCCTTCAGCTGCATCGGGCCTGTATGATGCCGCCTGCCCAAAACGCTGCGATGCAGCTGCTGGTGGTGGTGAAGGCCCACTTTGGGAATTAAAAATATTAGGAATCCCGTTATTATAGCTGATGACGGGGGTATAGGGGAAGGGATGTCAACAGCCATTAAAATTAAATTTACTGCTGACATGACAATGTTCTGCTTCTCCCGTGGCATGGATCTTAGACGGTCGGCTACACATGAGCCGAATTTGTCCAGCTCATCCTGCTTCGACGAATTGTCGATCAGACTGAGGGTTCGACTAGTGAGTGCTTCAGTCACACTAGACGAAGTCTCTATCTGTGTTCCCTTCTTGGGTGCCGCTCTTCTCAATGTCACGGGACAGGCTGAAACAGCCCCCATCCCAGTGAGCCTTGACACACCACCAGCAGTGCTTGACGCAGTGCCAGAGGCAGGAGCAGCATCACTAGACATCGATACTACTTCCACTGCAATCGATGCTGCTTCCACCGCAGGGGATGCTGTCCCAGGTTCCGACAAAGAGGATGACACAGCGGATGAAGGCTTGTCAACCTGAGGATCTGGGGAGTTGCACAAGGAACTTCCTCAACATCATCTTCAAGACCCTGCTCCGGGCTGTTGCCCTCATAGACCGGTGGCGTTTGTGCCCTTATATTGCCGTCAGTTCTGTGGAAGGAATAAAAAAGGCATGTTAATAAAAGACAATGTGAAAATTGGAGATAAAAACAAATTTATATATCATTTACCTCTGCAAATTCCTGCTGGATAAAATGAACTGCAGCTGTTCTGCATACAGCAACATCCTCTAGGTGGCAAGCTCCCACTTTGTGTCCTCTGGGACTTAATGAACCTGTCTCTGACTGATCTCCACCTTTTCTTGACATCTTCCACTGAAATGGAAAAAGAAAAAAAAAATTATTTCCAAAATCTAGATTTCCAAAAAGTACACAACTTAAAAGTAATAAATACTTACAAATCAGTTTTTGTCCCGCTTTTGGTAGCTGTGGCCACTGTGGATACAGTTCAGCCACAATGGCCGGCCAGGCATCCCGTTTTGTAGCTGACCCTTATATTCCTCACTGGCGCGGTCCTATACGACCGGATATTTCTCAATCTACAATGTTAAAATTCCAAGTAAATAAATGTTATCCCAAAAATTATGGAATAATATATATATATATATACTATATATATATACACACTGAAACACACATGCAAAAATGATGTTGATATGTATGCATCCATGTACACATGTGTGCACACAAACACACAACCCTCCCTACATGGCTCTTTCAACAGAATCTCCATTAAAATTCCTGATGATATTGTATACACATTCTGGAGAAACTGATAAACACATATGCAAACATAACGGGCGGACACGACGCAGAAAGCAAAGATGTATTTGCCAGTCGAAAATTATATTTTTTCCCACAATTTCTGCATTTCCCATGGTTAACAGGATAAATTGGACCACAAAAGTTGTTGACCAATTGTCCTGAGTACACAAAAACTACATATGTGTGGGTACACCAAGGTTTGGTCGCATGGCAGAGCTTGGAAGGGAAGGAGCACAGTTTGACTTTTTAAAAGCAGAATTGCATGTAATTACGATCAGACGGCAGGTCGCATTTGCAGAGCCCCTGATGGGCCTAAACAGTGAAAATTCACAATTATAACTGCAAATCTTACCAAGACACACCCCCAACCATAACCCCAACCCTAACCATAACTCTAACACCAACCATAACCCTAACCATAAACCTAACCCCAACCCTAACCATAAACCTAACACCAACCATAACCCTAACCATAAACCTAACCCCAACCCTAACCCTAACACCAACCATAACCCTAACCATAAACCTAACCCCAACCCTAAACATCACCCTAACCATAGCCCCAACCCTAGCCATAACACTTCCGCAAAAATCATAACAGAACCTGACATGATATGACATATGGTTTACATACAGTAAACCATGTAATATCAAAACGATTTTGGTATGTCAGGGTGTAATAAATGCAGTCGCTTGTGTTTGCAAAATATTGGAACTGTAGGGTTTAAATTTAAGGCAATAAATAAAGAAAAAATTTGCGTGGACTCCCGCGCAATTTTCTCCGCCAGAGTGGGAAAGCCAGTGAGTGAGGGCAGATATTAATAGCCTACAGAGGGTCCATTGTTTTTTGACCCCCCAAGGCTAAAAAAAAATCTGCCCCCAGCCACCCCAGAAAAGGCAGACCCCGCTGCAGAAGTACGAACACCGGAGGAGGAAGAAAACCCACAGGCTACTGTGGTACCCAGGGGGTTCAGTGGGTGCGTGTCTTTGTAAGGCAAAAAATGCTGGTAGTGACGGCCTCTATATCATTTTATTTAAGGTAAAAAGGCCACGTCAAAACAGAAAAACAGGGCATGTCCATTATGCAGGGAAACCCTCCCTAGAACATATGGGAAGCGAATCTGTCGCTCATGTATTAATAAAACAGTGGCCGAGGAATCACCGTCCCTGCTCCAGAGCATAAAAACCATCATTCAAGATGAGGTGAAGATAACTGTGAAGGAGCAGTTAAAGCAGCATACTGCATTCAGCTCTGGAAAACCCACACCTCCCCCTCCTCCTACAGAAATCCAAAGTCCTGATGGATGTAGATTCAGAGGAAGAACCGGGAGAAGTAGCCCCCTCTGACTCAGATCTGGACTCCTCTGACAAGGAATATGGCCACCCTTATTTTTTATCCGAAGATATCGGAAAATTACTCAAGCTGGTCAGGTCCGCTATGGGGGTCGAAACGCCCAGAGAGCAACGCACGGTTCAGGATTCCATGTTTAGTAACTTGGAGGGGAAAAAGCGCAGGGTTTTTCCCTTTCATGGCAATCTGCTGAATTTAATTAAAAGTGAGTGGAAGAAGCCTAACAAAAAGATGTCCGTCCCACAGACGCTAAAACACAAATACCTGTTTGATGAGGAGGTCTGTGAAAAATGGGAAAAAGCTCCTAGACTGGATGTGGCTATCGCCAGTACGTCTAGAGGAATAGCCCTACCATTCGAGGACATGGGTGCTTTAAAAGATCCCCTCGACAAAAAAGCCATTGCCTTTCTAAAATCTGCTTGGGAGGCATCAGCATGGTCATTTAAACCAGGGATAGCCGCCACTTGCACAGCTCGTGCTATGGTCAAGTGGCTGGAAGAATTAAGTGAACAGATAAAAAACAAATGCCCGAGAGAGAGGCTATTGGAGGCAATACCTTCCTTATAAAAAGCGGCGAGATTCCTAGCGGACGCAGCAGTTGACTCCGTTCAATGTGCCGCCCATGCATGCACCCTGTCTAATTCAGGCCGCAGGGCACTATGGCTAAAAAATCTGAGCTGCAGACTTTCAATCAAAAGTAATACTCTTTGCAGTCCCTTGTGAGGGTCAGTACCTCTTCGGAAAGGCGTTAGATGAAATTTTGGAGAAAGCGTCAGATATGAGAAACAGTTCCCACCCTTCTCTAGACGCCGTTGGGGTGATGCTCGCTCGTCCTTTCGAGGATCAGGGAATAGATGAGGCTGGGGTCGCTCAGAGGACAGGTCCATGTGAGTATGTGCGGGGTGTGTGGTCTGTGTCGGGGTGTGATTTATGCTCCCATTGCAGCATAGGACAGAGGTTGAATGCTGGACTGATTGAGAGAAAATCGATTAACCCTTGCAGGAGCAACCCCAGACCGTGTGTGTTGGTCCATTTGTGACAATTGGTGGCAGCGGTGGGATAGAATTTATTTCTATTAGAGCATTAGTGCATGGTGTAAGCAAATACTCCCTGTACTAAAGAATTGGTCTCCTTGTGAGGAGTGCACCAGTTCTACAAGGTTCAACTCAGTGTTTATTTGGACATACTTGCAAACAGTTTCCCTTCCCCGTTTTTCTTTTCTATCTTTTATTTGGCAAGGGCTGTTCATTGATATGGCAGCCCAGTACAAGAAGCAGAGCAAAGAGGCTCTGATCGACCTCTGTGAGCAGAGAGGAATAGAGACGGCTGACAAATCCAAGGAACTGCTGATACGTGCCTTGGCCGAGCAGGACATAGAGCAAAATACTGAAGCTTCCGGGCAAAGAGAGAGTCCACCTCAGAGAGACCCAGCAATGCCAGCTCTTGCACCGGAGATACCTGATGCAGGTGCCAGTAATGCCAGTACTGCGGAGCCTATGGACTCTACTTTACAAATGGACTTACAACAGCTGGGAACAAGTGATCCCAATCTGCGTATGCAGCTTATGCTACAGTATCGACAGGCTGCTGCTGCAGAACGCCAAGCTGAGAGGGAGGCTGCAGAACGCCAGGAGGAGAGAGAGGCTGCAGAACGCCAGGCTGAAAGAGAAGCTGCTGCTGCAGAACGCCAGGCCGAGAGAGCTTTCAAGTTTCAGATGGCTCAAATAGAGAGAGGTAACAGTCCGCAGCTGACCTCTCTCCAGGACATAAATTATTGGAGACCACGTTTGGAAACCTTCCATGTGTTGGAGAAGGATATGGACTTAGATACTTTCCTTCGGGGGTTTGAAAAAACCTGCAGGCAATACCATCTACCCAGTGATCAGTGGGCGCAGTATCTAACCCCAGGGTTGAGAGGCAGAGCCCTGGAAGTTTTTGCTGGACTCCCACCAGAGCTAGATGGGAACTATGAGGCCATAAAGGAGACTCTGATCAGGAAGTACAACTTCACCCAGAAGTGTATCGGAGGAAGTTCCGGAATCTACAACGTGGATCAACGGACAGCTATGTGGATGTTGTGAGCACCTTGAGGACCACGCTCCACCTATGGATAAGGGGACTTTCTGTTAACACTTTTGAGGACTTAACGTATCTTATGGTCAAGGATAAATTTCTTCATATGTGCCCCATGGATGTACGACAATTTGTGTGTGATTGGGAGCCATGAACTGCGGATCAGGCTGCAAGGATTGCTGACTGCTATGTGGCTAACAGGATGCCTGAGGTGCGGAAGCCATCGGGATTCAACTGGAGGGGAGGTAAGCCAAACAGGGACCCTTCTCCCTCTGCCGGCCGATCACCAGTGCTGTCCAAGCCCACCTCCTATGGGGTCCCGGGAATAGACATTCTCTAGGCGATACATGCCAATGCTTCTCCTGCAACAAAATGGGACATGTTAGCGCTGTCTGCCCTGATAGGGACAACCGCCCAACTACCACACCAAAGCCATCTGGGTCCCTACGTGCTGTCCTGTTTGAGGCCGGCTCTGATGTGAGGACCAATGAGAACTGTCAATCTGTCAATGTTGGCAATAAAGTCACCATTGGTATCAGAGACACTGGGGCAGAGGTGACTCTGGTGCGCCCAGAAATGGTAACCCCTGCGAATATCATACCAGGAAAGACTATGTCTATAACCCGAATTGGGGGTGTCAGCCCTGCCGTGCCCATGGCCCGTGTGTACCTGGACTGGAGAGCAGGGAAAGCACTGAGAGAAGTGGGAGTATCAGAGGCTATTCCCACCAATGTGTTGCTAGGCACAGACTTGGGGAGGATGGTGTCCCACTATATCCCTCCCTTACAAATAAATGCTACAGAGAAGGTGGAAGAAAGCGACCTACCTGAGATCCCATGCGAGGAGGGAAAATGTAACAATGCACAGCAATGTACGTATGTGGCCGCTGTGACTCGGAGTCAGGCTGCGGCTCAGACTCAACCCCAGAGATTAGAGGATGAGGCTCAAATAGAACTGCCTGAACCGGGGTGGCCATACTGTGGCCCAGGAACCTCCTCTCATGGCAGACCCAACAAGGTCCCTGATAACTGACACTGACGACTCAGCTTCAGACCAGGGCATGGCAGTCACACTAGGCCAGGGGCAGCAGACTGAGAGTCAGAGCTTCCAGGAGGCCCTGGGGACAGATATCAGTCTGAAGAAGCTCAGATGTCTTGCAGACCAACCCCCCACTGCTTCTGACAAAGAGAGAATATACTGGGAGCAGGGCAGACTGTATAAAGAGACTCTCCCCATGGATACTGCAGAACCTTGGGACTGTGAAAAGAAGCTGGTCGTCCCTTATCCATTTAGGGAAAAATTATTGAGAATTGCTCATGAAATTCCTTTGGCTGGGCACCTTGGAGTACAAAAGAATAAAGCTCGTCTGACACATAACTTTTATTGGCCCAAAATGAGGACAGATATAGCCAACTACTGTCGATCCTGCGCAGTTTGTCAGAGAGTTGGGAAGTCTGGGGATATACAGAAAGCCCCATTGAAACCTCTGCCAGTAATGGATGAGCCCTTCCAGCGAGTGGCTGTGGATATCATAGGGCCACTTGCAATTCCTAGCAGCTCTGGCAAAAGGTACATCCTCACAGTGGGGGACTATGCCACACGATATCCGAAAGCTGTGGCGCTGTCCTCCATCCGAGCAAAGTGGCGGATGCTATATTGACTGTTTTCTCTCGTGTGGGTTTCCCCAGGGAAATGTTAACTGATCAGGGAACCCAATTCATGTCTGATCTGATGGAAAGCCTCTGCGAAAAAATACAAGACAGCATTTTGTGGCTAGCGCCTATCATCCAAAACCAACGGACTCTGCGAGCATTTTAACGGAACAATAAAACAAATGCTCAAAATGCTGGTGGAGACTGAAGGGAGAGACTGGGAGTGGTACCTCCCCCATCTGTTGTTTGCATACAGAGGTACCCCAGGCGTCTACAGGATTCTCCCCTGACCCCAAAACTACGGGCGTCTCGGTGGTCGAATATGTACTGCGACTCAGAGAAAGAATGCAAAAACTGAGCAACCTGGCCCATGAGAACGTGACCCAGGCCCAAATCAACCAGAAAGGCTGGTACGACCGTAATGCCAGACTGAGGGCCTATAGGAGGGGCAGAAGGTTTGGGTGTTGGTCCCTATGTTACAGAATAAACTGCAGGCCGCATGGGAGGGACCATACACTGTACACAAGCTGCTAAATGATGTTAACTATGTGGTGACCCTAGATAAGCATGCAAAGCATCAGAAAGTATTCCATGTAAATATGTTGAAGGCTCATCATGACAGGGAGGCCTGTGTGTTGCCTGTCTGTAGCCTGCCTGAAGAAGGAGAGGCTGATCTGTTACTAGATGTGGGCGCTGGGACTCAGTATATGGAGTCCCTGGAGTCAGCAGAGTTTAACCCTGAGCTATCCCACAGAGGTCTGAGCTGATGGGGTGCTCAGCGACTTCACAGAAGTCTTCACAGGGAAACCTGGGAGGACGCACTTAGCCACTCACCATATAGACACCGGTACCAATCGCCCAGTATGGCAGTCTGCATACCAGGTGTCAGCAGATGTGAAATCACACATGGTTCTTGTCCTGAAAAAGGACCGTACTACCCGGTTCTGTGTAGACTATAGTAAACTAAATCTGTTGACTACATGTGAGGTCTACCGCATGCCGAGGATAGACGAGCTGTAGAGTAGCTGGCTAATGCATCGTACCTCACTATCAGGGACTTAAGTAGGGGATACTAGCAGATACCCCTGATCCAAGAAGCTCAAGAGGGGTCTGCCTTTATAATGCCATTCGGGCTGTTTGAGTTTCTAGTGATGCCAGTTGGTATGGAAAATACCCCTGTGTCACGCTGTCTCTGCATACAGGAGGACCGGGGTCTATGCTGACCCTAAGCTGGGGTCCTGACTAATCCCTCTACCTGGAGGTACTGTTGATGGTACAGAGGTCCAGGCCGCCAGCGTAACCCTATCTCCTGTGAATCCCTGACCACTGTAATCTAGTCCTGAGAAGGACCCTGATTACCACCACAGGGAATGGGAAGGTAACTGCCTACACACAGTATAAGACGAACGAGACAGTACAAGGGGTAAAATAAAAGACACCTTGCATACAAAACTACCACTACAGAGGGAACACCAACGGGTAAGGAGATAAATAATAAAGCGAGGAGAGGAGAAAACCACAACAGGTACTCTTAGCTTTAGACTTCTCAATATGATCCGCCTGCTGGTCTGCATGAATGCTTTCACCGACACTTCCCTAGCAGACAGGCAGGTATTTGAAGGAATCCAATTATCGCAACATTAATTGCAGCTGAGCGAGGCTGGTCTTGTCCAGCACAGAGAGAGGGAGAATTAACTCTCTCACTGCCGAAAAACACCCAGCAGCAGAAACTCAGCTGTGAGAAGTCAGGGTGTGCAATCGCGACATCTTCGCAGCGACACACCCGTGACAGTACCCCCCCTTCTACGAGGGGCCTCCGGACCCTCAGGGCCGGGTTTATCTGGGTGCGTAGTGTGGAAGGCCCGAACCAATCGGTCTGCGTTAATATCCGACGCAGGAACCCACGTCCTCTCCTCAGGACCATACCCCCTCCAATGAACAAGGTACTGAAGGGACCGGCGATTCAGACGTGAATCAATGACTCTCGACACCTGGAAACTCCAAGTTACCATTGACCACCACAGGAGGAGGAAGTAAAGGTGAAGGTATCACCGGCGCCACATACCTCTTAAGCAACGATCTGTGGAACACATTATGAATTTTAAATGTGGGAAGAAGGTCAAGACGGAATGCAACCGGATTAATTATAGAACTGATCTTGTATGGCCCGATGAACCTGGGACCCAGTTTCCAGGAGGGAACCTTAAGTTTTATATTCTTGGTAGACAACCATACCAGATCGTTCACACTTAGGTCCGGACCAGACACTCTCCTCCTATCAGCCATACGTTTGTATCGGTTCCCCATAGTACTCAGATTATTCAGCACTCCTCTCCACACTGAAGCAAGTGACGACGAAAATCGTTCCTCCTCGGGAACCCCAGAAGAGCCCCCCCTATTGAAGGTACAAAACTGGGGGTGAAAACCATATGCCCCAAAAAACGGGGACTTACCAGTGGACTCGCTCCACCTATTATTTAGAGCAAACTCCGCCAGAGGCAAGAAAGAAGCCCAGTCCTCCTGGTTCTCTGACACAAAACACCGGAGATATGTCTCCAAGCTCTGGTTCAGACACTCTGTCTGACCATTGGTCTGCGGGTGAAAAGCCGATGAAAATGACAACTGCATCCCCCGCCGTGTACAAAATGCTTTCCAGAATTTGGACACAAACTGAGACCCCCGATCCGACACCACATTGGAGGGTACCCGTGAAGTCTTACAATCTCCCCAATAAACACCTGCGCAAGAGTTTTAGCATTAGGAAGAGCAGGAAGAGCGATAAAATGTGCCATCTTGCTGAACCTGTCCACCACAACGAGTATGACTGTTTTACCGAAGATGGCGGGAGGTCCGTAATGAAGTCCATAGACAGATGAGTCCACGGACGCTCCGGGATCTTCAAAGGTAAGAGGGTCCCAGACGGACGGGTATGTGGGGTCTTAGAGCGCGCACAAACCTCGCAGGACGCGACAAAAGTTACCACCTCTCTATGTAAGTTAGGCCACCAAAACCGGCGCGAGAGAAGATCCTCAGTTGCTTTACTCCCTGGGTGTCCTGCCAAAGCTGAATTATGGTGTGCCTCGATCACCTTTTGTCGCAACTGATTTGGAACAAACAGTCTCCCTGGAGGTCCTACAGGGGCGTCCCCCTGAGCCTCCAATACCTCCTCCTCAAGCTCAGAGCATACTGCCGACAACACCACACCCTCCTGAAGGACCGGAACCGGGTCCTCCGTATTCCCAGCCCCTGGGAAACAGCGAGATAAGGCATCCGCCTTAACATTTTTTGACCCAGGACGATATGTGACGACAAAATTAAACCTGGTAAAAAACAACGACCACCTAGCTTGTCTGGGATTCAGACGTTTAGCGGACTCTAAATATAGCAAGTTTTTGTGATCGGTAATGACGGTGACCGGGTGGACTGCCCCCTCCAAAAAATGACGCCACTCCTCAAAAGCTAACTTAATGGCCAAGAGTTCCCTATTGCCGACATCATAATTCCTCTCCGCGGACGACAATTTTTTAGAGAAGAAGGCGCACGGATGCCATTTACCAGGGGACGAACCTTGTGACAATACTGCTCCCACCCCTACCTCGGAAGCGTCCACCTCAACAATGAACGGCTGTGACGCATCAGGCTGAATAAGTATGGGTGCTGAAGCAAAACATTTTTTCAAGGAAGAAAACGCTTGACAAGCCTTGTCAGACCACTTTGAAAAATCCGTCCCTTTTTTAGTCATGTCTGTGAGAGGTTTAACTATGGACGAAAAATTACGAATGAATTTCCGGTAGTAGTTAGCAAACCCCAAGAAACGTTGTAATGCCTTAAGATCCTCTGGCAGATCCCACTCAAGAACTGCCCGCACTTTCCCAGGGTCCATACGAAAACCGGATGCTGACACCAGGAATCCTAAAAACTGAAGTTCCTGTACGGCGAACACACACTTCTCCCATTTGGCGTACAGTTTATTATCCCGCAAGATCTGTAACACCTGCCTAACATGCTCCTGATGAGACACAAGATCCGGCGAGTAAATTAAAATATCATCCAGATATATGACCAAAACTGTCCCATTAGGTGGCGAAATATGTCATTTACAAAGTGTTGAAACACCGCCGGGGCAATACTCAGACCAAATGGCATAACAAGGTTCTCATAATGCCCTTCCGGAGTGTTAAACGCCATCTTCCACTCATCCCCCTCCTTCATCCTAATCAGATTGTACGCCCCCCTGAGATCCAACTTAGAGAACCATTTGGCACCCACGATCTGATTGAAGAGATCGGGAATAAGTGGGAGCGGATACGGATCTCGGACCTAATCCGATTAAGCTCACGGAAATCCAGGCAAGGGCGTAGGCCTCCATCTTTTTTCTTCACAAAGAAGAACCCCGCGGCCACCGGGGAAGATGAAGGTCTAATATGCCCCTTAGCCAGACTCTCTGAAATATAATCCTTCATGGCCTGTCTCTCAGGACCAGAAAGGTTATACAACCTAGATTTCGGTAATTTGGCCCCAGGGAGCAAGTTAACAGCACAGTCATATTCGCGATGAGGAGGTAGTTCTTGACACCCTTTCTCTGAGAATACATCCTCAAAGTCCACCAGAAATGGAGGTAAGGCCCTAGGAGCGACCGCACCAATGACCGTTTTCATGCAGTTTTTATTACAGAATTCACTCCATTGGCTTATCTCTCTGGATTGCCAATTAATAACCGGGTTATGCTTAGTTAACCAAGGAAGGCCCAGCACTATAGGAGTAGGAAGACCCTCCAACACATAACAAGACAACAGTTCTTTATGTAACGCCCCCACTTGACGATCTATGTTATGCACTGCTTGCAAAAAACTTCCCTGACCGAGAGGTCTGGCGTCGATCGAGAATATGGGGACGGGTTTAGCCAACACACTCAATCGCATACCTTGAACCCGGGCAAAGCGAGCATCCACCAGATTAGCCCCGGCCCCACTATCCAGAAGAACAGATATCCTCTCAGTTCTCGCACCCACCACCACCTCCGCCGGTACGAGAAACTGAGACGAATTTAGGGACAAAATACTTACTCCCAGATTGCCGTCCACCACACAATCTGGGATCAATAGTTTTCCGGCGACTTCTCACTCTGCAAAGGAGGGATGGACACCCCCCAATAAAATGTCCCTTTTTCCCACAGAAGAAACAACTTCTCGTTTTGTGGCGCCCCACCGATCCCCTCCCCCGGAATGATGTCCCTCCAAATTGCATAGGCTCCTCTGGACTGACCAGGGGAACCTCCGTATAAGGCACCCTTGAGGAAGGTGGAGTCATCACAGGGGGCGAAGTTACCCCGCACCTCTCCCGAAGACGTCTGTCAATACGAATAGCAAGGGCCATAGCGGCTTCCAGTGACGTGGGAGGGTCATACTGTGCCAGCACATCCTTTAATTTGTCAGATAACCCTTGACAAAACTGGCTCCTAAGAGCCGGGTCATTCCACTGGGTGTCCGTGGCCCACCTACGGAACTCCGAACAGAATTCCTCCGCCGGACGATCTCCCTGCTGTATCCTACGTAACTTAGATTCAGCAAGGGAGACCCGATCCGGGTCATCATATACAAGACCCAGAGCTGCAAAAAACCTATCCACTGACTGAAGAGCTGGGGCGCCCGGGGGAGAGCGAATGCCCAGGATTGGGGGTCTCCTTGTAGGAGCGAGATGACAATCCCCACCCTTTGTTCTTCACTCCAGATGACCGAGGTCGCAGCCGAAAGTACAATTTACGTGCCTCCCGGAAAGCAAAAAACTTGTTCCGGCCCCCAGTGAATCTGTCAGGGAGAGCTACTTTAGGTTCAGGTCCGGCCTGCTCCGGGGGTACAAAACCTTGGACTTAACGTCCGCCAGCTCCATGGACAAACTCTGCAACTGCCGAGCTAGACTGACTACTGGATCCATGGTGACTGGAGAAAATCTTTATTGGTCGGTGAAAATTCACGCTGTCTCTGCATACAGGAGGACCGGGGTCTATGCTGACCCTAAGCTGGGGTCCTGACTAATCCCTCTACCTGGAGGTACTGTTGATGGTACAGAGGTCCAGGCCGCCAGCGTAACCCTATCTCCTGTGAATCCCTGACCAATGTAATCTAGTCCTGAGAAGGACCCTGATTACCACCACAGGGAATGGGAAGGTAACTGCCTACACACAGTATAAGACGAACGAGACAGTACAAGGGGTAAAATAAAAGACACCTTGCATACAAAACTACCACTACAGAGGGAACACTAACGGGTAAGGAGATAAATAATAAAGCGAGGAGAGGAGAAAACCACAACAGGTACTCTTAGCTTTAGACTTCTCAATATGATCCGCTCTGCTGGTCTGCATGAATGCTTTCACCGACACTTCCCTAGCAGACAGGCAGGTATTTGAAGGAATCCAATTATCGCAACATTAATTGCAGCTGAGCGAGGCTGGTTTTGTCCAGCACAGAGAGAGGGAGAATTAACTCTCTCACTGCCGAAAAACACCCAGCAGCAGAAACTCAGCTGTGAGAAGTCAGGGTGTGCAATCGCGACGATCTTCGCAGCGACACACCCGTGACACCCTGCCACCTTCCAGAGGTTGGTTAATCATTTATTGGAAGGATTTGATGGATTTGCCGATGCCTATCTCGCCAAGGTGGGGCAGAACCAGATACGCGCTTGGGAGCTGACCTGTAAGTCAACCCTCATGCACGTTCATAAGGAGGGAGGTGTAGTGAAATATGTATATGTATGCATATACTGTATATGACCAGCAGTAAGTGACGTTTCTCTTAGGCTGCAGCTCTCCACACAGGTCATGACCTCATGTTAGCCTGACTGGCAGTCACCTAGTCTCCAATCTCTCCAAGGTGCCTTCCTGAGAGCACATAGAATTGGAGCATTTCACACCTTCTGGCTCTTTTGAAGTTAGATGCCAATTGCTAGATATCTATGAGAAAGTTTACACCAGAGTTTCAGTGAGAAAATAATGTATTCATTGGTAGCATGGCATGGTCCACTCACAAACCATCAATTAGATTATTATAATAAGAGGCTGGTCTAGAAATTGGATTCCCAATTCATATCTATATATTAGACTTCCTCAAAAAAACTTTGTCACATATGGGGGCAGCCAAGCTGGTGTGATCATCTCATATTCCCCCCTCCCTCGGGGACAGAGTACCAGAATGCAATGTTCGATATTTCTGTAAGTTTTTCTCCCTGTTATTTTATACTGTTTTGCATATTTGTATGTCCCTTGTTATTTCCATTTTTATATCCCTTTTATTGTAAGCACTGTACCTTTTATATTAAAGCTTTAAACTTTAATAAGTCTGAACCTTGTTGCTCTAAAGAATCCATAGCCTTAGAAGTGTGTGCTCCTGGTGATTGGCACATAGTAGTAATATTTCTGGGACTCATCGCCCGTGTGTTCGATGAGTGGTGGCAGCGTGTATGAGCGGGGTGTGTGGTCTGTGTCGGGGTGTGATTTATGCTCCCATTGCAGCATAGGACAGAGGTTGAATGCTGGACTGAGTGAGAGGAGATAGATTAACTCTTGCAGGCGCAACCCCAGACAGTGTGTGCTGGTCCATTCGTGACACACACCCCAAACATCAATGATGCCAGAAGTCCGGTGGGGGGAAGACTTCGATATTTTCTCCACAAATGCATGGCTCAGACGCATGTCTATCTTGGACCCATGTATCCTCCCAGATATCTCAATTATCCTGCACCAGGGCCCAGTACTACATCCTCAAGTGCACAGACTCCATCTCACCGCCTGGATCTTGAGAGGGGACTCCTACTAGCAAAAGATTTTTCAAACCCTTTAGTGACCACTTTTCTCGCTAGTAGGAAGAAGATAACATCGGACAAGTACCAAAAAATATGGGAAAAATTCCTGGAGTTTTCGGGACGACAGTTGTCCAATACGAGTCAAGAAGTCCCGGTAAACGAAATTCTAGAATTCCTTCAAAGAGGGCTGGAAAGAGGGTTATCTACTAACACCCTAAAAGTGCAAGTCTCTGCCCTGGGTGCATTGTTTGACCAAAAACTTGCGGCTCACCGTTGGGTGTACAGGTTCATCCGAGCCTCCTTTGCAGCCAGACCCTCAAAATCACTACCGAAGGTAGCTCCCTGGGATCTAAATTTAGTTTTAAATGCCCTAACTTCTCCTCCTTTCGAGCCTCTTACTTCTATTTCAGTAAATGCCTTGACGCTGAAAACAGTGCTCCTGGTTGCCCTGACGTTAGTTCGGCGTATCTGCGAGCTGCAAGCTATCTCTGTGAATCCCCCATATACTACCTTTCTGGAGGACAGAGTAATCATAAGAACTGACCCGGCCTTCCTTCCGAAGGTCAATTCAAAATTTCACAGGGACCAGGAAATAATTTTGCCCTCATTTTGTGCCAACCCAAAATCCCAGGGAGACCAAACCTTCCATTGTCTAGATGTCAGACGTTGCCTACTCCAATATATAGAAATCTCAAAATCATGGCGGCAGTCATTAGCCGTTTTTCTCTCCTTCCAGGGGACAAACGGGGGAAAAAAGCTTCAAAATCTTACTCTTCCTCAGTTCAGACTCCCCCACGGGGTATAACGGCTCACTCTACTAGAGCCATAGCCACATCGTGGGCTGAAAGGGCGAATGCGTCTGTAGAACAAAATTGCAGAGCAGCAGTATGGTCTTCACCCTCCACTTTCTTCCGCCACTATAGGCTAGATCTAGGACTCTCAAATCTGGCCTTTGGTAGAAAGGTGTTATCTGCTGTTGTCCCACCCTAGAGGTCTCTTCTATTTCATTATCTCATGTGCGGTGCTGTCATGGGGAAGGGACAAAATGATAATTACTTACCGGTAATTTGATTTTCCAGTGATGACAGCACCGCATTAATTCCCGCCCTATCTTGGTGATGGTTGTGTGATGCACAAAATATTATTATTATTTATTTATATAGTGCCATTGATTCCATGGTGCTGTACATGAGAAGGGGTTACATACAGATTACAGATATCACTTACGGTAAACAAACTAACAATGACAGACCGATATAGAGGTGAGAGAGGACCCTGCCCTTGCGGGCTTACATTGTACAGGATGGTGGGGAAGGAGACAGTAGGTTGGGGGGTTGCAGCAGCTCCAGTGATTGTGAGGCGGTAGCTCCAGTAGTGGTGAGGAGGCAGCGGGGATCATTGCAGGCTGTAAGCTTTCCTGAAGAGGTGGGTTTTCTGGTTCCGTCTGAAGGATCCGAGTGTGGTTGATAGCCGGACGTGTTGGGGCAAAGAATTCCAGAGAATGGGGGCTATTCGGGAGAAGTCTTGGAGGCGGTTAGGTGAGGAGCGAATAAGTGTGGAGGAGAGAAGGAGGTCTTTGGAGGATTGGAGATTACGTGAGGGAAGATATCGGGAGATTAGTTCAGAGATATATGGAGGAGACAGGTTATAGATGGCCTTGTAGGTCATTATTAGTAATTTGAATTGAATACGCTGAGGGAGAGGGAGCCAGTGGAGAGATTTGCAGAGGGGAGAAGCGGAGGAGTAGAGAGAGATGAATTAGTCGGGCAGCAGAGTTAAGGATAGACTGGAGAGGTGCGAGGGTGTTAGCAGGGAGGCCACAGAAAAGGATGTTGCAGTAGTCGAGACGGGAGATGATGAGGGCGTGCACAAGCATTTTAGTAGAGTGAGGGTTGAGGAAGGGACGGATTCTGGAAATATTTTTAAGCTGGAGGCGGCAGGATGTGGAGAGAGCTTGGATGTGCGGTTTGAAGGACAGTGCAGTGTTGTGAATGTTTTGGAAATGAATTCTGAGCAGAAGCTCCCTTGGTGGTTACAAACAGTACTGAACCATTCAATGAGGATTGGCAATCAGGAGTTACAGACTGGCTTGATATAAGGGAGGTTCCCTCCCATCATGGTTGCCGGTGATCAATTGTTCTTGTCTCAACTGTGGTTCCTGGTTCACTTGGAAGCTTGCTGAGTCTTGCCTCTTCTTCTGCTTTCAGATAAGATATTTTCTGTTTTTGTTTTTGTGCTTACCATTTGCATATTTCTCTGCATTTCTGTGAGGTTAGCCAGGTTCCCCCCGGGGGGCTTGGGCTCCTCTCAGTTCTGCTGGAGCCACTGTTATTTGTTCATTTGCCTTTTCCAGTTTTTTCAGTGGCTGCGGCTTAGTTTTGTTACACCAGATAACTCATTTAGGTGGTAGAGGTCGTGTGATCTCAGGTGTTTTTGCAATCAGTAGCGTTGGCATTTTTTAGGGTTTTTTTGGATTGCAGTGAGTATCCTTTCTATCCTTTTCTGTCTAGGCAGATTGGGCTCCAGCGTTTGCTCATACTATTTTCTGTCTGTGTCTGTATTTCCTCTTGTCTAACCGCCATTACATGTTTGGGGGCTTCCTATGTTCTTTGGGGATCTGCTCCGGGGCAGATAGATTTCCTCTTTCTATCTTTAGGTGTAGTTAATCTCTCAGGCTGTGAAGAGGCGTCTAGGACCAACGTAGGAACGCTCCACGGCTGCCTTTAGTTGTGGTGGTTAGTCAGGGTACTGCAATCCAATAGATTCCAACCTCTCTGGTGTATTGCCGTTTTTGCCTGCTCTCCTCAGCTACCAAAACATAACAGTGCAGAGTCAAAGGTTACTCCAATGCAGCGGACCTCCAGTACGGGGGAAAGAGTGATGTTGTCAATTGTTATAGATAGGTCAGGTAAGGAAGATCTGTGAGATGGGGAAAGATGATCAGTTCAGATTTGTCCACATTCAGTTTGAGGAAGCAGGAGGAGAAGAAAGAGGATATGGCTGATAGACACTCCGGGATTTTGGAGAGCAGAAAGATAACATCTGGGCCAGAGAAGTAGATCTGAGTATCATCGGCATATAGGTGGTACTGGAATCCGTGGGACTTTATGAGTTGCCCCAGGCCAAGTGTATAGATTGAGAAGAGTAGGGGTCCTAGAACTGAACCTTGGGGGACTACAACAGAGAGAGGGTGGGATGAGAATGTAGTGTGGGAGTGGGAGACGCTGAATGTGCGGTTGGAGAGGTATGATTTGATCCAGGATAGGGCAAAGTCTTTGATGCCAAAGGAAGAGAGGATCTGTAGTAGGAGGCAGTGGTCAACTGTGTCGAAAGCAGAGGACAGGTCTAGAAGGAGGAGTATAGAGTATTGTCCGTTCACTTTGGCTGTAAGTAGGTCGTTAGTAATTTTGGTCAGGGCTGTCTCAGTGGAGTGATGGGGGCGGAAACCAGATTGTAGATTGTCAAAGAGCAGGTTAGATGAGAGATGGGAGGAAAGTTCAGTGTGGACGTGCTGCTCCAGGAGTTTGGAAGCGAATGGGAGCAGCGATATTGGGCGATAGCTGGACATAGTGGTTGGGTCGAGGGTTAGCTTTTTGAGGATAGGCGTGACTGTGGCATGTTTGAAAGCAGAAGGGAAGGTACCGGAAGTTAGTGATAGGTTGAAGAGGTGGGTTAGTGATGGGATAAGAGTGGTGGCGAGATTGGGGAGGAGGTGGGATGGGGTCGAGTGCACAAGTGGTGAGGTGTGATTTGGAGAGAAGATGAGCAAGCTCCCTTCCGTGATGTTGGATGAGGTTATGGGGTTTGGGCATTGGTCAGGTATACAAAGGGGTTGTGGTGGTTGAGTAATAAAGACTTGCCGTGTTTGGTCCATCTTGTTTCTGAAGTGCATAGCGAAGTCCTCAGCAGAGGTGAGGGAGGTAGGAGGGGGCAGTGGTGGGCGGAGGAGGGAGTTAAAAGTATTGAACAACTGTTTGGGGTTGTGGGATAAGGAAGATACAAGGGATGTAAAGTAGGCCTGTTTAGCAGAGGTGAGAGCTGATTTGAATGCAAGTGTTGCTTGTTTGAGTGCAGTGAAGTCGTCTTGTGAATGCGCTTTCTTCCAGCGCTGTTCAGCAATTCTGGATGCTTGCCGAAGCTTTTTAGTGGTGTTATTGTGCCAGGGTTGTCTATTGATTCGTCGCACTCTGTTATGCATGACAGGGGCGACCGAGTTGATGGCTGATGCAAAATATATATATATATATAAATATATATATATACAGTACAGACCAAAAGTTTGGACACACCTTCTCATTTAAAGATTTTTCTGTATTTTCATGACTATGAAAATTGTACATTCACACTGAAGGCATCAAAACAATGAATTAACACATGTGGAATTATATACTTAAAAAAATTGTGATGAATTAATAGGAAAAGCACGTGGTTTTGATGTAGCTGTTCTTTTCTAAATAAGATCAATGAGGTGGTTGGCCACACACGCAATTGTGAAATAGTAAAGATTACAATTACTTTCACAAATGACTTACCAATAACTTCACCAACTTGCTTTCACTTTTACAACATTATATTCCAAAGGCTGAAGATGATGAATATGAAGCAAATAGGTATTAATTATTATCACCCAAATGATATTACAGAAGTCAGAACACACAAACCAACTGTGTGGCAATGATTTACCAGCGAAATTTTGAAGTATGAGACTAGTATCATCTTGTGGATTGATGTGAGCCACAAAGTCCTTCAAAGTGAAACTGTTCTGGATGTAATGTACAATTTGCACTCGAAAATTGGATGACATGCCTTCTATGATGCTTGCATGAAAGAACTGATTGGACAGATATGTAAGGAGGAAGACCGGACTGCAGGTACCTGTGCTGCGCCGGGTCTGGAACTGTCGAGGCTGCGTCCCCTGTTTACCGGGGGAAGGAATAGGGGATTGGACAGGCCCCATGACCCAGGAAGAGGTGGCGTGTTTAGTCAGGGAACCTTGCCGGATGCTGAGGGAAAAAACACGCAAAGCAGGAGGGAGCCCCCCGCTGTCAGCGTGCAAGCAGCAAGGGGGGTAGCGCACTACGCACCCGAATCGTCGGCGCTGTGACAGACTGCAGCAAACAGACCCGGTGACCTAGGGGCAGGGGGTGAGGCTAAGAGAAAGCGTGCATGACAGCAGGGAGTTTTTGCGGGGACCAGCAGCGCGTAGGAGGCTGAGCAGCGTGCTCCTTCCTTAGAGCACTGGCACCACGAAGGACTGTACCCGTTGGCTCCCGAAGCTAACAGCGTACTGCCAGAGAGCGAGGGCACATGGCCCCGTGACCGTGAATACAGCGCACGTGCACAGTAGAGAGAGCCAGTTCATGCCATGTCATATGTCCAGCTTTGATAACCAATAATTATAAGGCACAGAGGAATCACCGAGGACGTTGGTACAGTCAGCAAGGTACTCCTTCCACATCTTCGAAAACTTTGCACTCCTTGTGAGTATCCCACACCTCAAGGCCAGGGCGATGGGAGGGTCTGAGAAAACTCTCCCAGAACTTTTCTAGTGTTCCACTGCCTCTGCTGGATAGGAATTTGGTCTCTCACCTGTACTCCTCCTTGGTTGTCCAACGAACTGTGACCTCTCCCGCCAGTGTTTTCAGATGGGCATTTTTTTAATAATTCCGCAAGAAGGGCCCTCTGGTACTCCAACATTTTAATACACCTATCCTATAGATACAGGCCTAGATAAATGGCACTTACCACCATGTACTATAATCAAGAAGCACTGGAAGCATGTAGCCATAAAATTAACACTTTATTTGAAAACAGGTCACAAAACTCACAAAAAACATTTAAAAATGCGATGTAAATCCAAAATGCTCCCATAAGTACGTATATGTCAACAATAGCTAATCTCCACACTGTAGTGCAATCTCCCAGATCTATGTTCTACCGCTCACAGTGCAAATACACAGATTGACAAAAATATATTGGCATGAGTCCAAGAAATGGATTTATCATAATGATAAGTATCACACTGTGTTCAGAAAAATATACACGTGGGCCTTAGATAACATAATATGCAAAAAAAACATATACGACCTTATAATGGAGCCTGGGTTCCCCGACGCGCGTTTCGCGTTAGCTTCGTCCTGGGGGGTATGTAGATGTGGTATGGTAATTAATGTTCCCTTATATACTTTTTCCAATCGAGAAAATACCTGTTTAATTCTCCCACGTGTGGGTGAAACAATATCGCTTCCAGAGTGTGACGCATCCCAGAGACGCCTCCACCAGACGTGCGGCCACTCCCCCATCCGACACGTCAGGACGAGTAGGAGGCCACAACGGACCCAGCTTGACACATCTCCCAGGTAACGCACGCATCACATGACTACGTCCTCCGCCGTTTAGCCACCCCCCCCCGTCCGACGTGTCAGGACAGAGAGGCGGTATCAACAGCTGAGGAACGTGTACAAGCGATGCTTTGCTGGGAGCTCTTAGTAACATAAAGGTCGTATATGTTTTAACCACTGTGTCTGTATTCTTCTTAGCTATGCTTAAGCATTGGAGGCTCTTAGGATTTTTGCATAGAGCACTTTACTCAATGATGTCTGCAATTCTCTTGCTGCATATTTCTCCCTTTGTTCACATCGCTGATCGGTGGTAACTGTGTTGGCCACTATATACTATGCAATGCAAGGAAAAAGTATATTCTTTTGCATATTATGTTATCTAAGGCCCACGTGTATATTCTTATGAACACAGTGTGATACTTATCATTATGATACTTCCATTTCTTGGACTCATGCCAATATATTTTTGTCAATCTGTGTATTTGCACTCTGAGCGGTAGGAATACAGATCTGGGAGATTGCACTACGGTGTGGAGATTAGCTATTGTTGACATATACGTACTCATACCTCCCAACTTTTGAAGGTGGCAAAGAGGGACGAAGGTTCCCATTTCACAACTAATCACACCCATGTCCACACCCCAACCACACCCATTTATCACTGCTGATCACACTGGTACTGAGGGCACAGTGGCTGGCATTATGGGATTAGTGGCTGGTACTGTGGGCACACTGACTAGTACTGAGGAAAAGAAAGAACAGAGAGAGAGAAAAAAGAAAACAGAGAGAAGAAAGAGAGAGAGAAAGAAAGGCTGAGAGAAAGAGAGAAACAAAAAAAGAAAGGGGAACGAAAGAAAGAACAGAGAGAAAAAAAGAACAGAGAGAAAGAAAGAGGGGACAGAAAAAAAGAACAGAGAGAAAAAAGAGTGGAAAGAAAGAACAGAGATGGAGATAGAAAGAAAGGGGAAAGAAAGAACAGAGAGGGAGAGAAGAAAGAGGGGAAAGAAAGAACAGAGAGGGAGAGAGAAAGAAAGAGGGGAAAGAAAGAACAGAGAGAGAAGAAAGAAAGAACAGAGAGAAAAACAGAAAGAATGAAACAGAGAAAGAAAGAGGGGACAGAAAGAATAAACAGAGAGGAAAAAAAAGGGGAAAGAAAGAACAGAGAGAGAAAGAAAGAAAGACGGGAAAGAAAAACAGAAAGAAAGAGGGGAAAGAAAGAACAAAGAGAAGAAAGATGAAAGAAGTGGGAAAGAAAGAAAGAGAGGAAAGAAAGAACAGAGAGAGAAAGAAAGAAAGAAAGAGAAAGAAAAGAAAGAAGAAAGAAAGAAGAAAAAGAAAAGAAAGAAAGAAAGAGGGAAAAAAAAGAAAGAACAGAGAGAGAGTCCAGGGGAAAAGTAAGCTCCGGCTGGGACAGCGGGGCAGACTATCAAAATCGGGACTGTCCCGCTGGATCTGGGACAGTTGGGAGGTATGAATGCTCCCCACCATACACCTTGTACACGCACGGCTTTGCACACCTCATACACACACGGTTCCACTTCGCACACCTTGCACACACACGGCTCCACTCAGTACACACATGGCTTCACTCTGTAAACCTCGTACACACACGGCTCTGTTCCGCTCCGTACACACACAGCTCAAGCACGAAGCCCTGTGTGTACAAAGTGTATGGAGATAAGCGGCTCAGCTCTGTACACTTCGTACACACAGGGCTGTTTCGTACGCCCCGTACACATACAGCACTGCTACAGCCACCTCGTACACACACGGCTCTGCTCACCTCGTACACACATGGATCCGCTCCGTACACACACACGGCTCCGCTCCGTACACCTCGTTTACACACTGCCCCGCTACGTATATCTAGCACAAACGCGACTCCGCTCCGTACACCTCGCACACCACGGCTCCCCACTCCGTGCACCTAGTACACACACGGCTCGCTCCGTACACCTGTACACACGGCTCACCGTGCCTTCACACGGCTCCTTACACCTCGTACACACACGGCTCCGTCCTCCGTACACCTCGTACACCCACCACAGGCTCCGCACACCTCGTACACACAAGGCTCCGCTCGGTCCACCTCGTACACACGCGGCTCCGCTCTGTGCACCTCGTGCACACACGGCTCTGCTCCGTACACCTCGTACACACAGGCTCCGCTCTGTGCACCTCGTACACACATGGCTCCGCTCCGTACACCTCGTACACAGATGGCTCTGCTCCAAACACCTTGTATACAGTACAGTACTGCTACATCCACACTGTAAATGCCTCCTGACCCCTCACATAAACTTACCCTCATGAGCACCTGACAACCAGCACAGCAGAGAGCCAGAGACCGTCCCTGCACACAGAGTAGCCTGACCGTGTGACACCCAACTCCTCCCCTCCTGTGACCTCATCACAGGTCCTGTATGCACATATGAAAGACAGCCAGCAAAGTCATTGCTCTGCTGTCAGAAGCTGTAGTGGAGCGCAGGAAAGGCAAGGAAGGGGTGCATGGGGGGCGTGGTGTCCTCTCACTCGGGACACATACCATCCCGGCCGGGACAGCGGGTGGGAGGGTCTAAATCGGGACTGTCCCGGTCAATCCGTGACGGTTGGGAGGTATGGGGAACGAAAGAAAGAACAGAGAGAAAAAAAGAACAGAGAGAAAGAAAGAAGGGACAGAAAAAAAGAACAGAGAGAAAAAAGAGTGGAAAGAAAGAACAGAGATGGAGAGAGAAAGAAAGAGGGGAAAGAAAGAACAGAGAAGGAGAGAGAAAGAAAGAGGGGAAAGAAAGAACAGAGAAGGAGATAGAAAGAGGGGAAAGAAAGAACAGAGAGAAAGAAAGAGGGGACAGAAAAAGAACAGAGAGAGAGAGAGAAAAAGAGGGGAAAGAAAGAACAGAGGGAGAGAGAAAGAAAGGGGAAAGAAAGAACAGAGAGGGAGAGAGAAAGAAAGAGGGGAAAGAAAGAACAGAGGAGAAGAAAGAAAGAAAGAAAGAAAGAAAGAAAGAAAGAACAGAGAGAAAAACAGAAAGAATGAAACAGAGAAAGAAAGAGGGAACAGAAAGAATAAACAGAGAGGAAAAAAAAGGGGAAAGAAAGAACAGAGAGAGAAAGAAAGAAAGACGGGAAAGAAAAACAGAGAAAGAAAGAGGGAAGAAGAACAAAGAGAAAGAAAGATGGGAAAGAAAGATGGGAAAGAAAGATGGGAAAGAAAGAAAGATGGGAAAGAAAGAACAGAGAGAGAAAGAACAGAAAGAGAAAAAAAGAGGGGAAAAAAAGAAAGAACAGAGAGAGAGAAAGAACAGAAAGAGAAACAAAGAGGGACAGAAAGAACAGAGAGAGAAAAAATATGGGAAATAAAGAACAGAGAGAGAGAAAGAAAGAGAGAGAAGAAAGGGGACAGAACAAAAGAACCAGAGATAGAAAAAA
>JARQOD010000001.1:530310954-530457425 GCA_033576555.1 Oophaga sylvatica
TGCATTTCTGTGAGGTTAGCCAGGTTCCCCCCCGGGGGCTTGGGCTCCTCTCAGTTCTGCTGGAGCCACTGTTATTTGTTCATTTGCCTTTTCCAGTTTTTTCAGTGGCTGCGGCTTAGTTTTGTTACACCAGATAACTGATTTAGGTGGTAGAGGTCGTGTGATCTCAGGTGTTTTTGCAATCAGTAGCGTTGGCATTTTTTAGGGTTTTTTTGGATTGCAGTGAGTATCCTTTCTATCCTTTTCTGTCTAGGCAGATTGGGCTCCAGCGTTTGCTCATACTATTTTCTGTCTGTGTCTGTATTTCCTCTTGTCTAACCGCCATTACATGTTTGGGGGCTTCCTATGTTCTTTGGGGATCTGCTCCGGGGCAGATAGATTTCCTCTTTCTATCTTTAGGTGTAGTTAATCTCTCAGGCTGTGAAGAGGCGTCTAGGACCAACGTAGGAACGCTCCACGGCTGCCTTTAGTTGTGGTGGTTAGTCAGGGTACTGCAATCCAATAGATTCCAACCTCTCTGGTGTATTGCCGTTTTTGCCTGCTCTCCTCAGCTACCAAAACATAACAGTGCAGAGTCAAAGGTTACTCCAATGCAGCGGACCTCCAGTACGGGGGAAAGAGTGATGTTGTCAATTGTTATAGATAGGTCAGGTAAGGAAGATCTGTGAGATGGGGAAAGATGATCAGTTCAGATTTGTCCACATTCAGTTTGAGGAAGCAGGAGGAGAAGAAAGAGGATATGGCTGATAGACACTCCGGGATTTTGGAGAGCAGAAAGATAACATCTGGGCCAGAGAAGTAGATCTGAGTATCATCGGCATATAGGTGGTACTGGAATCCGTGGGACTTTATGAGTTGCCCCAGGCCAAGTGTATAGATTGAGAAGAGTAGGGGTCCTAGAACTGAACCTTGGGGGACTACAACAGAGAGAGGGTGGGATGAGAATGTAGTGTGGGAGTGGGAGACGCTGAATGTGCGGTTGGAGAGGTATGATTTGATCCAGGATAGGGCAAAGTCTTTGATGCCAAAGGAAGAGAGGATCTGTAGTAGGAGGCAGTGGTCAACTGTGTCGAAAGCAGAGGACAGGTCTAGAAGGAGGAGTATAGAGTATTGTCCGTTCACTTTGGCTGTAAGTAGGTCGTTAGTAATTTTGGTCAGGGCTGTCTCAGTGGAGTGATGGGGGCGGAAACCAGATTGTAGATTGTCAAAGAGCAGGTTAGATGAGAGATGGGAGGAAAGTTCAGTGTGGACGTGCTGCTCCAGGAGTTTGGAAGCGAATGGGAGCAGCGATATTGGGCGATAGCTGGACATAGTGGTTGGGTCGAGGGTTAGCTTTTTGAGGATAGGCGTGACTGTGGCATGTTTGAAAGCAGAAGGGAAGGTACCGGAAGTTAGTGATAGGTTGAAGAGGTGGGTTAGTGATGGGATAAGAGTGGTGGCGAGATTGGGGAGGAGGTGGGATGGGGTCGAGTGCACAAGTGGTGAGGTGTGATTTGGAGAGAAGATGAGCAAGCTCCCCTTCCGTGATGTTGGATGAGGTTATGGGGTTTGGGCATTGGTCAGGTATACAAAGGGGTTGTGGTGGTTGAGTAATAAAGACTTGCCGTGTTTGGTCCATCTTGTTTCTGAAGTGCATAGCGAAGTCCTCAGCAGAGGTGAGGGAGGTAGGAGGGGGCAGTGGTGGGCGGAGGAGGGAGTTAAAAGTATTGAACAACTGTTTGGGGTTGTGGGATAAGGAAGATACAAGGGATGTAAAGTAGGCCTGTTTAGCAGAGGTGAGAGCTGATTTGAATGCAAGTGTTGCTTGTTTGAGTGCAGTGAAGTCGTCTTGTGAATGCGCTTTCTTCCAGCGCTGTTCAGCAATTCTGGATGCTTGCCGAAGCTTTTTAGTGGTGTTATTGTGCCAGGGTTGTCTATTGATTCGTCGCACTCTGTTATGCATGACAGGGGCGACCGAGTTGATGGCTGATGCAAAATATATATATATATAAATATATATATATACAGTACAGACCAAAAGTTTGGACACACCTTCTCATTTAAAGATTTTTCTGTATTTTCATGACTATGAAAATTGTACATTCACACTGAAGGCATCAAAACAATGAATTAACACATGTGGAATTATATACTTAAACAAAAAATTGTGATGAATTAATAGGAAAAGCACGTGGTTTTGATGTAGCTGTTCTTTTCTAAATAAGATCAATGAGGTGGTTGGCCACACACGCAATTGTGAAATAGTAAAGATTACAATTACTTTCACAAATGACTTACCAATAACTTCACCAACTTGCTTTCACTTTTACAACATTATATTCCAAAGGCTGAAGATGATGAATATGAAGCAAATAGGTATTAATTATTATCACCCAAATGATATTACAGAAGTCAGAACACACAAACCAACTGTGTGGCAATGATTTACCAGCGAAATTTTGAAGTATGAGACTAGTATCATCTTGTGGATTGATGTGAGCCACAAAGTCCTTCAAAGTGAAACTGTTCTGGATGTAATGTACAATTTGCACTCGAAAATTGGATGACATGCCTTCTATGATGCTTGCATGAAAGAACTGATTGGACAGATATGTAAGGAGGAAGACCGGACTGCAGGTACCTGTGCTGCGCCGGGTCTGGAACTGTCGAGGCTGCGTCCCTGTTTACCGGGGGAAGGAATAGGGGATTGGACAGGCCCCATGACCCAGGAAGAGGTGGCGTGTTTAGTCAGGGAACCTTGCCGGATGCTGAGGGAAAAAACACGCAAAGCAGGAGGGAGCCCCCGCTGTCAGCGTGCAAGCAGCAAGGGGGGTAGCGCACTACGCACCCGAATCGTCGGCGCTGTGACAGACTGCAGCAAACAGACCCGGTGACCTAGGGCAGGGGGTAGGCTAAGAGAAAGCGTGCATGACAGCAGGGAGTTTTTGCGGGGACCAGCAGCGCGTAGGAGGCTGAGCAGCGTGCTCCTTCCTTAGAGCACTGGCACCACGAAGGACTGTACCCGTTGGCTCCCGAAGCTAACAGCGGTACTGCCAGAGAGCGAGGCCCATGTGCCCCGTGACCGTGAATACAGCGCACGTGCACAGTAGAGAGAGCCAGTTCATGCCATGTCATATGTCCAGCTTTGATAACCAATAATTATAAGGCACAGAGGAATCACCGAGGACGTTGGTACAGTCAGCAAGGTACTCCTTCCACATCTTCGAAAACTTTGCACTCCTTGTGAGTATCCCACACCTCAAGGCCAGGGCGATGGGAGGGTCTGAGAAAACTCTCCCAGAACTTTTCTAGTGTTCCACTGCCTCTGCTGGATAGGAATTTGGTCTCTCACCTGTACTCCTCCTTGGTTGTCCAACGAACTGTGACCTCTCCCGCCAGTGTTTTCAGATGGGCATTTTTTAATAATTCCGCAAGAAGGGCCCTCTGGTACTCCAACATTTTAATACACCTATCCTATAGATACAGGCCTAGATAAATGGCACTTACCACCATGTACTATAATCCAAGAAGCACTGGAAGCATGTAGCCATAAAATTAACACTTTATTTGAAAACAGGTCACAAAACTCACAAAAAACATTTAAAAATGCGATGTAAATCCAAAATGCTCCCATAAGTACGTATATGTCAACAATAGCTAATCTCCACACTGTAGTGCAATCTCCCAGATCTATGTTCTACCGCTCACAGTGCAAATACACAGATTGACAAAAATATATTGGCATGAGTCCAAGAAATGGATTATCATAATGATAAGTATCACACTGTGTTCAGAAAAATATACACGTGGGCCTTAGATAACATAATATGCAAAAAAAACATATACGACCTTATAATGGAGCCTGGGTTCCCCGACGCGCGTTTCGCGTTAGCTTCGTCCTGGGGGGTATGTAGATGTGGTATGGTAATTAATGTTCCCTTATATACTTTTTCCAATCGAGAAAATACCTGTTTAATTCTCCCACGTGTGGGTGAAACAATATCGCTTCCAGAGTGTGACGCATCCCAGAGACGCCTCCACCAGACGTGCTGGCCACTCCCCCATCCGACACGTCAGGACGAGTAGGAGGCCACAACGGACCCAGCTTGACACATCTCCCAGGTAACGCACTGCATCACATGACTACGTCCTCCGCCGTTTAGCCACCCCCCCCCGTCCGACGTGTCAGGACAGAGAGGCGGTATCACATGAGGAACGTGTACAAGCGATGCTTTGCTGGGAGCTCTTAGTAACATAAAGGTCGTATATGTTTTAACCACTGTGTCTGTATTCTTCTTAGCTATGCTTAAGCAATTGGAGGCTCTTAGGATTTTTGCAGCTAGAGCACTTTACTCAATGATGTCTGCAATTCTCTTGCTGCATATTTCTCCCTTTGTTCACATCGCTGATCGGTGGTAACTGTGTTGGCCACTATATACTATGCAATGCAAGGAAAAAGTATATTCTTTTGCAATTATGTTATCTAAGGCCCACGTGTATATTCTTATGAACACAGTGTGATACTTATCATTATGATACTTCCATTTCTTGGACTCATGCCAATATATTTTTGTCAATCTGTGTATTTGCACTCTGAGCGGTAGGAATAAGATCTGGGAGATTGCACTACGGTGTGGAGATAGCTATTGTTGACATATACGTACTCATACCTCCCAACTTTTGAAGGTGGCAAAGAGGGACGAAGGTTCCCATTTCACAACTAATCACACCCATGTCCACACCCCAACCACACCCATTTATCACTGCTGATCACACTGGTACTGAGGGCACAGTGGCTGGCATTAATGGGATTAGTGGCTGGTACTGTGGGCACACTGACTAGTACTGAGGAAAAGAAAGGAGAAAGAAAGAGAGAGAAAAAAGAAAGAAAGAGAGAGAAAGAGAAAGAGCTGAGAGAAAGAGAGAACAAGAGAAGAAGAAAGAAAGACGGGAGAAAAAAAGAACAGAGAGAAAGAAAGAGGGAAAGAAAGAACAGAGAGGAGAAGAAAAAAGGGGAAAGAAAGAACAGAGAGGAGAAGAAAGAAAGAGGGAAAGAAAGAACAGAGAGGGAGAGAGAAAGAAAGAGGGGAAAGAAAGAACAGAGAGGAGAGAAAGAAGAGGGAAGAACAGAAAAAACAGAAGAGAAAGAAAGAAAGAAAGAGAGGAAAGAAAGAAACAGAGATGAAAAGAAAGAAAGGGGAACAGAAAGAATAACAGAGAGGAAAAAAAAGGGGAAAGAAAGAACAAGAGAGAAAGAAAGAAAGAGGGAAAGAAAGAACAGAAGAGAAAGAAAGAGGAAAGAAAGAAGATGGAAAGAAAGAAAGAGGGAAAGAAAGAAAGAGAAAGAAAGAAAGAAGAGAAAGAAAAGAAAGAAGAAAGAAAAGAAAGAAAGAAAGAAAGAAAGAAAGAAAGAAAGAAAGAAAGAAAGAGGGAAAAAAAAGAAAGAACAGAGAGAGAGAGTCCAGGGGAAAAGTAAGCTCCCGGCTGGGACAGCGGGCAGACTATCAAAATCGGGACTGTCCCGCTGGATCTGGGACAGTTGGGAGGTATGAATGCTCCCCACCATACACCTTGTACACGCACGGCTTTGCACACCTCATACACACACGGTTCCACTTCGCACACCTTGCACACACACGGCTCCACTCAGTACACACATGGCTTCACTCTGTAAACCTCGTACACACACGGCTCTGTTCCGCTCCGTACACACACAGCTCAAGCACGAAGCCCTGTGTGTACAAAGTGTATGGAGATAACGCCTCAGCTCGTACACTTCGTACACAAGGCTGTTCGTACCCTCACATACGCATGCCTACACACCTCGTACACACACGCTCTGCTCACCGTACACACGGATCCGCTCGTACACACACACGGCTCCGCTCCGTACACCTCGTTTACACACTGCCCCGCTACGTAATCTAGCACAACGCGGACTCCGCTCCGTACACCTAGCACACACACGGCTCCACTCCGTGCACCTAGTACACACACGGCTCTGCTCCGTACACCTCGTACACACACGGCTCCGCTCCTTACACCTCGTACACACACGGCTCCGCTCCGTACACCTCGTACACACATGGCTCCGCACACCTCGTACACACAAGGCTCCGCTCGGTCCACCTCGTACACACGCGGCTCCGCTCTGTGCACCTCGTGCACACACGGCTCTGCTCCGTACACCTCGTACACACACGGCTCCGCTCTGTGCACCTCGTACACACATGGCTCCGCTCCGTACACCTCGTACACAGATGGCTCTGCTCCAAACACCTTGTATACAGTACAGTACTGCTACATCCACACTGTAAATGCCTCCTGACCCCTCACATAAACTTACCCTCATCGAGCACCTGACAACCAGCACAGCAGAGAGCCAGAGACCGTCCTGCACACAGAGTAGCCTGACCGTGTGACACCCAACTCCTCCCCTCCTGTGACCTCATCACAGGTCCTGTATGCACATATGAAAGACAGCCAGCAAAGTCATTGCTCTGCTGTCAGAAGCTGTAGTGGAGCGCAGGAAAGGCAAGGAAGGGGTGCATGGGGGGCGTGGTGTCCTCTCACTCGGGACACATACCATCCCGGCCGGGACAGCGGGTGGGAGGGTCTAAATCGGGACTGTCCCGGTCAATCCGTGACGGTTGGGAGGTATGGGGAACGAAAGAAAGAACAGAGAGAAAAAAAGAACAGAGAGAAAGAAAGAAGGGACAGAAAAAAGAACAGAGAGAAAAAAGAGTGGAAAGAAAGAACAGAGATGGAGAGAGAAAGAAAGAGGGGAAAGAAAGAACAGAGAAGGAGAGAGAAAGAAAGAGGGGAAAGAAAGAACAGAGAGGGAGATAGAAAGAGGGGAAAGAAAGAACAGAGAGAAAGAAAGAGGGGACAGAAAAAGAACAGAGAGAGAGAGAAAAAGAGGGGAAAGAAAGAACAGAGGGAGAGAGAAAGAAAGGGGAAAGAAAGAACAGAGAGGGAGAGAGAAAGAAAGAGGGGAAAGAAAGAACAGAGAGAAGAAGAAAGAAAGAAAGAAGAGAAAGAAAGAAAGAAAAGAAAGAAAGAAAGAACAGAGAGAAAAACAGAAAGAATGAAACAGAGAAAGAAAGAGGGAACAGAAAGAATAAACAGAGAGGAAAAAAAGGGGAAAGAAAGAACAGAGAGAGAAAGAAAGAAAGACGGGAAAGAAAAACAGAGAAAGAAAGAGGGGAAAGAAAGAACAAAGAGAAAGAAAGATGGGAAAGAAAGAAAGATGGGAAAGAAAGAAAGATGGGAAAGAAAGAACAGAGAGAGAAAGAACAGAAAGAGAAAAAAAGAGGGGAAAAAAAGAAAGAACAGAGAGAGAGAAAGAACAGAAAGAGAAAGAAAGAGGGGACAGAAAGAGAAGAGAAAATATGGGAAATAAAGAACAGAGAGAGAGAAAGAAAGAGAGAGAAGAAAGGGGACAGAACAAAAGAACACAGAGATAGAAAAAAAGAAAGAGGGGAAACAAAGAATGAGGGGAAAGAAAGAGAACAGAGAGCAAGAAAGAAAAAGAACAGAGAGATAGAAAGAAAGAGGGGAAATAAAGAACAGAGAGAAAGAAAGAAAAAGAACACAGAGAGAGAGAAAGAACAGAGAGAAAGAAAGGGGAAAGAAAAAGAACAGAGAGAAAGAAAGAACAGATAGAAAGAAGTGAGAGAAAGAAAGAAAAAGAACAGAGAGAAAGAAAAAAAACAGAGGAAAGAACAGAGAGAGAGAAAAAAGGATTAAAGAGAGAAAGAACAGAGAGAAAGAAAGGAGAGAGAGAAAGAACAGAGAGAGAGAAAGAAAGAACAGAGAGAGAGAAAGAAAGATTCTATAAACGTAGTATAGCAGCCCGGCTGCTATTGTAGTGCCCACCTGAGCCTCCCGAAGCAGGACATATCATGATCCGCTCACATGGCCGACATCCCCGATTCCAAGGCAATCCCGCTGTCCGCGCTGTCGGAGGACACAGTGATGGTTCTGAAGCATTTCCTGAAGTGCCTCCATGGTTCCGTCACAATCTCCTCCTAAAATTACCTAATTTCCGGTCAGCTTCCAGCACATCTCTTCCAGTGGAACGTCACGTGCGAGTTTTAAAGTGCTCCTCGGGGCTCCGCCGTGTACTCCTGTGTCCAGGGGAAAAGTAAGCTCCCGGCTGGGACAGCGGGGCAGACTATCAAAATCGGGACTGTCCCGCTGGATCTGGGACAGTTGGGAGGTTTGAATGCTCCCCACCATACACCTTGTACACGCACGGCTTTGCACACCTCATACACACACGGTTCCGCTCCGCACACCTTGCACACACACGGCTCCACTCAGTACACACATGGCTTCACTCAGTAAACCTCGTACATACGCAGCCACGCTCCGTAAATCTTGTACACATGCGGCTTTGCACCATACACCTCGTACACATGCGGTTCAGCTCCGTACACCTTGTACACACGCGGCTCCGCTCCATACACATGTGGCTCCACTCTGTACACTCCGTACACACACGGCTCTGTTCCGCTCCGTACACACACAGCTCAAGCACGAAGCCCTGTGTGTACAAAGTGTACGAAGATAAGCGGCTCAGCTCCGTACACTTTGTACACACAGGGCTGTTTCATACGCCCCGTACACATACAGCACTGCTACAGCCACCTCGTACACACACGGCTCCGCTCACCTCGTACACACATGGATCCGCTCGTACACACACACGGCTCCGCTCCGTACACCTCGTTCACACACTGCCCCGCTACGTATATCTAGCACACGCGCGGCCTCGCTCCGTACACCTCGCTCACACGCGGCTCCGCTCCGTACACCTCGTACACACGCGGCTCCGCTCTGTATACCTCGTACACACATGGCTCCGCTCCATACACCTCGCACACACACACGGCTCCACTCCATGCACCTAGTACACACACGGCTCTGCTCCGTACACCTCGTACACACACGGCTCCGCTCCGTACACCTCGTACACACGCGGCTCCGCTCCGTACACCTCGTACACAGACGGCTCTGCTCCGTACACCTCGTACACAGTACAGCACTGCTACATCCACACTGTAAATGCCTCCTGACCCCTCACATAAACTTACCCTCATCGAGCACCTGACAACCAGCACAGCAGAGAGCCAGAGACCGTCCTGCACACAGAGTAGCCTGACCGTGTGACACCCAACTCCTCCCCTCCTGTGACCTCATCACAGGTCCTGTATGCACATATCAAAGACAGCCAGCAAAGTCATTGCTCTGCTGTCAGAAGCTGTAGTGGAGCACAGAAAAGGCAAGGAAGGGGTGCATGGGGGGCGTGGCGGCCTCTCACTGCGGGACACATACCATCCCAGCCGGGACAGCGGGTGGGAGGGTCTAAATCGGGACTGTCCCGGTCAATCCGGGACGGTTGGGAGGTATGATGTACCTATGGGAGCATTTTGGATTTACATCGCATTTTTAAATGTTTTTTGTGAGTTTTGTGACCTGTTTTCAAATAAAGTGTTAATTTTATGTCTATATGCTTTCAGTATTTTAATACACCTGTATGCCTCTGGAAGAAGAGATATAAAGTTCTCCCAGGAGCTTGGGTCTAGAAGTGTCACCAATCAGTATTGCCTGTGACCAAAATTTTGGAGAATGTGAAGGTCACGGGAAAGGCAGCGTAACATAAACTTAGCCATGCGTGTCAGACTGCTAACAGGCAAGACTTCCGTGTACTCACCAAGAGGATGACTGACCATGCTCTCCTCCTCCTTCCTGTCCTCAGGCCATCCACGCTGAACAGACAGTATGACAGTTGTGCTTGTAGTACCATCTATAGCGCATGAAACTAGCTCCTGTTCCTCCTCCTCCTCTTCCTCATTGTCATCCAATCCACATTGGGATGAGATGAGGCTATGTTGTGTGTAATCACCCTGTATGGTTCCTTTCTCCGTCTCATTATGCTCCGCCAGCAATGCATCCTCTTTGCTTGTGAGCAGAGAGCGTTTAACACTCTATTAATTGGCCTTCCCCTCCCTCGACTTTCCCCTCTCCAGTCCATACTTAATGCAGCAGCCAGGGTCGTCCATCTGGCTAATCGGTACTCGGATGCGTCCGCTCTTCGCCAGTGGTTACATTCAGTATAGGATCCAATTCAAAGTACTTGTTCTCACCCACAAAGCTCTCCACAGTGCGGCCTGCCCTCACATCTCCTCCTCATTTCTGTCTATCGGCTTAGCTGCACTCTGCAAACGACTTTCGACTAGCCTCTGCACTAATCTGTACCTCCCGCTACCGACTCAAAGACTTCTCCCGTGTTGTGACAATCCTATGGAATGCTCTACCCCAAGAAATTAGGACCAGCCACAACTTGCAGTTTTAGGCGCTCCCTCAAAACACATTTGTTCAGAGCAGCCTATCATGTTCCCTAATCAAAGTCATTTTATGTGTAATTGTGTATGTGTAGCCCATTCACTATCTCCATCTACCCTCCACTCCCTCAAGATTAATGGACCATCATTGTAAATACACACCTGTACTTTGTATCTCCCCCACATCAATGTAGATTGTAAGCTGTCACGAGCAGGGTCGCTTTATTTTGCTTTAATTATTGTACTAGCTTGGCCCATGCAAAATTTTCACGCATTGGTCATTGGGGGAGCAGGCAATTTCAGAAAAAGCAAGCTGGTCAAATGTAAATGTATTTCATGAGAAGATGAATACAGACAGGTGATGCCTTTCTAGCAATCAGGGATTTGAATATATTTGCGCGTTCGTTAGTTTTTAAAAAGTTTTTCCGTGATGGTAATGTTCACGCTTTATTCCCGACAGAGGAGGAACAATCTGCCTTGAGAATCCTTGAGGAACTATCGGTTGAACATCGTACTTCAATTGACGGTAAGATACCTCCATTGATTGGACTACGCTCCAAGAAATTCCCCCCCTTTCTACATGTTCTAATGTGGATCTTTTTGTGAAAATAGTTACTGATGATTTACTTAAAATACCGACATCAATTAGTAATGATAATTTGACTATGGCAGAACGTGATCGGTTGAGAGTGTTGCAGGAGCTCCCTGACGTGGTATTTAGACCGGCCGATAAGGGGGAAATATTGTTATCTGGCCGAAGGATATGTACGAAAAGGAAGCTTTTCGGCAATTACATGATAAAACATGTTATAAAAAACTGTCCTTCAACCCCTTATCGGCCTACATGTCTCAATTGCAATCCATCATCAACAGAGCGGTTGATGATGGTGTTATTACGAGAGAGCTTTCAACAGCTCTCACCGTCACTGAACCTGCCATACCGACTCTATACCTACTCCCCAAAATCCACAAAAATAGTAGTTGTCTTCCTGGACGACCTATTATTTCTGGGGCGGGGAATTTCTTGGAGCATGTTAATCGATGGATTGATTCAGTACTGCAACGGATGGTAGAATGTCTTCCATCTTTTTTTAAGGACACCGGTGCACTTCTACCTTACGATGTCCGATTTTTCCAAGGACTTTCAAAATCTCATACTTGAGATACTTGAATTTACACTAACACATAATTTTTTTATTTTCAAGGGGTCCTTCCACCCTGAGCTCCAGGGAACAGCTATGGGGGCGGCTTTGCCCCAGCTTACGCCAGCTTGTTCCTGGGGCTGTGGAAGAGGGACCTCTCCCTGTCAGATCAGGCGTCATCGATGGACCGTGTCCTTCTCTGGACACGGTACATCGATTACATATTCCTGATCTGGCAGGGACCATGTGATTTATTGGAGGAATTCATGTTGCTCCTCAACAGGAATGATAAAAACATTCGCATCACCTATCATTTTGACACTAATCGCGTAGAATTTTTGGATGTACTTTTGAAACGTGATGCTAATCACGTCATACAAACGGACATTTTCTGCAAGCCCACGTCAACGAACAGTCTCATTCATGCCTCCTCCTCACATCCGAGACATGTGATTCAATCAGTCCCGACTGGCCAATTCTTGGTCTCAGACGCATCTGCTCCACCAATGAGGACTTCGAGATTCAAGCCGAGGATCTCAAAATGAGATTTTTGCAGCGTGGTTATAGTCGCCACATGATTAAAAAAGCATATAATCGTGCTAAATACTCCTCTCGCCATGACTTAGTATATAAATCTAATATGAGGCCGATAGATGACAAGGTTCGTTTTGTCACTGACTATCATTCACAATCTGCTCGAGTTAGGGAGGCCCTGACTAAATCATGGTTCATCTTGAGGGCTGACCCTATACTCAGCAAATATTTGACGGTACGTCCCTCTATTTCCACGCGACGATCTTAAAATCTACGTGATCTGTTGGTGCATAGTCACTATACAGGTAATACTATTGTAGATTGTAAGCTCTCACGAGCAGGGTCGGCTTATTTTGCTTTAATTATTGTATTGTTAACGTTGTTACCTATGACTTGTGTTTTGAAATTGTTAAACTGTAAAGCGCTGCGGAATATGTTGGCGCTATATAAATAAAGATTATTATTATTATTTATTACTATACCCACCTTCTTAGATAGGGGCTCAGTTAGACTAGGTTCCTTTCCATGTGGTCGATGCGTAGCTTGTTCAAATATAGAGAGAAGTGAGAACTTCCACAATGCTGACAATTCTCAGACCTTTTCAATTAGAAAACGTATGACGTGTAATACCCCGAAACGTGATATATTTCGCTATATGTCCCTGCAACCTTGTATACATCGGCCTAACCACACGTCCATTCAAGATAAGGGTGAGGGAGCATGTATTGGGCATTCTGGCAGCGGCGGATCACCACGGTGATCTCAATTTGCTTAAAACCATCCTGCGGCATTTTAAGTTGCGCCACGGCTGTGATGCCTCTCTCCTCCGAATGAGGGGAATCGATTGTATAGATGCCTCCATATGCGGTGGTAGGGTGTCGCAGAGGTTGGCGCAACTTGAATCCCGTTGGATTTGGACGCTTAACACTATGCATCCTAATGGGCTGAATGAACAAATTAGCTTGGTCCCGTTTCTTTGACTTCCAATGCTTGGCTCGTCCCCCGTTCCTTCTTGCAGTGTCAGTGTCATTTCTGTTGTTTTTATATATTTTTTTTATTTACTTTTATTGTCTTTTTATTAGGTTTTTCTGTACCAATTGGCTCTTACATGTGCTGCTGATATCGACTTTTCCTATGGATCTACGCGTATATATATATATCTGCATCTGTCGTATGACATATAGTGGCTGGAAGTCTTCACACGCATGAAGAATATTATTGCTGGTTTTCTGTCCATGTGTGTTATAGTATATTTGATATTATTGTCTTGTTTTTGTATGATCTGTGTATATATATATTATTCTTGATGATGATATATTATCGCGGTCTTTCGGGGCTGACGTTGCTGGTCATGTGACCACTGACGCCACTCCCCTGACGGCGACGCGGACTTTGCTGGAGTGGATCGCCGTGAATGCAGGTGTCATCCATGTGACTATAAACATACAGCCTGCTTCTAAATGCTACCTCTTCACTGTGTACAGTCTCCTGCATCCTCGGTTGGCACGCTGAGCGGTTATACCTGTGTGCCAGGAGTTGATGAGGTGAGCGATGCAGCATTGGTTGTTGTCGTGGCGACGTGAAGTAGCTTACGGCCTCCTGTTATGAATGTGCTAGAGATGGTTTCTGAGCAGAGGCTCCCTCTGGTGGTTACAGACAGTACTGAACCTTTTAGCGAGGAATGGCAATCTGGGATCACGGACTGGTCTGATATAAGGGAGGTTCCCTCCCATGATGGTTGCCGGTGATCAATTGTTCTTGTCTCAATTGTGGTTCCTGGTTCATTTGGAAGTTTGCTGAGTCTTGCCTGCATCTTCTGCTATCAGATAAGTATTTTCTGCTTTTATTTTTGTGCTTGCTTTTTGCATAGTTCCCTGCACTTCTGTGGATGTCAGCCAGGTCCCGTCCGGGGGCTTGTGCTCCTCTCAGTTAATCTGAAGCCACTGTTATTTGTCGTTTGTATTTTCCTGTTTTTTCAGTGGCTGCGGCTTAGTTTTGTTACACCAGAGATCTGATTTAGGTGGCAGAGATCGGGTGATCTCAGGTGTTTTTGCAATCAGAAGAGTTGGTATTTTTTAGGGGTTTTTTTGGATTGAAGTGAGAATCCTTTCCTGCACTTTTCTGTCTAGACAGATTGGGCCCCAGCGTTTCTCATTCTATTTTCTGTCTGTGTCCGTGCTTTTTCTTGTCTAACCGCCATTACATGTTTGGGGGTTTCCTGTTGTGAATGTGTTAAAGATGGTTTCTGAGCAGAGGTTCCCTCTGGTGGTTACAGACAGTACTGAACCTTTCAGCGAGGAGTGGCAATTTTTGGTTCACTGACTGGTCTGATATAAGGGAGGTTCCCTCCCATGATGGTTGCCGGTGATCAATTGTTCTTGTCTCAATTGTGGTTCCTGGTTCATTTGGAAGTTTGCTGGAGTCTTGCCTGCATCTCCTGCTTTCAGATAAGATATTTTTTGCTTTTCTTTTTGTGCTTGTTTTTTGCATTGTTTTCTGCACTTTTGTGGAGGTCAGCCAGTCCCCTCCTGGGGCCTGAGCTCCTCACAGTTTATCTGCAGCCACTGTTATTTGCTCATTTGCTCTTCCTGTTTTTTCAGCGGCTGCGGCTTGGTTTTTGTTCACACTGAGACCTGATTTAGTGGGTGGCGAGATCGTGTGATCTCAGTATTTTTGTAATCAGAATTGTTGGATTTTTGTAGGGTTTTCGGAGTTGCAGAAAGTAATCTCTCCTGTCCTATCCTATTTAGTCAGCTTGTGGCCCCAGCGTTTGCTCAGTCTATTTTCTGCCTATGTTTGTATTTTCATCTTGTCTAACCGCCATTATATGTTTGGGGGCTTCCTATTTTCTTTGGGGATCTGCTCCGGGGCAGATAGCTTTCATCTTTCTGCCTTTAGGTGTAGTTATCTCTCAGGCTGTGACGAGGCATCTAGGATCAACGTAGGAACGCTCCACGGCTACCTCTAGTTGTTGTCGTTAGTTTAGGAATCTGCAACCCATCAGTTACCAACATCTCAGGTGTTCGGCTGCCCTGCTGTTGTTCCTGTCCTCCTCAGCTACCGAAACATAACAGCTTCCTATTTTCTTTGGGGATCTGCTCCGGGGCAGATAGCTTTCCTCTTTCTGCCTTTAGGTGTAGTTATCTCTCAGACTGTGACGAGGCGTCTAGGATCAATGTAGGAACGCTCCACGGCTACCTCTAGTTGTGTGGTTAGTTCAGGTTACTGCAATTCAATAGGTTCCAGCCTCTCTGGTGTATTGCCGTATTTGCTTTTTCTCCTCAGGTACCAAAACACAACAGTATCACCAGCCCAAACTGAAAATTATATGGTACTCACAGAAGGGAAAAATAGTGTGGAAAGAAAAAAAAAAAAGGTTGTCAGAGTTGTCAGAGATTTTTTTTCCTGTTTGTTGCATTTTTTCCCTCTTTTTCTCTGGGTGCCGAGGAGGATTTTTTTTTCTCTCAATGAAGCTTGCACAGTTGTCTGGCCGTGTGGATCAGCTTGCCACTGAGGTTCGGAGTATTGCTACCTATCTTGCTAGGTTGCCGGTTGTGGAAACTAGGATTCCCATGCCAGATTTGTTTTTGGGGGATCGGGCTAAATTTCTGAATTTCAAAAATAACTGTAAGTTGTTTTTTGCCTTAAAGCCTAAGTCCTCAGGGAACGCAGCACAGCAGGTTCAAATTGTCATCTCTCTCCTGCGCGGGACCCTCAGGATTGGGCTTTTTCCCTGACACCTGGGCATCCTGTTTTGAATGATATTGATGTATTTTTTCTGGCTCTGGGGTTATTGTACGATGAACCTAATGTCACTGATCAAGCTGAAAAAACTTTGTTGGCATTAAATCAGGGTCTTGAAGACGCTGAGTTGTACTGTCAGAAATTCCAAAGTGGGCAGTCCTGAACAAATGGAATGATGATGCTTTGGCAGCCCTTTTTCGGAAGGGGCTGTCAGAGAATGTAAAGGATGTTATGGTCGGATTTCCTGCTCCCTCTGGTCTCAATGATACTGTCATTGGCTCTTCAAATTGACAGACGTTTGCGTGAGCGCAGAGGTATGCGTGAGATAGTGTTGCCTTGTGAGCCAGCTTCTGAGCCCATGCAGTGTGATAGAGTGACTTCTGGGGCACAGCGTCATGAGTTTCGAAAGCGCAATGGGTTATGTTTCTACTGTGGTGACGCCTCTCATGCTATTTCAGTCTGCCCTAAGCGGGGAAGACGTTTTGCACGCTCAGTTGTCTTGGGTAGTGTTCAGACTAAATTTCTGTTGACTGTTACCCTGATTTGCTCCCTGTCCACATTTTCTGCTCAGGTTTTGTTGATTCAGGAGCAGCTATTAACCTGATGGATTTTGACTTTGCCAAACGTTGTGGGTTTCCCATGATACCCTGCGGAAGTCTATTCCCCTACTGGGCATTGATTCTACCCCTTTGGCGGAGAATAAACCTCAGTTTTATACTCAGGTGATAATGAGGGTTGAACCAGATCATCAGGAGAGTTGCAAATTTCTGGTGCTGTATAATCTGCATGACATTATTGTACTAGGTTTCCCTTGGTTACAGTCTCATAATCCTGTTTTGGATTGGAAATCTGTGTCTGTGACCAGTTGGGGCTGCCAATGTGTTAATGCTGACACTCCTGTTTTTTCTGCCTCTCCCCAGTCTCAGGATGTTCCTGACTTTTTGACTGATTTTTTGGATGTATTTAGTGAAAGTAAATCTGCATCCTTGCCCCCTCACAGGAGCTATGATTGCGCTATTGAATTAGTGCCTAGTGGTAAATTTCCTAAAGGTCGCCTTTTTAACTTGTCTGTACCTGAACACGATGCTATGCGATCTTATATCAAGGAGTCATTGGAGAAGGGTCATATCAGACCATCCTCTTCACCCTTGGGTGCCGTTTTTTTCTTTGTGGCCAAAAAGGATGGTTCATTGAGGCCGTGTATTGATTATCGCCTCTTGAATAAGATCACTGTGAAGTATCAATATCCGTTACCCTTGATTTCTGACCTGTTTTCCAGGGTGAAAAGTGCTAGTTGGTTTACCAAGCTTGACCTCAGGGTGGCGTATAACCTTATTCGCATTAAGCACGGAGATGAATGGAAGACGGCGTTTAATACCCCAGAGGGGCATTTTGAGTACCTAGTGATGCCCTTTGGGCTCACTAATGCTCCTTCCATCTTCCAATCCTTCATGAATGATATTTTCAGGGATTTTGTGGATAAATTTCTGACTGTTTATTTGGATGATATCTTGATTTTTTCCAATGACTGGGACTCTCATGTGAAACATGTTCGGACTGTGTTCCAGATTTTGAGAGAGAATGCACTGTATGTGAAGAGATCAAAGTGTCTTTTTGGCGTACAGAAGGTCTAATTTCTGGGATTCATTTTGTCTCCGTCTGTTATTGAAATGGACCCGGTCAAGGTTCAGGCCATCTGTGATTGGGTCCAACCTACTTCATTAAAGGCTCTTCAGAGATTTTTGGGTTTTCCAATTTTTATCGTAAATTTATTGGTAATTTCTCCGGTATTGTTAAACCATTGACTGATTTGACCAAAAAGGGTTCTGATGTGGTGAATTGGCCTCCTAAAGCAGTTTCTGCGTTTCAGGAACTTAAGCAGAGATTCACTTCTGCTCCTTTTCTACGGCAGCCTGATGTTTCTCTACCGTTTCAGGTGGAGGTTGATGCCTCTGAAATTGGGGCAGGTGCCGTTTTGTCCCAAAGAGATCCAGAGACCTCTAAGAGTAACCCTTGTGCCTTTTTTCTCTCGAAAATTTTCTCCAACTGAACGTAATTATGACGTGGGTAATCGGGAGTTATTGGCCATGAAGTGGGCCGTTGAAGAGTGGAGACATTGGCTGGAAGGAGCCACACATCAGGTGGTGGTCCTCACGGACCATAAGAATCTGGTTTATCTCGAATCAGCCAAGCGACTTAATCCTAGACAGGCCAGGTGGGCTTTGTTTTTCACACTTTTAATTTTGTGGTTTCTTTTCTTCCTGGCACTAAGAATGTTAAGGCGGATGCCCTCTCGAGGAGTTTCTTTGCGACTCTCCTGAGTTATCTGATCCTACTGTTATTTTGAAAGAGGGTGTAGTTCTTTCCGCCATCTCGCCCAATTTGAGACTGGCTCTGGAAGGGTGTCAGGAGGATAAACCTGAGCGCTGCCCTATTGGGAAATTGTTTGTCCCAGACCAGTGGAAGAAGAGTGTGATGTCTGAGATTCATTGCTCCGCATTGGCTGGTCATCCCAGGATTTTTGGTACCAGAGACTTGGTGAGTCGGTCCTTTTGGTGGCCTACTTTGTCTCGTGACGTCAGGGAATTTGTGCAGTCCTGTGGGACTTGCTCTCGCTCCAAGCCTTGCTCTCGCTCTAGTGGTTTGTTAATGCCATTACCTGTGCCCAAGAGGCCATCGACCCATATCTCTATGGATTTTATTTCCGACCTCCCTGTTTCTCAGAGAATGACTGTTATCTGGGTAATCTGTGATAGGTTTTCCAAGATGATACATCTTGTGCCATTACCTAAGTTACCTTCCTCCTCCGAATTGGTGCCTTTGCTCCTTCAGCACGTGGTTCGGTTACATGGCATTCCGGAGAACATTGTGTCTGACAAGGAGTCCAGTTTGTTTCCAGATTTTGGAGGACATTTTGTTCTAAACTTGGTGTTCAATTATCTTTCTCCTCTGCTTTTCATCCTCAGACCAATGGACAAACCGAGAGAACAAACCAGACCTTGGAGACTTATTTGAGATCTTTTGTGTCTGCTGATCAAGATGACTGGGTCTCTTTTTTGCCTTTGGCTGAGTTTGCTCTTAATAATAGGGCTAGCTCTGCCACCTTGATGTCTCCGTTTTTCTGCAATTTTGGGTTTCACCCTCGATTTTCTTCGGGACAGGCGGAGGCTTCTGCCTGTCCGGGTGTTGACTCTGTTGTGGAGCGAATGCAGCAGATTTGGGACCAGGTAGTGGAGAAGTTGTCTCTCTCTCAGGAGAAGGCCCAACGGTTTGCCAACCGGCATAGGACTGATGGTCCTCGGTTTAAAGTGGGGGACTTGGTTTGGTTGTCCTCAAGAAATATCCCTATGAGGGTTGCATCTCCAAAGTCCAGGTTCATTGGACCTTATAAGATCATGGAGATTCTTAATCCTGTTTCCTTCCATTTGCTTCTTCCAGGGACATTTAAGATCCATAACGTGTTCCACAAGTCCTTATTGAAGAGGTTTTTCGAGTCAGTGGTTCCTATGGCTGCGCCTCCTGACCCTGTTTTGGTTGAGGGCAATCTGGAGTATGTGGTTGAGAAAATATTGGATTCTCGTTTTTCTAGACAGAAACTCCAGTATTTGGTTAAGTGGAGAGGTTATGGTCAGGAGGAAAAATCTTGGGTGTTTGCTTCGGACATCCATGCTAGGAGACTGATCCGTGCCTATCACCGAACTCATCCTGATCGGCCTGGTTGCACAAATGAGGGTTCGGTGACCCCTCCTCAAGGGGGGGGTACTGTTATGAATGTGCTAGAGATGGTTTCTGAGAAGAGGCTCCCTCTGGTGGTTACAGACAGTACTGAACCTTTCAGCGAGGAATGGCAATCTGGGATCACTGACTGGTCTGATATAAGGGAGGTTCCCTCCCGTGATGTTTGCCGGTGATCAATTGTTCTTGTCTCAATTGTGGTTCCTGGTTCATTTGGAAGTTTGCTGAGTCTTGCCTGCATCTTCTGCTATCAGATAAGATATTTTCTGCTTTTATTTTTGTGCTTGCTTTTTGCATAGTTCCCTGCACTTCTGTGGAGGTCAGCCAGGTCCCGTCCGGGGGCTTGTGCTCCTCTCAGTTTATCTGAAGCCACTGTTATTTGTTCGTTTGCTTTTTCCTGTTTTTTCAGTGGCTGCGGCTTAGTTTTTTTACACCAGAGATCTGATTTAGGTGGTAGAGATCGAGTGATCTCAGGTGTTTTTGCAATCAGAAGAGTTGGTATTTTTAGGGGTTTTTTTGGATTGCAGTGAGAATGCTTTCCTGTACTTTTCTGTCTAGACAGATTGGGCCCCAGCGTTTGCTCACTCTATTTTCTGTCTGTGTACGTGCTTCTTCTTGTCTAACCGCCATTACATGTTTGGGGGCTTCCTATTTTCTTTGGGGATCTGCTCCGGGGCAGATAGCTTTCCTCTTTCTGTCTTTAGGTGTAGTTATCTCTCAGGCTGTGACGAGGCGTCTAGGATCAACGTAGGAACCCTCCACGGCTACCTCTAGTTGTGTGGTTAGTTCAGGTTACTGCAATTCAATAGGTTCCAGCCTCTCTGGTGTATTGCCGTATTTGCTTTTTCTCCTCAGCTACCAAAACACAACAGCCTCCTCTGCCACTTCCGCATTCTTATTATGAACGCACTATGCATTCATTTGTTTCTTTGGCAACATGTACCCTCCTCACTTACTGATTGGCTTGGATTGCCTTTTATACTCACCTCACATTTCATTCCACGCCCCCTTACGAAGGCTGTTGCTGAAACGTGCGTCGGGGTGACGCGTGGTGTGCTGCTCTCTCCTTCCACTCCTTGTCCATATCATCTACTGGCCTCCCGGGTGGCTTCCTTGTAATTGGTGGTATGTTTCCTTCATTTTATACATGATTTTCTATTTATTTCATGATAGCTGATGCCTATGTTGATATATTATCTTACCATATACAGGTTTGCCAGGCCAGTTTTGCTGATTTCCACTAGAGGGATTAATTCTCTATTATTGTATTCTATGGCATAACTATATTTGTATTAGTATATACTAATTGAGTAGCACCCCGCGTCCCATGCTTAAACGCTTTGCACACTGTACTTTAGTGTTTCACCCTGTTTACATGTTCTCTATGTTTATTAATAAAATTGATTGTTTTATACGCTATTTTGGACTCTTTGGTCGTATGTTTTCTCCCGTTTTTGTCTTATGCCATTAGCGACTTGTCCAGTGTATTTTGTCCTTATATTTAGGTATCGTTATGAATTTTCTGCTAATATTATTTAATATCATTCGTAATACATTATGATACCGATTTCTGTGTTGAAGTGTGTTCTTACTAGGTATTTATATATGTAGCTTGGTAATACAATAAATTGGTTTGATTAGTAGAGGCCAAAAATGTGTTCCGGTTGAGGTGCCACCTGCAGGTCATTGTGTCTTTCTGTGGGTTTATGAAAATAAATGTTTAAACTGTATTTAGTGATAAAATTGTGAATGTGTGGTTTGTTTTGGCTCTTTTCTTGCTGAAGGGAGCAAGTTTACCTTTCAAATGGTGTATCATTTGTGTGTGTGGGGCGAAGTAATCACCGAAAAAGCAGGGCATGTATACAAATGTGTTTGCATATGTGACTCACCTGCAGTGAAGTGTGAAATCCTTCAATGTGCCGGAAATATGCTGGGCAAGCACTTGAGCAAGCTGGAAAGCCCCCAAGGCAAATGTTTGGATTTGTTTGTGATGTCTGTAAGCAGCTTTGTGGTAGTGTGCTTTTGGGTACTGTGGTGACAGCTGCAGGTCATTTTTCCTTAGTGCAGGTTTATGAAAAATAATGTTTAAACTGTATTTTGTGATCAAATCATGGATGTGTGGTTTGTTTGGCTATTTTCTTGCTGAAGGGTGCAAGTTTTCCTTTCAAATGGTGTATCATTTGTGTGTGTGGGTGCAGTATGAATGGAGATACAAAGTAATCACCGAAAAACAGTGTTTAGAAATAATACAATAGATTATTGTTAATGTTGTTACTTATGACTGTATTGTTTGAAATTGTTAAACTGTAAAGCGCTGTGGAATATGTTGGCGCTATATAAATAGCTATTATTATTATTAGAACACAGAGAAGTGGGATGGTGATGCTAATTATGGCATCATCGCCGCTCACCATCTTGATGGAGTCCTCAAAGTTTTGGAGGATGGTACATATGTCTGACATCCATGTCCACTCCTGAAGTCTTATGTGTGGAGACCAGAGGTGTAGCTAGGGGTTCAGATCAGGGGGGTGAAACATCTGAGTGGGCCCCTAACATGCAGACATATCATTCGTGCAACCTGCGTGGCCGCACATGGGCACAAGAGGTAAGGGGGCCCATTTCTACCTCCAAAAAAGGTACAAATTTGCATTTTTAGGAGCTCTTGGGCTGCAAATGGATCATATATTGTTCTTGCACAGGGGCCCTTTCAGTCTGTGGCCCCTAACCAGGTAGTCATGATTATAACTATAAAGGAAAATCACTGCACACGTAATAAATTTTTGCAAAAAAGTGAACAACTTTTATTGAAATGGATGCGACTAACCGTTTGTTTTGGCGTTTCGGCCACGTAAGGCCTTTATCAAAAATCGGTCGCTGAAAAAACAATAAACAATACATATATAAGTGACATTACAGAAAATATACAAAATATATACAAGTAAATATCCTGAATTGTAGTATAGGTGCTCATGCATGTACAAAAAGGAACGTCAATAATTTCAAAGATATAAGAATATGTAGTATTAATTAACAACATCATACCCTTTCAATAAGAAGAGTCTAGAGACCCGATTTGGAATAATAGGAATCATTAAAGAGACCTAAAAATAAGGGTAAAATAGAGTATAGTTAGGGGAGGGTTCCCAGATCATATATGTTCAGTAGGAGCATAATGGTAAAATATTAATCAGAGGAATGCCGATAAAATAAGACAGAAGTATATACGTATCATTAAGATAATAATATTCAGAAAACACCTTTAGAAAAATATTTTGAATATTTACATATATCTGTTGGTCTAGTCGAGTCATGTGATTCTCAGCGTCACAGGCTTCTCCCAGTGAAAGAGAGAAAGCTGCGCTTGCACAGTAAGGAGAATATCGCTCGATATGTGCTGAACCGCATCGCAGTCCCCAGGGAAGACGGCGCTTGCGTAGTGAAAAAAAACGAGGGGGAAGGAGGCGCTTGCGCAGTGGGGAGAAACGCTCATATGAACAGTGAAGGGAGGAATCTTAACGGGAGCAAGCTTATGTATATAGTGTGTTTGACACACATAAGGCAAAACATGGCGGCATAGTGAACAATATTATAACATGGCAGCATAGTGAACCAATAACATATTGTCACAATATCATTATTGCAAGACCCAAATGCTGAAATATAAAACGGTTATATACAATATATTACAAGAAAATATGGTAGGAGTCCAAACTAAAAAAGGGGGAGAGAAAAGGGGAAGAAAAGGATATGTAAATAAAAAAGAGAGGGAGGAGGGTTGTAATGGGGAGGGGAGGGTATAAATAATGAAGGGAATGAGTTGTAAAATAAAAAGAGGGGGAGAGATACGGGGGATTCTTACCGTCAAAAGGAGAACGGACAAGACAAGAGAGAGATTTTTTCAATGGGCCTAAGAAAGGAAAGACACCAAGTTAGTTGGTCAATTAGAAATTATAGAATTTACATTGGAATTTATATTAACCAGTCGATTTCTCTGTTCAGACCTTTAGGATGTAGCGTATCAAGGGTATGTATCCAAAATGTCTCCCGTTGCTTCAAAAGTTTGATATGATTTCCCCCTCGGGCAGGTCTGGGTATTTTTTCAATAATCTGGAATCTTAGCTGTGCCACATTATGTCTTGCTTCTTTAAAGTGCGCAGGTAGCGGTAGCCACGTTTTAGCGCATCTAATGGTCGATTTGTGGCTGGAGATCCGATCTCTTATGGCTTGAGTTGTTTCACCCACGTACAGTAATCCACAGGGACACTTGATCATGTATACAACAAAATTCGTTTCACAGGTGAAGAAATCTTTGATGGGGTAGGATTTCCCTGTACGTGGGTGAACGATCTCACTGCCTTTGATGACATTAGAACAGCTCATGCAGTTGAGGCACGGGAATGTGCCAGTTCTTTTTGAACCCGTCAAGGTGCGGGTAACTGTTGAGGTATTTGTTTTCAAATCTGCTCTGACCAGCTGGTCTTTGATATTACGGGGTCTCCTCAGACACATTAGAGGAGGGTTACTGAAGCTAGCAATGCTGGGGTATGCCTTGTTGAGCATGGCCAATGTTTCAAGACTAAGTTGTGAACCTTCTGTATCGAGGGGTGATGTCCATGGACAAAAGGAATTCGTGGTAGTTTGGGGTGGACAGCATGGATGTTATTGGGGCCCGTCAGAGCCTTTGTCATCTCTGTAGTGAGTAGATCAGGGGGATAGTGTCTAGATAGAAATTTATTAGACATTTCTTGTAATCGGACTTGTTTTTGAGGCAAATCAGACACAATTCTGGTTACCCTCTTAAATTGTGATCATGGGAGACTATTTTTCGTCGGTTTTAGGGTGGCAACTGTCATAATGAAGTAGGGTATTACAGTCGGTTGGTTTGGTGTAGATGTCAGTGGTTAATCTTCCCGAGTTATCCTTGTGGATTTGGGTGTCCAAAAAGGTAACAGTTTCACAGCTATGGGAGAGTTAAATTTAAGTTCCTGTCTGGTGCTATTGAGGACATTGAAAAAGGTAAAAAGGCTGTCAAGATCCCCGAGCCAGATACAAAAAATATCGTCAATGTATCGGTACCAAGAGAGGGCATGTTGTTGAAATAAGGGATGCGGATAAATGTGGTCATGTTCAAACCTGTCCATGTACAAGTTAGCATACGCTGGTGCAACATTTGAACCCATGGCGGTCCCGCATGTTTGTATAAAAAAGTCGTTTTCAAAGCGAAAATTTTTTTCCCTTAATACCAAGTTCAAGAGGTCAAGACAAAGTTCCTGTGATGGCAAGTCGACCTCAGCTTCGCTTAAGGTTAGTGAAACTGCTTGGATACCCCTGTCGTGTGTAATTGATGTATACAGGCTATTTACATCAAGTGTGCAAAGGACGCTGTTCGGTTCCACTGCAGAGATGGTTTTTATTTTATCAAGAAAATCACCTGTGTCAAGGATGAATGATTTTGTGTTTGAGCATAAGGAGTCAAAATTTTTTCTAGGAAGATGGAAATAGGGTTCAAGATAGAATCAGTTGATGCCACTATTGGTCGACCCGGTAGATTGTGTAAATCTTTATGGATTTTTGGAAGGGTGTATAGCACCGGAGTTACCGGATGTAAATTGGTAGAGAAAGTTTTGGTTTTGGCATCAATAGTTGTGCTTTGAAAATGTTTATCAAGTATGAAATCAATTTTCCTACGTATGTCGGTTGTAGGGTCTGATGGAACCTTCTTGTATGTATTTGTGTCCGCCAGTTGTCTCCTAATTTCCGTGAGGTATTGGGTTTTGTTCATCACCACAACTGCACCCCCTTTATCCGCAGGTTTTATAATGATATTGGGATTATTTTGTAAGGATACTATAGCCCGTTTCTCTAGCGAACTCAAATTGTTGCGGACGGGGAGAAGGCCCAGTTTCTGGTCATGGATGGTGCTATTAATATCCCTATCAACAAGGTCAACAAAGGTTTCAACTGCATGGTGTGTTTTTGGAGGTATGAAACTGCTGGGATTTCTGACACCTAAGTTCTCAATGGAGAGTGGTGGACTGGCACTGGAAGTAGAACTCAAAGTATTAGACGTATGGGATGGAGTGTTCTCAAACTGTACCTTCAACCTAATGTTGCGGTAAAATTGTTGGAGGTATTTTTGTAGTTGAAATGCGTCCCACCTTGGTGTTGGACAAAATGACAAGCCTAGATTAAGGACTTTTAGTTCAAGAGGAGACAGTGAATAGTTAGAAATATTAACAACTACGTTTGGACTCCTACCTGAGAGCGAAGGGTCATATGGCGGTGTTGTTCTCCTCCTCCTCAACCGCCTTGTTGGCGTCCGCTTGGGCCTAAAAAATGTTGTCTGGCCGTTGATGCTCCGCCAGTGTCGCTCCCAGAGCCTGGTGAGGAGCCCCCTATGGGCGAGGATCCCCCGGAGGCTGTATGGCCCCCCGGGCGGCGAAATCTGGATCGGAATCTTCTTGGGCCTTGGTCCTCCCATTTATAGACTCTGTTATTCAGGTAGTCTTCCGTATCCCGCTGGAACTTTGTCCTCTTTCTTTCTTCTAAGGTTTTCTGATGAGACAGGAGGATGGCGTCTACTTTTCTCTTAAGAGTGTTAAACTCTGTATCGTTTAAGGTTGAGGTCAATTGAGTTTCAATTAAGGCGATTTTCTCCTGAGTCTCTTTTATTGCTTCCTGAAGGTGTTCGATTGTTAATAGAATAATGTCAAAGGAACATTTGTTGAGAATTTTCTGAAAAGTGGCACAATATTTGGCGTTGTCAGAAAAAAAGAGTCGGTCGAAGTTGGTCGAAGATTACAGCTGAAATATAAAACGGTTATATACAATATATTACAAGAACATATGGTAGGAGTCCAAACTAAAAAAGGGGGAGAGAAAAGGGGAAGAAAAGGATATGTAAACAAAAAAGGGAGGGAGGAGGGTTGTAATGGGGAGGGGAGGGTATAAATAATGAAGGGAATGAGTTGTAAAATAAAAAGAGGGGGAGAGATACGGGGGATTCTTACTGTCAAAAGGAGAACGGACAAGACATGAGAGAGATTTTTTCAATGGGCCTAAGAAAGTAAAGACACCAAGTTAGTTGGTCAATTAGAAATTATAGAATTTACATTGGAATTTATATTAACCAGTCGATTTCTCTGTTCAGACCTTTAGGATGTAGCATATCAAGGGTATATATCCAAAATGTCTCCCGTTGCTTCAAAAGTTTGATATGATTTCCCCCTCGGGCAGGTCTGGGTATTTTTTCAATAATCTGGAATCTTAGCTGTGCCACATTATGTCTTGCTTCTTTAAAGTGCGCAGGTAGAGGAAGCCACGTTTTAGCGCATCTAATGGTCGATTTGTGTCTGGAGATCCGATCTCTTATGGCTTGAGTTGTTTCACCCACGTACAGTAATCCACAGGGACACTTGATCATGTATACAACAAAATTTGTTTCACAGGTGAAGAAATCTTTGATGGGGTAGGATTTCCCTGTACGTGAGTGAACGATCTCACTGCCTTTGATGACATTAGAACAGCTCATGCAGTTGAGGCATGGAAACGTGCCAGTTCTTTTTGAACCCGTCAAGGTGCGGTCTACTGTTGAGGTATTTGTTTTCAGGGGGATAGTGTCTAGATAGAAATTTATTAGACATTTCTTGTAATCGGACTTGTTTTTGAGGCAAATCAGACACAATTCTCTGTTTTACCCTTATTTTTAGGTCTCTCTAATGATTCCTATTATTCCAAATCGGTCTCTAGACTCTTCTTATTGAAAGGGTATTTACTTGTATATATTTTGTATATTTTCTGTAATGTCACTTATATATGTATTGTTTATTGTTTTTTCAGCGACCGATTTTTGATAAAGGCCTTACGTGGCCGAAACGTCAAAACAAACGGTTCGTCGCATCCATTTCAATTAAAGTTGTTCACTTTTTTGCAAAAATGTATTACGTGTGCAGTGATTTTCTCTTTACTGTGAATTTGAGGACCATCAGTCCCTTTTCACTTGCACCGTAGAGGGCAACCTCTTTTGGCCGAGTGCTTGCCAATCTTCCTTTACAAATATATATTTTTTGGTTTATAGCACTGCCTATATATATCCACCTTGACGTTGGTGTATGGGCAGGCATTATTTGGCCAAATTTTGTGCAAAACGTCTCATTCATTTTTTTCTAATATTCAAAAGCCATATTGCTATTCATGTTTCATATTTCACATTGACTTGCTTTGGCACGATAGAGTGCAACCCTTTTTTTGTATATAGGAACTTTGTCTTGACCTCTTGAACTTGGTATTAAGGAAAAATTTTTTTCGCTTTGAAAAGACTTTTTTATACAAACACGCGGGACCGCCATGGGTTCAAATGTTGCACCAGCGTACGCTAACTTGTACATGGACAGGTTTGAACGTGACCACATTTATCCACATCCCTTATTTCAACAACATGCCCTCTCTTGGTACCGATACATTGACGATATTTTTTGTATCTGGCTCGGGGATCTTGACAGCCTTTTTACCTTTTTCAATGTCCTCAATAGCACCAGACAGGAACTTAAATTTACACTCTCCCATAGCTGTGAAACTGTTACCTTTTTGGACACCCAAATCCACAAGGATAACTCGGGAAGATTAACCACTGACATCTACACCAAACCAACCAACTGTAATACCCTACTTCATTATGACAGTTGCCACCCTAAACCGACGAATAATAGTCTCCCACAATCACAATTTAAGAGGGTAACCAGAATTGTGTCTGATTTGCCTCAAAAACAAGTCCGATTACAAGAAATGTCTAATAAATTTCTATCTAGACACTATCCCCCTGATCTACTCACTACAGAGATGACAAAGGCTCTGACGGGCCCCAATAACATCCATGCTGTCCACCCTAAACTACCACGAATTCCTTTTGTCCATGGACATCACCCCTCGATGCAGAAGGTTCACAAATTAGTCTTGAAACATTGGCCCTTGCTCAACAAGGCATACCCCAGCATTGCTAGCTTCAGTAACCCTCCTCTAATGTGTCTGAGGAGACCCGTAATATCAAAGACCAGCTGGTCAGAGCAGATTTGAAAACAAATACCTCAACAGGTACCCCACCTTGACGGGTTCAAAAAGAACTGGCACATTCCCGTGCCTCAACTGCATGAGCTGTTCTAATGTCACCAAAGGCAGTGAGATCGTTCACCACGTACAGAGAAATCCTACCCCATTAACCCCTTCATGACCCAGCCTATTTTGACCTAAATGACCTGGCCATTTTTTGCAATTCTGATCAGTGTCCCTTTATGAGGTAATAACTCAGGAACGCTTCAACGGATCCTAGCGATTCTGAGAATGTTTTTTCATGACATATTGGCTTCATGTTATTGGTAAATTTAGGTCGATAATTTTTGCGTTTATTTGTGAAAAAAATGGAACTTTGGCCAAAATTTTGAAAATTTTGCAATTTTCAAATTTTGAATTTTTATTCTGTTAAACCAGAGAGTTATGTGACACAAAATAGTTAATAAATAACATTTCCCACATGTCTACTTTACATCAGCACAATTTTGGGAACAACATTTTTTTTTGTTAGGAAGTTATAAGGGTTAAAGTTGACCAGCGATTTCTCATTTTTACAGCAAAATTTACAAAACCATTTTTTTTAGGGACCACCTCACATTTGAAGTCACTTGAGGGGTCTATATGGCAGAAAATACCCAAAAGTGACACCATTATAAAAACTGCACCCTCAAGCTACTCAAAACTACATTCAAGAAGATTATTAACCCTTCAGGTGCTTCACAGGAACTAAAGCAACGTGGAAGGAAAAAATGGACATTTTAATTTTTCCATCTAACGGACTGCCATAATGCAATATGAACCCAGCCTGACCCTAAGGCCCCGTGCACACGTTGCGGATTCACTTGCGGATTTTTCTAAAATCCGCAGGTAAAACAACCTGCCTTTTACCTGCGTATTTAGCGCGGATTTGCTGCGGTTTTTCTCTGCGGTTTTACGCCTATAATGGAATAGGAATCCGCAGAAAGAATTGACATGCTGCGGATTTAAAACCGCAGCAAATCTGCGCTGAAAAATCTGCAGCATGTGCACAGCGTTTTTTTTTACCATTTATTTGCATTGTACTGTACATGGTTTCTGGATCTGCTGTGAATCCGCAGCGCCAAATCCGCTGCGGATCCGCAGCGAAATCAGCTGCGGATCAGCAGCGAAATCAGCTGCGGATCAGCAGCGAAATCCGCTGCGGATCAGCTGCGGATCAGCAGCGAAATCAGCTGCGGATCAGCAGCGAAATCAGCTGCGGATCAGCAGCGAAATCCGCTGCTGATCCGCAGCTGATTTTGCTGCTGATCCGCAGCTGATTTCACTGCTGATCTGCTGCTGATTTCGCTGCTGATTCGCTGCTGATTTCGCTGCTGATCCGCAGCGAAATCAGCAGCGTATCAGCAGCGAAATCAGCAGCGGATCAGCAGCGAAATCAGCTGCGGATCAGCAGCGAAATCCGCTGCGGATCAGCAGCGAAATCCTCTGCGGATCAGCAGCGAAATCCGCTGCGGATCAGCAGCGAAATCAGCTGCGGATCAGCAGCGAAATCAGCTGCGGATCCGCAGCAAAATCCGCAACGTGTGCACAGGGCCTAATAGGAAAAAAAAAAAATTCTTTATTATTTGTCCCTACCTATGACAGGGGGGGTTCACTTACTTTTTTTTATTTTGATCACTGTGACAGTTTATCACAGTGATCAAAATACATTTTTTGACTATGCAGGGCGCACTGCGCATGCGCCGGCCAGCGGGCGCACTGCGCATGCGCCCGCCATTTTCCAAGATGGCGGCGCCCATGAAGAATCCCGGGCAGCCGCCGGGAAGGATCCAGGGACATCGGTGGACCGGGAGAGGTGAGTATGGGGGTCGGAAGTGAGGGGGGGGATCGGAAGGTGGGGGCAGCGGAGGCCAGGACGAGGGGAGCTTTTAGTGACGGCGGTGACCGATCGCTGCCATCTTTCGGTGGCGGCGGCCGATCGCCGCCGTGAATCCGTGTGGGGGGGGGTCGGATCTCGGTCTCCAGCCATGGCAGATGCTATTGCAGCATCGGCCATGGCTGGATTGTAATATTTCACCAATTATATTGGTGAAATATTACAGATTGCTCTGATTGGCTGTTTCACTTTTAACAGCCAATCAGAGCGATCGTGGCCACGGGGGGGTTAAGCCAACCCCCCTGTGGTGAAGCACAAAGGGTCCTGTGCCGGCGGGTCGGGTGACCTTTCAGTGACCCCGGTCACCCGGCCCGCAGGGACGCGATCCTTTCATGACGCCACATAGGCGTCATGGGTCGGATTGGCACTGACTTTCATGACGCCTACGTGGCGTCATGGGTCGGGAAGGGGTTAAAGATTTCTTCACCTGTGAAACAAATTTTGTTGTATACATGATCAAGTGTCCCTGTGGATTACTGTACGTGGGTGAAACAACTCAAGCCATAAGAGATCGGATCTCCAGACACAAATCGACCATTAGATGCGCTAAAACGTGGCTTCCTCTACCTGTGCACTTTAAAGAAGCAAGACATAATGTGGCACAGCTAAGATTCCAGATTATTGAAAAAATACCCAGACCTGCCCGAGGGGGAAATCATATCAAACTTTTGAAGCAACGGGAGACATTTTGGATATATACCCTTGATACGTTACATCCTAAAGGTCTGAACAGAGAAATCGACTGGTTAATATAAATTCCAATGTAAATTCTATAATTTCTAATTGACCAACTAACTTGGTGTCTTTCCTTTCTTAGGCCCATTGAAAAAATCTCTCTCTTGTCTTGTCCGTTCTCCTTTTGACGGTAAGAATCCCCCGTATCTCTCCCCCTCTTTTTATTTTACAACTCATTCCCTTCATTATCTATACCCTCCCCTCCCCATTACAACCCTCCTCCCTCTCTTTTTTATTTACATATCCTTTTCTTCCCCTTTTCTCTCCCCCTTTTTTAGTTTGGACTCCTACCATATGTTCTTGTAATATATTGTATATAACCGTTTTATATTTCAGCATTAGGGTCTTTCAATAATGATATTGTGACAATATGTTATTGGTTCACTATGCTGCCATGTTATAATATTGTTCACTATGCCGCCATGTTTTGCCTTATGTGTGTCAAACACACTATATACATAAGCTTGCTCCCTGTTAAGATTCCTCCCTTCACTGTTCATATGAGCGTTTCTCCCCACTGCGCAAGCGCCTCCTTCCCCCTCGTTTTTTTTTCACTACGCAAGCGCCGTCTTCCCCTGGGGACTGCGATGCGGTTCAGCACATATCGAGCGATATTCTCCTTACTGTGCAAGCGCAGCTTTCTCTCTTTCACTGGGAGAAGCCTGTGACGCTGAGAATCACATGACTCGGCAAGGCGCCGACGTCACTTCCGGTCACGCGGCCTAAACAAGCGGTTTCCATATAAACCCGGCGTTCCTCACTCAGGTACACATCGCCATGACACTGCTGTGCCTGCGCTATACCCTGCGCCACCAATGACTGTAAGTTACCTCTTTTGTGACACCTAAACTTCTGTGGGCAGCATAACTACTACATGCTGGTCCCCACACTGACTTTCAACCTGACCCCTTCATTACTACTTTCTCTCACATAGCCTTCAGGGTCCATCAAGAACATGATTGCCCGTTTGCCTGGAACACACTAAGATCCTCACTGACTAGACCAACAGATATATGTAAATATTCAAAATATTTTTCTAAAGGTGTTTTCTGAATATTATTATCTTAATGATACGTATATACTTCTGTCTTATTTTATCGGCATTCCTCTGATTAATATTTTACCATTATGCTCCTACTGAACATATATGATCTGGGGACCCTCCCCTAACTATACTCTGTTTTACCCTTATTTTTAGGTCTCTTTAATGATTCCTATTATTCCAAATCGGGTCTCTAGACTCTTCTTATTGAAAGGGTATGATGTTGTTAATTAATACTACATATTCTTATATCTTGGAAATTATTGACGTTCCTTTTTGTACATGCATGAGCACCTATACTACAATTCAGGATATTTACTTGTATATATTTTGTATATTTTCTGTAATGTCACTTATATATGTATTGTTTATTGTTTTTTCAGCGACCGATTTTTGATAAAGGCCTTACGTGGCCGAAACGTCAAAACAAACGGTTCGTCGCATCCATTTCAATAAAAGTTGTTCACTTTTTTGCAAAAATTTATTACGTGTGCAGTGATTTTCTCTTTACTGTGAATTTGAGGACCATCAGTCCCTTTTCACTTGCACCGTAGAGGGCAACCTCTTTTGGCCGAGTGCTTGCCAATCTTCCTTTACATGATTATAACTATGATGGTATAGGGGAACCTCAGGAGATGACCGCACTGTTATTGAAAATAAAAGTCTATACAAAGACCAGCATTGATATTACCACCTTATAGTAATGAATAGCAAGTGGTAAACCACAGAAAACGACCATAGATCCATGATATTATATTAAAAAGGTAAATCTTTATTAGAAAAATACCAAGATAACACACAGGTAAAAAATGTGGTGACAAACACAACAAGGCATAAATGCGGACACACATGCGGCAGTGGAAAATAGTACACTGAAACCAGAGAACCAACCTGGGCGCAGTATATAAGTATGTACACACAGATATATGGGATAGCTAGAGGCTAGTAACCTACAGTCAAGGCCAAAAGTTTTGAGAATGACACAAATATTATATTTTCACATGATCTGCTGCCCTCTGGTTTTTATGTGTGTTTGACAGATGTTTTTATCACAGATAGAAATATAATAATTGCAATCATATGAGTAACAAAAGCTTATATTGACATTTAGAATGAGTTAATGCAGCAAGTCAATATTTGTAGTGTTGACCCTTCTTCTTCAGGACCAGTGGCATAGCGACCCGGGTGTGGGGGGTGCGGGCCGCACTGGGTGACACCTTGCTTGGGGTGACACCAGCAGCGTTAAACTGTATCGGCGTGCACAGCACGCCGACACAGTTACTTTTTGCGGCAGAGCAGGGAGAATCAATCTCCCTGCTCTGCCGCCCGGCCGCTATGGGGCCCCTGAGCAGGCGGTGGGGGGCCCGGCGCCAGCAGTGGGCCCCCCGCCCGTCATCGCAGGGTCAGCTGTATCGGCATCTAGCCAATACAGCTGACCGCATTGAGAGAGAAGGAGCGAGCGCTCCTTCTCTTCCATAATCCCCCTCTCAGTGTCTGACAGCGGGCGCGATGACGTCACTGCCCGGCGCCGGCAGTCAGACGCTGAGAGGGAGAGCAGTGAGCAGCGCAGGAGCCGGGAGCAAGAGAGGTGAGTGCAGGATTTATTATTTTTGTAAAGGGGGTGCATTATAAGTACGGCTGCATATGGGGGTGCATTATAAGTACGGCTGCATATGGGGGTGCATTATAAGTACGGCTGCATATGGGGGTGCATTATAAGTACAGCTGCATATGGAGTACATTATAAGTACGGCTGCATATGGGGGTGCATTATAAGTAAGGCTGCATATGGAGTACATTATACGTACGGCTGCATATGGGGGTGCATTATAAGTACGGCTGCATATGGGGGTGCATTATAAGTACGGCTGCATATGGAGGTGCATTATAAGTACGGCTGCATATGGGGTGCATTATAAGTACGGCTGCATATGGGGGTGCATTATAAGTACGGCTGCATATGGAGGTGCATTATAAGTATGGCTGCTTATGGGGGTGCATTATAAGTACGGCTGCATATGGGGTGCATTATAAGTACGGCTGCATATGGGGGTGCATTATAAGTATGGCTACATATGGGGGTGCATTATAAGTGGAGGTGCATTATAAGTACGGCTGCATATGGAGTACGTTATAAGTAAGGCTGCCTATGGGGTGCATTATAAATAAGACTGCATATGGGGTACATTTCAAGTAAGGCTGCATATGGGGTACATTATAAGTACGGCTGCATATGGGGGTGCATTATAAGTGGGTGGTGCATTATAAGTACGGCTGCATATGGAGTACATTATAAATAAGGCTGCATATGGAGTACATTATAAATAAGGCTGCATATGGAGTACATTATAAATAAGGCTGCATATGGGGTACATTATAAATAAGGCTGCATATGGGGTGCATTATAAATAAGACTGCATATGGAGTACATTTCAAGTAAGGCTGCATATGTGGTACATTATAAGTAAGGCTGCATATGGAGTACATTATAAATAAGACTGCCTATGGGGTACATTATAAATAAGACTGCCTATGGGGTGCATTATAAATAAGACTGCCTAAGGGGTGCATTATAAATAAGACTGCCTATGGGGAGTGCATTACAATATAGAGGCTGTCTGTTGGGGTGCATTATAATACAGAGGCTGCCTATGGGGGTGCATTACAATACATAGGCTGTCTATGGGGGTGCATTATACTATATTGAGGACTATCTGGTGTATTATGCTATATGGAGGCTATCTAGGGGGCCATCATACAGTGTGGAGATTACAGTGGCGGGGCCATCATACAGTGTTGGAGCCATTAAATAGTTTGGGGATATTAAGGGGTCAGTATATATCCAGTGAGGGGGCATCATACTGTGTATAGGGGAGCTGTACAGGGGGGAGACTTGGGACATTAAGTGCAAAGTGGGTACTTATTGTTATAGGGGAACTCTGGTTACTGTGACTGTCAAAGGGGCACACACAGGGCATTATTACATTCTAGGGGACAACATGTGGGCACTGTTTTCTAGGGCCCATGCTCCTGGCATTACTATATTATAGAGGGTGCTTTAGAATTTAGAGGTCACACAGAACCACACAATAGGTGCAGTGATAGGGACACATACGGCAGCAGTGGCTCATTATTGGGGTATCAGGTGTAGTAATAGGGGCACATACTGCAGCAGCGGCTCAGTATTGGAGTATCAGGTGTAGTAATAGGGACGCATACGACAGCAGTGGCTCAGTATTGGGGTACCAGTGTGTAGTAATAGGGGCACATACTGCAGCAGCGGCTCAGTATTGGAGTATCAGGTGTAGTAATAGGGACACATACGACAGCAGCGGCTCAGTATTGGGGTACCAGGTGTAGTAATAGGGGCACAAACTGCAGCAGCGGCTCAGTATTGGAGTATCAGGTGTAGTAATAGGGACACATACAACAGCAGCGGCTCAGTATTGGGGTACCAGGTGTAGTAATAGGGGCACATACTGCAGCAGCGGCTCAGTATTGGGGTATCAGGAGCAGTAATAGGGACACATACGGCAGCAGTGGCTCAGTATTGGGGTATCAGGTGCAGAATAGGATTATGGCAGCGCGTCAGTATGGAGTATCAGTGTAGTAATGGGACCGTACCAGCAGGGCTGCATATTGAGTATCGGGTGATATAGGACACTTGCGCACGGCTCAGTATTGGAGTACCATGGTGGATAGGGACTTATGCGCTGGCTCAGATTGGGTATCAGTGTAGTAAAGGAACATACTGCAGCAGTCAGTATGGTATCAGGTGTAGTAATAGGGGCACATACGGCAGCAGCGGCTCAGTATTGGAGTATCAGGTGTAGTAATAGGGACACATATGGCAGCAGCGGCTCAGTATTGGGGTATCAGCAGGATGAGGAGTTTGTGCAGGTTGAGAATAGTCCAATTGGTGACCGTGACAGTGCTGACAATATGAGAAGTGAAACGTGTCTTTGTTGTATTCTCTGTAGTCGAGTCCTGGCTGGAGGAGTCGTTATGTCGGTCTGGGCCAGATGGAAAAGACATGAAAAGTGAACGATTCCATCAGAAAACGTCAGCGGTAAGTCTTGTTTCTTGTTATATGGCTAAAAAATGATTGTTTGGGGGTATCACCCCTATAGAAGACAGAGGAATCAGTCTCAAGCCGAGGAACGAGCTAATAGTAATAAGGTAATCAACTTGAGTGATTTTTTGCTTTTAAGGCGGACTATTCTCTACTTTGTAGGGGTCTGTCCTTTTCCCCAGCAGCCGGTCTTGACACGTTCTCTGTAGTTAAAGATCTTCATATGTTTGGGCGTACATTGCTGATGAAACGTTTTTTTCATAATACTGATTCACATAATTTATTTCCTACAGAAAAAGAGCAAACTGCCTTGAGGATTCTGGAGGAGCTGTCAGAGGAGAATAACTTGGCAAATGAGTGTAAGTTACCTCCATCCATCCGGCCGCGCTCCAAGCGGTTCCCACCTCTTTCAAACTGCAGTGCTATTGACTTGTTTGTTAAGGTGGTTTCTAACGAGGTCATGAAAATCCGCAGTTATATTCATCATGACAATTTGACCAGGGAAGAACGTATACGTCTAAAATATCTACAGGATCTCCCTGGTGTTGTCATCAAACCGGCGGACAATGGGGGTAATGTTGTCATCTGGCCTTGTGGTATGTATGAGAAGGAGGCCTTTAGGCAACTCCATAATACCACATGCTATAAGAAACTCACGTACAACCTCTTGTCTGCCTTTGATGGGCAACTCAGGGAGATCCTGTCGGGTGCCATTGGAGCTGGTACTATTACTAAAGAACTGGGGGCAGCTCTTCTGGTAGCCGAATCAACTATACCCACCTTTTACCTTCTTCCAAGGTGCATAAGAACGCACAGATCCCACCTGGCCGTCAAATAGTTTTGGGTTGTGGGGGCTACTTGGAGCGCGTTAACCTTTGGATCGACTCTATGCTGCAACCGTTGGTTGAAGAACTTCCTTCTTTTCTAAAGATACAAATCAGTTGCTGCATAGGGTCGATGGGTTATTTTTGGAGGATGGGTCAATAATGGTGACAGCTGATGTAGAATCGCTGTACACCAGCATTAGACATAGCGATGGACTACATGCCATTGAATTCTATTTGCAAACCTCTAACATCTCCTCCAGTATGAAGGCTTTCATACTTGAGTTGCTTGAGTTTACTTTAACTCACAATTTTTTTGTTTACAAGGGGTCCTTCTTCCTGCAGACCCAGGGTACAGCTATGGGGGCGGCTTACGCGCCTTCATATGCTAATTTATTCCTGGGTCTGTGGGTGAAGGACCTCTCCTGTCAGATCGGCAGGGATCTATGGACCGTGTCCTTCTTTGGACGCGGTACATAGATGACATCCTGCTGATCTGGCAGGGTTCTAATATTTCACTTGAAGAATATTTTGTTTATCTCAACAGCAATGATCGTAATATTAAATTGTCTTTTTGTTATGATCAGAACAAAATTGAGTTCTTAGATGTGACCTTGAGGAAGGATTTGAGCCAAACGATTCAACCAGTATTTTTAGAAAGCCTACAGCAACAAATGCAATGCTGCATGCCTCCTCCTCACACCCTGCGCATATGATACGTGCTATACCTACGGGCTAATTTTTACGATTGCGCCGTATTTGTTCCACTGATGTGGAATTTGAGGAACAGGCGGGGGATTTAAAGAGACGTTTCTCCGAAAGGGGTTATAGCAATAGGGTAATTAAAAAAGCATATAATCGGGCAAAATACAGTCAGAGACATTCCCTTCTATATAAATCTGATGTTGATCAACATAAATTGGAACCGGTGAGATTTATTACTACCTTTTATTCTCAGTCTCAACGTATTAGGGAGGCATTAGAGAGATCTTGGCCCATTTTGAAAGCACATCCTATTCTTGCTAAATTTATCACGGATAGACCCATGATTACATATAGACGATCTAAGAATTTGAGGGGTCATCTTATCCAGAGTCACTATCATGGGAACCCACGAAAACCTTTTTGAATACTGGTGAGGGTCGTAAAGGGTGTTTCAAATGTGGACATTGTGTGGCTTGTGTCAACGTGGATCGCAGTGATTGTTTTGTAGATTCTGCCAATAAGAAAACTTTTAGGATACAGAAGTTTATTACATGCACAACCAAATATGTGATCTATTATGCCACATGTCCGTGCTCCCTGATCTATGTGGGACTGACGACACATCAACTTAAGGTCCGGATCAGGAGCACGTTTTGGGCATTGAAGCTGCTGCAAATGAGGAGGATTTGTCTATGCTTAAGACGTTACCTAGACACTTTAAGATTCATCATCAATGTGACAGCAGGACTCTTAGAGTTAAAGGGATTGATTGCTTGGAGTTGGGTATTCGGGGTGGTAGGGCTTCACAACGTTTGGCCCAATTAGAGACCCGATGGATTTGGACCTTGAATACGGTCCATCCAAGAGGCTTGAATGAAAGCCGTAGTTTTGCATCCTTCTTGTAGGTTTGAACAGTTGTCCTGCCCTGTGTCATTGGCCCGCTGTACCAAGGTACATGAGGGGCTTCCATGTTGCCGTGGTTGTTTTCAACCGGTTTTTATTTTATATTAATTGTTATATTTTTCTAATTTTATAGGTATTTGATTCACCCCTTCCTTGAAGATATCACTTCCTCTGATTGTGTCTGTTGCCTGCATTAATGTCTATGTTATTGTCTATGTTATTACATTTTATTTTTATTTTATTTCATTTTGGTTTTTCTGATTTTTATTTTTATATCCATTATTTTTTGTATATATATTTTTGTATGTGTTTTTTGTATGTAATTGTATTTCTTTATGATATTACTATAAAATATATATGCATTGTGATATGATATGACATTATCTGTTGTAATATGTAATTGCTGAAGGTTTTTCATGAATGTCATATTGCATTTTTTCACTTATAGATATATCCTGCCAGTTTTTGTGGTTCCTGTGATGTTGGTTCATACATTCATCACACTTTTCGTTAGTGCAGGCTGGGCTTTTGGTAGTATTTTCACTTATGTTTTATTGCGGCCTTTATATAAGTGATCGTCATGTTCTTGAGCGCATGCGTGCTGTGCCTGTGTGCGCGCGCTGCTTCCTGTGTCTGTTATGCCGGGTTGCCATGGCACATTGTGTCCAGGCACTGTGTTGTTAGACGCTGGCGCGGCATGGCGTACAGGGTTGTCATGGCATTGGATGCGCCGCTTCCGGTTCACGATGTATCACTTCCGGTCCAACGGGGTTCTTATAGCTCCCGGTTATTTAGTCTGTCAGGACAAGATCCGAAACGTGCGTTGGGGCAGACGCACTGATCCCTTGAGCCCTGGGTGCGCCCCTGTGCTTTATATTGAAGGTAATACCTGATTGATTTAGTCTATGGGTCATTTATGGTGGAGAGGTTAAGTGTTATCTCAGCACATTGCTCTATTTTACCTCATATATAGGTTACTAGCCTCTAGCTATCCCATATATCTGTGTGTATATACTTATATACTGCGCCCAGGTTGGTTCTCTGGTTTCAGTGTACTATTTTCCACTGCCACATGTGTGTCCGCATTTATGCCTTGTTGTGTTTGTCACCACATTTTTTACCTGTGTGTTATCTTGGTATTTTTCTAATAAAGATTTATCATTTTAATATAATATCATGGATCTATGGTCGTTTTCTGTGGTTTACCACTTGCTATTCATGAGTGTTTTTTGCGATTGATCGAAGAAGTCTGTATTTATGGCAACAGTATGCATATATATATATATATATATATAATATATATATATATATATAATTTCAAGGGTTATCATGCATTTTATTTTTCTGTTGCTTTTCATAAATCTTGCTTATGATTACGCCTTATGGTAACATATAGTGGTAGATACCAGTCCTGCAGGCAATATAGAGATTACTGCACAGTTATAGATGGTGACTTATAGAGGACGTTCTTTCTGGTGGAGTCATTCACTTTTCTATCTGGCCCAGACCGACATGTCAATTTCTCCAGCCAGGACTCATGTGCAGAGATCACAACAAAGACACATCCGTCTTCTCACATTTCCAGCACCGTTCACATGTAGAGTCATGAAATCCTAGAATGGTAGAGTTGGAAGGGACCTCCATGGTCCTCAAGTCCAACCCCCTGCTCAATGCAGGATTCACTAAATCATCTCAGACAGATGTCTGTCCAGCCTCTGTGTGAAGACTTCCATTGAAGGAGAACTCACCACCTCTCGTGGCAGCCTGCTTCACTCATTGATCACTCTCACTGTCAAAAAGTTTTTTCTAATATCTAATGTGTATCTTCTCCCCTTCAGTTTCATCCTATTGCGTCTCGTGTTTTCATGTGCAAACGTATTCCCAACCTGCACCAACTCCTCATCCTGCTGATACCCCAATACTGAGCCACTGCTGCCGTGTCCCTATTACTGCACCTGCTTGTGGCACAAAAACAGAGCTCTCTTACTGCCTCACAAAGTAATGCCACCACTGCCCTTACATTGTAATAATGCCTCCTTAGTGCTCTCTAGATGGTAAAATTGCCCCCTAGAAAATATTAATTTCCTGTGCATGTGCCCTCCAAATTTTGTCCCTAGAAAGTAATAATACTCCATGTGCAACTTTGATGGTCACAATTTTTAACCCAAAGAAGGCTAGATAATTACTCATCCATATACTTTAAACAGATACCCAAGAAAAATATGGACCAAAAAATAATTTATTAAAAAATATATAAGTTTTTATTGTTACAAAATAGATAAAAGACAATCAAAACATCATATAAAAACTTACTGGGTAGTGGGCAGAGAGACCCCAACGCGCGTTTCGCTAAGTGCTTCTTCGGGGGGCAATACTGAGAGCCCCTATAACAATAATGTTTAAGTGCCCACTTAACATTTATGTCCACTGAGTTCCCCATGTATTATTCCTCTATATACAGTATCCTGGGCCCACAGATCCCCTCTACACCATATGATAATCGCACAGGTCCCCTATACAAAGTATGATGATGCCACAGCTCCCCTAAACACAGTATGATGATCCAACAGCTCCCCTATACACAGTATGATGATGCCACAGCTCCCCTCTACACAGTATGGTAGGCCAACAGCTCCCCTTATACACAGTATGATGGGCCCACAGCTCCCCCTATACATCGTATGATGGGCCCACAGCTCCCCCTATACACCGGACGATGGGCCCACAGCTCCCCCTATACACCGTATGATGGGCCCACAGCTCCCCCTATACACCATATGATGGGTCCACAGCTTCTACTATACACCATATGATGGGCCCACAGCTCCCCCTATACACCGTATGATGATCCCACAGCTCTCCTATACACAGTATGATGATCCCACATCTCCCCTATACACAGTATGATGATGCCACAGCTCCCCTATACACAGTATGATGATCCGACAGGTCCCCTATACACCGTATGATCCCACAGCTCCCCTATACACCATATGATGGGCCCACAGCTCCCCCTATACACCGTATGATGATCCCACAGCTCTCCTATACACAGTATGATGATCCCACATCTCCCCTATACACAGTATGGTAGGCCCACAGCTCCCATACATACAGTATGATGTCCCCCAGAGTTCCCCTATACATAGAATGATGTCCCCACTGCTCCTCCAATACACAGTATAATTGTTAATAGTGTTCTGACACCGTGCGACGCCTGCACTGAGAGCTCCTCTGCAGGGAGGAAATTACCTTTATTCCTCCTGGCAGCCTTGCTCTTCCAGTCATAGGGGCTGCGCCGGCACGTTTCAGTCACCGCTCTGTGTATAGAGAGTGGCGGCTGTAAGAGCACCACGGCACTGACTGACAGCCGGCTCAACACCGTCTCCCACCCAGTAACTACCCTACAGGTGCCCCTATAAATAATAATGCTTCTGAAGTGCCCACTTAATATTTAACTGAGTCCCCCTATGTACAATAGTACAATGGCCCCAGCATCGTTGATGTGAGCAGGGGGTCTTGTGACGACTCTTTCGGCTTCTCCCAATTATCTTCTATTGAGAGAAGTCAAACTTATCTAGTCGAAACTTGCAAATAGCAAACGTGGTCGCATGACCGCCTGATCGCACCAGTGGTCATGGGGTTTTATGGGGCATCATGATTTTGCGGTCTGTAGTCTCAAAGGGACTGCAGACAATTATCCCGAGCCTTTAATAACTTTATAATAATAAATTGCTTATTATTAAATTATTAAATAGAATGCAGCTCGTGGTTACTGTATGGTTATACTCGTTAGGGGGTAGACAGACGGACGTATTTCTCGTACAAGGATCACATCGCAATCCTCAGACTAACCGTCGGCTCTCAACACCTGAGTGTGACAGCTGAATAGTAATACATCACGCTCAGGGGCGGACATATCATTGGTGCAACCTGTGCAGCCGCACAGGGGCCCAAGAGGTGAGGGTGCCCATTTATACTTCCAAAGCAGGTGCAATTTTGCATTTTTAGGAGATCTTGGGCTGCAAAGGGCCCATGTATTGTTCTTGCACAGTGGCCCTTTTCTGACTTTGTCCACCAGTGATCACGCTGTCGCGCTCATGTCAGGAGCGGTACCAGCCAGTCCAAGGATTGCGGTGCGATCCTCACATAAGTTATACGGCCGTCTGTCTGTGCCCTTATGATAATAATAATAAAATATTAAGCTATCATTAAAGTATTAACGACCTCACAAGTGAAAAAAAGCCCCCTACCTCCCCCCTGTCACCCTCCCACACCCCAACAGCCCATCCTCTCACATGCACCCCTCAGTGCTCTGTCCCCCTGACCCCACAATGCCCCCATCCGCTCACATTCATCCTCCTTGCTCTGTCTCTCCTCACTCACAATACCCCCATCCTCTCACATTCACCCCTGTGCCCTTTTGCCCCTCCCCCACTTCAGCCCCACAATACCCCCATCCTCTCACAGTAACCCCCCAGCGCCCTAGCACCCACAATACCCCATCCTCTTACATTCACCCCCAGTGCCCTGTTGCCCCTGCCTCACAATATCCCCATCCTCTCACCTTCACCCCCAGTGCCCTGTACCACCTCCCCCACATTACCCCCATCCTCTCACATTCACCCCACAGTGACCATAACATGCCTAAGATGAATGAATTTAATAAATTACATCCCCACTTACCAATGAAGCTTGCAGGCAGTGGCTGAGGCAGGACCAGGAAGTGTCCAGTGTATGCACACAGAGGGCACTAGGACCCAGTGTGGCTGAGACAACCAGAGCCTGGGCAGAAAGGCTGTGGTTCCACGGTCCGGAACCACAGCGCTTTGGACGGAGCGGAAATCACCGCAGCGCTACGTAGGCCTGTGCTATTTCCCTTGCGGCGACGCCGCGTCGCTGCAAGGGAAAAGGACATGCTGCGATCTAAAAAGATGCGCCGCATGTCCGTTAACGAAGGTCTGCCGCCTGCGTGTTTTTACGCATAGTGGAGACAGGATTTCTTGAAATCCCCTCCACTATGCTGTAACATCTGGACACTGCGTGTTTGACGCTGCGCCAGTACAAGCGTCAAACACGCAGCAATTACTGACCGTGGAAACACACCCAAAGTGAAACTACAGCTGCTGCCAGCCAGGAAGGAGCTACTCTGCTGAGACAGCAGCACCATACACTGCACACACAGACAGGCACTGGAACCTGTGGCAGAGGGAGCCGGCATTGTGCTGCTCTCTCCCTTACACGTCAGATACTGGCCATGTCTCCCAGTGGGCCCCTGCATATGACTGGGCCCAGGGCAACGGCCCCCTCTGCCCCCCCCAGTAGCTACGCTACTGGTGGAGACTGAACTGAATACCGCCGGCCATGTTGATGTTGGTAGTCAACAACTGCCATCTTCTGCTCACAAATCCTTTCCAACTTATGCAGTGTAAAGTTCCAATGCATGGGGACATCACACACCAGTCGGTGAGCCGGAAACTGCAAACGCTGCTGAAGCACGGCGAGGGCGGCTGAAGCTGTAGCTGACTTTCTAAAATGGGCACACAGGCGGCGTACTTTCACAAGCTGATCCGGCAGCTCCGAGTAGCTTTTGAGAAACCATTGAACAATGAGGTTAAGCACATGGGACAGGCATGGTACTTGTGTGAGCTCTCCTCGCCTCAGAGCTGACAACAGGTTCCGGCCATTGTCACACAGGACCATGCCTGGGTATAGGTTCAGTAGTGTCAGCCAATGATCTGTCTGCTCTTTTAGAGCTGTCCATAACTCTTAAGCATTGTACAGTTTGGTTTGTCACCTAAGCACATTAGCTTCAGCACAGTCTATTGACGCTTGGCTGAGGCAGCGCTTCCAGCTTGTGACAGATGTTATTTCGGAGATGGAGGCTGAAGAGGAGGAGGAGGTGCAGGAGCTGTAGACTGTGGGGGCAGCCCAGATTGATGTAGGGCCCCCAATCCTTGGCGTCATGAGGATGTGTTCCATCCAAAGTACCTTTATTCAACAGCCTCTCCTCTCTGCCAGGCCCTTCACTGGCTATCTATTGCTCAGAGGCTACAGTTCAAAACCCTAACTATGACATACAAAGCCAGCCACAACCTGTCTCCTGCATACATCTGTGATATGGTCTCACAAGGTCCGACTGGGTCCTGGCTTCCACTATGTTAACCGTCATGGGCATGGATGGTGCCGTCAGCGAGATGCACCATCCCTGCCCACAAGCACTTGTCCACTGTCCATGGTTAGGTGGACTTTCCCAGTAACAGCATGCTTGAGGGCCCGGGTAATGTCGTGGGACATGTGCTTGTGTAATGCCGGGACGGCACAGCGTGAGAGATAGTGGAGGCTATGGACCGAGACGGCCGTTGCAATAATGTTGGGGAAAACTTCCATCTTCACGAGTCTAAAAGGCAACATTTAGAGCACAAGCAGTCGAGAAATGTGGAAATTTAGTAGTGTGGCCTGTGGGGCCTAGTGTTATGAATGTGCTAGAGATGGTTTCTGAGCAGAGGCTCCCTCTGGTGGTTACAGACAGTACTGAACCTTTCAGTGAGGAGTGGCAATCAGGGATCACGGACTGGTCTGATATAAGGGAGGTTCCCTCCCATGATGGTTGCCGGTGATCAATTGTTCTTGTCTCAATTGTGGTTCCTGGTTCATTTGGAAGTTAGCTGGAGTCTTGCCTGCATCTCCTGCTTTCAGATAAGATATTTTTTGCTTTTCTTTTTGTGCTTGCTTTTTGCATTGTTTTCTGCACTTTTGTGGAGGTCAGCCAGGTCCCCTCCTGGGGCCTGAGCTCCTCACAGTTTATCTGCAGCCACTGTTATTTGCTCATTTGCTTTTTCCTGTTTTTTCAGCGGCTGCAGCTTGGTTTTGTTCACACTGAGATCTGATTTAGTGGGTGGCGAGATCGTGTGATCGCAGTATTTTTGTAATCAGAATTGTTGGATTTTTGTAGGGTTTTCTGGGTTGCAGAAAGTAATCTCTCCTGTCCTATCCTATTTAGTCAGCTTGTGGCTCCAGCGTTTGCTCAGTCTATTTTCTGCCTATGTTTGTATTTTCATCTTGTCTAACCGCCATTATATGTTTGGGGGCTTCCTATTTTCTTTGGGGATCTGCTCTGGGGCAGATAGCTTTTATCTTTCTGCCTTTAGGTGAAGTTATCTCTCAGGCTGTGACGAGGCATCTAGGATCAACGTAGGAACGCTCCACGGCTACCTCTAGTTGTGTCGTTAGTTTAGGAATCTGCAACCCATCAGTTACCAACATCTCAGGTGTTCGGCTGCCCTGCTGTTGTCCTGTCCTCCTCAGCTACCGAAACATAGCCTAGGCTGCGTATTTTCACTTGCGTTCCAAGGACTGGGGTAGGAACAAATGAAAGCCGCGCTGGGACAAGGACGTGGACGTGCTTGTTGATGGTGCTAGTTGAGTGTGTGCAACGACAGATGCAGGGCAGGAGGCATCTTCGCATGCACCATGGACAGGGGATTGGCTTGAACACACAACAGCAGAAGTAGCAGTTCCTGGGGTTTGGCCAAAAAATTTCGGGTGCTTTGCTGCCATGTGCCTGATCATCTTAAAAAAACAACCAGACTGGGGAACACCTAACAGTTGTACTGCCAACTTCCGTTATGTTGGTGTTATGGGGACATTCAGGGTCTCCCTCTCCCACACCACCTCTTCACCTCGCCCACTGTCTGTTGGTGTTCTCCAAGGCTCATTTCTAGGATCCCTACTTTTCTCCATCTACACCTTTGGCCTGGGACGGCTCATAGAATCCCTCGGTTTGCAATATCAGCTCTACACCGATGACACGCAGATCTACCTATCTGGAGGACCTGACATCACCTCCTTCCAGCCCAAAATGCCACAATGTCTGTCCGCTATTTCATCCTTTTCTGCTAGCTTTCTAAAACTGAACATGGACAAAACAGAGTTAATCATCTTTCACACATCTCATTCTACCCCTCCACCAGACCTATCCATGAATGTCAATGGCTGCTCACTTTCACTAGTCCTGCATGCTCGGTGCCTCGGGGTGATCCTCGACTCTGCCCTCTCTTTCAAGCCACATATCCAAGCCCTTGCCTCCTCATCCCGACTACAACTGAAAAACATTTCACGGTTCCGTACATTCGTTGACCAAGATACTGCAAAAACGCTTGTGCACGCCCTCATCTCCCACCTCGACTATTGCAACCTTCTACTCTCTGGCCTCCCCTCTAGCACTCTTGCACCACTCCAATCTATCCTAAACTCTGCTGAACAACTAATCCACCTGTCTCACCGTTATTCCCCAGCCTCTCATCTCTAAACCCTAAAACTATGACCTTCAAAGCCATACACAACCTGTCTCCTCCATACATCTGTGACATGGTCTCCCAGTACTTACCTACACGCAACCTTTGATCCTCTCAAGATCTTTCTCTACTCCCCTCGTATCTCTTCTTCCCACAACCGCATACAAGACTTCTCCCGTGCTTCACTCATACTCTGTAACTCTCTACCCCAACACATCAGACTTTCTCCTACCACGGAAACATTCAAAACAAACCTGAAGAACCACCTCTTCCGACAAGCCTACAACCTGCAGTTAACCTCAGTCTACTGAACCACCGCAGGACCAGCTCTACCCTACACTAGTCTATCTTCACCCATCCTCTGTAGTCTGTGAGCCCTTGCGGGAAGGGTCCTTTCTCCTTCTGTACTTGTGTGTGCCTTGTATTGCTCATATTTAGTGTACTTGTCTATGTATGCCCCTTTTTCACATGGAAAATAAATGACGCTATAAAAATGACTAGTAATAATAATAATAATATCATTCACCACCTCGTCTTCCACTTAGGCACCCTGGTCCGCCTCCTGACTTTGTGGAAATTGGGTCTCATCATTGTCCACCTCTTGTGACACGTTCCCACCGTCGCCTTAGTGTGACGGTGGCTGCTGAAATATTTGGGCATCACTACATGCGATATCATCTCGCCAGGATTCAAGTAGACCTGATGAGAGGCCCAAATCTATAAATGGAAAAGTGAACAGCTCTTCAGAGTGTCCAGGTGTGGGATCAGGTGTCTCCGGGCACTCGGCATGGTAGGAGGAAGGAGGCTCAGGGTGAGGAATATGCGATCCAGAGTCACGGCTACTCAGACTTGACCGTGTGGAAGACAGAGTGCTGGTGGTGACTGGAAGTATTATCTGCTATCCAACCAACAACCTTTTGACACTGCTCTGGGTTCAATAGTGGTGTGGTGCTGCGGTCCCCTAGTAATTGGGAATAGAAGGTGGAGCGAGAAGATGTGGGTGTTTGTTGTGGCCCAATTTCAGCTTGCCCACGTCTTCGGCCTATACAGTGATGTCCCACCCTGGGACAAAGTAAAAAAGTAAAAAAAATAGAAATAACATGTAAAATAAAAATCCTAAATAAAGAAAAAAAAAATATTCCCCAATAAATTAATTTCTTTATGCAAATAAAAAAACAAAACAATAAAAGTACACATATTTAGTATCGCCGCGTCCGTAACATCCAGCCCTATAAAAACTGTCCCACTAGTTAACCCCTTTAGTGAACCCCTTAAAAAAAAACAAGGCAAAAAAAAACAATGATTTATCATCATACCATCAAACAAAAAGTGGAATAACACGCGATCAAAAAGACAGATATAAATAAACATGGTACCACTGAACACATCATCTTGTCCTGCAAAAAACGAGCCACCATACAGCATCATGAGCGAAAAAATAAAAAAGTTATAGCTCACAGAATAAAGCGTTGCAAAAATAATTATTTTTTATATATAATTGTTTTTACTGTATAAAAGCGCCAAAACATAAAAAAATCATATAAATGAGGTATCGCTGTAATCGTACTAACCCGAAGAATAAAACTGCTTTATCAATTTTACCACTGGTGGAACGGTATAAACGCCCCCCCCAAAAGAAATTCATGAATTGCTGGTTTTTGTTCATTCTGCCTCCCAAAAATCATAATAAAAAGCGATCAAAAAATGTCATGTGCCCGAAAATGATACCAATAAATACGTCAACTCGTTCCACAAAAAAAAAGACCTCACATGACTCTGTGGGCCAAAATAAGAAAAAATATAGCTCTCAAAATGTGATGATGCAAAAACTATTTTTTGCAATAAAAAGTGTCTTCTAGCGTGTGACAGCTGCCAAACATAAAAACCCGCTATAAATAGTAAATCAAACCCCCCTTTATCACCCCTTAGATAGGGAAAAATAATACAAATTAAAAAATGTATTTATTTCCATTTTCCCATTAGGGTTAGGGTTGGGGCTAAAGTTAGGATTAGGGTTAGGGTTGGCATTAGGGTTAGGGGTGTGTTAGGGTTAGGTTTGTGGTTAGAGTTATGGTTAGGTTTGGGATTAGGTTAAGGATGTGTTGGGGTTAGGGTTGGAGTTAGAATTGCGGGTTTCCACTGTTTAGGCATATCAGGGGCTCTCCATATGTGACATGGCGTCTGATCTCAATTCCAGCCAATTCTGCGTTGAAAAAGTCAAATGGTGCTCCTTCCCTTATGAGCTCTGCCATTAGCCCAAACAGTAGTTTACCCCCACATATGGGTATCAGCGTACTCAGGACAAATTGCACAATAACTCTTGGGGTCCAATTTCTTCTGTTATCCTTGGGAAAATAAAAAATTGGGGGCGAAAATATCATTTTTGTGTAAAAAAATATGATTTTTTATTTTTATGGCTCTACGTTATAAACTTCTGGGAAGCACTTGGGGGTTCAAAGTTCTCACTACACATCTAGATAAGTTACTTTGGGGGTCTAGCTTCCAAAATTGGGTCACTTGTGAAGGTTTCCACTCTTTAGGCACATCAGGGGCTCTCCAAACGCGACATGATGCCCGCAGACTATTCCATCAAAGTCTGCAATGCAAAACGTCACTACTTCCCTTCCAGCCCGACGTGTGCCCATACAGTAGTATTCTTCCACATATAGGGTATAAGCCTACTTAGGACAAATTGAACAACAACTTTTGGGGTCCAATTTCTCCTGTTACTCTTGGGAAATAAAAAACTGGGGACTAAAAGATCATGTTTGTGGAAAAAATATGATGTTTTTATTTTCACGCCCGGGCGTTATAAATTTCTGTGAAGCACTTGGGGTTCAAAGTGCTGAACACACATCTAGATAAGTTCCTTTGTGGGTCTAGTTTCCAAAGTGGGGTCACTTGTGCGGGGTTTCCACTGTTTGGGCACATCAGGGGCTCTGCAAACTGAACATAACACCCATCAAATTCTGCATTCCAAAACATCATTACTTCCTTTTCGAGCCCTGCCGTGCGCCCAAACAGTTTTTCCTCCCACATATGGGGTATCAGCATACTCAGGACAAATTGGACAACAACTTTTGGGGTCCAATTATCTTGGGAAAAATCAAAAATTGGGGACTAAAAAATCTTTTTTGTGGAAATTTTTTTTTTTTTCATAAACTAGGGAAAAATATTTAGAGTTGAGAGTCCTCAGTGGTTGATACCTTTTAATGGCTAACTGAAAAGATGGTAACAAATTGCAAGCTTTCAGACTACTCAGGTCTCTTCATCAGGCATAGACTAATACAAAATCTGAAGAATCACATATTTATACACAACACAGCACAGAAAAAATGCAATGTAAGACAAGTGACGTGAAGCAGAATAGTCATTATGGCACAGGGATGAGCATAAATATTGGAACAGTTCATAGATAAGGAGTGTGAAAGTTTTATTGCCCTCTGATTGGGGTCTGGTAATGTTTTGTGATGTTCTCACAGGGTCTTTGGAGTAAATTCCTTAATTGATGTAAAACGTCATAAATCCGGATAGACCCCTCAAAGTGACTTCAAATGTGAGGTGGTCCCTAAAAAAATGGTTTTGTACAATTTGTTGTAAAAATGAGAAATCGCTGGTCAAATTTAACCCTTATAACTTCGTAACAAAAAAAATTGTGGTTCCAAAATTGTGCTGATGTAAAGTAGACATGTGGGAAATGTTATTTAGTAACTATTTTGTGTGACATTTCTCTGTTTTAAGGGAATAAAAATTCAAAGTTTGAAAATTGCTAAATTTTCAAAATTTTTGCCATATTTCCATTTTTTTCATAAATAAACACAAGTTATATCAAAGAAATTTTACCACTATCATGAAGTATAATATGTCATAGAAAACATTCTCAGAATCGCGAAGATCCGTTGAAGTGTTCCAGAGTTATAGCCTCATAAAGAGAAAGTGGTCAGAATTGTAAAAATTGGCCTGGTCATTAACGTGCAAACCACCCTTGGGGGTTAAGGGGTTAAAATATGTGTCCTGTTGGCAAAAAATTTTTTTTTCAGCAAACTGGTGTCAATAACTAGGGTAAGACACAGGAAAAACAGTTCAATGGAGGACTCAAATGCCACAATTTGTAGCCCACAGATAGATGAGGCGTCTGACGGAGATAGCCCACTTTCAAATATCTTGCCTTTATTTTTTTTCATTTCTAGGGCCGAAAAATTGTGTGAATAAGTAGGCTAAGACACAACCAAAACAATTCTATGGAGGCCTGAAACCTTTTGCATATTAAAACAGAGCTGGGTCACCTGAGCAAGCCTGGGAGGAGAAGATTAACCCTTTTTGTGCTGTCTGTAAGCAGGTCTCACAAAGTATTTAAAATGCCGAGTCCACATAAAAGTGCACAGCATTTATATGAAAACACACAATATATCCGGTATCCCATAGAAATGGCCACTTTGTGGGATACCACACATCCTCCACGTCTCTTCAGACACCACCACTAGAACACCAGGGTGAACATGTTCCGTGATTTAACAGCCACGTTATTGTTTGCAAAGGGGTGTTTGTGGTCTCAGCAGAGTTCACCTATCGTTTCTTGTGTCTCCCCCCCTCCCAATGAGGAGTCCAAATAAATATCAATTTAAAAAAATTATAGGGTTGCACAGGAATGGCAAATAGATAGTTGTGGTATGGCACTGCTCCCTGCCAACACTAGAGTAACTTTTTTTAATTACCAGCATTACATAAAAATTTTTAAATGCAGATGAAGTTGATAGAAAACCACAATCTGTGTCCTCCCAACATTCCTCTGTACACATCTCAGTATTTAGATCACTATTACCGTGATCTATTTCCCTTCAGCATTTCTCTTTCTTCAGATCACAGGTATCACAAAATGCTTCAGCCGGAGGGCAATAAGTATTGCCTACGATTGAACAGTTCTGGATTATATTTGTACAGTGTGAAACATTAATTAGGCATAAAAAATGTATTTGTGTAAAACAGTCTGTGGACACTAAGTACCTCCCCCCATTTAAAGGAATATGAAGGTCTTGAGATCCATTTGTAGGAATCCAGATATTAAAACTACAGAACAACAAAGATTATCTTTTAAGTTGAAACAGATTTTTGAAGAAATGTAAACAAGTTATTCATCATTTGTTTAGCCTCCCTTGACAGAACACTTGAACCATAATCGTGCTGTATCACAATACTAGAGCAAGGGGAAAATGGAAATTCATGATGCAATAACGCAAATGCCCCACAAAAGGTGGACTGTACTGTGCTGGGAACAGGATAAATTGTCCAATGTCTGATGCCAGACTCCTTCAAACATCAACTACCTGCTGTTGATCATCAGCACTAAACAAAAACCACAAAGAAAAATGATTTTTTTTTTTTTATTATTAACCCCTTCAACCCCAAGGGTGGTTTGCACGTTAATGACCGGGCCAATTTTTACAATTCTGACCACTGTCTCTTTATGAGGTTATAACTCTGGAACGCTTCAACGGATCTTCGCGATTCTGAGATTGTTTTCTCGTGACATATTGTACTTCACGTTAGAAGTAAAATTTCTTCGATATAACTTGCGTTTATTTTTGAAAAAAACGCAAATATGGCGAAAATTTTTAAAATTTTGCAATTTTCAAACTTTGAATTGTTATTCCCTTAAAACAGAGAAATATATCACATAAAATAGTTAAGAAATAACATTTCCCACATGTCTACTTTACATCAGCACAATTTTGGAACCAAAATTTTTTTTTCTTAGGAAGTTATAAGGGTTAAAAGTTGACCAGCGATTTCTCATTTTTACAACAAAATTTACAAAGCCATTTTTTTTTAGGACCATCTCTCATTTGAAGTCACTTTGAGGGGTCTATATGGCAGAAAATACCCAAAAGTGACACCATTCTAAAAACTGCACCCCTCAAGGTACTCAAAACCACATTCAAGAAGATTATTAACCCTTCAGGTGCTTCACAGGAACTAAAGCAACGTGGAAGGAAAAAATGAATATTTAACTTTTTAGCCACAAAAATGATCTTTTACAAACTTGTTTTTTATTTTCACAAGGGTAAAAGGAGAAAATGGACAGATAAGGTTGTTATGCAATTTCTCCTGAGTACGCCAATACCCAATATGTGGGGGAAAACCACTGTTTGGGCACAAGGCAGAGCTCGTAAGGGAAGGAGCGCCCTTTGACTTTTTCAAACTAAAATTGGCTGGAATTGAGATTGGACGCCATGTCGTGTTTGGAGAGCCCCTGATGCGCCTAAACAGTGGAAACCCCCACAAGTGACACCATTTTGGAAACTAGACCCCCTAAGGTACTTATCTAGATCTGTTGTGAGCACTTTGAACCCCCAAGTGTTTCACAAAAGCTTATAATGCCTGGTGTGTGAAAAAAAAAAAAAATTTTCCACAAAAATGATTTTTTAGTCCCAAATTTTTGAATTTTCCCATGGAAATTGGACCCCAAAAATTGTTGTCCAAATTGTCCTGAGTACGCTGATACCCCATATGTGGGGGGGGGAAAACTGTTTGGGTGCACGGCAGGGCTTGGAAAGGAAGTAGTAACGTTTTGGAATGCAGACGTTGATGGGGGTCATGTTCCATTTGCAGTGCCCCAGATGAGCCTAAACAGTGGAAACCCCCCACAAGTGACCCCATTTTGGAAACTAGACCCCCTAAGGAACTTATCTAGATCTTTGGTGAGCACTTTGAACCCCCAAGTGCTTCACACAAGTTTATAATGCCGGGCATGAAAATAAAAAATCCTATTTTTTTCCCACAAAAATTATCTTTTAGTCACTAATTTTTTATTTTCCCAAGGGTAACAGGAGAAATTGGACCACATAAGTTGTTGTCCAATTTGTCCTGAGTACGCTGATACCCCATATGTGGGGGGGAACCACTGTTTGGGCACACGGCAGAGCTCGGAATGGAAGGAGCACCATTTGACTTTTTCCAACCAAAATTGGCTGGAATTGAGATTGGATGCCATGTTGCATTTGGAGAGCCCCTGATGTGCCTAAACAGTGGAAACCCCCCACAAATGACCCCATTTGGGAAACTAAACCCCCTAAGGAACTTTTCTAGATCTTTGGTGAGCAATTTGAACCCCCAAGTGCTTCACACAAGTTTATAATGTAGAGCAGTAAAATTTAAAAATCATATTTTTTCCACAAAAATGATCTTTTCATCCCAATTTTTATTTTCCAAGGGTAACAAACTCCAAAAGTTATTGTGCAATTTGTCCTGAGTGCGCTGATACCCCATATGTGGGGGGAACCACTGTTTGGGCAGGCAGAGTTTGGAAGGAAGGAGCCCTCTGACTTTTTCAACGAAAGAATTGGCTGGATTGAGCCATGTCTGTTTGGAGAGCCCCTGATCTGCCTAAACAGTGGAAACCCCCATAAATGACCCATTTTGGAAACTAGACCCCTCAAGGAGCTTATCTAGATTTGGTGAGAATTTTAACCCCCAGTGTTTCACTAAAGTTTATAAGTACAGCCGTAAAAATTAAAAATCATTTTTTTTTTTACAAAAATGATTTTTTCCCCCAATATTTTATTTTCCAAGGGTAACGAGAATTGGACCCAAAAGTTTTGTCCAATTTGTCCTGAGTAGCTGATACCCAATATGTGGGTAAAACTACTGTATGGGGCAGCAGGCTCGGAAGGGAAGTAGTGCCGTTAGATTGCACTTTTATGGAATGGTCTGGGCGTCATGTCGCATTTGGAGAGCCCTGATCTGCCTAAACAGTGGAAACCCCCAAAATGACCCATTTTGGAAACTAGACCCCCAAGGAACTTGTCTAGATGTGTGGTGAGCACTTTGAACCCCGAAGTGCTTCACAGAAGTTTATAACGCACAGCCGTAAAATAAAAAATCCTTTTTTTTTTTTTGAAAAAATGATTTTTTTGCCCCAATATTTTATTTTTACAAGGGTAACAGGAGAAATTGGACCCCAAAAGTTGTTGTCCAATTTGTCCTGAGTACGCTGATATCCAATATGTGGGAGAAAACTACTGTATGGGTACACGTTGGGGCTCGGAAGGGAAGTAGTGACGTTTTGGATTGCAGACTTTGATGGAATGGTCTGGGGGCGTCATGTCGCATTTGGAGAGCCCCTGATGCGCCTAAACAGTGGAAATCCCCAACAAGTGACCCCATTTTGGAAAATAGACCCACAAGGAACTTATCTAGATGTGTGGTGAGCGCTATGAAGCCCCAAGTGCTTCACAGAAGTTTATAATGTACAGCCGTAAAAACAAAAAAATAATTTTTTTTGTACAAAAATGATATTTTCGCCCCCAGTTTTTTATTTTCCCAAGGGTAACAGAAGAAATAGGACAAATTGCACAATAACTCTTAGGGTCCAGAGTACGCTGATACCCCATATGTGGGGATAAACTACTGTTTGGACGCATGGCAGAGCTGAGAAGTGAAGGAGCACCGTTTGACTTTTTCAACGCAGAATTGGCTGGAATTGAGATCAGACGCCATGTCACATTTGGAGAGCCCCTGATGTGCCTAAACAGCGGAAACCCCCCAATTCTAACTCCAACCCTAACCCCAACACACCCCTAACCCTAGTCCCAACCCTAACCACAAACCTAACCCTAACACACCCCTAATCCCAACCCTAACCCTAATCCTAACTTTAGCGCCAACCCTAACCCTAACTTTAGCCGCAACCCTAACCCTAACGGGAAAATGGAAATAAATACTTTTTTTTAATTTTATTATTTTTCCCTTGTTGCGCTTCCCACGGCTGTGGGGCGCCGGGACATGGCATAGCTTGCCTAGCTAGCCAATGCTCCCACGCCGCCAGTCCACGACGACGTGAGGCATGGGTCCCAGATGATAAGAGAATGTGGACCCACTGGACCACGGAGGGAGACCCGGGCCTGCCCGGACTAGGGAAGGGCAGCGACCGGGATCCGTGGCAGCTGAGCATGTGGGCAAGGTGGCGACCTGTAGGGCTAGACAACACCGCACAACTTCAGGTAAGAAGAAACATAAAGTTTACTTAAAGAAACAAAGTACATAAACAGAAACATAAGACCGGGCTCCGATTCCGCACATCAGAGAAGGGTACACGACTCAGGATCACAGACGAGTGCTGGAGGACATCACGGGTAGATGCAGTCCAGGGTTATCTGGCACGGGCATACTTGGACGGCCTCTCTCTCAGGCCTTAGGCGTAGCACAGGCTCAGCAGGAGAACATCAGACACCGACCTCAGACAGACTTCAGACGATGGCGGGGTCATCACGGGTTGATGAAGTCCAGGATCATCTGGCACGGGCATACTAGTATGGCCTCACTCTCAGGCCTCGGGCGTAGCACAGGCTCAGCAGGAGAACATCAGACACCGGCCCAGGACGAACGTAACGATGCAGTCACACGGGTTGATGAAGTCCAGGGCATCTGGCAGGGCATACTAGCGGCTTCTCAGGCTCAGGCGTAGCACCTCGCAGGAACAAGACACCGACCAGGACAGACCATCACAGGTAGACAGAAGGAACGGCAGACAAGTGACGGTTCACTGGAAAAGGGCAGGGATCACGGCAGGATAGTAGTTCGGACAGGCAGGTTGTCACGGCAAGTGACCAGGCAGGCAGGTTGTCACGGCAAGTGACCAGGGCAGGCAGGTTGTCACGGCAAGTGACCAGGCAGGCAGGTTGTCACGGCAAGTGACCAGGGCAATCTCTGGGACAGGCAGGTTGTCACGGCAAGTGACCAGGGCAGGCAGGTTGTCACGGCAAGTGACCAGGCAGTCTCTGGGCAAGCAGGTTGTCACGGCAAGTGACCAGGCAGTCTCTGGGCAAGCAGGTTGTCACGGCAAGTGACCAGGCAGTCTCTGGGACAGGCAGGTATATACGACCTGATATGGTGGAGCCTCCAGGTAGGCTGCAGTCGGATGGCAGATGATCGCTCCCAGGTGAGCAGGCAAGAGCCGGGATCTCTGCAGATGATGTCCGAACTTCCGGATGGAGCTGCAGTCGGATGGCAGATGATCGCTCCTAGGTGAGCAGGCAAGAGCCGGGGATCTCTGCAGATGACGTCCGAACCTCTGGAAGGAACTGCAGACGGATGGCAGACAGGCAAGCCGACAGGTAACAGACAGGTAACTGGAATCAGGAGCTGATGGCTGAAACAGAGTTAGACTGCACAGGAACAACAGGAACACGGATTGGATCTCAGAGAGTCAGGAACACACACAGGAACACGGACTGGGTCTCAGGGACACGGACTGGAACACAGGCATCGGACTCCGGACATCTGATACCGATCAGCAGGCTCCGGACATCAGGTAGAGATGGATAGGATCCGGACATCTGGAAGTGGTCATCGGACATCGGATATCAGGCAATGGTCATCAGGGATAGGATCCGGACATCTGGCAGCGACCTGAAAAGGAACCCCAGCGGTCTGGTGCAAGCCCCGCCTAGCACAACGGGAGCTGGCCGGGATTGCACAGAAGCTGAGCACAGAGTAACAGAAACTCAGCACACACCGGACTCCTCCTTCCAAGATGAACTCAGGTTATATAGCAAGGATTCACAGTCACTGGCACAGGGTTCTGGACACAGCAGGATTTCAGGAACATAACACATAGGACACAGTTCAGACAGTCAGGTACAGGATGCGATCCAGGATCAGGGGTTCAGGTAATTAGACACAGAAGGAACAGGCCTGGATATACAGCCTCCAGGAACGGTAATCTGGGTAATCAGCCCCCAGCATAGGCGGAAACACAAGACAAAGTTCAGACATTCAGGTACCGGGTTAGATCCAGGATCAGGGAACAAGAAACAGCAGGAACAGGGAATCAGCTCTCCAGAGCTGATCAACTTCAGAGCAGGAGCTGAACACACAACCACATACGGCTAGGTTCAGGGATTCAGTGTGGATTCAATGTGAAGCTCTGGCAACGCCCACTAGGGCTGAGGAACTTTATATATGAGCTGCTTCACAGCAATAGGCTGGAGCAGTAATTCTAATACACACCCAATCCTCATAAAAGCAGGACAGGTGTGGGCCGCGCCCCCTATGCAGAGCCAGACAACTCATCACAGAGGAACGCCTGACAGTGGCTGCTGCCACACACGTAGTAAGTCATGCACCACTGCAGAGGACTTTGCAAGCTACGGACGGCTTTCACAGCAGGCCAGGCGCCTGACAGAAGCTGCTGCCACACACGTAGTAAGTCATGCACCACTGCAGAGGACTTTGCAAGCTACGGACGGCTTTCACAGCAGGTCAGGAACCGCACATGCGGGTGGTCATGCAAGCAGCGGAGCCACTCACGCAAGTACGGGTACGCAGCAGAGCCGGGAACTGAGCAGCATCCATATAGGTAACAGACAACAGTATCCCAGCTGGTTAGGGGGAAAGGAGCAAAAGGGTTAATGCAAAAGACATGCAGAGTAACGCTGGAAAACAAAGTACAGATAATACCAGCGTTACATCCCTTACTAAGGGGTGATAAAGGGGGGTTTGATTTACTATTTATAGCGGGTTTTTATGATTGGCAGCTGTCACGCTAAAAGACGCTTTTTATTGCAAAAATAGTTTTTGCATCATCACATTTTGAGAGCTATAATTTTTGCATATTTTGGCCCACAGAGTCATTGAGGTCTTATTTTTTGCGGGACGAGTTGACGTTTTTATTGGTACATTTTTGAGCACGTGACGTTTTATGATCGCTTTTTATTTCGATTTTTGGGAGGTTAGAATGAACAAAAATCAGCAATTCATGAATTTCTTTTGGGGGAGGCGTTTATACCGTTCCGCGTGTGGTAAAATTGATAAAGCAGTTTTATTCTTCGGGTCAGTACGATTATGGCGATACCTCATTTATATCATTTTTTCATGTTTTGGCGCTTTTATAGAATAAAAACAGTTTTATATAAAAAATAATTATTTTTGCATCGCTTTATTCTGCGAGCTATAACTTTTTTATTTTTTCGCTGATGATGCTGTATGATGGCTCGTTTTTTGCGGGACAAGATGCCGTTTTCAGTGGTACCATGTTTTTTTATATCGGTCTTTTTGATCGCGTGTTATTCCACTTTTTGTTCGGCGGTATGATGATAAAGCATTGATTTTTTGCTTTTTTTTTTTTTTTTTTAAGGGGTTCACTAAAGGGGTTAACTAGTGGGACAATTTTATAGGGGGGGTCGTTACGGACGCGGCGATACCAAATATGTGTACTTTTATTGCTTTTTTTTTTTTATTTACAGGAAGAAGTGAATTTATTGGGGATTATATATATTTTTTTTTATTTATTTTGAATTTTTTTTTAAAACATGTTTATTTTTATTTTTTTTACTTTTTTACTTTGTCCCAGGGTGGGACATCACTGTATTTTATCAGATCGCTGGTGTGACAGTGTGCACAGCACTCTGTCACACCAGCGATCGCTCAGGCAGTGCAGCAGGCTTCTCAGTGCCTGCTCTCGGCAGGCACTGAGGTAGCCGCCTCCCTCCAGGACCCCGGCGCCATCTTGGATCCGGGTCCTGGGAGGGAGGAAGCCCTCAGAACAGCGCGATCACATCGCGCTGCTCTGAGGGTCTCAGGGGGGCGCGCAGGGAGCCCCCACCCTGCGCGATCCTCCCCTGTGCCCCCAGTACACCGCGATCATGTTTGATCGCGGTGTGCAAGGGGTTAATGTCCGGGAGCGGTCCGTGACCGCTCCTGACACACAGTCATGGGTGTCAGCTGTGATAATCAGCTGACACCCGGCCGCGATCGGCTGCGCTCCCCCCGGGAGCGCGTCCGATCGCACGAGATGTACTATCCCGTCCATGGTCATACGGGCCCAGGTACCATGGACGGGATAGTACGTCCGATGGCAGTAAGGGGTTAAAGTAGTCTCTGGGCCCATATGTGAATTGTGAATCTCTCTTATTACAGTCTCCAAGTTGTGTTGGTGTCATCAGAGCTTAATCTTAAATGCAGGTGGTTGAAAGACTAATGATGACCCTGAGGATTTAAAGAGTGCTTTTAAGATAGTATCAGGATCAACTTCAGCTGGAGGATTTTAAGCAACACTGACGGAGAAGGAGGTTGTGTTTCTTCTAGATTCACCTTCCTTCTTTGATGGGGTGTCACTTAATCTTAGAAGGGTTGTTCTGATGTTATCACAGTACCATTCAAAGGAAGATTGCATTTCATTGGTTGTCCATCTAGGCATCTGCTGTAGTATTTTTCTGTAGGCACCAACTGCATCTTCTCTTTCTTTCTTACAAACACAACCTCTGCAACTCCGGAACTCAACAAGTGTTCCAAGTGTTATTGGGGTGCGTGTAACTTTGTGGCAGGGCAGGCCTTGCATTCAATGCATAGGCTAACAGTATGGGAGTACCAAATGAATAATGTGAACTTTGTTTTCATGTGGCCATCTAGTACGTAGTTCAAAGGCTTATCGGGGTGCGTGTTACTTTGGTGCAGGGCAGGCCTTGCATTCAATGCATAGTCTAAGGGTAAGTTTCCACGGTCAGGAAACGCTGCGTGTTTGACGCTGTGTACAGCTGCAGCATCAAACATGCAGCGTCCAAATGTTACAGCATAGTGGAGGGGATTTCATGAAATCCCGTCTCCACTATGCGTTAAAACACGCAGGCGTCAGACCTGCGTAAACGGACATGCGGCGCATCTTTTCAGATCGCAGCATGTCCTTTTAATTTGAGGCGACACTCCGTCGCCGCAAGGTAAATAACACAGGCCTATGTAGCGCTGCGGTGATTCCGGATGTGTTCAATGAACACATCTGGATTCACTGCGTGTTCAGAAGGGGGCAGGGCTTTGGGCGGAGCGGGATTTCCGCTCCGTCCAAAACGCCTTCCATCCTGAACGTCAAAACATACCCTAACAGTATGACAGTACCAAATGAAAAAAATTGGACCTTTGGTTTCATGTGGCCATCCAGGATGTCTGTTCCAAGTGTTATTGGGGTGCGTGTAACACTGTGGTAGTAAAGGTAAAGGAAAGGGTGGACTTTGCCCACGCTGCTCAAATGATGTAGTTCCAAAGGATAAATGACGTTTTGGCGCGCGTTCTTTATAAATTCTGTTTGTACTTAAGCATTGTAATTGCTCTATCTCTGTATATTTTACGTGGTATTTCCTGAAGAAGAGGTTGCAATGACCTTGTAATGCGTTGAAAATAAACCACTTTAAACGTCATTTATCCTTTGGAACTACATCATTTGGGCAGCGCGATCAAAGTCCACCCTTTCGTTTACATTTACTGTTTCATAGAGTCGGTGACCGACTTGTGGATCTGCGGCAACCCTCAAATGCTTTGACTACTGATTGCCAGGTGAGCAGTTTTTTGAAAAATCGCTTGTTATATTTTGGGATAAGACCCTATTTTGCGCTTGTGTCTCTGTCTTTTCTTAAATATTAGTAACTTTGTGGTAGGGCAGGCCTTGCTTTCAATGACTAGGCTTCTTTTTCCTTACATACTGTACAAATTATTACCCTGGAAAGGATGTTCCTTAACATATTTCCCCGGAAAATTCATTTTGGTTTCGTTTTAGTGTTCACCTGTAAAATTGGCATCACACTCTGACAACATTGGTCACAGCTGTGACCTGGCAGTCAGAAATTCTTCCAGGGGTCTTCCCCATGATGTTCCCATGTCATTTGAGCACTTTTCCCATCGATTTCAGACGTTTTTAGACTCTAAAAGGACCCCCGGGGGGATCGTGGTAAATACTCGGTTTTCCCATAGACTTACATTGGGCTCGTTGCTTGGGTCGAGTACCCGAGCATTCCAATTTGCTCGACCCGAGCATTTTAGTGCTCGCTCATCGCTAGTCTTCATCTGTATGGGAACCTATTGTGAATCCTCTCCTTAAACTAAATTCTATATCTCTGTGGAGGGGTAGTGGTCCTGCTGTGATTAAAAATGCATGAGGCTAAGAGGCAGAGTGCTCAGTCAGAAGGCTAGGAATATAAATTTCTAAAAACTGACCGTCACATCCAAACATAAACTAAGTGTGAACAGGTGCTTACCTATAGTCACCAACTTATATACACTCAAACAAAAAAGGCAGCACTCTGTAGTGCCATAGCATGCAAATATGAAATATGAAAATTGAATTGCATTACTGCATTAGAAATATGAAAAATTGAGAATGCTTAGCGCATAAATTGGCCAACTCATGTGTACCTGGAAGCCATGTTAAGGCAATTCTCGTTTCCTGGACCTAACCTAATGCCCAGGGCAGGAGTCAGCACCCGGCATACCCGGGCAAGTGCCGGGGCCCTGAGCAGGCGGGGGGCCCACTCGCCGTCGGGCACCCCGGCGCCCGTTAGCGGAGGAGAGCGGTGTCAGCGCCGCCACTGGCCCTCCCCCCGCTTGCTCAGGGCCTCGGCAGCAGCTGGCACAATACTTACTTCTCCCCGTGCCTCCGCTGCCGCAGCTTCGGGCTCCAGGGGGCGCCTGCGCTTCCTCTCACAGCAGCGCCGCTGAATGATGTCATCATTCAGCGGCCGGCTGTGGCAGACAGCGCGCGGACACTGGACAGGTGAGATGTGATGTGTGTGTGTGTGTCTGTCTGTGTGTGTGTATGTATGTGAGAGAGTGCTTGTGTGCTGCGGTGCTGTCTGTGTGTGGTGCTGTATGTGTGATGGTGGTGGGGGAGGGCAGTGATGATGATAATGGGCAGGCATTGATGATAATGGGGAGGCAATGATGATGATGGGGAGGCGATGATGATGATGGGGAGGCAATGATGATGATGGGGAGACAATGATGATGATAATGGGGAGTCTTTGCACAGCGCCCTTTCCTGAGCCATAACAGTGCAGAAAGCAGCACAGCACAGAGGAGAGCTCCATATTTTGTATGGAGCATTATATGGGGACCAGTATCCTGTATGGAGCATTATATGGGGACCAGTATCCTGTATGGAGCATTATATTGGGTCCAGTATTATGTATGGAGCATTATTTTGGGTCCAGTATTCTGTATGGAGCATTATATGGGGGATGGAGGGGTGACATCCTGCATGGGGTATTATATGGGTGATGAGGGGGAGACTATGTGGTGCCCATAATATTGTATGGAGGACTGTACTGTCCAGTCTGTACTGTGCGCTGCGAGGATTTGGCGGTTTTTGAGCTATTGTACAATTTACAATAGATATCACTCATGTAATGGAAGAAGTGAAGTATTTGGCATTGTACTGTACTGTATGTTTATAAATTGTATTAACACTTCCAATATCTGAGGGGAGGGTTCTTGGAGCTAAAGATCTGGCTTTTACTAATAATAACCAAACAAAATTCGGCCACCATGTTACCCTCAGCCGTAAACCAACAGCTCGAGGGCACCAGACAACCCGTTCAGGGAAGACCAAAAACCACCATGAGCTCCCAGGGCAAAACCCCGTCCAGAGCCCATACCAAAAGCCAGATCACCCCACCTCATTTAAATGCCCTCAATTTCCTCAAAAAATTCCATCCCTGAATCATAACCACTCCAAGAACCCCCACCCCCCGCTGACCACGAACAAACCTGACCACCTCAGGTTCGCGAGTGCCCCAACACCACCAACGCCCTCTCCAATCCTTCCTGAATCGCCAGCGCCCATAAGTCCGTCCCAATGTCATTTAAATGCACCCCATCTGCCCTCCAAAAATTTCCCACCCCCGCTTCTAATTCAAAATGACGCACACTAATACCCCCACTTCTGGAAAAAAAACTCGCTACAGCTCTGTTTAGCTTAACCCTGGCCCTGTTGATCCCTTTTAAAGACCTCACACCCCTCCATTTTTGTCTCGGAACTATATCGGACCAGACCGTCAAAACCCCAGGAAACAATGTCCATAATCTCAACAAATCAAAACGAATGTCCCTAATAAGCTCTCTAACTGGTTTTACCCCCAAATCATTGCTGCCCATGTGTACCACCCAAACATCAGGTCCCTATCACACCGGACAGCCCTAGCGAATTCCCCCAACACTCTAGACCAAACCATCCCCCTGAACCCCAACCAACGCACAACCACCTGCTGTCTATCGAATCCCAGCTGTCTGCCGTCCGGCCTCACATCAGCCTGTAACTCCCCCCAATGAACAAACGAATGGCCGAAGATCCAGGCTAAGAAAGGTTCACAATCTGCAAAATATAAAATGACAAAAAACATAACCTCTCCATTTAACAAGCATTGCATGCTTCAATAACGAACATAACTTAAATACCTATTCGAACTCCATCTCCCAATGCGACGAATTGGCTCCGGCCCCAAACCCCGCATATGTGCTTCAGACGCCGCCCCGATACGGAACGAGTGCGAACCGTAAACTTCAGTGGAAACACCCAGCTCCCCCAAACCCTTCTTGAAGATCCCTATAAACTGAAAACGGGACAAGATCGACCCGTCACTATGACACAATAATGGTCCAGACCTCCCCCTCCATACACGCCAATACTGATTCAAACATCTATGAGGGCACATAGCAGACCCCTCGACCCTCCCAAGCACCACTTTTCTCCCAGTACCTAATTGGTCGGTCTTAGACCGTCAAATCCAAAAACTTATACCACAACGACTTATTTCCACATCTTCGGCCATCAAACCCCCCATCCTGTTCCTGCTCTCTGACACCAGCTCTCCTATCCTCAATGCCCCAAAAAACGCCAAAGAAAAAGCTAATTGAAACAATGCCACCTCAAAATCAGAACAACAAATCCGGTACAATACCCCGCTTAAGCCTCCCAACATGCTAAAAGTAATCGGTCTACGCTTATCCACGCAGCGTTTTCCCCTCCGTACCCCTTTCAAAGCTTGCCGCACTAGAAAATCCTTTGTGGCATCCACGCACCCTTGCAACCGAAAACCAAAAGCTAAGCCCGCCATGAATTTATTAATCCGTGAAACTGACAATGCTCTGTCCGCCAAATCCCCCACCAACATTAACAAAGCCTGTGCCCTACCCTCCTCCGACACGACTGCTCCCCGCCTAGACAACCAATCCTGCCAAAAAACCCACTACTCCGCATAAGACGCCCATGTCCGGCCCGTCACCGACTCACGAATCAATTGTCCTGCACGTCCAAAACCACTCGCCACAAATGAGAAGGGCATTCCGTTCCTGATTTCTCTGCTTCTGGCGCCAGGTCCCGGAACCTCTCCCACTGTAAACGAGACAAAGCATCTGCTATAGAGTTTTTTACACCTGGAACATGCACACCCATGCATTCAGCTCCATGCAACGGAGGACCAACTCCTGCACCAACTTTATCACCGGGGGGGATGACTCAGACAAAGTGTTAATTATTCCCACCACACTCATAATATCACAATGAAAACACACCTTCCTATCCCTAAACAACTCTCCCCAAATGAAAACCACCACAACTATTGGGAACAACTCTAACAACGCCAAATTCCTAGTCCACCCTTTACTCTGCCACTCATCTGGTCACCGTCCAACGCTCCACCGTCCTTTGCAATACGCCCCGTACCCAACTCGCCAGCCGCATCCATATAGATTTCACATTCGAAATTACTCTTAACTTCCTGCTGAATAAAAGACCGCCCGTTGTACTGTGTCAAAAAACTCTGCCAAACTGCCAAATCGTCTCTATGTTCCCTTCTCAACCGAATAAAATGATGCGGGGCTTGCACTCCAGCAGTCGCCCTAGCCAACCTACGACAAAAAATCCTGCCCATAGTAATGATTCTACACGCAAAATTTAATCTCCCCAACAACGACTGCAACTCTTTTAACGTCACTTTGCGAAATTTTCACACCCTGTCCACCTCTTGTTTAAGAAGAACCAATTTATCTTCCGATAACCTACACTCCATCCTCTCTGAGTCAATCAAAATCCCGAGAAAGCTCAGCGACGTTGAAGGGCCTTCGGTTTTTTCCCCTGCCAATGGTACGCCAAAAATACCAGCCACCCATTCCATTGCTGCCAAAATATTTCCGCACAACACCGACTCTGCCGGACCAATAAACAAAAAATCGTCCAAATAGTGAATCACAGATTGAACACCCGCAACGTCCCGAACCGCCCATTCCAAAAACGTACTGAACGTCTCAAACAATTTACATGAGATCACGCAACCCATCGGCAAACATCTGTCCAAATAAAACCCCCCGTCCCAAAAAGAGCCCAACAAAGGAAGGCAGCAAACGAAACGCTGCTTCAATGTCAGTCTTTGCCAACAAAGCTCCTTCACCATACCTCCTAACCCACCTTACCGCAGCATCAAAAGACGTATACTCAACGGAGCATAAATCCTGCGATATACCATCATTAACGGAAAACCCCTTCGGGTACGACAAATGCTGGATCAGCCTGAACTTGTTCACTTCTTTCTTGGGAACAACCCCCAACGGAGAAACAACGGTCCCCACCACCGGCAAAGACCCGAACGGGCCCGCCATCCTACCCAATTCTACCTCCTTCAACAATTTTGCCCCAACAACGTCCGCGTGCAAATACGCCGACCTCAAGTTTTTGGTAGAGAAGGGGACCTTATGATTAGGAGAGGGAATTCTAAAACCTTCCGCGAAACCACTCCTAATGACCTCAGCCCCATCACGATCAGGATACCTATTTAGAAAGGGGGCCATCCCTTGAAGCCTCACTGGCGTCTCCCCCTTTTCCGGCACCCACCGATGGCTTTCCTTTTGCCTTTTTGAAACACTTGGAAGCTCCATGGGAACTCCTGCCGCAAAAGGAAATGTTTAAACTTACAGGTAGCACCGTATTTACACTGGCCGTCGTTGAACTGCCAGCAACTGCCCGTTTTTTCCTTTGTGCCTTGCGTCCCTTGCCCGCAACTCCCTCTCCCTGACTGTTGACTGTTGCCTCCACCCCCACTCTGAAAGGACTGCCCATACCTAACAGGGGCCATAACCTTCAACCATAACCCGATATCGTTCTGGTCCCATTTTATCTCAGGCCTCACCGCTTTCCTCTGCCTGAATTGCTCATCATAGCGTAACCACGCCATCGCCCCATATGTCCTATATGAGCTTCTCCAATGGCATCGAGGTAACAAAATAGACCAGAACAATTCTCCGGAGCCTTCTCCCTGACCACGCTAGCCAAAATTGCAAAAGCTTGCAACCAATTGACGAATGTTTGCGGGATCAACCTCCACCGCCGCTTTTCTTCCTCCTCTTTTTTACTATCATCCTTCTTCCCCTTATCTAAGTTAAACTTTTCCAAAGGCAACAAGGAGAATATCTCCACATATTCATCGCGCCAAATTTTTTCCTTAACCTCTTTTTTTAAATGGGCTCCCAAGGGCCCCTCGAAGCAAACATAAACTTCCCCTTTTGCGCAATCATCCAACTTAATCTTATCCCCTTTTTCCTTTTCAGTCTGCACCGACACCAACACTCCCTGACCCCGCTCCTCCTCCATCTGCACCGAACTGTCACTACCTACTGTCGATCCGACGACTAATCCCGATGACCATGCCCCAACTGGCGTAACTCTCTCCGTCCTTAGAACCCACTCTCTAAGCGCTGCAAAACCTGCGCCATGCCCCGCAACACCTCGCAGAAATCCCCATCGCCGTTCCCCCCAGGGGCCCCAGCCTGCACTCCCCTAAACCCCGGCGTCTGACTACCTATCACCCCCTGCCCCACAGCCCCTACGGGCGACATACAAAACATAGAGTTCTGCTCACCAAGCTGCGTGGGTGCTGTGTCCCGGCCAGCCGAAACTCCGGAATCCAGCCGTCGCGATCCGTCCTGATGGTCGCTATCGATCTCCGAGTCTTCCTCGCCACTACTTGGCTCCAGGCCCACGCCCCTGACTTCCTCATCATCAGGAGGGACCGGTGCCATTGAGAACTGCCGCTCTTCCACCCGAAGTCTTGAACGGGACCGCACCCCCGCTTCATCCCTCCGACCGGCATCGCCACCGCGCAACCTGCCAGACAGCGCCTGGTTGCTGCCCGCCGCTCATCCTTGATCTGAGCCTGGCATCGCCTGGTCCCAAGGCGCCTGCCAGCCCGCCCCTCTCTGCCCACTACTCCTCTGTCCCGTCGCCCTGTCTGGCACCAGGCCTGGTGCCCGTCCTCCTCGGTGCCCGTGGTGCGCCCGCACCACCGGCGTCACCAGCTCCGCTGCCTCCCGCCCCGTCGCTTGCAAAGCCCCGCTGCGGGTCAGCGCTCCTACCTGCACCGCAACGGGCCCGTGGTCCTGTCTTCGCCGGCCGCTGTAGCGATGCGGCCTGCTCATCCTGCTGCGCCCTGGTCGACGCCGCACTTGCGGCCCTCCTCTTGCGGTTCCCTTCGTTCGCACCTGCGGTCCCCCGGGAAGCCCCCGCTGCCGGCCTTTGTACCTGGTCGGGCCCGCCGCCATCCGCGGCCCAACTCATCTGCCCAGGCCTCACTTCTGGTCCTGTGGCCTGCTCTTACGGTCCCGGCCCTTCAGTCCTGCCGCACGACATGCGCCGAGTAGGCCGCGCTCCTGTTGCGGCCTGTTCATCACCCTGATCCCGTCGCCCAATGCCTGCGGACCGGCTCCTTGGATTCCTGCCGGAGCCGGCACGGCGGCTAGCAGCCCTGCCACCGCACCCCTTCGCAGTGTCCCGAGAGGGGCTCCTCTGCCTGCGCCCGCCGCGCGCCGCCAATTCAGGGGACAATCTTTCCGGGGGCCTGGTTCTTCTCCCCCTGCTGCTCACCGCCTGCGGCTCGGAGTTCCCAAGGATGGAGGAAAGCTGCTCCTCCAACCATCCTCCCCTCCTGGAGCGCGCCGCTTCTCTCAAACGGGCCATGAGGTAAGTCACTGAACTGCTCCCTGACATGCTTCACTCTTCAGATTTTAATCCCGAATGGCACCTTTCCTGCACTTTTTCCCTAAAACACCCCTTAAAAACGCCCCTTTTTACCCACTTTACCCGTCCCCCAATCAACACTTACAATTTCAAAAAACTCTAACCCCCCCAACCCCGAAAACTCCTCCCCAGCTCCAATGCAGTCATGTGGGGCTTCCACCTATCTCTGCTCGCTCCAGCCCCTTCTTTACTTTAAGAAATTGAAGGTCAGTCAGTCCGAAAAATTGGGAAAACTTTGAAAGTGTCCCCAAGTGCAGTAGCAAAAACCATCAAGCGCTACAAAGAAACTGGCTCACATGAGGACCGCCCCAGGAAAGGAAGACCAAGAGTCACCTCTGCTTCTGAGGATAAGTTTATCAGAGTCACCAGCCTCAGAAATTGCAGGTTTACAGCAGCTCAGATTAGAGACTTGATCAATGCCACACAGAGTTCTAGCAGCATACACATCTCTACAACAACTGTTAAGAGGAGACTTTTTGCAGCAGGCCTTCATGGAAAAAATAGCTGCTAGGAAACCACTGCTAAAAACAGGCAACAAGCAGAAGAGACTTGTTTGGGCTAAAGAACACAAGGAATGGACATTAGACCAGTGGAAATCTGTGCTTTGGTCTGATGAGTCCAAATTTGAGATCTTTGGTTCCAACCACCATGTCTTTGTGCGACGCAGAAAAGGTGAACGGATGGACTCTACATGCCTGGTTCCCACCGTGAAGCATGGAGGAGTAGGTGTGAGGTGTGGGGGTGCTTTGCTGGTGACACTGTTGAGGATTTATTCAAAATTGAAGGCATACTGAACCAGCATGGCTACCACAGCATCTTGCAGCGGCATGCTATTCCATCTGGTTTGCGTTTAGTTGGACCATCATTTATTTTTCAACAATACAATGACCCCAAACACACCTCCAGGCTGTGTAAGGGCTATTTGACCAAGAGGGAGAGTGATGGGGTGCTACGCCAGATGACCTGGCCTCAACAGTCACCAGACCTGAACCCAATCGAGATGGTTTGGGGTGAGCTGGACCGCAGAGTGAAGGCAAAAGGCCAACAAGTGCTAAGCATCTCTGGGAACTCCTTCAAGATTGTTGGAAGACCATTTCCGGTGACTACCTCTTGAAGCTCATCAAGAGAATGCCAAGAGTGTGCAAAGCAGTGATCAAAGCAAAATGTGGCTACTTTGAAGAACCTAGAATATAAGACATATTTTCAGTTGTTTCACACTTTTTTGTTAAGTATATAATTCCACATGTGTTAATTCATAGCTTGGATGCCTTCAGTGTGAATGTACAATTTTCATAGTCATGAAAATACAGAAAAATCTTTAAATGAGGTGTGTCCAAACTTTTGGTCTGTACTGTATATATATACAGTATATACCGTATATACTCATGTATAAGCCACCCGTGTATAAGCCGACCCCCCTAATTTTGCCACAAAAAACTGGGAAAACTCATGTATAAGCCGACTCGCGTATAAGCCTAGGGTGAAAAATGATTATGCCCCCATATGATGCTCCACAGATTATGCCCCCATATGATGCACAGATTATGCCCAATATGCTCCACAGATTATGCCCCTATATGCTCCAGATTATGCCCCCATATGCTCCAGATTATGCCCAATATGCTTCAGAGATTATGCCCCCATATGCTCCAGATTATGCCCCCATATATTCCACAGATTATGCCCCCATATGCTCCAGATTATGCCCCCATATGTTCCACAGATTATGCCCCATATGCTCCATATTATGCCCCATATGTTCCACAGCTTATGCCCCCATATGCTCCATATTATGCCCCCATATGTTCCACAGCTTATGCCCCCATATGCTCCAGATTATGCCCCCATATGTTCCACAGCTTATGCCCCCATATGCTCCATATTATGCCCCCATATGCTCCAGATTATGCCCCCATATGCTCCATATTATGCCCCCATATGTTCCACAGTTTATGCCCCCATATGCTCCATATTATGCCCCCATATGCTCCATATTATGCCCCCATATGCTCCATATTATGCCCCCATATGCTCCAGATTATGCCCCCATATGTTCCACAGTTTATGCCCCCATATGCTCCATATTATGCCCCATATGCTCCAGATTATGCCCCATATGCTCCATATTATGCCCCCATATGCTCCACAGCTTATGCCCCCATATGCTCCAATATCCCTAGCTCATATTATGCCCCCATATGCTCCATATTATGCCCCCATATGCTCCATATTATGCCCCCATATGCTCCATATTATGCCCCCATATGCTCCATATTATGCCCCATATGCTCCATATTATGCCCCCATATGTTCCAGATTATGCCCCATATGCTGCTGCTGCTGCAAAAAATGACATACTCACCTCTCGTCGCTGGGGGCCAGGTGCCGGTGTCCTGAGCAGGCAGTGACACTGGCGCACTATGGGGGACAGGTGCCGGAGTCACCGCTCCTCAGGACCCCGGCACCTGAGATATTTACCTGTCCTCTCTGCACCGCAGCGCTGCGTCCTCTTCCTGGTCCTCGGCAGTGAATGATCAGGCAGGGGGCGCGGCGCTCACTAATGACGTCATCGCGCCCTCTGCTGATCATTCACAGCCAGAGGAGTCAGACGAGGACGCAGCCTGCAGCGTGGAACGGGACAGGTAAGTATCGCTATACTCACCCCTCCACCGCGCATCCCTGCAGCCTCTCCTCTTCTCCCGGCGCTCTCCGCAGCGCTTCCTTCCTACAGCGGTCACATGGTACCCCTCATTAAAGTCATGAATATGTGCATATTCATGACTTTAATGAGCGGTGCCATGTGAGCTCTGCAGGAAGGAGCCGGAGATCGTGGGAGAAGCAGAGGGGGGCTGCAGAGACCGCGGCGGCGGAGAGGTGAGTATAATCCGATACCCCCGCTCCCCCTCCCCCGCCGACCCCCGTATATGACCCGCGTATAAGCCGAGAGGGGACTTTCAGCCCTAAAAAATGGGCTGAAAATCTCGGCTTATACACGAGTATATACGGTATTTATTTATTTATTTGGTCTCTAGCTTGGGTATAAATATATACTGTATATATGCAATAGACTGTAAACTTGTGTGTGGAATAAATAACCTTAAATGATAAACTGTTTTGTCTCAGTTAGTTGTAAGGATAAGATAACATTAAGACATTATTAAAGGAATATTAATTATGATTAGTCAAGTTCGGCGTTAATAGTTACCGTAATATCGGACCTCAATAGAGGTGCAGGGAGAGTTACCCCTTTAATAACTGAAATTTTAGTTATTTCTGTTGTTTAACTCGTGCCCTTTAACACCGTGCGTGTGGAGGAATTCACTATGAGGGATCATATCCTGCATGTGGAGGAATTCATTGTGGGGGGGATCATACTGTTCATGTGGAGGGGATCATATCATGTGTGTGTTGGAATTCACTGTGGGGAAATAATACCGTGAGTGTGGAGGAATTCACCATGCGTGTGGAGAAATTAGCTGTAGTGGATCATATCGTGCATTTGGAGAAATTTATTGTGGGGGGGATCATACTATGCGTGTGGGGGGATCATACTGTGCTTTTGGAGGAATTCACTGTGGAGGAATGATGCCGTGCGTGTTGAGGAGTTCACTATGGGGGATTCATACCGTGCGTGTGGAGGAATGCAGTGTGGGAGAATCATACCGTGCGTGTAGAGGAATTCACTGTGGGTTAATCATATAGTGCGTGTGGATCATACCGTGCGTGTGCAGAAATTCACTGTGGGGAAACATACCGTACGTGCGGATGAATTCACTGTGGGGGTACCATACCGTGCATGTGGAGGAATTGAATGTGGGGGGATCATACCGTACGTATGGAGGAATTCACTGTGGGGGTACCATACCGTGCATGTGAAGGAATTGCCTGTGGGGGGATCATACCGTACATACAGAGGAATTCACTGTGGGGGTATCATACTGTGTGTGCAGAGAAATTCACTGTGGAGGAATCATACTGTGCATGTGGAGGAATTCACTGTGGGTGGATCATACCGTGTGTGTGGAGGAATTCACTGTGGGAATATTATACCGTGAGCGTGGAGGAATTCACTGTGGAGGAATCATACTGTTTGTGTGGAGGAATTCGCTATGGGGGATCATACCGTGCGTGTGGAAGAATTCACTGTGGGGGGATATCATACCGTGAGTGTGGAGGAATTCATTTTGGAAAGATCATACCGTGCGTTTTAGGAATTCACTGTGGGTGGAACATACTGTTATGGTAAATATTTTATATTTAGTTTTGACTAGTAGAATACCCGCAGCTTCGCTCACGGAAAATATGTTAAATTGTTGGTTATGGTAGCTAAATTAAAATTTCCCGTGTCACCCTGAAATTGACATTTTCAGAGTGCTACAGTAAAAAAAATTTTTCCACTTTACATTTTTATTATTTTGGCATTTTACTAATTTGTTGTAACATTGATGTGAACAACTTTTTTTTTTTTTAATTTCAACATTTTTATTGATTTTACATATTCAATACATTTATGTAGTATAAACTATTACAACTATTTTAACTATTTTTTATCAAAAATAATTTATGCACCTTACACAAACATATAAAACATTTACACCCAATTAACAACATAGTGCAACCCTTCCCGCCTCCCTCCAGTGTAATCTATAAGTAGTTCACGGACAAAAGAATAAAATTGGTTTACAGTTAAACAACTATCTTTTGTAGTGCTTTTTGGTAAACAATGTTTCTGGTTTTACCTTCAGATGCATATATGAAATTATTCATGGCTCCTATTTTTTAAAGTGAGCTTAATGCAGTGGCATTCCAGGAGGCTCCAAAGAATTCAGGAACTCCAATGGATACATTACGGCTTGTTCACTCTCCATGACTATATCAATGGACATGTATGTGGTCGCAGCACAGTCTTCTCTGAATTAGTAGATTTATGGAGCTGACACTATCATTTTTAGGCGCTAGGACTGGATGTTCACAAAGCCACTGATGGTTGTAAAAATTGTTACAAATATCAGGAAAAATTTGGTCAATAAGTTCCATTACCGAAGATGTCATTTCACAAAAATCTTCCGGAAAGGAAATGAGACCAGTAGTGGAATTAGTAGGGAACCTACCATTTCCAAGGCATAGTAGCTGGGGTGTAAATTTGTTCGCAGTTGTATTTCCCATCAAATGAACCCGCATATTAGTAGTAAGAGTTTGCTTCTGAACAAGTATACAAAGATAAGAAGATTTTAGACAGGCATTCAGCTCATCCGCTGGTGTTGCTCCCTAAAGAACAGGTAATGTCTGGCAGAAGTCACCTGCAAAAAATACAATTCCCCTCATTAACCCCTTACTGCCATCGGACGTACTATCCCGTCCATGGTACCTGGGCCCGTATGACCGGGGACGGGATAGTACATCTCGTGCGATCGGACGCGCTCCCGGGGGGAGCGCAGCCGATCGCGGCCGGGTGTCAGCTGATTATCACAGCTGACACCCATGACTGTGTGTCAGGAGCGGTCACGGACCGCTCCCGGCACATTAACCCCTTGCACACCGCGATCAAACATGATCGCGGTGTACTGGGGGCACAGGGGAGGATCGCGCAGGGTGGGGGCTCCCTGCGCGCCCCCCTGAGACCCTCAGAGCAGCGCGATGTGATCGCGCTGTTCTGAGGGCTTCCTCCCTCCCAGGACCCGGATCCAAGATGGCGCCGGGGTCCTGGAGGGAGGCGGCTACCTCAGTGCCTGCCGAGAGCAGGCACTGAGAAGCCTGCTGCACTGCCTGAGCGATCGCTGGTGTGACAGAGTGCTGTGCACACTGTCACACCAGCGATCTGATAAAATACAGTGATGTCCCACCCTGGGACAAAGTAAAAAAAGTTAAAAAAAATAAAAATAAACATGTTTTAAAAAAAAATCCAAAATAAATAAAAAAAAAATATATAATCCCCAATAAATTCACTTCTTCCTGTAAATAAAAAAAACAAAGCAATAAAAGTACACATATTTGGTATTGTCACGTCCGTAACGACCCCCCCTATAAAATTGTCCCACTAGTTAACCCCTTTAGTGAACCCCTTAAAAAAAAAAAAAAAAACGAAGCAAAAAATCAATGCTTTATCATCATACCGCCGAACAAAAAGTGGAATAACACGCGATCAAAAAGACCGATATAAAAAAACATGGTATGCTGAAAACGTCATCTTGTCCCGCAAAAAACGAGCCATCTTCAGCATCATCAGCGAAAAAATAAAAAAGTTATAGCTCGCAGAATAAAGCGATGCAAAAATAATTATTTTTTATATAAAATTGTTTTTATTCTATAAAAGCGCCAAAACATGAAAAAATGATATAAATGAGGTATCGCCATAATCGTACTGACCCGAAGAATAAAACTGCTTTATCAATTTTACCACACGCGGAACGGTATAAACGCCTCCCCCAAAAGAAATTCATGAATTGCTGATTTTTGTTCATTCTAACCTCCCAAAAATCGAAATAAAAAGCGATCAAAAAACGTCACGTGCTCAAAAATGGTACCAATAAAAACGTCAACTCGTACCGCAAAAAATAAGACCTCACATGACTCTGTGGGCCAAAATATGCAAAAATTATAGCTCTCAAAATGTGATGATGCAAAAACTATTTTTGCAATAAAAAGCGACTTTTAGCGTGACAGCTGCCAATCATAAAAACCCGCTATAAATAGTAAATCAAACCCCCCTTTATCACCCCCTTAGTAAGGGAAAAATAATAAAATTAAAAAAAAGTATTTATTTCCATTTTCCCATTAGGGTTAGGGTTAGGGTTGCGGCTAAAGTTAGGGTTAGGGTTGGTGCTAAAGTTAGGATTAGGGTTAGGGTTGGGATTAGGGGTGTGTTAGGGTTAGGTTTGTGGTTAGGGTTGGGACTAGGGTTAGGGGTGTGTTGGGGTTAGGGTTGGAGTTAGAATTGGGGGGTTTCCCCTGTTTAGGCACATCAGGGGCTCTCCAAATGTGACATGGCGTCTGATCTCAATTCCAGCCAATTCTGCATTGAAAAAGTCAAACGGTGCTCCTTCACTTCTCAGCTCTGCCATGCGTCCAAACAGTAGTTTATCCCCACATATGGGTATCAGCGTACTCTGGACCCCAAGAGTTATTGTGCAATTTGTCCTATTTCTTCTGTTACCCTTGGGAAAATAAAAAACTGGGGGCGAAAATATCATTTTTGTACAAAAAAAATTATTTTTTGTTTTTACGGCTGTTCTGTGAAGCACTTGGGGCTTCATAGCGCTCACCACACATCTAGATAAGTTCCTTGTGGGGTCTGTTTTCCAAAATGGGGTCACTTGTTGGGGATTTCCACTGTTTAGGCGCATCAGGGGCTCTCCAAATGCGACATGACGCCCCCAGACCATTCCATCAAAGTCTGCAATCCAAAACGTCACTACTTCCCTTCCGAGCCCCAACGTGTACCCATACAGTAGTTTTCTCCCACATATTGGATATCAGCGTACTCAGGACAAATTGGACAACAACTTTTGGGGTCCAATTTCTCCTGTTACCCTTGTGAAAATAAAATATTGGGGGCGAAAAAATATTTTTGTAAAAAAAAAAGGATTTTTTATTTTTACGGCTGTGCGTTATAAACTTCTGTGAAGCACTTCGGGGTTCAAAGTGCTCACCACACATCTAGACAAGTTCCTTGTGGGGTCTATTTGCCAAAATGGGGTCACTTGTGGGGGGTTTCCACTGTATAGGTGCATCAGGGGCTCTCCAAATGTGACATGACGCCCCCAGACCATTCCATCAAAGTCTGCAATCCAAAACGTCACTACTTCCCTTCCGAGCCCTGACGTGCGCCCATACAGTAGTTTCTCCCACATATTGGGTATCAGCGTACTCAGGACAAATTGGACAACAACTTTTTGGTTCCAATTTCTTCTGTTACCCTTGTGAAAATAAAATATTGGGGGCGAAAAAATCATTTTTGTAAAAAAAAAAAAAAGATTTTTTATTTTACGGCTGTACGTTATAAACTTTAGTGAAACACCTGGGGGTTAAAAGTTCTCACCACACATCTAGATAAGTTCCTTGAGGGGTCTAGTTTCCAAAATGGTGTCATTTATGGGGGTTTCCACTGTTTAGGCAGATCAGGAGCTCTCCAAACACGACATGGCGTCCAGTCAATTCTGCGTTGAAAAAGTCAGACGGCGCTCCTTCCCTTCCAAACTCTGCCATGCACCCAAACAGTGGTTTACCCCCACATATGGGGTATCAGCGCACTCAGGACAAATTGCTCAATAACTTTTGGAGTCTTGTTACCCTTGGAAAAATAAAAATTGGGGTGAAAAGATCATTTTTGTGGAAAAAATATGATTTTTAAATTTTACGGCTCTACGTTATAAACTTGTGTGAAGCACTTGGGGGTTCAAATTGCTCACCAAAGATCTAGAAAAGTTCCTTAGGGGGTCTAGTTTCCCAAATGGGGTCATTTGTGGGGGGTTTCCACTGTTTAGGCACATCAGGGGCTCTCCAAATGCAACATGGCATCCAATCTCAATTCCAGCCAATTTTGGTTGGAAAAAGTCAAATGGTGCTCCTTTGATTCCGAGCTCTGCCGTGCGCCCAAACAGTGGTTCCCCCCCACATATGGGGTATCAGCGTACTCAGGACAAATTGGACAACAACTTATGTGGTCCAATTTCTCCTGTTACCCTTGGGAAAATAAAAAATTAGTGACTAAAAGATAATTTTTGTGGGAAAAAAATAGGATTTTTTATTTTCATGCCCGGGCATTATAAACTTGTGTGAAGCACTTGGGGGTTCAAAGTGCTCACCAAAGATCTAGATAAGTTCCTTAGGGGGTCTAGTTTCCAAAATTGGGTCACTTGTGGGGGTTTCCACTGTTTAGGCTCATCTGGGGCACTGCAAACGGAACATGACCCCCATCAACGTCTGCATTCCAAAACGTTACTACTTCCTTTCCAAGCCCTGCCGTGCACCCAAACAGTTCCCCCCCCACATATGGGTATCAGCGTACTCAGGACAAATTGGAAAACAACTTTTGGGGTCCAATTTCCTTGGGAAAATTCAAAAATTTGGGACTAAAAAATCATTTTTGTGGAAAATTGTTTTTTTTTTTTTTCACACCCAGGCATTATAAGCTTTTGTGAAACACTTGGGGGTTCAAAGTGCTCACAACAGATCTAGATAAGTACCTTAGGGGGTCTAGTTTCCAAAATGGTGTCACTTGTGGGGGTTTCCACTGTTTAGGCGCATCAGGGGCTCTCCAAACACGACATGGCGTCCAATCTCAATTCCCGCCAATTTTAGTTTGAAAAAGTCAAACGGCGCTCCTTCCCTTACGAGCTCTGCCGTGTGCCCAAACAGTGGTTTTTCCCCCACATATTGGGTATTGGCGTACTCAGGAGAAATTGCATAACAACCTTATCTGTCCATTTTCTCCTTTTACCCTTGTGAAAATAAAAAAAAAGTTTATAAAAGATCATTTTTGTGGCTAAAAAGTTAAATATTCATTTTTTCCTTCCACGTTGCTTTAGTTCCTGTGAAGCACCTGAAGGGTTAATAATCTTCTTGAATGTGGTTTTGAGTACCTTGAGGGGTGCAGTTTTTAGAATGGTGTCACTTTTGGGTATTTTCTGCCATATAGACCCCTCAAAGTGACTTCAAATGAGAGGTGGTCCCTAAAAAAAATGGCTTTGTAAATTTTGTTGTAAAAATGAGAAATCGCTGGTCAACTTTTAACCCTTATAACTTCCTAACAAAAAAAAATTTTGGTTCCAAAATTGTGCTGATGTAAAGTAGACATGTGGGAAATGTTATTTCTTAACTATTTTGTGTGACATATTTCTCTGTTTTAAGGGAATAAAAATTCAAAGTTTGAAAATTGCAAAATTTTAAAAATTTTCGCCATATTTGCGTTTTTTTCAAAAATAAACGCAAGTTATATCGAAGAAATTTTACTTCTAACGTGAAGTACAATATGTCACGAGAAAACATTCTCAGAATCGCGAAGATCCGTTGAAGCCTTCCGAGTTATAACCTCATAAAGAGACAGTGGTCAGAATTGTAAAAATTGGCCCGGTCATTAACGTGCAAACCACCCTTGGGGGTGAAGGGGTTAAACGATCAGTTCCCTGCAGATCTTTCAAAGTGCGATCAAGGGCCTTGGCCGCTTTCTTGTGCGCCATGGTACATTCATCCCAAACAATTACTTGCAAGTTTGTAATACCTTAGCTTTCCCAGAGTCCTTAGTGATATTACAAACAGGAGTTTCTGACAGCGCTAGATTAAATGGCAATCCTAGTGCTGAATGAGCAGTGTGCCCTCCATTTAAAAGAGTGGTCACAATCCGAGATGATGCAACGGCCAAGGCAATGTCATTGTTTGAGTGAATTTTTGCAAGCAGCAAATTAATTAAAAATGTTTTACCAGTACCTCCTGATGCATCTAGGAAAAATAGTCCCCCATAATTGCCATATAGGCCGATCTTTGGTCATCAGCCAAAAGAAGCTTATTTAATAGACATATTCTTTACATTTTTCCAAATCATAGCTTTTTTCTTGCAGAATATCTCTGTTCATAATATCAAAGTCTGGTCGATTTGGTGCTGGTAAACCTAATTCTATTAGAGTTTTACTATTGATAGATATGCACCTTTCTTCTATCATCAAGAGGGCCTTGTTGAATATGTCAGCAGTGAAATTTGAGTCTAAGTCTAGATTAACTCTCCTTTGCACTCTAAGAATATCTTCACTAAGAGATTCTTTGTATTTGTCCCTAAGCGCACAGGGATTGGAAGGTGCGCAGGTTATAATTATTATAGCGAACAGATCTCTTAGTGGAGGTGGAAAGCGAGTGAGAGATGCTTCCTGCAATGTCATGTCCCAGTGTTGATCGTCTTCGATCAGACCACTCTTTTGGCATGCTTCCTTGTAAGTTTCACACAGCTCTCCATCAACTATTTTGAAATCTGTGAAAGAAGTTGGCCCACGGACAGTGTGAAGCAATAATCGGAGGTAGTAACACTCTGCGTTGTTTGGATGCACTGTATATACACGTCCAAGAGCATCACTGGAACGTCCGTCCCATCCTGAGACCCTTGCACCTTATTTCCTCTTGCAAAATACTTTTCTCAATTTATTCCATGTATAATATTTTGGAACATCTGAATGTAATAAAGTCCTTGCAAATGATCTGCTTGACATAGGAGAAAGAAAGCTGTCAATGTTGTATTGGCTGGTCGAGCAGCTCTTTCCTCTGCATTGTTGGGAGTAAAATAAACTTGTCCATTTTGAAGATGGACACTGAGATGAACTACAGTCTGATGTCTTTCATGAATGGGAAATTTTAGTAATCGCCACACGGCTTCATTACTACTTATGTACCTTCCCATCTGATACAGCATAATCTAATCAAATGTACATTTTGGATTCTCTAGCTGGAAACCTGCCATATCACTGCCCTTGTTAACATATTTGCAAATGTATTTAATTGATTTAAGAGTTACAATATTCTACGTTAATGTGCTCATCAAACATTTTTGAAAGCAGTGGAGAGTAAGGTACAACCCATCGATTATCAATTTCAATATCTGTGTTTTGTTTAACCCTTTTTAATCTGATTGTTGCAGTATATCCTCCATGTTCAGGTTTCCGTCTTCTGTAAAGAGGATAACCATCATCTCCTGTTTGTGTTTCTACAATCAAGTTGCGAGGATACTTTTTAGTACATTTTCCTTCCTTCATAAGTGGCCCACATGGGCCATGGATTATATTTTTAGAAATAGTTTCAAAAAGTACCAGGTCCTCTTCTGGATTTGGAAGCTCAGCAGAAATAACACTGTTAACTTGATTAGGGAGTTTCTTATCCTTTAGCCATATCAGTAAATGAGCATGTGGAAGACCTTTTTTTGCCACTCAATTGAATAAATCCAACACTAACTTTCACCAAAAATGTAACACTTTGTAAGTACGTCCAAGAGCTTGATCAGTTTTTGTTTAAAAACACTTGCTGTTAAATCATGTAGATCAGAGGGGCCCTGACCATTCAGAAACTCTTTCCTTATCTCTGGCTAAACTGGATTACATGTAACTGTAATAAACAAATCAGGATGACCATATATACGAACATATGCCATGGCGTCCTGAGAATACTCATGCATATGTCTGGGACTTCCAGTAAATGTAGCCGGTAACATAAACATACACCCAATGTCAGCCACGTTGCCATCATTAGGAACAGCATCCCTTAATCCCTTTCTGACATCTGACATACTATCCTATCCAGGTGACCCGGGCCCGTATGACCGTGGACGGGATAGTACGTCATATGCAAGCTGATTATCACAGCTGACACCTGGCACTATGTGCCAGGAGCAGTCATGGATGGCTCCCGGCACATTAACCCCTGGCACACTGCGATCAAACATGATCGCAGTGTTCCGGTGGCACAGGAACCATCGCGCAGGGATGGGGCTCCCTGCGTGCTTCCCTGAGACCCTCAGAACAGCGCGATGTGATCGCGCTGTTCCAAGGGCCTCTCTCTGCAGGACCACGGAGCCAAGATGGCCACGGGGTCCTTCCGGGTCCTGCAGGGAGATGGCTTCTCAGCGCCTGCTGAGAGCAGGCTCTGAGAAGCCTCCTGCACTGCCTGTCAGATCGCTGGTCTGACAGAGTGCTGTGCAAACTGTCAGAGTAGCGATTGACATTATAAGTAATGTCCCACCCTGGGACAAAGTAAAAAAAAAAAAATAAATGTATAACAATAATTTTAAAAAAATTCCTAAATAAAGAAAAAAAAATATTCCCCAATAAATTAATTTCTTTATGTAAATAAAAAAAAAACAATAAAAGTACACATATTTAGTATCACCACGTCCGTAACGACCCGCCCTATAAAACTGTCCCACTAGTTAACCCCTTTAGTGAATCCCTTAAAAAACAAAACAAAAAAACAATGCTTTATCATCACACCGCCGAACAAAAAGTGGAATAACACGTGATCAAAAAGACGGATATAAATAATCACGGTACAGCTGAAAACGACATCTTGTCTCGCAAAAAACGAGCTGCCATACAGCATCATCAGCGAAAAAATAAAAAAGTTATAGCTCGCTGAATAAAGCGATGCAAAAATAATTATTTTTTATATAAAATTGTTTTTATTGTATAAAAGCGCCAAAACATAAAAAAATGATATAACTGAGGTATCGCTGTAATCGTACTGACCCGAAGAATAAAACCGCTTTATCAATTTTACACATATGGAACCGTATAAAGGCCCCCCCAAAAGAAATTCCTGAATTGCTGGTTTTTGTTCATTCTGCCTCCCAAAAATCGGAATAAAAAGCGATCAAGTGCCTGAAAATGGTATCAATAAAAAACGTCAACTCGTCCCGCAAAAATTAACATGACTCTGTGGGCCAAAATATGGAAAAATTATAGTTCTCAAAATGTGGTGATGCAAAAACTATTTTTTGCAATAAAAAGCGTCTTTTAGCGTGTGACAGCTGCCAATCATAAAAACCCGCTATAAATAGTAAATCAAACCCCCCTTTATCACCTCCTTAGTTAGGGAAAAATAATAAAATTTAAAAAATGTATTTATTTCAATTTTCCAGTTAGGGGGTTTCCACTGTTTAGATACATCAGGGGCTCTCCAAATGCAACATGGTGTTCAATCTCAATTCCAGCCAATTTTGCGTTGAAAAAGTCAAATGGTGCTCCTTCCCTTCCATGCTCTGCTGTGGGCCGAAACAGTGGTTCCCCCCCACACATGGGGTATCGGCATACTCAAGACAAATTGCACAATAACTTTTGGGGTCCAATTTCTCCTGTTACCCTTGGGAAAATAAAAAAATTAGACCTGAAATTTTTTTTGTGACAAAAAAGTTATATTTCATTTTTTTTAAACATTCAAAAAATTCCTGTGAAGCACCTGAAAGGGTAATAAACTTCTTGAATGTGCTTTTGAGCACCTTGAGGGGTGAAGTTTTTAGAATGGTATCACTTTTGGGTATTTTCTATCATATAGACCCCTCAAAGTGACTTCAAATGTGATGTGGTCCCCCCCAAAAAATGGTGTTGTAAAAATGAGAAATCGTTGGTTAACTTTTAACCTTTAACTTTGTAACAAAAAATTTGGGTTCCAAAATTGTGCTGATGTAATGTAGACATGTGGGAAATGTTACTTATTAAGTATTTTGTGTGCCATATCTCTGTGATTTATGGGCATGAAAATTCAAAGTTGAAAAAATGCAAAATTTTCAAAAATTTCGCCAAATTTTAGTTTTTTTCACAAATAAACGAAAGTTATATCAAAGAAGTTTTACCACTAACATGAAGTACAATATGTCACGAGAAAACAGTGTCATAATCGCCAGGATCCATTGAAGCGTTCCAGAGTACTACCTCATAAAGGGACAGTGGCCAGAATTGTAAAAATTAGAAGAAAATGGACAAGGCGCACTACAATACAAAAAGAATAATGATAATGTGGGTGCTAATATCAGTGGTAGTAATGCATAACAACCACAAAGAAAAAAGCACCACTGTAGAAATATGCACAACCACAAGAATACTAAAAAATGGCAAACATTTTATTAACACACACAAGACAGTAAAACATAATTAAAATTATGCATGGATATACCCCCCCATATCCCAATCACAAGACTATACAGACATAGCGCATACTGACTGAAAACATGGATAATATCCGACAATATCAAAAGTATGTGTGCACATATGCACCAATATTGCACAATATCCCATATACCATGGATGAAACATGAATGTCAGTCACAAGGCCCAAGTCCAGGGTGACCCGCATAAAGAGATAATGGTGTCAGCTAATGGTGTCTTGTGTGTGTTAATAAACAGTTTGCCATTTTTTAGTATTCTTGTGGTTGTGCATATTTCTACAGTGGTGCTTTTTTCTTCATGGTTGTTAAGAATTGTAAAAATTGGCCTGGTCATTAACGTGCAAACCACCCTTGGGGGTAAAGTGGTAAATGAATGTATTCATCCACTTTAAGTTTTTGCTGGTTCAATCGCATGTACAAAAGACGCTTACTTTCCACCTTGGCATACATATCAACTATAAATTGATGAAAAAGTTGCCTACATTGTAAAATGTGGTTAGAAGACCCATGTCTGATCATTATTTGGTAGGCATAAAAGTCCATAGCTGATATTTTTTTATTGGTTGGCCTAGAAGTCTGGGGATCAGTCTTTGTTAGATTAAAGTGATAGCCATCTTGGCCATTCCAGAATATTATCGGATATTGCAGAGCATCATATGATCTATGTGTTTCTGCAATACGTCAAGTTAAACTTCTTTGCTTGACAATGTTTGCATATTATGTCCATTTTGCCAATTATGACTTTCTGATGTGACCTATAGTCTTGAATTGGGTTGTACTGAAATGCTTCCAAACTCAAATCAGCCTGCCTACATCTTTGCACACGTTGCATACGTCGTATGCGGTCATTTTCACAACGTTCATTCTTTTGTTCAGATGTTTCCATATTCCTTGCTTCAGCCTGCCTTATCCGATTCTTGTGAAGATGACATTCCCATTGCTTTGATGTCTCAGATGCCTTACATTTAGGCTATATACACATGTTGCGCAAATGCTCCGAAATTTTGCGGAGCATTTGCGCAACTCCCCGCCGCGGGTAAAACGCATACATATGCTAAGTCATCTGGGGTGATTCTTGCAATGCATCCCTGGAAACTGAACTTGGCGGCAACTTCGCTGAGGAGCGGGAATACTCCTGGGGCCGACGGAGGGTGAGTATATCAATATTTTTTATTTTAATTCTAAAATAAGCATGGTGGAGGAGTGGGAATTCTCCTTTCTTCCAACTGCACCTTCAACCCAATTTCACCTCTTCCCTCCCTTGTCCTCCCCTCTTTAGAAGTCCACTCTGTCAGCATCTACTCTCCCTCCAACCTCCAAATGGCCGTCATATACCGACCCCCAGGCCCAACCACTGCCTTCATGGACCAATTCTCTACATGGCTCCTTCACTTTCTCTCTGCTGACATTCCCACCATCATCATGGGTGACTTCAACATCCCCATTGACACCCACCAGTCGGCAGCTTCCAAACTCCTGGCCTTACTTCATCCTTTGGACTTACCCAGTGGTCCTCCTCAGCCACCCACACAGACGGACACACATTAGACCTGGTCTTCACCCGCCTCTGCTCCCTATCTAACTTCACAACCTCCCCTCTCCCTCTATCTGACCATCATCTACTCTCTTTCTCATCCCTGTCCTCCTCACCTGTCACCCATGTCCAGAAACACGCACACCTCCGCAGAAACCTTGCACATCTAGACACTCACTCACTCTCTGACTATATCTTACCACCGTCTCCCATATCTTCACTCCACGACACAGACACTGCCACTAGTTTCTACAATGCCACTCTTGCATCATCCATCACCTCGGTCGCCCCTGTCATGCATAACAGAGTGCGACGAATCAATAGACAACCCTGGCACAATAACACCACTAAAAAGCTTCGGCAAGCACCCAGAATTGCTGAACGGCGCTGGAAGAAAACGCATTCACAAGACAACTTCACTGCACTCAAACAAGCAACACTTACTTGCATTCAAATCAGCTCTCACCTCTGCTAAACAGGCCTACTTTACATCCCTTGTATCTTCCTTATCCCACAACCCCAAACAGTTGTTCAATACTTTTAACTCCCTCCTCCGCCCATCACTGCCCCTCCAACTTCCCTAATCTCTGCTGAGGACTTCGCCATGCACTTCAAAAACAAGATAGACCTAACATGGCAAGTCTTTATTATTCAACCACCACAACCCCTTTGTATACCTGACCAATGCCCAAACCCCGTAACCTCCTTATCCAACGTCACGGAAGGGGAGCTTGCTCATCTTCTCTCCAAATCACACCTCACCACTTGTGCACTCGACCCCATCCCATCCCACCTCCTCCCCAATCTCGCCACCACTCTTATCCCATCACTAACCCACCTCTTCAACCTATCACTAACTTCCGGTACCTTCCCTTCTGCTTTCAAACATGCCACAATCACGCCTATCCTCAAAAAGCCAACCATCGACCCAACCGCTATGTCCAGCTATCGCCCAATATCCTGCTCCCATTCGCTTCCAAACTCCTGGAGCAGCACGTCCATGCTGAACTTTCCTCCCATCTCTCATCTAACCTGCTCTTTGACAATCTACAATCTGGTTTCCGCCCTCATCACTCCACTGAGACAGCCCTGACCAAAATTACTAACGACCTACTTACAGCCAAAGCGAACGGACAATACTCTATACTCCTCCTTCTAGACCTGTGCTCTGCTTTCGACACAGTTGACCAATGCCTCCTACTACAGATCCTCTCTTCTTTTGGCATCAAGACCTCGCCCTATCCTGGATCTCCTCATACTTCTCCAACCGCACATTCAGCGTCTCACACTCACACACTACCTCCTCATCCCACCCTTTCTCTGTTGGAGTCCCCCAAGGCTCGGTTGCAGGACCCCTATTCTTCTCAATCTATACACTTGGCCTGGGGCAACTCATAAAGTCCCACGGATTCCAGTACCACCTTTATGATGATGATACTCAGATCTACCTCTCTGGCCCAGATGTCACCTCTCTGCTCTCCAAAATCCCGGAGTGTCTATCATCCATATCCTCCTTCTTCTCCTCCTGCTTCCTCAAACTGAATGTGGACAAATCTGAACTGATCATCTTTCCCCCATCTCACAGATCTTCCTTACCCGACCTATCTATAACAATTGACAACATCACTCTTTCCCCTGTACTGGAGGTCCGCTGCCTTGGAGTAACCCTTGACTCTGCCCTGTCCTTCAAACCGCACATCCAAACTCTCTCCACCTCCTGCTGCCTCCAGCTCAAAAATATTTCCAGAATCCGTCCCTTCCTCAACCCTCCCTCTACTAAAATGCTTGTTCACGCCCTCATCATCTCCCGTCTCGACTACTGCAACATCCTTTTCTGTGGCCTCCCTGCTAACACCCTCGCACCTCTCCAGTCCATCCTTAACTCTGCTGCCCGACTAATTCATCTCTCTCCTCGCTACTCCTCTGCTTCTCACCTCTGCAAATCTCTCCACTGGCTCCCACTCCCTCAGCGTATCCAATTCAAATTACTAATACTGACCTACAAGGCCATCTATAACCTGTCTCCTCCATATATCTCTGAACTAATCTCCTGATATCTTCCCTCACGTAATCTCCAATCCTCCCAAGACCTCCTTCTCTCCTCCACACTTATTCGCTCCTCACCTAACCGCCTCCAAGACTTCTCCCGAATATCCCCCATCCTCTGGAATTCTTTGCCCCAACACGTCCGACTATCAACCACTCTCGGATCCTTCAGACGGAACCTCAAAACCCATCTCTTCATGAAAGCTTACAGCCTGCAATGATCCCCGCTGCCTCCTCACCGCTACTGGAGCTACTGCCTCACATTCACTGGAGCTGCTGCAACACCCCAACCTACTGTCTCCTTCCTCACCATCCTGTAGAATGTAAGCCCGCAAGGGCAGGGTCCTCTCTCCCCTCTATATCAGTCTGTGATTGTTAGTTTACTGTGAGTGATATCTGTAATCTGTATGTAACCCCTTCTCATGTACAGCACCATGGAATCAATGGCGCTATAGAAATAAATATTAATAATAATAATAATAATAATTCTATTTTTGACAGGAATACAGTACATAGGGCCTGGAGGAGAGTCTCCTCTCCTCCAGACCCTGGGTACCAAGCGCACATGAAGCGCTCACTTCACGCATGGTGGGCATAGCCACATGCGTAAAGTGAGCGTTTCAATGCAATCCTATGGCAGCGTAATCGGCGCGATTACGCAAAAAGAATGGACATGCTGCTTATTTTTACGAGAAGTGATTACGCTCCGCAAAAATATGCAGCATGTGCACAGCAATGCGTAATCCGCTACAGATCGCTTGGAAAACTCTAGCATTCTGCAAGCTAATTACGCTTGCAAAATGCTTGTGTTTTGCGGGAAAATGCATACTAATTACATATGCGTTTTACCTGCGGCGGGGAGTTGCGCAAATGCTCCGCAAAATTGCGGAGCATTTGCGCAACGTGTGCACATAGCCTTAGTATTCACCTGACACTGATAAGAGATGTAATAGGATGAATATTAAATACAGAGCAGCCCTCACACAGTATTAATATGACCTGCAGGAGCTCACATTTCAGTAATGAAAACCGCCTCACAGGCAGACTTGTCTAGTTGCCCATAGCAACCAATCAGAGCTCAGCTTTCACTTTACCTCAGCAGCTTCAGTGATGAAAGCTCCCTGTATAGTAAGCAATAATGACAATCTTACTATGAAAGGACTTGTACTCTATAGCGCCACCTATTGGAAGTAGCGATCCTACAAGTTACAATCAACCCTTTAACGAGTCTTGTAATATGACTTAGGATAAAAGCCAAATCAGTATCTCCATTTGCAGACACGGTGTTTCAGACTATTGGTCCTCGTCAGTGCAAAGTAGGAGAGATCTGATTTGGCTGGATGAGAGGCTCTGGACTAGGGTCTAAGGGGTAAGGTTTCTCCACAAGGAGACTGCCTGTGGACCAATGGGCTCGATATTTGACCCCAGGGCTCAAAGGAAAAGCTCTAGAGGCATTTGCTTCCCACCCACCAGACCGAGATGGAGACTATGAGGCCATCAAGCAGGCCCTGATAAAAAAGTACCAGCTAACTCCTGAGGTTTACAGTAAAAAGTTCCAGAACCTCCAACGTGGCCCACACAACAGTTACAGCGATATGGTGCATGGACTTAGGACCCACTTTGACCCATGGATCCAAGGCTTGTCAGCGACCACCTTTGAGATGCTGCGGGACCTGATGATAAAAGACCAGTTCCTACATCTTTGCCCAGCTGAGGTGCGACAGTTCATGATGAACAGAGAGCCAAAAGACGTGGGCAAAGCAGCACAGATCGCCGACACCTACGAAGCCAACTGTAAACCGGAAGTGCGGAAGCCAGCCACTGCCAGCTGGAAAGGGGGTAAGCCAACAACCAACCCCAGTACCCCTGCCAGCCGACTCACCGAAGGCCTTGTCCCCTTTGCCACCGCCAGGCCAACTGTTATTCCTGCAATTGAACTGGACATTTCAGTACCACTTGTCCGGAGAAGCAGAAGAACCCCCAAGCCAAGGCCTCAGGGTGGGGCGGTTGGGAGGGTCTGTGAAAATTTACAAGACGTCACCGTAGGGAGCCATGTCGCTACAGGCCTCAAGGACACCGGGGCTGAACGAACCCTCATTTGACCCGAACTGGTGGCCCCTGAAGAGATTATTCCGGGCAAAACCCTGACCGTCACTGGGATTGGGGGCATCCACTGTCCCTTGCCGATGGCCCAGGTTTTTATAGATTGGGGTGCCGGGAGCCGGGTGAAGGAAATGGGGTTGTCTGAAACCTTGCCCGCCGAGGATTTGTTGGGGACTGATTTGGGGAGGATGTTCGCATATTATGTCCCTGACACCCCTCCCCAATCTGATACTGAGGGTAATACTAATGATAATGATATGAATATGCATGCTTTACCTGACAGTGATTTACCTGATAATGATTTACCTGACAGTGATTTACCTGATAATGATTATGTATATGAAGGTACAGGAATACTCAGCCACGTCATGCTGTGGGGTGAGATTGCTGAGGAACCCCTAACAGGAGAAAGTGACAGTGCTAAGGGAAATGGTGAGAGGCACGGGAACCGTACGGAAGGTGATGCCGTGCAACTGACCAGTGCAGCTGTCACCCACAGGCAGAGAGCCCAGAATACAGGTAACGCCCTGCCCTCTGGACACCCTTCAGTCAGAGGTATGACTGAACCAGAGGCGGACCCAGAGCAGGTCCCAGAGGGTCCCCGTGAGGAAAGAACCTTAGCTTTGCTTCTGGCTGCCTCCAGCCAGGAGTTCCAGGCTGATCTGCACTCAGATGCGAGCCTGGAGACCTTGAGACACCTCGCCGAGAAGCCCACCTCCGAGACTGATAAGGAGAGGGTGTTCTGGGAGCAAAGGAGGTTGTACTGGGAGTCAGTTCCCGGTAAATCCCAGGAGGAGTGGTTGAGGGAAAGACAGCTGGTCATCCCCTACCAATTTAGGGGTGAGTTGTTACGGATTCCCCATGAGATTCCACTCGCTGGACACTTGGGGACCAGCAAAACTAAGGCCCGGCTGTCTCAACACTTCTATTGGCCCAAATTGGGGACAGATTTGACAAACTACTGCCGCTCCTGTATCACCTGTCAAAGAGTGTGAAAGTCGGGGCCTGTTCCCAAGGCTTCCCTGATCTCTTTGCCAGTGATAGAGGAGCCTTTCCAGAGGATCGCTGTGGACATTGTGGGGCCACTGGCCATACCCAGCAGCTTTGGAAAGCAGTACATCCTTACTGTGGTAGCCTATGCTACCCAGTACCCAGAGGCAGTGGCTCTGTCCTCAACTAGGGCGGATACCTGTTGGGCAAATTTTCACGAGTTGGATTTCCCAGGGAGATGCTTACTGACCAGGGGACTCAATTTTTTCTCTCGCCTAATGGAGGCTCTCTGTACGAAAATGCAGGTGAAGTGTCTGGTTTTGAGTGCGCATCACCTCCAAACCAATGGTTTGTGAGTGCTTTAACGGTACCCTCAAACAGATGTTAAAAATGCTGGTTAAGACCCAGGGACGCGACTGGGAGCAATACCTCCCACACCTGCTATTCGCTTACCGAAAGATTCCGCAGGCCTCGATGGGGTTTTCCCCTTCGAGTTCCTGTATGGCAGGCGACTCTGGGGACCTCTTGGTTTGGTAAGGGAATCCTGGGAAGAAGAGCTGAGCCCTTCAGAAGTGTCCATTGTGGAGTATGTCATGCGATTCCGTGACAAGATGCAGACCTTAACGCAGTTGGTGCATGACAACATGGCGCAGGCCCAGGATGACCAGAAGCACTGGCATGACCAGAACGCCCGGGAACGGACCCACCAGGTGGGTCAAAAGGTGTGGGTACTGGTCCACGTACCAAAGGACAAGTTTCTTACAGCTTGGGAAGACCCGTATGTCGTACACCAAGAGCTCAACTCAGTCACCTACGTGGTCACTCTTGACCACGCTCGGGGTAGATGGAAGACCTTCCACATCAATATGATGAAACTTCATCAAGAACATGCAGCCTGCATCCTAGCGGTCTGCATCCTGCTCGAGGACAGGGAGGAAGACCCCCTCCTGGACATGTTGGCTGAAGCTAAGGCTGGCGGGTCCATAGAGGACGTGGAGGTAAGCGCCTTGCTATCCGCACACCAGCGGTCGCAGTTGTGAGCCACGCTGGAACCCTTCCAGGCCTGGTTTACTAGCAGACCTGGAAGGACCGAGGTAGCGGTCCATGAAGTGGACACCGGGAATCATGCCCCTCTACGGCGGACATCCTATCGGATCTTGGATGAGGTGCAGCACGTCATGCGCCAGGAGATCAATGAGATGTTGCAGCTGGAGATGATTAAGCGGTCCAAGAGCGCGTGGGCCTCACTAGTAGTCCTGGTGCCAAAGAAGGATCGGACCATCCAGTTCTGTGTGGACTACACGAGGCTCAACGCCATAACAGCTTCCGATGCGCACCCAATGCCACGCATCAAAGAGCTGCTAGAGCGGTTAGCTGGCAACCGCTATCTATCCATTATGGATCTAAGTCGGGTATATTGGAAGATTCCCATGAGCCCCGAGGCACAGGAGATGTCCGCCTTAACTGTACGAGTACATGGTCATGTCTTTTGGCATGAAGAATGCCCCTGCCACTTTCTAGCGGATGGTCAACCACCTGCTTCAGGGACTGAAAAGGTGCACGGTGGCGTAGCTGGATGACATTGCCGTCTTCAGTTCCTCGTGGGAGGAACACCTTTAGCATCTCCAGTAGGTGCTCGGGTGCATCCACCAAGCAGGGAAAGTGCCAGATGGGAATGAGCGAGGTCCTATAACTAGGGCACCGGGTAGGCGGGTGTTCTATGAGGCCAGAGCCTGGGAAAGTGGACGCTATCGCATCCTGGCCCACCCCAGGACCAAGAAGCAGGTGATGTCCTTCGTGGGAACTGCAGGGTACTATAGACGCTTTGTGCAAAACTATAGTAGCCTTGCAAAGCCCGTGACGGACCTCACCAGGTAAAAGCTACCTCATACAGTCGATTGGACAAACGACTGTGAGGTGGCTTTTAGGGCACTGAAAACAGCCCTGAGCAGCTCTCCTGTGCTAAAGGCAGTCAACAGCAGTCGGCCGTTCTTAGTACAGACCGACGCCAGCAAGTTTGGCCTTGGTGCTGTGCTTAGCCAGGTCGACTCGGGAAACCAAGAGCACCCCATTTTGTACCTGAGCCGGAAACTTCTGCCAACGGAAGTGGCCTATTCCACCATAGAGAAAGAGTGCCTGGCCATGGTTTGGGCCATGCAATGTTTGCAGCCCTACCTTTACAGGCGTACCTTCACCGTGGTGACCGAAAACAACCCCCTGCATTGGCTGCACACCGTGTCTAGTACAAACAGAAGGTTGCTACGCTGGAGCCTTGCCCTCCAGCAGTACAACTTTACTGTTAGACGCAAAAAGGGCAGCAAGCATGGGAACGTTGATGGGTTATCACGGCAGGGCAAGCCCACTGCGCCTGGAGGAGTACCGAGAGGTCCTGCCTCCATAGCGCAGTCCAAAAGGGGGAGGTGTCAGGAAAATATGAATAATTCCTAAGATTCTATGTACACTTCCAGAGCTCGTGCTGCCCCTCCCCCATCACATTTGTGCAGTGAAGCACTGAGCTTCTCATGTGCAGGCACATAGCTGCAGTTCTCTCTGTCCCTACACTGTGTAATTCTATCCCCCTCCCTCCTTTCACCCTGTTGGAATATCCACTCGCACCTCCCTCCCGCTATACCAGCTTGTGTAATGTGAGATCCTGGTCTGGCCAGCTCAAGCAGGAAGTAAAGGTTTAGAGCATGTTTCATTGTTCCTTCAAACTCGAATTTAATAACGCAGAATACTCCTAGAGACAGGAATCCTATATTTCTGGAATCTGCATAATTAGAGCTATTCACAGCAGCATTTTGTAGCTTATGTGGATGCCAGAAACCAAGAAACGGATTTCTGCCTGCCCGCACCACCCAGACACATCATGTCTGGACTCCTGTCATCTCTTTCCGAGGTTTCACCCAGAGTTATGACAAATAGAAATTTTGATAACTGTTCAAAAGGTGGCATATATCCTCTAGCTCAGCCTCCCCAGTTAGGTCAGCGAGGGGAAGGTATAAAGCTCCAATGCTGACTGAGTGGGTTGTCAATCGACTGGAATTTCAGCTAGGGAACTGTGCTGATAGACCTTTTTCCCTTGGGGAAGGCGCTTCTCCCCCATTGACACATCATAACAATGACTGAGATGTGTAAATTCTTATTTTAATCCCTTTTATTTCTATCTCTATATACTGTATTCTGTCTCTTTTGTAACATTTTTTGTATTTTTGTAAACACTGCCTATTTTTCTGGAGCAAATCTATAAAACTTACTAGTTTCGTTTTTCTTGTTCTATAACCACTGCCACGTCCTCCACTCTAAATTACGCTACCTTGTGGGTGGGCTCCTAACCCGATATTGGTTTTAATGTCAAACGACGAGCTGGTGGCAGCAAAGTGTTCTGGGGAATTTGGGAGGCCCTGGCAGTGACGGAACAGGGGTTTATATGTGTATTTCCGGCCTGAGACTGGGAATATACATACCGCCCTCAATGCAGAGTGCCCAATAGACAGTACACGGCAAGGCAGCCTTTCAGGTGACTACATATCCTAGGTGTAGTTCCCTGACTGACCTGAGGTAAGGGGGGTGCCAGAGAGCTGCAAGTTCCGAACCGGGACCTAGAGTGGGATAGACAAATAAATCCCTGAGATTTAAGTGGGATCTAAAATAGGATCCCTGACAGTCATTATGATTTAAAAAGGGAAAACACAGTAGTTTGACAATAAAAGGCTTCACTCAACCACTAACCATTAGTGGAGAAAAAGGTTTGGTGTTATCGTTCATATTCTCTAAAAAAAGGCCAAGAAAGCAAAAATTCTGCCGGGCTTTTGAGCACAATTGTTGCTAACAGGTGTAGTGACGATTTTGACTCCATGGGTATTTTCCACAAACAAGCAGCATATTAAATCAACAATATACCATACCTGTCTGTCGTTTTGTCCCACGCTGTAATCCATATCTGGGGTATATACAGTTTACAACCAGGACGGTGCCAAAATTCTACCGCCCCGACTGTAAACCACTGGTGAATGAGGAGATGCAGGGAGTGGAGCTTTTGTGACTAGCGGTGATGTCACTGATGCTTTGCTCCCTCGCAGCATGAACTGTGGTAACCTCTGGACCGTGGGAAAATGCCAGTTCATTTTCCCACACTCCAGAGTTCAGCACAGGTCAGGCTGTGAGGGAGCGCAGCATCAGTGACGTCAACGCTAGTCACTGAAGCAGCGCCGGCAGCATCTCATTCATTCACTAGTGGTTTACAGCCGGGACGGTCGCATCTTGGTACCGTCCTGGTTGTAAACTGTATATACCCCAGATATGGATTACAGCGTGGGACAGAACGACGGACAGGTATGGTATATTGTTGATTTACTATTTTATGTTTATTACAGGTGATTGAGGACATCAGGGAATTAGGTGATTTTGTAAGTATGGTTTAATTTAGAATAATAAAGGAGTCTGTGTCTTTATTTCAATAAAATAATTTTTTTTCAGGGTGTCTGTTTTATTTACAATTTGACTATGGGATTAGTAATAGGGGCGTCTCATTGACGCCTCCCATTACTCACCCCTTCAACTATTACCCCATATGCCGCCACTACAGGGCAGTGGGAAGAGCAAGGCTATGTGCCAGAATTGGGGGGTGGTATCCATGGCCCCTTCCTAGGCTAATAATATCAGCCCTCAGCTGTCAGCATAGCCATTGCTGGTTATAAATTATAAGGGGACCCCACGCCATTTTTTTCCCATAAATAACCTTTTATTCATTAAATACATGTCCAGTATTTTGCCCACACATTCTACTAATTGTATTTAGCCCTGTAACATTATATATATATCATATATATATATATATATATATATATATATATATTATATATATATATATATGATATATATATATACAGTACAGACCAAAAGTTTGGACACACCTTCTCATTCAAAGATTTTTCTGTATTTTCATGGCTATGGCACACTGAAGGCATCAAAACTATGAATTAACACATGTGGAATTATACATTGCACTTTAGAAAAAAGTGTGAAACAACTGAAAATATGTCTTATATTCTAGGTTCTTCAAAGTAGCCACCTTTTGCTTTGATTACTGCTTTGCACGCAGAAAAGGTGAACGGATGGGTTCTACATGCCTGGTTCCCACCGTGAAGCATGGAGGAGGTGGTGTGATGATGTGAGGGTGCTTTGCTGGTGACACTGTTGGGGATTTATTCAAAATTGAAGGCATAGTGAACCAGAATGGCTACTACAGCATCTTGCAGCAGCATGCTATTCCATCCAGTTTGCGTTTAGTTGGACCATCATTTATTTTTCAACAGGACAATGACCCCAAACACACCTCCAGACTGTGTAAGGGCTATGTGACCAAGAAGGAGAGTGTTGGGGGGCTAGGCCAGATGACCTGGCCTCCACAGTCACCAGACCTGAACTCAATCGAGATGGTTTGGGGTGAGCTGGACCGCTCACCGCTTCAATTTTGAATAAATCCCCAACAGTGTCACCAGCAAAGCACCCGCACACCACTAGGCATGTAGATTCCAGCCGTTCACCTTTTCTGTGTGCAAAGCAGTAATCAAAGCAAAAGGTGGCTACTTTGAAGAACCTAGTCATGAAAATGCAGAAAAATCTTTGAATGAGAAGGTGTGTCCAAACTTTTGTCTGTACTGTATATACTGCTCAAAAAATTAAGGGAACACTTAAACAACAGAATAGAACTCCAAGTAAATTAAACTTCTGTGAAATCAAACTGTCCACTTAGTAAGCAACACTGATTGACAATCAATTTCACATGCTGTTGTGCAAATGGAATAGACAACAGATGGAAATTGTTGGTAATTATCAAGACACACTCAATAAAGGAGTGGTTCTGCAGGTGGGGACCACAGACCACATCTCAGTACCAATGCTTTCTGGCTGATGTTTTGGTCACTTGAAAGTTGGTTGTGCTTTCACACTCGTGGTAGAATGAGACGGACTCTACAACCCACACAAGTGGCTCAGGTAGTGCAGCTCATCCAGGATGGCACATCAATGCGAGCTGTGGCAAGTAGGTTTGCTGTGTCTGTCAGCGTAGTGTCCAGAGGCTGGAGGCGCTACCAGGAGACAGGCCAGTACATCAGGAGACATGGATGGGGTCGTAGGAGGGCAACAACCCAGCAGCAGGACCGCTACCTTCGCCTTTGTGCAAGGAGGAACAGGAGGAGAACAGCAAGAGCCCTGCAAAATGACCTCCAGCAGGCCACAAATGTGCATGTGTCTGCACAAACGGTTAGAAAACGACTCCATGAGGATGGTCTGAGTGCCCGACGTCCACAGATGGGGGTTGTGCTCACAGCCCAACACCATGCAGGAAGCCTGGCATTTGCCACAGAACACCAGGATTGGCAAATTCGCCACTGGCGCCCTATGCTCTTCACAGATGAAAGCAGGTTCACACTGAGCACATGTGACAGATGTGACAGAGTCTGAAGACACCGTGGTGAGCGATCTGCTGCCTGCAACATCCTTCAGCATGACCGGTTTGGCAGTGGGTCAGTAATGGTGTGAGGTGGCATTTCTTTGGAGGGCCGCACAGCCCTCTATGTGCTCGCCAGAGGTAGCCTGACTGCCATTAGGTACCGAGATGAGATCCTCAGACCCCTTGTGAGACCATATGCTGGTGCGGTTGGCCCTGGGTTCCTCCTAATGCACAACAATGCCAGACCTCATGTGACTGGAGTGTGTCAGCAGTTCCTGCAAGATGAAGGCATTGAAGCTATGGACTGGCCCGCCCGTTCCCCAGACCTGAATCTGATTGAGCACATCTGGGACGTCATGTCGCGCTCCATCCACCAGTTGGCGGATGCTTTAGACCAGGTCTGGGAGGAGATCCCTAAGGAGACCATCCACCGCTTCATCAGGAGCATGCCCAGGCGTTGTAGGGAGGTCATACAGGCACGTGGAAGCCACACACACTACTGAGCATCAATTTGACTTGTTTTACAGGGAACCTGTCACCCCCCAGGGCTATTAAGGTAAAACAGCCACCTTCAGCAGCACTAAGGCTGCATTCTGTTAAGGTGGCTGTTATGTTTTTTATCCCTAATACCCCAGAAATAATGACTTTTATAAATTTGGCGCCATACCTGTATTATGTCACGGAGGTATGGTTTTTCCCCGACCCAAGCGCCTCGCATCCATCCATCATGGCCACCGGGCGCCGCCTCCTCTGTGTCTCCTCACGTCAACGGCTCCTGCGCTGTACAATCATTATCCGGGCATGCGTGGAACTTACATCCACTGATGTACGGAGATCGCTGTTGTGAACACTTTGGAGATGACTTCTGAGCTGGGGCTCCCTCTGGTGGTTGCTGATGGTATTGAAGCTGTATTGAATGACAGAGGTACCTACGGTGATCCTAGACGCCTCGTCACAGCCGGAGAGATAGCTACACCTAAAGGCAGAAAGATGAATGCTATCTGCCCCGGAGCAGAATCCCCAAAGAAATAGGAAGCCCCCGAACATGTAACGGCTGGTTAGACAAGAAGAAAACACGGCCACAGACAGAAAATAGAATGAGCAAATGCTGGGGCCCAATCTGTCTAGATAGAAAAGTATAGGAAAGAATTCTGACTGCAACCCAAAAAAACCCGACAAAAATACCAACACTTCTGATTAACAAAAAACCTGAGATCACACGATCTCTACCACCTAAATCAGATCTCTGGTGTAACACACAGCAACACAGCAAATAAAAAGTGACAAAGGAACAAAGCAAAAATGCAAACACACAATGAGCACAATTGCAGCGCAAGACACCAATAGGGGACCAGGCTGCAGTCAACTGCAAGCAGCAAACCAGCAGTGAAAATCCGACAGAGGAAAAAAAAAAAAAACACTTATCTGAATCAGAGCAGGAAAGCAAGATGTGCTCCAAGCAAGAGCAGGAGGAACAATTGATTACGGGCAAGGCTGCTGGGAACTCAGGTCACTTATATCATACCATTCAGAGCCAGCGGAAGGCTATTCAGTAATTAGTTCATTACCCTCAGCAACCACTGGAGGTAGCCTCAGCTCAGAAGTCGCCTCCAAGGTATTCACAACAGTACACCCCCCCTTGAGGAGGGGTCACTGATCAGGATGAGCTCGATGATAGGCACGGATAAGTCTCCCAGCATGGATGTCCGAAGCAAACACCCAAGAATTGTCCTCCTGACCATAACCTCTCCACTTAACTAAATACTGGAGTTTCCGTCAATATTTTCTCAACCACATACCTCAACCAAAACAGGATCAGGAGGCGCAGCCATAGGAACCACTGGCTCGATAAACCTCTTCAATAAGGACTTGTGGAACACGTTATGGATCTTAAATGTCCCTGGAAGAAGCAAACGGAAGGAAACAGGATGAATAATTTCCATGATCTTATAAGGTCCAATGAACCTTGGCTTAAATTTTGGAGATGCAACATTCATAGGGATATTTCTTGAGGACAACCAAACCAAGTCCCCCAATTTAAAACGAGGACCATCAGTCCTATGCCGGTTGGCAAACCGCTGGGCCCTCTCTTGAGAGAGAGACAACCTCTCCACTACCTGGTCCCAAATCTGCTGCATACGCTGCACAATAGAGTCAACACCCGGACAGACAGAAGCCTCCGCCTGTCCTGAAGAAAATCGAGGGTGAAACCCAGATTTGCAGAAAAATGTAGACATCAAGGTGGCAGAGCTAGCCCTATTATTAAGAGCAAACTCAGCCAAAGGCAAAAAAGAGACCCAGTCATCTTGATCAGCAGACACAAAACATCTCAAATAAGTCTCCAAGGTCTGGTTTGTTCTCTCAGTTTGTCCATTGGTCTGAGGGTGAAATGCAGAGGAGAAAGATAACTGAACACCAAGTTTAGAACAAAATGTCCTCCAAAATCTGGAAACAAACTGGACTCCTCTGTCAGACACAATATTCTCAGGAATGCCATGTAACCGAACCATGTGCTGAAAGAACAAAGGCACCAATTCGGAGGAGGAAGGCAACTTAGGTAATGGCACAAGATGTATCATCTTGGAAAACCTATCACAGATTACCCAGATAACGGTCATTCTCTGAGAGACAGGAAGGTCGGAAATAAAATCCATAGAAATATGGGTCCATGGCCTCTTGGTACAGTAATGGCATTAACAAACCACTAGAACGAGAGCAAGGCTTGGAATGAGATCAAGTCCCACAGGACTGCATAAAGTCTGCATAAAGTCCCTGACGTCACGAGACAAAGTAGGCCACCAAAAGGACCGACTCAACAAGTCTCTGGTACCAAAAATCTCGGGATGACCAGCCAACACGGAACAATGAATCTCAGACATCACACTCTTTTTCCACTGGTCTAGGACAAACAATTTCCCAACAGGGCAGCGCTCAGGTTTATCCTCCTGACACCCCTCCAGAGCCAGTCTCAAACTGGGCGAGATGGCGGAAAGAACTACACCCTCTTTCAAAATAACAGCAGGATCAGATAACTCAGGAGAATCTGCAAGGAAACTCCTCGAGAGGGCATCCGCCTTAACATTCTTAGTGCACGGAAGAAAATAAACCATAAAATTAAAACGTGTGAAAAACAAGGCCCACCTGGCCTGTCTAGGATTAAGTCGCTTGGCTGACTCGAGATAAACCAGGTTCTTATGGTCCGTGAGGACCACCACCTGATGTTTGGCTCCTTCAGCCAATGTCTCCACTCTTCAAAGGCCCACTTCATGGCCAATAACTCCCGATTACCCACGTCATAATTACGTTCAGTTGGAGAAAATTTTCGAGAGAAAAAGGCACAAGGGTTACTATTAGAGGTCTCAGATCCCTTTGGGACAAAATGGCACCTGCCCCAATCTCAGAGGCATCAACCTCCACCTGAAACGGCAGAGAAACATCAGGCTGCCGTAGAACAGGAGCAGAAATGAATCTCTGCTTAAGTTCCTGAAACGAAGAAACTGCCTCAGGAGGCCAATTCACCACATCAGAACCCTTTTTGGTCAAATCAGTCAATGGTTTAACAATACCAGAGAAATTACCAATAAATTTACAATAAAAATTGGCAAAACCCAAAAATCTCTGAAGAGCCTTTAATGAAGTAGGTTGAACCCAATCACAAATGGCCTGAACCTTGACCGGTCCATTTCAATAACAGACGAGACAAAATGAATCCCAGAAATGAGACCTTCTGTACGCCAAAAAGACACTTTGATCCCTTCACATACAGTGCATTCTCTCTCAAAATCTGGAACACCGTCCGAACATGTTTCACATGAGAGTCCCAGTCATTGGAAAAAATCAAGATGTCATCCAAATAAACAATCAGAAATGTATCCACAAAATCCCTGAAAATATCATTTAAGAAGGATTGGAAGACGGAAGGGGTATTAGTAAGCCCAAAAGGCATCACTAGGTACTCAAAATGCCCCTCTGGGGTATTAAACGCCGTCTTCCATTCATCCCCGTGCTTAACGCGAATAAGGTTTTACGCCCCCCTGAGGTCAAGCTTGGAAAACCAACTAGCACTTTTCACTCTGGAAAATAGGTCAGAAATCAAAGGTAACGGATATTGATATTTAACAGTGATCTTATTCAGGAGGCGATAATCAATACACGGCCTCAATGAACCATCCTTTTTGGCCACAAAGAAAAAACCGCGCCCAAGGGTGAGGAGGATGGTCTGATATGACCCTTCTCCAATGACTCCTTGATATAAGATCGCATAGCATCGTGTTCAGGTACAGATAAATTAAAAAGGCGACCTTTAGGAAATTTACCACCAGGCACTAACTCAATAGTGCAATCACAGCTCCTGTGAGGAGGTAAAGATGCAGATTTACTTTCACTAAACACATCAGAAAAATCAGTAAAAAAGTCAGGGACATCCTGAGACTGGGGAGAGGCAGAAAAAACAGGAGTGTCAGCATTAACACATTGGCAACCCCAACTGGTCACAGACACAGATTTCCAATCCAAAACAGGATTATGAGTCTGTAACCAAGGGAAACCCAGTACAATAATGTCATGCAGATTATGCAACACCAGAAATTTGCAATTCTCCTGATGATCTGGTTCAACCCTTATTATCACCCGAGTAGAAAACTGGGGTTTATTCTCCGCCAAAGGGGTAGAATCAATGCCCAGTAAAGGAATAGACTTCCGCAGGGGTATCATGGGAAACCCAACATTTGGCAAAGTCAAAATCCATCAGGTTAATAGCTGCTCCTGAATCAACAAAATCCTGAGCTGAAAATGTGGACAGGGAGCAAATCAGGGTAACAGTCAACAGAAATTTAGTCTGAACACTACCCAAGACAACTGAGCGTGCAAAACGTCTTCCCCGCTTAGGGCAGACGGAAATAGCATGGGAAGCGTCACCACAGTAGAAACATAACCCATTGCGCTTACGAAACTCATGACGTTGAGCCCCAGAAGTCACTCCATCACACTGCATGGGCTCAGGAGCTGGCTCACAAGGCAACACTATCTCACACATACCTCTGCGCTCCTGCAAACGTCTGTCAATTTGAATAGCCAAAGACATAGAATCATTGAGACCAGAGGGAACAGGGAATCCCACCATAACGTCCTTTACATTTTCTGACAGACCCTTCCAAAAAAGGGCTGCCAAAGCATCATCATTCCATTTGGTCAGGACTGCCCATTTTTGAAATTTCTGATAGTACAACTCAGTGTCTTCAAGACCCTGATTTAATGCCAACAAGGTCTTTTCAGCTTGATCAGTGACATTAGGTTCATCGTACAATAACCCCAGAGCCTAAAAAATACATCAACATCATTCAAAACAGGATCCCCAGGTGTCAGGGAAAAAGCCCAATCCTGAGGGTCGCCGCGCAGCAGAGAGATGACAATTTGAACCTGCTGTGCTGCGTTCCCTGAGGACTTAGGCTTTAAGGCAAAAAACAGTTATTTTTGAAATTCAGAAATTTAGACCAATCCCCCAAGAATAAATCTGGCATGGGGATCCTAGGTTCCACAACTGGCAACCTAGCAAGATAGGTAGCAATACTCTGAACCTCAGTGCCAAGCTGCTCCACACGGCCAGACAACTGTGCAAACTCCATTGAGAGCAAAAAAAATTCCTCCTCAGCACCCAGAGAAATAGAGGGAAAAAAAAATGTAACAAACTTTTTCCTCTTTACTATTTTTCCCTTCTGTGAGCAGGGCCGGATTAACGTAGGGGCTGATGGAGCTGCAGCTCCAGGCCCCTTGTTAGAGATAGGCCCAGTAGCGTAGCTACCGGGGGGGCAGAGGGGGCGGTGGCCCCGGGCCCTGCGCTCGGAGGGGGCCCACCTGGAGCTACGCTACTGTAACTGTATCGGCGTGCACAGCACGCCGACACAGTTACTTTCTGCGGCATGGCAGGGAGAATCAATCTCCCTGCTCTGCCGCCCAGCCGCTATGGGGCCTGAGCAGGCGTGGGGGCCCGGTGCCAGCAGTGGGCCCCCGCCCGTCATCGCAGGGTCAGCTGTATCGGCATCCAGCCAATACAGATGACCGCATTGAGAGAGAAGGAGCGAGCGCTACTTCTCTTCCATAATCCCCCTCTCAGCGTCTGACAGCGGGCGCGATGATGTCACTGCCCGGCGCTGGCAGTCAGACGCTGAGAGGGAGAGCAGTGAGCAGCGCAGGAGCCTGGAGCAAGAGAGGTGAGTACAGAATTTATTATTTTTGTAAAGGGGGTACATTATAGTACAGAGGCTGCCTATGGGGTGCATTATAAGTAAGGCTGCATATGGGGTGAATTATAAGTACGGCTGGATATGGGGGTGCATTATAAGTAAGGCTGCCTATGGGGTGCATTATAAGTAGGCTGGATATGGGGGTGCATTATAAGTATGGCTGGATATGGGGGTGCATTATAAATACGGCTGGATATGGGGTGCATTATAAGTACGGCTGCATATGGGGGAGTGCATTATAAGTACGTAAGTACAGCTGGATATGGGGGTGCATTATAAGTAAGGCTGCATATGGGGTGCATTATAAGTAAGGCTGCCTATGGGGTGCATTATAAATAAGACTGCCTATGGGGTGCATTATAAATAAGACTGCCTATGGGGAGTGCATTACAATATAGAGGCTGCGCTATATTATGGGCCTCTGCCTCTTAATGCTGGCATGCTGCCCTATATACTATGGCCCCCATTCAATGCTACGCTACGGTATATACTATAATGGGCCTCTGAGAGGCCGATTATAGTATATAGCGTAGCATTGAATGGCCCATAGTAATATAGGGCAGCATTGAGAGGCCCATTCTAGTATATAGCGCAGCATTGAATGGCCCATAGTATATATAGCACATTTAGAGGTCATTCTAGTATTAGCGCACATGATGGCCCATAGTAATGCAGCATGAAGGCCTCTAGTATATAGCGCAGCATTGAATGGCCAGTATATATAGGAGCATTGAGAGGCTCCATGCTGCCCTACTATGGGCCATTCAATGCTGCGCAACTATGGCCATTCAATGCTGCGCTATATATACTATGGGCCATTCAATGCTGCGCTATATACTAGAATGGGCCTCTCAATGTTGCCCTATATTACTATGGGACATTCAATGCTGCACCATATACTAGAATGGGCCTCTCAATGTTGCCATATATCTGTGTATGGGGCCTCTCTGACGCAATATTACTAATGTGGCTATGTATGGCAGTATTATTGAGATGGCTATGTGTGGCAGTATTAAGGGGGCTGTGTGTGGCACTATAAGGGGGCTATGTGTGGCAGTATTAAGGGCCGTTTAGACTGTCCAAATTCTTGTCTGATCGGCCGGACTTTAATTTTTTCCCAGGGTGCCCTGAGGCTGAGAAGGTTGAGAAAAACTGCTATAGGAGGACGTCAGACTGAGGTGTGAGTTGTGTTTTCCTGTGGAGCAGGTACTAATGTTATAATACATCTTGTGCTGCTGACATATATACAGACATGTTACTGCTATGTATAGCTGTGGTACTGGTATATAAGCAGGTACTAATGTTATACATAGATGTGCTGCTGACATTATACACACACAGTACTGGTATATATGGCTGTGATACTGGTATATAGGCAGGTACGTACTAATGTTATAGATGGGCTGCTGACATACATACAGACACAGAACTTGCCATGCGCCTTGACTGACATGGTTTAATTGCTTCACTTATCTGGGTGTTTGCAGGGTCTGAAGTCCCTGTTATGCCCAGGTGCCCCCAAATCACTTCAGATAGGCCAATGTTTTACTCTTATCCGTTCTTGGGTGTTTTGGCTGTGTGTTTTGAGTCATCCTGTATAGCTTTATTTACAATAAAACACAGTTTTGCGTTCAGTGAATAACCCTGCTTATTTGCCTCATAAGTTACTATCAGCGCGATAACCATAACAGACTTTCTATATCCACTGTATTTATATTAGGCATGTATCATATATTTACTTTGTTTATATCTTTTACGTTACATTTTTGGCCTTTGTGAATTGCCGTGTTTGGCCCCACCCCTTGCCCTGCCCCTTGCCCGCCCCTTCAGCTCCAGGCCCATCATGTTCTTAATCCGACCCTGTCTGTGAGTACCATATAATTTTCAGTTAGGCCGGTAATACTGTTATGTTTTGGTAGCTGAGGAGAAACTGTAAAAAATAGCCAAAGTAGAAATACACCAGAGAGGCTGGAAACTATTGGATTGCAGTAACCTAAACTAACCGTCACACTAGAAGTAGCCGTGGAGCGTACCTACGGTGATCCTAGACGCCTCGTCACAGCCGGAGAGATAGCTACACCTAAAGGCAGAAAGATGAATGCTATCTGCCCCGGAGCAGAATCCCCAAAGAAATAGGAAGCCCCCAAACATGTAATGGTGGTTAGACAAGAAGAAAACACGGACACAGACAGAAAATAGAATGAGCAAACGCTGGGGCCCAATCTGTCTAGAAGAAAAGTATAGGAAAGAATTCTGACTGCAACCCAAAAAAACCCTGACAAAAATACCAACACTTCTGATTAACAAAAACCTGAGATCACACGATCTCTACCACCTAAATCAGATCTCTGGTGTAACACACAGCAACACAGCAAATAAAAAGTGACAAAGGAACAACGCAAAAATGCAAACACACAATGAGCACAATTGCAGCGCAAGTCCCAAAAGGGGACAAGGCTGCAGTCCACTGCAAGCAGCAAATCAGCAGTGAAAATCCAACAGAGGAAAAAAAAAAAAAACATCTGAATGAGAGCAGGACAGCAAGATGTGCTCCAAGCAAGAGCAGGAGGAACAATTGATTACCGGCAAGGCTGCTGGGAACTCAGGTCACTTATATCATAACATTCAGAGCCAGCTGAAGGCCATTCAGTAATTAGTTCATTACCCTCAGCAACCACCGGAGGGAGCCCCTGCTCAGAAGTCGCCTCCAAGGTATTCACAACACTGTCCAGATCAGAGGCCCTTTTCCAAGCGGCTATGCCACAGCTCGAGGCTGGTAATGACGCCGCCTATGACAGACTCCTGGTGGCAGCAGAGAAAGCAGCAGAGCGTGAGCAAGCGGCGGCAGAGAAAGCAGCAGAGCGTGAGCATACAGAATGTGTGCTGCAGGCTGCGGAATGCCGTGAAGCTGCAAAGCGCCAGCACAACTGGAAATGGCTCAGCACTGGCTCCCGCTGGACGCTCCAGCCCCACCGGAGACCAAGTCCGGGCGGAGGACTTTCACTTGCTTGAAAAGGACGGAGACCTGGATTCCTTTCTGCTGGCCTTTGAGAGAACCTGCCTCAACACCATCTGGCCCTGGATCAGTGGGCAAGGCACCTGACCCCCCATTTGAGGGGTTAGTCCCTGGAAGTTTTGGGGGACTTACCTGCCGGGGAGGAGCAGGACTACAACAGCATCAAGCGGGCCCTGATCCAGCACTACAACCTCACCCCGGAGTCGTAGCGCAGGAAGTTCAGGAGCCTGCAGCGGGGTTCAAAGGACACCTGGACTGACCACATGCGGGCCCTGCTGAGAGCTGTGGAGCACTGGACCTCGGGTCTAGAGCTCACCACCCACCAGGAGGTCCAGGAACTGTTGCTCACGGAGCAGTTCTTGTGGAACTGCCCAGAGGACCTCCAGCAGTTCCTCCATGACCGGAAACCAAAGGGGGCTTCTGCTACAGCCGTCCTGGCAGATGAGTATGCCAACAACAGGGCGCCTGAGCCGAAGAAGCCTGCCAGCAGCTCCTGGAGAGGGGGTAAGCCCAATCCTGCCCTGGCCCCATATCCAGCCCCCAGAGTGCAAGGGGTGTACCCCCTGCTGCCCTCTCCAGGCCAGGAACAGAACCCAGACGTTGTCATCATTGTAACCAGCCGGGACAATTTAAGGCTGCGTGTCCTCAGCGCCATAAGGCCCAATCCTGTCCCAGAAACCGTTCACTGTTTTGTGTGTGGGAGGGGGTGGTGGGAGGTCCCTGGACAATTACCAACCCGTCACTATCGGCTGCTCAGCGGTCATGGGACTGCGGGACACAGGCGCTGAACGAACCCTGGTACGTCCTGAGGTGGTGTCCCTCAAGACTTGGTGCCTGGGAAAACTCTTTCGGTCTCCGGAATTGGAGGCGTTGAACCGGCGCTACCCATCACCAAGGTGTATTTGGACTGGGGCGCCGGGAGGGGGATGCGGGAGGTGGGAGTATCACCAAATATTCCTGCCAATGTGTTGCTTGGGACCGATTTGGGGCGGCTAGTGTCCCAGTATGTGGTCACTGAACCCCCAAGTTCGGCTCCCCAAGAATGTCATGACTCTACTGTGAATGCTAATGTTAATGTATTGAATGTGCCTCCAACAGTGGAGGAGGGAGTGAAACCTGATGGTAAGCCATGCACAGACACTACACACACAGGGCTCACAGTGAGGACAGGTGAGGAGGCTGCAGGGGAGAGCTCAGAGGTGGATGGAGGGGCTGCTATGGGCAGTATAGGGCCCCTAAGGGAATCCAGCCTGCTGAGTCCAGGGCCTCTGCAGAAAGAGTAACAGGCCATGGGGGAGTGGGCGTCACGGGAGAGTAGCCACCAGGTAAGACCCCAGGGCAGGAGTTCCCCACATCCGGGATGTCAGGAGGCCAGGGAAGTCTGCCTGACCCAGCGACTTGGTCAGGGGCCGAGGGGAAGCCGGCGCTACCCGTGGTCTCAGCGGTCGTGGCCGCTGTTACCAGGAGTGGGAGCGCCGAAGCCCAAGGAGCCTCGCGGAGGTCCGATGGTTTCCCCCTCTCTGACCAAATGGCTGCCGAGTCAGACAGCGGCCAGGAGACAGATCCCGTGGAACTGACAGAGGATGTGGCAGTTTCATCAATTCTTGCCACATCAAGTCAGGGATGTCAGGCAGCGTTTGAAGCTGACGCTAGCCTAAAAACTCTCAAGGAGCAGGCGGCACAGCCTCCCCTGGAGTCCTACCACGAGCGAGTGGTCTGGGACCAGGGACGGCTGTACTGGGTAACGGTCCAGCAGGGTTCACCAGAGGCGTGGCCCAGGGACCGACAGTTAGTGGTACCCTTTCCGTTCAGGGTGGAATTGTTGCGGATCGCACATAAGATTCCCATGGTCGGACACCTAGGGATCACTAAAACCAGGGCCAGGCTAGCTCAGCATTTCTACTGGCCTGGAATGAGGACCGAGGTGATAGCCTACTGCCGTTCGTGTGACACCTGTCAGGGGGTGGGGAAGGCGGGGTGGCGCCCCAAAGCCCCACTGGTAACTCTGCCCCATCATCGAAGAGCCTTTCTCGAGGGTGGCTGTGGATCTCATTGGACCTCTGTCCACTCCCAGCCGCTCCGGGAAATGCTTCATACTAACGGTAGTGGACTATGCCACCCGGTACCCGGAGGCGGTAGCTTTGTCATCCATTCGGGCCGACAAAGTGGCCACTGCCTTACTGGAGATTTTCTCCAGAGTGGGGTTTCCCAGGAAATGCTCACCGACCGAGGGACTCAGTTCATGTCACAGCTGATGGAGTCTCTATGTAAGCAGCTACAGGTGCAACATCTGGTAGCCAGCCCGTATCACCCACAGACCAATGGCCTGTGTGAGCGGTTCAATGGCACCTTAAAGCAGATGCTGAAGATGTTGGTCGACTCCCACGGGAGAGACTGGGAGCGGTATCTCCCACACCTGCTGTTTGCCTACCGGGAGGTTCCACAGGCCTCAATGGGGTTCTCCCCTTTGAGCTCCTGTACGGGCGACGTGTACGGGGCCCCTTGCTCTGGTGAAGGAAGCATGGGAGGGAGATTTGGCCACCCCTGGAGTGTCGGTCATTGAGTATGTCGTGTGCTTCCAGGACCGAATGATGGCCTTGACACGACTGGTGCATGACAATATGGCCCAAGCCCAGGCTGACCAGAAGCGGTGGTACGACCTGAATGCTTGTGAGCGGACCTACCAGGTGGGTCAAAAGGTGTGGGTACTTGTCCCCGTACCTCAAAACAAGCTTCAGGCGGCCTGGGAGGGTCCATACCTTGTGCACGAGCAGCTCAACGCCGTCACCTACCTGGTCACTGTGGACCACGCCCGTGGAAGGAGGAAGGCCTTCCACGTGAACATGATGAAGGCCCATCATGAGCGGGAGGCTTGTGCCCACCCAGTGTGCAACCTTCCTGAGGAACGAGAGGCAGAAACCCTCCTGGATCTGCTCACCCAAGCCAAGGCGGGTGGATCCATCGAGGATGTGGGGGTTGGCCACCAGCTCTCGAAGGACCAACGTTCCCAGCTGGGGGTCACCCTACACCCCTTTCGGGAGCTGTTTAGCAGCCTGCCCGGAAGGACTGAGACAGCAGTCCATGACGTGGACACCGGCAATCACCCCCCGATCTGGCGTTCAGCATATCGGGTCTCTCTTGAGGTGCAGCAGCAAATGCGCCAAGAGATAGACGAGATGCTGAAGCTGGGGGTGATCCAAGCGTCCAACAGGCGTGGGCTTCACCTGTAGTCCTCGTCCCTAAAAAGGACTGAACTACGCGGTTCTGCGTGGACTACCGGGGGCTCAACGCTGTGACGGTCACCGATGCGTACCCAATGCCGCGCATCGATGACCTGCTCGACCAGCTGGCCGGGGCCAGGTACCTGACCATCATGGATCTGAGCAGGGGTTATTGGCAGATTCCCCTGACCCCTGGGCACGGGAACGCTCTGCCTTTATCACCCCATTCGGACTGTACGAGTCCACGGTGATGCCCTTCGGCATGAGGAATGCCCCTGCCACTTTTCAGCATATGGTCAACACGCTGCTCGAGGGACTGGAAGGGTATGCGAACGCATACCTGGATGACATTGCCATCTTCAGTCCCACCTGGGAGGATCACCTAGAGCACCTGGCGCAGGTGCTCGGGCAAATCCAGCAAGCAGGCTTGACCATTAAGCCGGAAAAATGCCAGCTGGGCATGAGTGAGGTCCACTACCTGGAACATGGGGTAGGTGGGGGAGCTCTGAAGCCAGAGCCCGGGAAGGTAAATGCCATCGCATCCTGGCCCACCCTCAGGACCATGAAGCAGTTGATGTCCTTCTTGGGTACTGCTGGGTACTATAGGAGGTTTGTTCCACACTATAGTACCCTGGCCACGCCCCTGACGGACCTCACCAAGAAAAGGCTGCCCGTCGCAGTCGACAGGACAGTCGACTGCGAGACAGCTTCCCAGGGCTCAAGACCGCCCTTTCTAGCTCTCCTGTACTACAGGCAGCCGACTTCACGCAGCCGTTCTCAGTGCAGACCGACGCCAGCGACTTCGGCCTCGGTGCTGTGCTCAGCCAGGTCGACACTACAGGCCATGAACACCCCGTTTTGTACCTGAGCCGGAAGCTCCTGCCGAGGGAAGAGGCCTATTCCACGATGGAGAAGGAATGTCTGGCAATTGTGTGGGCACTGCAGCATCTGCAGCCATACTTGTACGGATGCCAATTCACCGTGGAAACAGACCACAACCCCCTCAGCTGGTTACACACGGTCTCTGGGACGAATGGGAGGTTGCTACGCTGGAGCCTTGCTCTCCAGCAGTACCACTTCACCATTCGCCACAAAAGAGGCAGGGACCATGGCAACGCTGATGGGTTGTCCTGGCAGGGAGAGGGTGCGGAAGGGTGCATGGGGGAATACAGGAATGTGATACCCCCTAGCGCCCTCTAAAGCAGGGAGGTGTGATGAAGGAACAGCCACCATCTTGGATATGGCCTGTTCCAGCCGCCATTTTGTCTGTTTCCCAGGTGCTATTTTGTCTGAATTCACAGATTCACAGCAGCTAACTGCTGTAATTCCCCATGGCCTGTGGGCATATTCAATACAACAGGGTTTATTGTTCACAGTGAATAGAAAGGTCTATTAGTATGCTGAGTAGATCCGGCTCAAAACAGGATTTACTGCTCCAATGTTGAATAGCAAGGTCTGTTAGTATGATAATGAGATAAGGCCAAAACAGTACTTCAAAGCTGGGGGCTTCAATTAGATTATACCTGCCAGCTAGACACTGAAAACACATCCATTGTCTATCCCAGCCACGACGACTCCGTTCTAGGATTATGAATTATGAGCACATCTTTCTAGGTACAGAATCATAAAAAGTATCTGCGTGTTCCTGCGGACCTCGGGCCCCTGACAGTGCGGCTCCCGAGTCGGTGATGGCTCGGGGGCCTGAGATATAGAGATTGGCCCTCCACAGAGACCCAATCGGGCCATGTTTGATCTCCACGCGACAGGCAAAACCTACTGCATCCGCTGGTACCTCTCGTGTCCTGATCCGATCGTCATGGAGAAAGTTAACCCCTTTCTTAGATATTGGGAATAAATTCTGCAGGGAGCTAAGGGTGGAGATTATTAGCCCACCCTCTGGCACCGAGGGGAGGGACCTAGCAGGTATAAGAACTGTGAGCGGATGGCAGACCCTAGCTATTCTCACAGAAGCCAAGACGATGAAGATCTAAGAAGGAACAAGGGACAGATCTGCCAAGGGAGCAGCGGCACACGTTTTGGGGGACTGTCCAGCAACTAAGATTCTCACCTGTGGATCGCAGAGCTCCCTGCCTCCACATGCCCCTACAACCTGGTAATGTTGACCTCTAGCTAAAACCTCTAAGCCTTGTACCATTATTGTTGTATTTTACTCTGACTGCAAATCCACTGTAATTCCGTTGTATAGCTTACTGTATAATTATCTAGTGCGCCCTTAAGGCAATTAAACCATAAAATTAATTTTGGGCTGGTGCTTTTACTCTGATCACGAGTCTTAGAATACCCAGTGGGTAACAGGACACCCTCCCCGGCGGCCATTTGCTTTAGGTGCAGTTCCTTTACTGACCTGAGAGACAAAGGGGGTGCCAGAGAACTGTGCCTGTGTAGTACGTCACATTGGTGACGTGGAAGGACGGGGGTTGTTCCTTTACAGGCTACTCCGGGGTAGTTAGCTTTCCCCTTTCTATCTTTAGGCATAGCTAACTCTCCGACTGTGTCAAGGCGTCTAGGTCACCGTAGGTACGTCCCACGGCTGCTTCTAGTTGTGCGGTTAGTTTAGGGGTCTGCAACCCATTAGTTCCCAACCTCTCTGGGTGTTTGGCTGCCTTCGTTGTTTTTGCTCCTGTCCTCCTCGGCTACCAAATCATAACAGATCGCGCCTGCGTGTAGTGGATGTAAGCTCCAGGGCAGCGCACGGCGCATGCCCGAAGAATGATTGTACAGTGCAGGCGCCATTGACGTGGAGGAGGCGGCGCCCGGTGGCCTTGATGGATGTATGCGAGGCGCTTGGGTCGAGGAAAAAACATACCTCCATGACACAATACAGGTATGGCGCCAAAATTATAAAAGTAATTATTTCTGGGGTATTAGGGATAAAAAACATAACAGCCACCTTCACAGAATGCAGCCTTAGTGCTGCTGAAGGTGGCTGTTTTACCTTAACAGGCTCTGTGGGGTGACAGGTTCCCTTTAAGGACATTATATTCCACTTTAATTTTGTGGGTGACTCCAAATCCAGGCCTCCATTGGTTTATAAATTTGGTTTCCATTGATGATTTTTGTGTGATTTTGTTGTCAGCACATTCAACTTTGTAAAGAACAAAGTATTCAATGAGTATTAAATTCATTCAGATCTAGGATGTGTTATTTGAGTGTTCCCTTTATTTTTTTGAACAGTGTATATATCTATTCTATATGTCTTTACTGTATGCAATCCATCTCTTACATCCTATTGGCTCCTGCAGTTATTTTACAGAAGTCGGCAGATTAATTACCACCTATTTGTCTATATATACCATAGGCGTACCCACCGTGGGGCAAGGGGGGGCAGTTGCCCCCCCTAGAAGCAGGGGCACACAATGAAAGAGAGTGGAGAGAGCAGCACTATGCCGGCTCCCTCTGCCCAGGTTGCAGTGCCTGTCTGTGTGCTCACAGTACACGGAGCTAGCTGTCTCACCAGAGGAGCTTCTTCCTGGCTGCAGCAGCTGTAGTTTCACTTTCTGCCCTGCCGTCTCTGGTTGTCTCAGCCACACTGGGTCCTAGTGCCCTCTGTGTGCACACACTGGACACTTCCTGCTCCTGCCTCAGTCACTGCCTGCAAGCTTCAAGGTAAGAGGGGATGGATTTTATTAAATTCATTCTGCTAGGCATGTCATGGTCACTGTGGGGGAATGTAAGAGGATGGGGGTACAGTGGGGGAGGGGTACAGGGCACTGGGGTGATGTAAGAGGATGGGTATTGTGGGGCTAGGGCACTGGGGGGTTAATTGAGGATGGGAGGTATTGTGGGGGGGGGTACAGGGCACTGGGATGAATGTAAGAGGATGGGTATTGGGGGGCTAGGGCATGGGGGGTTAATGTGAGAGGATGGGGGTATTGTGGGGAGGGTTACAGGCACTGGGGTGAATGTAAGTGGATGGGGTATTGTGGGGGCTAGGGCACTGGGGGGTAATTGAGAGGATGGGTATTGTGGGCTAGGGCATGGGGGGTATGTGAGAGGATGGGATATTGTGGGGGCTAGGGCACTGGGGGGTTAATGTGAGGGATGGGGATTGTGGGGCTGAAGTTGGGAGGGGCAACAGGGCACAGAGAGTGAATGTGAGAGGATGGGGTATTGTGGGGGAGGGGATACAGGGCACTGGTTGGTGAATGTGAGAGGATGGGGATAATGTGGGGGCTGGCGCACAGGGGTTGATGTGAGAGGATGGGGTATTGTGAGGGAGGGTGGACAGGTCACTGGGGTTGAATGTAAGAGGATGGGGTATTGTGGGGGAGGGGATACAGGGCACTGGTTGGTGAATGTGAGAGGATTGGGATATTGTGGGGGCTAGGGCACTGGGGGGGTTAATGTGAGAGGATGGGGGTATTGTGGGGGAGTGGTACAGGGCACTGGGATGAATGTAAGAGGATGGGGGTATTGTGAGGGCTAGGGCACTGAGGGGGTTAATGTGAGAGGATGGGGGTATTGACGGGGAGGGGTACAGGGCACTGGGGTGAATGTAAGAGGATGGGGTATTGTGGGGACTGAAGTGGGGAGGGGCAACAGAGCACTGAGGGGTGCATGTGAGAGGATGGGGTATTGTGGGGTCAGTGGGACAGAACACTAAGGGGTGCATGTGAGACAATGGGCTGTTGGGGTGTGGGTGGGGGACAGGGGAGGTAGGGGGCTTTTTTTTTACTTGTGAGCTCCTTAATACTTTAATAATAGATTAATATTTCAGTATTATTATAACAAGGGCATAGACAGACGGCCGTATAACTCATGCGAGGATCGCACTGCAATCCTCGGACTTGCTGGTATCGCTCCTGACATGAGCGCGACTGCCATTTATAATATATGGTATATACAGCGTAGTGTCGCATACACTGCTGTATTATACAATATACAACAGTTCTAATGCTCCATACCTAATATGCAGTATAATGTACAGTGTATATGATGTAACCTGTATAAGATGCGACATTGGCTTGCCCCCCCCTAGTTTTCATCCTGGGTACGCCCATGATGTATACAGTATATATGTGTTTTAACCCCTTTCTGTCATCGGACGTACTATCCCGTCCATGTGCCCTGGGACTTAATTCCCAGGGACGGGAAAGTACGTCATAGGCGATCAGCTGCGCTCCCGGGGCGAGTGCAGCTGATCGCAGCCGGGTGTCAGCTGATTATCACAGCACTATGTGTCAGGAGTGGTCAAGGACCGCTCCTGGCACATTAACCCCTGGCACACTGCGAACAGAGATGTTCGCAGTGTTCCGACGGTACAGGGAAGCATCGCGCAGGGAGGGGGCTCCCTGCGTGCTTCCTTGAGACCCTCAGAACAGCGTGATGTATCGCGCTGTTTTGAGGGACCCTTCTCCCTGCAGGACCCCGGATCCAAGATGGCCACGGGGTCATTCCGGGTCCTGCAGGGAGGCGGCTTCCTCAGTGCCTGCTAAGAGCAGGCGCTGAGAAAGCCTGCAACAGTGCCAGTGAAATCGCTGGTCTGACAGAGCGCTGTGCACACTATCAGACCAGCGATCTGATGTTATACAGTGATGTCCCACCCTGGGACAAAGTAAAAATGTAAAAAAAATAAAAATAATCGTGTAAAAAAAATTCCTAAATAATAAAAAAAAAATATTCCCCAATAAATTCATTTTTTTAATGTAAAAAAAAAAGCAACAATAAAAGTACACATATTTAGTATCGCCGCAACCGTAACAACCCGCCCTATAAAAACTGTCCCACTAGTTAACCCCTTTAGTGAACCCCTTAAAAAAAAAACAAGGCTAAAAAACAATGCTTTATCATACCGCCAAACAAAAAGTGGAATAACACGCGATCAAAAAGACGGATACAAATAAACATGATACCGCTGAAAAAGTCATCTTGTCCCGCAAAAAACAAGCCACCACACAGCATCATCAGCGAAAAAATGAAAAAGTTATAGCTCGCAGAATAAAGCGATGCAAAAACAATTATTTTTTTATATAAAATTGTTTTTATTGTATAAAAGCGCCAAAACATAAAAAAAGATATAAATAAGGTATCGCCGTAAACATACTAACCCAAGAATAAAACAGCTTTATTGATTTTATCATACGTGGAGCAGTATAAACGCCCCCCCCAAAAGAAATTCATGAATTGCTAGTTCTTGTTCATTCTGCCTCCCAAAAATTGGAATAGAAAGTGATCTAAAAAATCATGTGCCCGAAAATGGTACCAATAAAAACGTCAATTCGTCTCGCAAAAAACAAAACCTCACATGACTCTGTGGGCCAAAATATGGAAAAATTATCGCTTTCATAATGTGATGATGCAAAAACAATTTTTTGCAATAAAAAGCGTCTTTTAGCGTGACAGCTGCCAAACATAAAAACCCGCTATAAATACTAAATCAAACCCCCCTTTATCACCCCCTTAGTTAGGGAAAAATAAAATAAAAAAAAAAATGTATTTATTTCCATTTTCCCATTAGGGTTAGGGTTGGGGCTAAAGTTAGGGTTGGAGTTGGGGCTAAAGTTAGGATTAGGGTTGGGATTAGGGTTAGGGGTGTGTTAGGGTTAGGTTTGTGGTTAGGGTTATAGTTAGGGTTGGGACTAGGGTTAAGGGTGTGTTGGGGTTAGGGCTGGAGTTAGAATTGGGGGGTTTCCACTGTTTAGGCAACTTAGGGGCTCTCCAAATGTGACATGGCGTCTGATCTCAATTCCAGCCAATTCTGCGTTGAAAAAGTAAAGCAGTGCTCCTTCCCTTCTGAGCTCTGCCATGCGCCCAAAAAGTAGTATACCCCCACATATGGGGTATCAGCGTACTCAGGACAAATTGCACAATAACTCTTGGGGTCCAATTTCTTCTCTAACCCTTGGGAAAATAAAAAATTAGAGAAAAAGGCAGTTGCAGTCCAGCTTCTTAGAAGTCAAATTCTTTACTTCCAATATGATAAAACATCACAGACGGTGTCCTCCAAAAGTGTACATCAAACAGAGCTCTGACAAAGACCCTTGGTGGTCGAAACACGTCACTGTTTTACTAGGTGTCACCTTTTCTGTTTGATGTACACTTTTGGAGGACACCGTCTGTGATGTTTTATCATATTGGAAATAAAGAATTTGACTTCTAAGAAGCTGGACTGCAACTGCCTTTTTCTCTACGATTCCATGTCCTGGTCAGGACTTCGTGGCTCCGTGCTCCGGTGAAAGTTGGGTGAGCTGGCAGGGGCTTTGTGCCCCACACCTTCTGTATATTAAAATAAAAAATTGGCGGCAAAAATATCATTTTTGTGGAAAAAAATATTTTTTATTTTTATGGCTCTACATTATAAATTTGTGTGAAGCACTTGGGGGTTCAAAGTGCTCACCACACATCTAGATAAGTTCCTTGGGGGGGTCTAGTTTCCAAAATGGGGTCACTTGTGGGGGTTTCCACTGTTTAGGCACATCAGGGGCTCTCCAAATGTGACATGGCGTCTGATCTGAATTCCAGCCAATTCTGCGTTGAAAAAGTAAAGCAGTGCTCCTTCCCTTCTGAGCTCTGCCATGCGCCCAAAAAGTAGTATACCCCCACATATGGGGTATCAGCGTACTCAGGACAAATTGCACAATAACTCTTGGGGTCCAATTTCTTCTCTAACCCTTGGGAAAATAAAAAATTAGAGAAAAAGGCAGTTGCAGTCCAGCTTCTTAGAAGTCAAATTCTTTATTTCCAATATGATAAAACATCACAGACGGTGTCCTCCAAAAGTGTACATCAAACAGAGCTCTGACAAAGACCCTTGGTGGTCGAAACACGTCACTGTTTTACTAGGTGTCACCTTTTCTGTTTGATGTACACTTTTGGAGGACACCGTCTGTGATGTTTTATCATATTGGAAATAAAGAATTTGACTTCTAAGAAGCTGGACTGCAACTGCCTTTTTCTCTACGATTCCATGTCCTGGTCAGGACTTCGTGGCTCCGTGCTCCGGTGAAAGTTGGGTGAGCTGGCAGGGGCTTTGTGCCCACACACTTCTGTATATTAAAATAAAAAATTGGCGGCAAAAATATCATTTTTGTGGAAAAAAAATTTTTTATTTTTATGGCTCTACATTATAAACTTGTGTGAAGCACTTGGGGGTTCAAAGTGCTCACCACACATCTAGATAAGTTCCTTGGGGGGGTCTAGTTTCCAAAATGGGGTCATTTGTGGGGGTTTCCACTGTTTAGGCACATCAGGGGCTCTCCAAATGTGACATGGCGTCTGATCTGAATTCCAGCCAATTCTGCGTTGAAAAAGTAAAGCAGTGCTCCTTCCCTTCTGAGCTCTGCCATGCGCCCAAAAAGTAGTATACCCCACATATGGGGTATCAGCATACTCAGGACAAATTGCACAATAACTCTTGGGGTCCAATTTCTTCTCTAACCCTTGGGAAAATAAAAAATTAGAGAAAAAGGCAGTTGCAGTCCAGCTTCTTAGAAGTCAAATTCTTTATTTCCAATATGATAAAACATCACAGACGGTGTCCTCCAAAAGTGTACATCAAACAGAGCTCTGACAAAGACCCTTGGTGGTCGAAAACGTCACTGTTTTACTAGGTGTCACCTTTTCTGTTTGATGTACACTTTTGGAGGACACCGTCTGTGATGTTTTATCATATTGGAAATAAAGAATTTGACTTCTAAGAAGCTGGACTGCAACTGCCTTTTTCTCTACGATTCCATGTCCTGGTCAGGACTTCGTGGCTCCGTGCTCCGGTGAAAGTTGGGTGAGCTGGCAGGGGCTTTGTGCCCCACACCTTCTGTATATTAAAATAAAAAATTGGTGGCAAAAATATCATTTTTGTGGAAAAAAATATTTTTTATTTTTATGGCTCTACATTATAAACTTGTGTGAAGCACTTGGGGGTTCAAAGTGCTCACCACACATCTAGATAAGTTCCTTGGGGGGGTCTAGTTTCCAAAATGGGGTCACTTGTGGGGGTTTCCACTGTTTAGGCACATCAGGGTCTCTCCAAACAGACATGACGCCCCAAGACTATTCCATCAAAGTCTGCAATGCAAAAGTCACTACTTCCCTTCTGAGCCCCGACGTGTGCCCATACAGTAGTTTTCTTAATCATATGGGGTATCAGCGTACTCAGGACAAATTGACAACAGCTTTTGGGTCCAATTTCTCCTGTTATCCTTGGGAAAAAAAAAAACTGGGGACTAAAAGATCATGTTTGTGGAAAAAATATGATTTTTGTATTTTCACACCCGGGCGTTATAAGCTTCTGTGAAGCACTTGGGGGTTCAAAGTGCTCACCACATATCTAGATAAGTTCATTTGGGGGTCTAGTTTCCAAAATAGGGTCACTTGTGGGGGGTTTCCACTGTTTAGGCACATCAGGGGCTCTCCAAACACGACATGACACCTGCAGACCATTCCATCAAAGTCTGCATTACAAAATGTCACTACTTCTATTCCTAGCCCCGACGTGTGCCCACACAGTAGTTTTCTCCCACATATGGGGTATCAGCGTACTTAGGACAAATTGGACAACAACTTTTGGGTTCCAATTTCTCCTGTTAACCTTGGGAAAATAAAAAATTGGTGACTAAAAGATTTTTTTTGTGGGAAAAAGAATTATTCTTACCGTTAATTCGGTTTCTAGTAGCATTCCACGACAGCATAGGAGGATGTCTCCTTGTCCTATTGGGGGACAGGAATACAGAGGTTAAAAACCCCTCCCACCTCCCATTAACCAGTGTTTTACCACACATTTAGAAACGGTTACCTTTAGTATTCTCAGAACTTAATCCAAGAATTTCGGGAGGGAATTGGCGCTGTCGTGGAATGCTACTAGAAACCGAATTAACGGTAAGAATAATTCTTCTTTCTCTAGTAGCCTTCCACGACAGCATAGGAGGTATACCAACCAATTCAATTTTAAGGGGGGGTTATGGCCTGGAGAACTTTCCGGCCAAAGACTAAGTCCCGATTGGACCAAAAGTCCAATCTGTAATGCTTCGTGAAAGTATGCAAGGAAGACCATGTTGCAGCCCTGCAAATCTGCTCAGACGAAGCTCCAGCTCTTTCAGCCCAGGATGCTGCTACGGATCTTGTTGAGTGGGCCTTCAGGCCCGCTGGTGGAGCTATATTCTGGGCCAAGTAAGCTTCAGATATGGTTTTCTTTATCCAAGTAGCAATTGTGTTTTTTGCCACTTTTTTACCTTTATTTTTACCGTATAAGTGAACAAAGAGATTTGGTCAACTCTAAAAGATGATGAAAAATCAAGGTAGTGAAGAACAATTCTTCTAACGTCCAGGGTATGGAACTGTTGTTCTTTTAGGTTTGCCGGTTTATTGCAAAAGGAAGGTAAAACTATGTCCTGTGATCGGTGAAAATCTGATACGACCTTGGGAAGAAAAGATGGATCAGGACGAAATATAATAGCGTCATCTCTGATGAGCAAATATGGTTCTCGTATTGAGAGGGCCTGTAATTCCCCTATTCTTCTGGCTGTGGAAATGGCGATCAAAAATGCTGTTTTACATGCTAGAAATTGAGGGGAACATGTCACCAAAGGTTCAAAGGGGGGTCCTGTAAGGCCCTTGAGAACTATGTTTAAGTCCCATGGTGGGACAATAATTTGTTTCCTAGGGTTCAGTCTGAGTGCTGACACCATGAATCTTTTAATCCACTTATGGTCCGCTAAATTTTGGTCATACACCGAACTTAGAGCTGACACCTGGACTTTTAGTGTGTTTGGTCTGAGACCAAGTTCCAACCCTTTCTGTAAAAAGTCCAGAATTTTAGATATATCAGGACGCAATGGGTCTGGAATATCAGGGTGACACCAGGAGGAGAACTTTTTCCAGACCTTGTTGTAAATAGTATTAGTTACTGGTTTCCTGGATTTTTGAAGAGTGGCGATCACAGGTCCTGAAAGTCCTTTCTCTCTGAGAACCCGGGCTTCAACAGCCAAGCTGCTAAGTTCAGTTTCCGGGGATCTGGATGATGGAGATGACCTTGTTGGAGAAGATCGACCTCCGGTTGCAACTGAATTGGTCCTTCTGCCGCAACTCCAGAATGAGATGGAACCAACTTCTCTTTGGCCAGGCTGGAGCTACTAGTATGACCGGGACTTGATCGTCTAGGATTTTTCTCAGAGTTTTTGCCAGAAGAGGTATCGGGGGAAAAACGTAGGCCAATCGGAAATTCCAAGGATGACTGAACGCATCTACCCCTAGGCATCCATCTCCTGGATTTAGGGAAAAAAATGTTTCTACCTGGGCATTCTGCCCGAGGCCATCAAATCCACATCGGGAAGGCCCCACAACTCTGTAAGTGACCTGAAGACTTTTCTCTTTAGGCTCCATTTCTCCTGGTTGCAGGTCTTGACGGCTCAGGAAGTCTGCCTGGTAGTTCTCTGAGCCTTTCAGGTGAACTGCTGATAAGGAAAGGAGATTGGCTTCGGCCCATTGGAGAATCTGATTTGAAATGTTCCTCAGACTGTTGAATTTGGGGCTCCCTTGGTGCTTGAGATGAGCCACTGTAGTCATGTTGTCCGAAAGAACTCTGACATGATAACCTGAGATTAGAGAACTGGCTGCCTGAAAGGCTTTTAGTACTGCCTTTAGTTCCCTGTAGTTGGAGGATTTGGCGCTGTCCTGCTGACACCATAGGCCCTGGAAGGAGTCTGTAGCACCACTGCTCCCCAGCCTCTCGAACTTGCGTCGGTTGTCACTGTCAACAAGGGAGCTTGAGACCAGTCTATTCCCTTGCGTAGGTTTGAAAGATTTAACCACCAAGACAGGGAGGTTTTGACCCTTCCTGGAGTTCGTATCTTCTTGTTCAGCAAGGCAGGGTTTCCATTCCAATTCTCTAGAATGTGTGCCTGAAGAACTCTGGAATGGGCCTGAGCCCATGCCACGGATTGTATACAGGCTGTCTTGACCCTAGCAGGGACATAGCTGCCCTCAGCGATGGAGTTGTTTGACTTCTGAAGGCTAGAGTTTTGGATATCAGGTGTTGGCGGTGGTCGTCTGGTAGATATGAAGTCTGATTCTCTGCATCCAGAAGGACACCTAGAAACTTTATTACTTTTGAAGGTTGGAGTTGAGACTTCTTTGTGTTGACGATCCAACCTAAACTCTGAAGGATGTCTCGAGTTTGATGTAACCTTGTCTCGAGGATCCTGGCTGAGGGACCGATAATTAGAAGGTCGTCTAGATAGGGGACTATAGCCACTCCTTGTTTTCGAATATGAGCTATCGTTTCCGCCATAATCCTCGAGAATACCCTTGGGGCTGACGAAATGCCGAAGGGGAGTACTTTGAACTGAAAATGTACTATCTCGTGATTCTAGACGGACTGCAAATCTCAGAAACTTCCGATGAAGAGGATGTATTGGAATGTGAAAATAGGCGTCTTTGAGATCTATGGTTGCCATAAACGAGCAACGGGTTATCAAGGGAATGACTGACTTTACCGATTCCATCTTGAATCTCTGGTAGGAAACTGAATGGTTGAGATTTTTCAGATTTATTATGATCCGAGCTTTCCCCGACGGTTTTTTTACTATGAAAATGCGTGAGTAATGGCCTTTCCCTTGCTCGTCTCGTGGAACCATGGATATTGCGTCTGAGGCTACCAGATTTTGGATCTCTGTAGCGATCAAAGATTGACTCTCTTGTGATGGTAGGGAGGTTACTCTGAATAGTGGAGGAGGGGGAGACTCGAAATCTATTAAGAGACCATCTCTTATTACATTCAATACCCAGCGGCTGCTGGAAATCTTTTGCCAATTGTTTAGGAATTTCGAGAGTCTCCCTCCTACCTGCTGGGAGTCATTGCTTCTCCTGTTGTGCCTGCTGGGGGACGAGGATATTTTTAGGTTTCCCTTTTGCATGACTCCATCTTCCCGTCTTCCCTTTACCTCTATACTGAGTAGGTTGAGCCCGGGAAGGTTGAAAAACTCGCTTCTTGGGAGGCCTTTGTTCTGGAAGAGCTTTCTTCCTATCCGTGGCCTTTTCTAGGATGTCATCCAGGGCTGGCCCGAATACATAGTCTCCTTTAAAAGGAATGGAGCACAATTTAATTTTGGAAGTAACATCCCCGCTCCACATTTTAAGCCAGAGGGCTCTACGGGCCGAATTCGTTTGGACCAGATTTCTAGCCGCAATGCGTATGGACTCTAAAGAAGAATCAGCCAAAAAACCCGCTGCTTTATGCAGGATGGGTAGAGAGTCTAGCATGTCATCTCTTGGAGTGCCCTGGGAGATATGAGTTTCCAGTTCCTGGAGCCAGCGATGAAGAGATCTGGCAACGCAGGTGGACGCTATATTGCTCTTGAGGGCCGAAGAGGAGGTCTCCCAAGATTTTTTAAGAAGACTTTCGACTTTCCTGTCCATGGGATCCTTCAGTTGGGAGGAATCCTCAAATGGCAGAGCCGTTTTCTTCGCTACCCTCGCCACCTGTACATCCACTTTAGGGATATCCCACTTGATAGGATTTTCATCCAGAGGAAATCTATTTTTAAACTCTGAAGGGATTGCGAGGCGTTTCTCTGGAAGCTCCCACTCCCGATTTATCATGTCCGATATACTCTTATGGACTGGAAACCCGACCATCTGTTCCGTCAGAGCCCCGCCAAAAAATTCATCCTGAACGGAATGAGGGACCGGTAGGTCCTCCAACCCCATAGTGTTACGTACCGCACTTACTAGCTCCTCAATATATTCTGAGGAGAAAAGGAATTTCCTTAATTCCGCGGTTTTATGAGCCAAGGGATTTTCCCACTTGGATGATGATGACCCCTGGGATATGTCGGACTCAGAATCCGAATGTTCCGCCTGGATCTTTCTCTTTTTGGGAGAGATGGACCAGGTGAGGGTGGTGGAGGCGGGGGTGGGGGAGTTAATACGGCTAGTGAAGATTGCACTTCTTGTTTCACCAGGGTACGGATCTCATCTAGCCACGATGGATGCTCTGCACTGATCACTTTATCTGTGCACTTTTGGCAGAGTTTTTTCTCCCATTTGGGAGGTAATTTCAGGAGCAAATAGCGCATTTGCTCCTTTTAACAGAGGGTCTCTGGGATGAACCTTCTCCCTGTAATAGAGGGAGAGAGGAGTAAAAGAAAATGGGGTTCCAGGAGCCTCTTAACAAGGGAGGGGGCCTTTCAGTACTCACTGCGGCCAGAGAAGCGCTGGGCTCTGCAGTCGCAGGGCTGGACGTCTACATAGCAGGTATTTCGGCCCATAGGCGCTTACCTGCTGACGTCTTCTGGCAGTTTTTATACCCTCGGTATAAGCGCTGCCCAGCGCTTGGATTCCCCCTCCCCCTCCGGTCCCAGCACAGGTGGAGACGAGTGCTAGCGGTGTCAGAGGCTATGGGAAAGCCTTGCGTTCCACTGTGGAACGCAAGACCCGGAAGTGATGCTGCACTTCCGGGTCAGACCGCACGTGGAGGGGAAGACGCCGGAGAGCTGCAGGAGGCCTCCGGCGGGGAGAGTCGGCCCGCTTTATCCCCATGAGGGGACGCAGGGAGACCGCCTCGGTGTGGTCCCGGGGTCGGGAGCAGCCACGGAGGAGGGAGGCGCGAGGACCCGACCACCGCTGCCGGCTAATAGTCAGACCGCACATGGAGGTGCGCACAGGTAACGCTGCAACAGCCGGCCACCAGTGTACCAGGATCTCTCCGTGCCCCAAGGGGACAGGAAAACACTGGTTAATGGGAGGTGGGAGGGGTTTTTAACCTCTCTGTATTCCTGTCCCCAATAGGACAAGGAGACATCCTCCTATGCTGTCGTGGAAGGCTACTAGAGAAAAATAAGATTTTTAATTTTCATGCCCAGGCATTATAAACTTGTGTGAAGCACTTGGGGGTTCAAAGTGTGCCCAAACAGTATTTCCCCCCACATATGGGGTATCAGCATACTCAGGACAAATTGGACAACTATTGGGGTCCTATTTCTTTGGGAAAAATCAAAAATTGGGGACTAAAATAACATTTTTTGTGGAATTTTTTTTTTCACATCCAGGCATTATAAACTTTAGTGAAACACTTTGGGATTCAAAGTGCTCACAACAAATCTAGATAAGTTCCTTAGGGGGTCTAGTTTCCAAAATGGTGTCACTTGTGGGGGTTTCCACTGTTTAGGCACATCAGGGGCTCTCCAAACGCAACATGGCATCCAGCCAATTCTGCGTTGAAAAAGTCAAACGTCGCTCCTTCCCTTCCGAGCTCTGCCATGCACCCAAACAGTGGTTTAGCCCACATATTGGGTATCGGCGTACTCAGGACAAATTGCACAATAGCTTTTGAGGTTTTCTTACCCTTGGGAAAATAAAAATTGGAGTGAAAAGATCATTATTGTGGAAAAAATATGATTTTTTAATTTTACGGCTCTACTTTATAAACTTGTATGAAGCAGTTGGGGGTTCAAAGTGCTTACCACAGATCTAGATAAGTTCCTTATGGGGTCTAGTTTCTAAAATGGGGTCACTTTTGGGGGGTTTACACTGTTTAGGCACATCAGGGGCCATCCAAACACGACATGGCGTCTAATCTCGATTTCAGCCAATTTCGGTTTGAAAAAGTCAAATGGCACTCCTTCCCTTCCGAGCTCTGCCATGCGCCCAAAAAGTAGTTTACCCCCACATATGGGGTATCAGTGTACTTAGGGTAAATTGGACAACAACTTGGGAAAATAAAAAATTGGGGCAAAAAATATCATTTTTGTGGAAAAAAATATTTTTTATTTTTATGGCTCTACATTATAAACTTGTGTTAAGCACTTGGGGGTTCAAAGTGCTCACCACACATCTAGATAAGTTCCTTGGGGGGTCTAGTTTCCAAAATGGGGGTCACTTAGTCACATCAGGGGCTCTCCAAACAGACATGACGCCCGCAGACTATTCCATCAAAGTCTGCAATGCAAAAGTCACTACTTCCCTTCTGAGCCCCGACGTGTGCCCATACAGTAGTTTTCTTCAACATATGGGGTATCAGCGTACTTAGGACAAATTGGACAACTTTTGGGTTCCAATTTCTCCTGTTAACCTTGGGAAAATAAAAAATTGGTGACTAAAAGATTTTTTTTGTGGGAAAAAAATACGATTTTTAATTTTCATGCCCAGGTATTATAAACTTGTGTGAAGCACTTGGGGGTTCAAAGTGTGCCCAAACAGTATTTCCCCCCACATATGGGGTATCAGCGTACTCAGGACAAATTGGACAACAACTATTGGGGTCCTATTTCTTTGGGAAAAATCAAAATTGGGGACTAAAATAACATTTTTTGTGGATTTTTTTTTTCACATCCAGGCATTATAAACTTTAGTGAAACACTTTGGGATTCAAAGTGCTCACAACAAATCTAGATAAGTTCCTTAGGGGGTCTAGTTTCCAAAATGGTATCACTTGTGGGGGGTTTCCACTGTTTAGGCACATCAGGGGCTCTCCAAACGCAACATGGCATCCAGCCAATTCTGCGTTGAAAAAGTCAAACGGCGCTCCTTCCCTTCCGAGCTCTGCCATGCACCCAAACAGTGGTTTACCCCACATATTGGGTATCGGCGTACTCAGGACAAATTGCACAGTATCTTTTGAAGTTTTCTTACCCTTGCGAAAATAAAATTTCGAGTGAAAAGATCATTTTTGTGGAAAAAATATGATTTTTTAATTTTACGGCTCTACTTTATAAACTTGTATGAAGCACTTGGGGGTTCAAAGTGCTCACCACAGATCTAGATAAGTTCCTTATGGGGTCTAGTTTCTAAAATGGGGTCACTTTTGGGGGGTTTACACTGTTTAGGCACATCAGGGGCCATCCAAACACGACATGGCGTCTAATCTCGATTCCAGCCAATTTCGGTTTGAAAAAGTCAAATGGCGCTCCTTCCCTTCCGAGCTCTGCCATGCGCCCAACAGTGGTTCCCCCCCACATATGGGGTATCAGTGTACTTGGGGTAAATTGGACAACAACTTTTGTGGTCCAATTTTCCTGTTACCCTTGGGAAAACTAAAAATTGGTGACTAAAAGATTTTTTTTGTGGGAAAAAAAAAATACGATTTTTTATTTCATGCCCAGGCATTATAAACTTGTGTGAAGCACTTGGGGGTTCAAAGTGCTCACCACAGATCTAGATAAGTTCCTTAGGGGGTCTAGTTTCCAAAATGGGGTCACTTGTGGGGGGTTTCCACTGTTTAGGCACATCAGGGCTCTGCAAACTGAACATGACACCCATCAAAGTCTGCATTCCAGAGAGTCATTACTTCCTTTCCGAGCCCTTTCGTGCACCCAGTTTCCCCCCCCCCCCACATATGGGGTATCAGCGTACTCAGGACAAATTGGACAACTTTTGGGGTCCAATTTCCTTGGGAAAAATCAAAAATTGGGAACTAAAAAAATCATTTTTGTGTAAATTTTTTTTTTTTCACACCCAGGCATTATAAACTTTAGCGAAACATTTGGGGGTTCAAAGTGCTCACAACAGATCTAGATAAGTTCCTTAGGGGGTCTAGTTTCCAAAATAGTGTCACTTGTGGGGGGTTTCCACTGTTTAGGCACATCAGGGGCTCCCCAAACGCAACATGGCGTCCAATCTCAATTCCAGCCAATTTTGGTTTGAAAAAGTCAAACGGCGCTCCTTCCCTTCCGAGCCCTGCCGTGCGCCCAGACAGTGATTTTCCCCCACATATGGTGTATCGGCGTACTCAGGAGAAATTGCACAACAACTTTATTTGTCTATTTTCTCTTTTTACCCTTGTTAAAATAAAAATTTTTTTTGTAAAAGATCATTTTTGTGACCAAAAAGTTAAATGTTCATTTTTTCCTTCCATGTTGCTTCAGCTCCTGTGAAGCACCTGAAGGGTTAATAAACTTCTTGAATGTGGTTTTGAGTACCTTGAGGGGTGCAGTTGTTAGAATGGTGTCACTTTTGGGTATTTTCTGTAACATAGACCCCTCAAAGTGACTTCAAATGTGAGGTGGTCCCTAAAAAAAATGGTTTTGTACATTTTGTTGTAAAAATGAGAAATCGCTGGTTAAATTTTAACCATTAGAACTTCCTAACAAAAAAAAATTTGGTTCCAAAATTGTACTGATGTAAAGTAAACATGTGGGAAATGTTATTTAGCAACTATTTTGTGTGACATATTTCTCTGTTTTAAGGGAATAAAAATTCAAACTTTGAAAATTGCTAAATTTTTGCCATATTTCCATTTCTTTCATAAATAAACACAAGTAATATCAAAGAAATTTTACCACTATCATGAAGTACAATATGTCACGAGAAAACATTCTCAGAATCGCTAAGATCCGTTGAAGTGTTCCAGAGTTATAGCCTCATAAAGAGACAGTGGTCAGAATTGTAAAATTAGCCCGGTCATTAACGTGCAAACCACCCTTGGGGGTTAAGGGGTTAAAGAATATTTCATTTGAAAATTATCGTAAATAACAGAATTGCTGTATGTAAAAGCTCATGTTAAAATTGTATTGCAATCAGATAGCAATCGCACTGCATTCTGATATAAATCGGATGCTAGGTGTGAAAAATCGGATGGTACAGCATAAAAATACGCATGACACTTGCATTACACTCGTCCGACTCTCCTGTATCAAAATTTGACCGATTTTAAAATCACTAGTGTGTCTCCAGCCTAACGATCATGAGCAGTGTGATGCCGGCAGTTCACGGGGAAACAACGATGCAGCAAGAGACATTTGATGCAGTGAAGTTTAATGGAAGTGAAAGAAACAAAGCAACATGATCACAAGTATAGAACCATCTTATACCCGGGGATCAGGGCCGAATGACACCATTTCTTGTCATGGAGCTCCCATGGAAGTGTGTGGGCAGTAGAGGAGCACTAATCTGCACACTGAGTATAGGGGTCACAGTATGGCAGCCGCCTGCTCCTGTGATACTAGGACACTTCCAGATAGGCCCCTGCTGTGAGGATGAGCAGATCAGCAGGCAGGATGCTGGGGGTAGTAGTACAATCATCTTGATGGGGTGGGCGAGATGATACAGAAGCTCTAGATCCAGATGTCAGAGCTGCAGTCTCCTCCTAGATAGCGACACTCGTGAGCCAGGACCGGACCGTCCGGCTCCTTCCCAAAATCCACCATGAAGTTAGGGTTCAGCTTGAGGCCGCCCTTGTGTGTGTCCACGTCAATCTGCAGCATGACAGAGCCGTCGCTGTGGATGAGACATGGATCAGACAGCGGAGCGGTGCACACTTGGACATTACTGAAGGGACCCCCTCACTATCCAGGGGGAAGCTGCAGATTTAACCCCAGGATCCCCCACTCCTGATATAAAGGAGCACTGAGATCTGTGCTGTGTGCACAAACACTGACATGGGGAGGGGGGGGTCTATATAATGTACCCCCCACTGCGCAGGTCCCTCATAGCCCCCCAGAGGGTCACACACGTCTCTTACCGTATCATGTCAGGGTAAAATTGCTTGTCCCAAGCGCTGTACAGAGACGTTGTCACATAGAGCCTTCTCCCGTCCAGGCTGAGCTGGATCATCTGCGGACCACCTGGGACGCACCGCCCCTATAAGACACAGGACAGTATATAATAGAGGGTGACAGGGAGACATAAGGACCCCGGGACCCTCCGTCTATAAGACACAATGCAACTGGACAAGAGATGATAGAAGGTAACGGAGATATGAAGACCCACGGGTGTCATGGAGCTGGGGGGTCTGCGGATTCCTCACCTTTACCATCAGGGGTTCGGGCTGACACTTCAGCTCTTTGTCCTCCAGCACAGTAACTGGACTTCCGCGCAGGATGCTGCCTGACAGAAAGATCTGCAGAGGAGACACCGTGGGTTAGAGAGATGCTGGGGCCACTACTGCCTCCATGTTCTCTCCGATCCTGCCCTGAGCCACGGTCACATGACCTGGGGGGGCTGCAGGCCATTGGGAAAAGCATGCCTGAATGACACTTTCATACTGTGATGTCCCATGAGGCTCTGGTCACTCACCTGTCCCACCATCTTCGGGTGCTGGGTGTCTGAGATGTCATACTGTCTGATGTCCCCATGCAGCCAGTTACTGAAGTACAAGAATCGGTCGTCCAAGGAGATTAGGATATCAGTGATCAGACCTGTGGGGGTTAGTGAGCAGGGGTCAGGCTCTTATGCATATATATGTGGAAAACTCCCACACCCAGCTCCTCGTATACCCAGCCCCCCCACACACACACAGCTCCTGGTATACCCTGCCCCTCCCATACACAGCTCCTCGTATACCCAGCCCCCCGTCTACCCAGACCCCCACACACAGTCCCTCGTATACCCAGCCCACCCACAGCCCCTCATATACCCAGCCCCACACACACAGCTCCTCGTATGCCCAACCCCCATATACCCAGCTTCCCCCCTTCCACACAGCCCCTCATATACCTAGCCCCACCCTCACACACAGCTCCTCGTATACCCAGCCCCACAGTCCCTCATATACTCAGCCCCCCATATACCAAGCTCCCCCCACACAGTCCCTCATATACCCAGCTCCCCACACACAGTCCCTCATATACCCAGCCCCACACACACAGCTCCTCGTATATCCAGCCCCCATATACCCAGCTCCCCCCCCACACAGTACCTCATATACCCAGCCCCCCACACAGTCCCTCATATAACCAGCCCTGCATATACCCAGCTCCCCCCCAAAGCCCCTCATATACCCAGCCCCCCACAGTCCCTCATATAACCAGCCCCGCATATACCCAGCTCCCCCACACACACAGCCCCTCATATACCTAGCCCCACCCTCACACACAGCTCCTTGTATACTCAGACCCATATACCCAGCTCCCCCCCACACAGTCCCTCGTATACCCAGCTTCCCCCCCCACACAGTACCTCACATACCCAACCCCCAACATACCCAGCTCCTCCCCCACAGTCCCTCATATACCCAGCCCCCATATACCCAGCTTCCCCCCCACACAATCCCTCGTATACCCAGCCCCCCATAAACCCAGCTCCCCACACACACAGCTCCTCGTATACCCAGCCCCCCCTCCACACAGTCTCTCATATACCCAGCACCCCCACACAGTCCCTCGTATACCCAGCTCCCCATATAACCAGCTTCCCCCCCCACACAGTCGCTCGTATACCCAGCCCCCCATAAACCCAGCTCCCCACACACATAGCTCCTCGTATACCCAGCCCCCACTCTACACACAGTCTCTCGTATACCCAGCTCTTCACCTGGCATGTCGGATAATGCCCACCCTTGCACCTTCTTGGCTGGCACCTGGATCACCTTCTCTGCAGCCCATTTGCCATCCTGAGAAGTGAAGAAATTAGAGATAAGCGGACGTCCTCCTGTAATCTGGGCAATTCCACACCTCTAGCACAGACTGTCGAAGGGGAACTGGGGCTTCTGAACTAATTGTCTGCACTCTACATCTGAAGAGATGTTGTGACCCGTAATCCTTAACCCAGAGTGTCGCCTCAATCTCACCTTTCCCTTAAAGAACCGGAACACAGAACTGCTAAGGGCGCAGCCGACAAATCCCTCCGCCGCATCCGGGTTGTGCAGGAAGCGGATTTCCAAGGGGATCTGTCCATCCTCTCCCAGGTCCAGAGTCTGGATACGAGTGTGCTTGGTCCAGTCCCATACATGTATGTTGCGGCCATAGTGTCCTGGAGAACAGAATCTGAATGAGGCCTGGACCACCCTGTTCGCCATTCATACTGCGTGGCCCCTTCACCCAGACATGAAGACCTGACGCTTGCTGCCATCATCTGCCTCCATCCCACCTGCTGCCACGTCTTCTATCCTGAATCCATTGCGGAAAATCTTTGGGGCCCCCCACTCGGTGCTCATCATGACATTGTGCCGTGGTTGGTACCAGAAGTCATAGCCGTAGGGTGCCGCTTCTCCTTGTACCTCCCAGTTCCCCTTCACTTCAAATGTTTCCCCATCCAGTAGGACAAATCCTCCTGAGATGTGAATAGGAAAGATACAGACACACCAGGATTATAGGTCGTACCCCTTCTACCCGGCAGCACAATATGTTTATATGGGTTTCCTCACCTTTACCATTCCCTTCAGGATCTCCCAGGGTGCTGATCATGATTTCCCCACAGCCAAGGCAGTGAGAGGTGTGCAGATTCCCCAGGCCACACTTCTTTTTCACGTCCTCAGCTTCCACCACCTGCAGAGTGGATAAGACTGTGGTCAGCACCCAGGAGACACGCAACGGCAGCCAGTTCAGGTAATACCCACCTTATGGATGAAAGGGGCCCGCTGGTTAGTACCCACATCCACCACATAGACTCGGGAAGAGATGAGACAAGGTAGGATCAACTTGTTTCTCACTTTTGTGTGGTCCCCGTAGCAGCTGCTGCAGGTGTTCCAGCCTGAATGGTGCAGCTCATCATTCACATGGGGCATCGGCAGACGGTGAATGACCTGGAAAATGGAGAGCATGTCACTACCTGTGAGGGTGACCATCGGCCTCCCAGGAGCACTCACCCACAGGGCTAGCACAACTATAGTATGTCACCAATGGATGCACCAGCACCTCCGCTACAATCAAGAGCCATCTCCATGGAACCATCACCTCCACCCGATCTAGAGCCATTTTTAGGTTACACAGACTGACTATTTCAGCAGCTGTTGCTGGACCCGGAGCGCCTGCATTCATTACCTGGGAGTACTGTGCAGATTCTGGCTTTACGTCCACGGTGGCCAGGTAGTCCGGCTTGTTAATCCCAGTGGAGCGATAGATACAGGGTACGTAGATTAACTCCTCGCGGGGACCTAGATACAAGGGTGACGAAACAAACATCATTACAGGGAACAGCGTACCCCAAAAGTGAGCAGCCCCCAATAGGAGACCCCATCCAACAAGTATGTGACTTGTGATTACTAGCCCAGAATAAATAGATGGCTGTACTCCAGAGAGCAGAGCAATGCATTGTGTGGTCCCTGATCACGGGGTGGGTCCGTGTGATGGCCTGATGGGTGTCAGTGTGTACACACAGAAAGCCTCCTCCCTCCAGCTCTACATTGGGGGAGGACCCCTGTCAATCTGCAAACACAATCAGTATGCGGCTACACACACTTTCTGCAGCCGCATCTCCCCTCCTTTGTATTATACTAAAGGGGGCACTTCCTGTAATAACAGATAGTAACGCATCAGATAATCACACATACGACTGATTTCTGAGAATCATCAGAAGCTTTAAGCCCCTTACCTTTCATGGCGTCCAGGGGCGTCTTGTATCCGGGACCACATGATCCACACATCGCTATAAAGAAGACATGATGTCAGGGATGGCCGTCAGCGGGATGATCACATCTGGACTGCAAGGAGTTGATGCTGTGCATCAGTTGAACTCTTCTTACCATGCTGCCATGTAGAGGCCTGACTGCTGCCCCTGTGGGTTTAGCTGGGCGGTCACAGACCGCTTGTATATTCAGTGACCTGCACGGTGGTATCTCCATGCCAGGAATATAGTGATGGTGGCGGCACCATTAACCCGCCACATAACTAGTGCACTGGTTCAGTTGCTGGCAATGAGGGGGTTAAGAATGTCTGGTCTAGGTGACACCTCCAGGTTATTGCCTACCTCATCATATGCACACAGGGCCCTGCAGACATTTTATGACCCCCGGTGACGTCACTTTATGGAGAGGACGTGGATCTAGACACATCTCCCAGTAGATTTACGGCCCCTATAGCTCCAGTTATTACTCCCTACAGTGGAGCACGAGGGGCTACGTGTGGAAAAGCAGACAAGTCCTGGACGAGACCCATCTGTGCCATCCGGGGGAGACAGCCAGGAATGACTGCAGCCCCCGAAACAGGAAAGGAGCGCAAAGGGTATACGAGATATTCACTACAGCTCTACAGTATATGTATTGGACGAGGACCACCGCCATCTAATATATAAAGCTGAATGTATGTGTGTATGTATGTGGGTATGTTTGTCCGGGATTGGAATCCGCACCGTCGCACTTACGGGCATGAAATTTTGCACGCCCGCACGTCTCGACCACGAAAGAGTCCTAGGCTATGTTTTGAATCGAAATTTTAACCCCGCGCGTTCCAAATCGCCAAACAATTTTGGCCCTATCTACATAATGGGGAGAAAGCTGAATGCTTGTGTGTATGTCCGGCATAGGAATCTGCATTTACGGGCATGAAATTTTGCACACCCGCACGTCTCGACCCGGGAGCGTCATAGGCTAGGTTTTGAGTCGAAATTTTAACCCCGCGCATTCCAAATCGGCAAATAATTTTGGCCCGGGATAGGAATCTGCACCGTTGTACTTACGGGCATGAAATTTTGCATGCCCGCACATCTCAACCCCAAGAGCATCATAGGCTATGTGTTGAATGGAAATTTTAACCCCCGCACGTTCCAAATCGCCAAACAATTTTGGCCCTATCTACATAATGGGGAGAAGGCATGAAATTTTGCACACCCGCACGTCTCGACCCCGGGAGCGTCATAGGCTAGGTTTTGAGTAGAAATTTTAACCCCGCGCATTCCAAATCGGCAAATAATTTTGGCTCGGGATAGGAATCTGCACCGTTGTACTTACGGGCATGAAATTTTGCATGCCCGCACATCTCAACCCAGGAGCATCATAGGCTATGTGTTGAATGGAAATTTTAACCCCCGCACGTTCCAAATCACCAAACAATTTTGGCCCTATCTACATAATGGGGAGAAAGCTGAATGCTTGTGTGTATGTCCGGCATAGGAATCTGCATTTACGGGCATGAAATTTTGCACACCCGCACGTCTCGACCCCGGGAGCGTCATAGGCTAGGTTTTGAGTCAAAATTTTAACCCCGCGCATTCCAAATCGGCAAATAATTTTGGCCCGGGATAGGAATCTGCACCGTTGTACTTACGGGCATGAAATTTTGCATGCCCGCACATCTCAACCCCAGGAGCATCATAGGCTATGTGTTGAATGGAAATTTTAACCCCCGCACGTTCCAAATCGCCAAACAATTTTGGCCCTATCTACATAATGGGGAGAAAGCTGAATACTTGTATATAGATATAATCATTACAATTTGTTATAACTAACCGTAGTTAGGTACTATGCCCGGGCAGCGCTGGGCTCTTCAGCTAGTCTAATATATAATAATATAATAATCTTTATTTATATAGCGCCATCATATTCCGCAGCGCTTTACAGTTTAACAGTTTCAAAACACAAGTCATAAGTAACAACGTTAACAATACAGTAATTAAAGCAAAATAAGACGGCCCTGCTCGTGAGAGCTTACAATCTACAATGAGGTGGGGGAGATACAAAATACAGGTGTGTATATACAATGGTGCATTTACAATGATGGTCCAGCCATCTTAAGGGAGTGAGGGATGGATGGAGATAGTGAATGGGCTACACACACACACACACACTTACACATAGAATGACTTTGATTAGTGAATGTGATAGGCCGCTCTGAACAGATGTGTTTTGAGGGAGCGCCTGAAACCATGCAAATTGTGGATAGTCCTAATTTCTTGGGGTAGAGCATTCCAGAGGATTGGCGCAGCGCGGGAGAAGTCTTGGAGTCAGGAGTGGGAGGTACGGATTAGTGCAGAGGTTAGTCGAAAGTCGTTTGCAGAGCGCAGCAGTCGGTTAGGCCGATAGATAGAAATGAGGGAGGAGATGTAGGGGGGTGCTGCAGTGTGGAGAGCTTTGTGGGTGAGAACAAGTACTTTGAATTGGATCCTATAATGAATGGGCAGCCAGTGTAAGGACTGGCGAAGAGCGGACGCGTCCGAGTACCGATTAGCCAGATGGATAACCCTGGCTGCTGCATTAAGGATGGACTGGAGAGGGGATAGTCGAGTAATGGGGAGGCCAAGTAATAGAGCGTTACAGTAGTCCAGGCGGGAGTGGATCAATGCTACAGTGAGGGTTTTTGTTGTTTCCATGGTGAGAAAAGGGCGGATTCTAGAGATGTTCTTTAGGTGTAGGCGGCAAGAGCGGGCAAGAGATTGTATATGGGAGGTGAAGGAGAGATTGGTATCAAACATAACACCCAGACAGCGAGCCTGCTGCCGGGGTGTTATTATGGTGCCCCCACTGAGAGGGAAATGTCAGATTTAGGGAGGTTAGTAGACGGCGGGAGCAGAAGAAGTTCAGTTTTGGAGAGGTTGAGTTTCAGATAGAGAGCAGACATGATGTTGGAGACTGCGGACAGACAGTCTCTGGCGTTCTGTAGTACAGCGGGGGTAAGGTCGGGGGATGACGTGTATAATTGTGTGTCATCAGCATAAAGATGGTACTGAAAGCCAAATCTGCTGATGGTCTGTCCAATTGGGGCGGTGTAGAGAGAGAAGAGAAGGGGGCCAAGGACTGAGCCCTGGGGTACACCGACAGTGAGAGGGAGAGGAGATGAAGTGGAGCCAGAGAACGAAACACTGAAGGAGCGGTCAGAAAGATAGGAGGAGAACCAGGAGAGAACAGTGTCCTTAATACCTAGAGAGTGGAGCCTGGACAGTAGGAGACGGTGGTCAACCGTGTCGAAAGCTGCAGAAAGGTCGAGTAAATGAGCAGAGAGTGGTCCCGTTACGTTTTGCTGTCAGAAGGTAATATATAATTACTTTGTAATGTATTCACATCCTGTTCCATCCAGATGTCTCCGGATCCCAGAATTCCAAGCGGAGGAAGTTCACCGACCGCCATATTGGGACACCCAAGTGATTAGTGTCTCAATATGGAAACTTCTGGTGGTACCAGCCTCTTGCGAGGTACCTCTAGCGGAACACCGTCACACCACACACACTGTATACGCTGTATGCACCACACAAACTGTATACGCCATACACAAACACACTGTATATGCCGTACGCACCACACACACACACACTGTATATACCGTTCACACCACAGCACACACACACTCTGTATACGCCGTACGCACCACACACACACACACTCTGTATATGCCGTACGCATCACACACATACACACTGTATATGCCGTACGCAGCCTTTTGCGCGGTACCACCAGCGGAACACCGCCGTGAGCAGGCCGCCTCTGGGATCAGCCGAATGATTCACTGACCACCTCCATCTTTGTACAGGAGGAACGCATGCGCAGTTTTAATGTGACCGCCGCTATCTGTCTGCACAAAGATGGTGGCGGTCTGATTTACTGCGCCTGCGCAAATTCCGAGCAGGCACAGTGAATCATTCAGCTGATCCCAGCGGCAGATGTGTGACGTGTCTATAGGCAGTGGAAGCCGGTCACATTAAAGGGGTTTTTCCACTAAAGAAAGTTCATTTTAAAAATTGTCTGTGTCTGACCGTGTACAGAGCATATCACATCTCCTGGGCAGGGGAGGAAGCAAAAGACAATACTGACATTACAGCAGGGATCACAGAGGATTCATTTTGTGAGGTAAAATATTTTGCTGAATGTTTTTAAACAATATTTTACCTCACAAAATGTATCCTTTGCGATCTCCTGCTGTAATGTCAGTATTGCCTTTTGCGTCCTCTCAGACACAGGGGTGAGAGAGACAGAGTTCAGGGGGAGACAGCTCAAACGGGACAGCACAGGAGGGGAGAACACAGCACAGGGTAGAGAGAGACAGCAAACAAGGGGGATAGCACATGGAGTAGACAGGTCAAAGAAGAGAGCACAGACGGAGAAGTCAGCACATGGGGAAAGAGAGAGTGGATAGGTGGGTGAGCACATGGGGGGAGATTCTCAATGCTGCAAAGCCTGCCCCCATCGTGACATTACAGCCCGTCTATCGCATCGGGCCTCCATCTAGTAATATATATAATGATAATGAGGTGGCTGACATGGAGAAATCCTACCAATGGCTGGAGAAAGCTGGACTCCGAGACAGCACCAAGGCACCAATCATAGCAGCACAAGAACAAGCACCAGATCTATAGAAGCAGGAATCTACCACATAAGACAAGACCCAAGGTGCAGACTATGCAAAGAAACCTCAGAAACCGTCCAACACATAGTGGCAGGATGCAAAATGCAAGCAGGAACAGCGTATACCGAACGCCACAACCAAGTAGCGGGAATTGTATTCAGGAACATCTGGACAGCATATGGGCTAAGTCCCCCTAAGTCCAGGTGGGAGACCCCAGAAAAAGAGGTGGAGAATGAAAGAGCTAAAATCATGTGGGACTTCAAGATCCAGACACATAAGCAGGTGTTGGCTAACCAACCAGACATTGTCATAGTAGACAAGGACCAGAATACTGCATGTGGCAGTACCAAGGGACAGCAACATCAGAAAAAAAGAATATGAGAAGCTGGAGAAATACCAGGGCCTCAAAGGAGAACTGGAGAAGATGTGGAAGGTGAAGGCGGCAGTGATTCCAGTGGTGATAGGAGCCCTGGGAGCAGTGACCCCTAAGTTGGAAGAATGGCTACAACAGATCCCAGGAGCAACATATGAGCTCCCTGTCCAGAAAAGCGCAATGCTGGGAACAGCTAAGATCCTGCGCAGAACCCTCAAACTCCTGGGCCTCTGGTAGAGGACCCAAGAATGAGACAGGACAACAAAGACCACCCCCACTGGGGGTGAGAAGGGAGTTTTTATGTATATATATATATCTCATATGTACAGGACAGAGACCACCATATATGTATCATATGTACAGGAAGTAGACCACCACTATATATCTCAAATGTACAGGACGGAGACCACCGCCATACACCACACATATGGGACTGGGACCCCTGCCATACTCCACACATGAGACAGTACTGTATGCTGTCAGGGCAACAGGAAAATGATGATGGTTGTTGTAGTTGCTGGAAACATGACCCCCAGAGGTCCCTGCATACAAAAAAGTTGTGGCATTTCCCATGGATGTCATTCCATACTTTCACTGGATCCCTGGAGATGTGCTGCCTCCCCACCTGGACTGTGGCTGATTCCAGGGAGCAATAGCCTGCATACAGCAGACATGATCTCAACTGCAGTTTTCCTATATGAATATATTCTCCCACCAGTAACACCGTGCAGATCTACCGCCATCACTACACTACTAACCTGCGATGACACCTGGAATATCAACAGTTAACTGGCACAGAGCCTGCTGCTCCCCACAGTGTGGTAACACATTACACCACTGATTACATGGCTGCAGGAAATGTCAGGCTGCACTGGAGGAAAGTTCAGAGGGACAGGGAGAGGGGAGTCTGGGGACAAGAACTGTGCAACAAAGTCTCACCCATGCTGCAGATGTCAGATGTGTGGTCTCTTCAAGCTGCTGTCTAAGTACAGGTCTCCGGAGACACAGCACTGTTTCTTCTTCTCCAGACTGGGACTCTCCTATTTGTACAGCCTGTGGGAAGGACAGAGGTAGAGGGAGGTGCAAAGAGGGTGGTTCAGTGAGGGCAGAGGGAGGTGCAAGGAGGGCAGTGCAATGAAGTGGAGGGTGGTGCAAGGAGGGCAGTTCAGGGAAGGTGGAGGGAGGGAGGTGCAAGGAGGGCGGAGGAAGATGGAGGGAGGTCCAAGGATGGCAGAAGGAGCTGTAGGTAGGGCAGGGGGCAGTGCAGGTTGGGCAGAAGGAGGTGCAGGGAAGGTGGAGGGAGGGCAGAAGAAGGACAGTGGTGCAGTGCCAGTGAGGGCAATGCAAAGAGGGCAGAGGGAGGTGAATGGAGAGCAGTGCAAGGAGGGTGGATGGAGGTGCAAGGAGGGAAAAGACTGTGCAAGGCCAAGGAGGGCAGAGGAAGGTGTAGGGAGAGCAGTGAAGGGAGGTGCAAGGAAGGCAGTGCAGGGAGGGCAGAGGAAGGTATAGGGAGGGCAGGGCAGGGAGGACAGAGGAAGGTGTAGGGAGGACAGAGGAAGGTGTAGGAGGACAGAGGAAGGTATAGGGAGGGCAGGGCAGAGGAAGGTATAGGGAAGGCAGTGTAGGGAGGACAGAGGAAGGTATAGGGAAGGCAGTGTAGGGAGGACAGAGGAAGGTATAGGGAGGCAGGAGAGGAAGGTATAGGGAAGGCAGTGTAGGGAGGACAGAGGAAGGTATAGGGAAGGCAGTGTAGGGAGGACAGAGGAAGGTATAGGGAGGGTAGAGGAAGGTATAGGGAAGGCAGTGTAGGGAGGACAGAGGAAGGTATAGGGAAGGCAGTGTAGGGAGGACAGAGGAAGGTATAGGGAGGGTAGAGGAAGGTTTAGGGAGGGCAGTGTAGGGAGGACAGAGGAAGGTATAGGGAAGGCAGTGTAGGGAGGACAGAGGAAGGTATAGGGAGGGTAGAGGAAGGTATAAGGGGAGGGCAGTGAAGGGAGGACAGAGGAAGGTATAGGGAAGTGGCAGTGTAGGAGGACAGAGGAAGGTATACAGGGAACAGGAAGGTAATAGGGGAGAGGTAGGGAGGCAGAGAAGCTATAGGGAAGGCAGTGTAGGGAGGGCAGAGTAAGGTATAGGGAAGGCAGTGTAGCGAGGACAGAGGAAGGTATAGGGAGGGTAGAGTAAGGTATAGGGAGGCAGTGTAGGGAGGACAGAGGAAGTATAGGGAAGGCAGTGTAGGGAGGACAGAGGAAGGTATAGGGATAGAGAAGGTTTAGGGAGGCAGTGTAGGGAGGACAGAGGAAGGTATAGGGAAGGCAGTGTAGGAGGCAGAGGAAGGTATAGGAGGTAGAGGAAGGTATAGGGAGGGCAGTGTAGGAGGACAGAGGAAGGTATAGGGAAGGCAGTGTAGGGAGGACAGAGGAAGGTATAGGGAGGGTAGAGGAAGTTATAGGGAGGCAGTGTAGGAGGACAGAGGAAGGTATAGGGAAGGCAGTGTAGGGAGGACAGAGGAAGGAAGGAGATCAGAGTAAGGTATAGGGAGGACGTAGGAGGGCAGGAGGAAGTATAGGGAAGGCAGTGTAGGAGGCAGAGAAGGTATAGGGAAGGCAGTGTAGCGAGGACAGAGGAAGGTTAGGGAAGGCAGTGTAGGGAGGGACAGAGGAATGTATAGGGAGGGTAGAGGAAGTTATTGGAGGGCAGTGTAGGGAGGACAGAGGAAGGTATAGGGAAGGCAGTGTGGGGGGGGGGGGGGGGGGAGGGGAGGACAGAGGAAGGTAGTAGGAGACAGAGTAAGGTATAGGGAAGGCAGTGTAGGGGGAGAGAAGGTAAGGAAGGAGTGTAGGGAGGGCAGAGGAAGGTATAGGGAAGGCAGTGTAGGGAGGGCAGAGGAAGGTATAGGGAAGGCAGTGTAGGGAGGGCAGAGGAAGGTATAGGGAAGGCAGTGAGGGAGGGAAGTAAGGTATAGGGAGGGCAGAGGAAGTTATAGGAGGGCAGTGTAGGGAGGGCAAGGTAAGGTATAGGGAAGGCAGTGTAGGGAGGCAAAGGAAGGTATAGGGAAGGCAGTGTAGGGAGGACAGAGGAAGGTATAGGGAAGGCAGTAGGGAGGCAGAGGAAGGTATAGGGAAGGCAGTGTAGGGAGGACAGAGGAAGGTATAGGGAAGGCAGTTAGGGAGGACAGAGGAAGGTATAGGGAGGGCAGTGTAGGGAGGGCAGAGGAAGGTATAGCGAAGGCAGTGTAGGGAGGGCAGAGGAAGGTATAGGGAAGGTAGTGTAGGGAGGGCAGAGAAAGGTATAGGGAAGGCAGTGCAGGGAGGGCAGAGTAAGGTATAGGGAAGGCAGTGTAGGGAGAGCAGAGGAAGGTATAGGGAAGGTAATGTAGGGAGGGCAGAGGAAGGTATAGGGAAGGCAGTGCAGGGAGGGTAGCGTAAGGTATAGGGAGGGCAGAAGAAGTTATAGGGAGGGCAGTGTAGGGAGGGCAAAGTAAGGTATAGGGAAGGCAGTGTAGGGAGGGCAAAGTAAGGTATAGGGAAGGCAGTGTAGGGAGGACAGAGGAAGGTATAGGGAAGGCAGTGTAGGGAGAGCAGAGGAAGGTATAGGGAAGGTAGTGTAGGGAGGCATGAGGGAGGGTAGAGTAAGGTATAGGGAGGGCAGAGGAAGGTATAGGGAGGGCAAAGTAAGGTATAGGGAAGGCAGTGTAGGGAGGACAGAGGAAGGTATAGGGAGGGCAGTGTAGGGAGGACAGAGGAAGGTATACGGAGGGCAGTGTAGGGAGGGGCAGAGGAAGGTATAGGGAAGGTAGTGTAGGGAAAGCAGAGGAAGGTATAGGGAAGGCAGTGCAAGGAGGGTAGAGTAAGGTATAGGGAGGGCAGAGGAAGGTGTGGGGAGGGCAAAGTAAGGTATAGGGAGGCGGGAATTGGAAGTTTCGCCCCAGCAGTTATCCCCCAGTATCGCCCCCGGTACGTCGCCCCCGAATTTTGCCCCCACATTTCGCCCCCAGGATGTTTTGCCTCCGCACATTTCGCCCCCAGGAGTTTCGCCCCTGAACATTTCGCCCCGGCAGTTCGCCCCCGAACATTTCGCCCCGGCAGTTCGCCCCCGAACATTTTGCCCCCAGTATTTCACCCCAAACATTTCACCCTAGCAGTTCTCCCCCGGATGTTTCGCCCCCAGCTTTTTGCCCCAGATGTTTCGGCCCCAAATTAGGCAGGGAATTTTGGCCTTGTGTTTTAGCCCTAAGACCTCTTTCAAAGTAGGCACTTTCCCAAGTGCGAAGCACTGGAAAATCGCTAAGAAGATTGCCACTGTTGGCTGGCAAAGCGAGGTGTTGTTTTGGCCAGCTCTTTTTATTTTATTACAGGAGCTATTTTTGAGCACTTAGGCCTCTTTCACACATCCGGTGTGCGCCTGACGGCGCCCCCGGCATTTTGCCGCAGCGCCGCATCAGAAAACCTGATGCGCCGCTTGCGTTTTTTTTTCATTGACTTGCATTAGCGCCGGATGGCGCCGCATGTCAATGCGTCGTATGCGATTTTGTCCGGATGCGGCGGAAATGTACATTCCGGCGGCCGGACAAAACGCAGCATGTAACGTTTTTTTTTTTTGCCGGATTCCCCTGATGTCTCCGGGCATCAGAAACCATCCGGCAAAAAAACGCAAGCGGCGCATCAGGTTTTCTGATGCGGCGCTGCGGCAAAATGCCGGGGGCGCCGTCAGGCGCACACCGGATGTGTGAAAGAGGCCTTAGCGTTCATCAATAGCCTTATCTTATGGGTCATTACCGAGAGCGCTCACAAAAGCGCTCTCAAAAATGCTAGTAAACACGTGCTTTGGAGTTCTAAAACAGTGGCAGCACAGGGTGCTTTCACACTTCCGCCACATATGCACTACAGGCCGCCCGTTCGCTTCTGTAATGCCGCCGTTCCGCTAACCTGCAGCGGAAAGAAAAGAAAATGCTTTTCTTTTTGTTCTGACACTGATAGCGGAATGCGGTATTACAAAAGTGAACGGGCGGCTGCAGATCGCGGAACCCAGCAGTTCACTTCTATGGGCAATGCAAGCAGAATGCCAGCATTCCGCCAGCATTGCCCCGGGGTCAGCTAGATGTCAGATCCAGAGCGGATCGACCTCTGGCGGCCCCAAACACAAGTGTGAAAGCACTTTTAAAATTACAGTGTGCAAGAGGCCTAAAATCAAAACAATTTTGAACTTTTACCTGACCCAGCACTGACCAGCTTTGTTGCAAGTTTTGTTGCAGGTGTAACAAGTAGCAGGTCAGATGTCCTGCAAGTTACATTACTACTTTTATTCCATCTGTACATCAGGATATAGCAGTATCTCCACAAAGAGAGAAGTGTACTGCCACAAAAAATCAGTCAGCTTCCACAGCAATTCACTTTCTACAACTATGAATTCAGTTCTGTCCAAACGTGGAAGGAGGAAGTTGGTCCATGAGAATCACATTTACTTATTTTCCAAACGAACCGCTGATGATGTCCATTCCATCTGGGTATGTGAAAAACGGTCGACTTGCAAGGGACGTGTTTGGACCAATGAAGAATCTGGCGAAGTTGTGAATGTAGTCAATCTTCACAGTCAAGCAGCACAAGCTGCAAGACCTGAAGCAATCCGACTTGTCAATGAGGCAGTCACCAGGGCAAGGACAACACAGGAGACACCACAACAGATTCTCACAGACGTCGTTTCAGGAGCCCATTCTAATGTTGTAGCACTTCTCCCAATACGATTAGCAAGGCAACTTGGCAATATCCCAAGGTTACCTCAAACCCTTGATCAACTTGTTATCCCCCAGGAGTTTCAGGAGATCAGTATGATGGTGTCCAGCAGCAGTTCCTTCTACATGACTCTGGTAAGCTACTTAACTATTTAACATTGTATTAAAACAATTCCATTATGCATAATTTTTTTTAAACAAAAATATATAATTTTCCACTGGGACAATATATGTTGTAAAAAAGTATTGGTTGGCCTCTTACACTAGATTTTGCTTCAGTTTTTTTATTATGAAATCAGAAAATCTGGAGCAAAATGTGAGTTTTTAATGTGAGATATGAACAGAGGCTTCTGATTAGGATATTTTTTTTTTGAATTCATCCAAAATTATCTGTCTGATGCTTGTTACACTTTTTCTGTTATTTCCTCTACAAATACTTTCATTTTAAATTAGGAAATGGACACAGCCGTATGTTGATATTTGGAACAAGAGACAATCTCCATCTACTGGCACCAAGTAAAGAGTGGTTTGCTGATGGCATGTTTTTCACTACACCAGCCTTGTTTAAGCAACTTTACACAATCCATGTAGTCCATAGCAGCCCTTTGTTCCGGTAGTGTACACCTTGCTGACAGACAAGAGCCGTTCTACATACCAGAGGTTGCTGCAAGAGCGGAAGAACTTGCAGCCTGGACTGCAGCCAGACAACCTGATGTTGGATTTTGAACTAGCTGCAATACAGGCATTTGAAAGTGAAATCCCCAACCTTGAGAAGACTGGTTGCTTTTTCCACCTATCACAGTCGGTTTGGCGTAAAGTTCAAAATGAAGGACTCAAGATGCAATACCAAGGTGACCATGAATTTGCCCATTGGATATGCATGATACCTGCCCTGGCCTTTATACCACCACAGAATGTTGTGCAATCATTTGAAGAATTGGTGGAAGATCCTGACTTTCCACAAGAAGCAATACCTATTGCCAACTATTTTGAAGACAGCTATATCGGTCGAATGAATCCAGGGGGCGTCAGGCACCTTTGTTTCCAGTTCAACTCAGGAATGTGTAACATTGAATGATCAACAGCGAACAAATAATGATGTCGAAGGATGGCACCGTAGCTTTCGAGAAACATGTGGTACTCTTTTCCAAAATATATACCCGTTCATAAACTGTCTGAAACATCAGCAAGAGCTCCATAGTTTTCAGATAATAGCAGGAAATCCCATCGCTGCAAGAAACAAAAAGTATGCTGCAATTTCAGCAAGGGTTAAACGTATCGTGCAAGATTTCAATAATAGAAGCTTGATGCATTATCTGAGAGGCATTGCCTACAGCTTTGAATTTTAGTTCATGGTCACATATTGTATGTTTTGAAGCAGTGTTTTTAGCTGCAAAATCATTCAAGTATTATAACCTGTAATTTGTCTTTTCTCTTTTTCTCTAATCCTTCCCCTCTATACCTTTTTATGTTTCTTGTTACAACAGTTTTGATATATACAGTTAAAGCACAACTCTACAAAAAACATGTTATGTTATAGTACCTGTGCCCATGATATTCATTTCCAAAGGAGACCTTCCAGCAGCTTCACTTCTGTGTGAAAAGTCTCATCCAAGTTAAAGCTCCATGTGCTGCAGGATTTCAGTGGTTGCTAAGGAGGTTGTTTCTCCTTAGTAGCAGTACTTGTGGATGGATTCTAGAGGCCGTGGCTGCACAGGAGCATGCAACTACCATAACAATATATTCCCTATGATGTATAAAGGCTGCTGGTTTACAGCCTTCTGCAAAGCCCCCCCTATGTGTTCCGTTCTGTAACGGCTTTACACAGGCGGGGGGAGCCCTCCTCTTGTCCAGGACAGAGCACATGAGCGGAGGGTGAAGGGGAGCTTTGCAGAGGGCTGTGAACAAGCAGCCCTGAATGTATCACAGGGGGCCAGGACCCTTTCTGCTACCAAGGGGCACGACCTCCTTAGTAAACAATGAAATCTTACTATTTTCCTGTCTGTTTGTCAAAATGACTTATCTAGAAAACAATATTTTAGAATTAAAAAAACTCATTTGATCAGAATTGTAATCTTAAGGGTATGCCACAACTAAGCGAGATCGCAAACGAGATCGCTAACGAGATCGAATTGAGTCACCATTTATGACGCAGTAGCGATCTCGTTAGCGACTTAGCTGTGTGTGACATGTAGCAGCGATGAGGCCCCTGCTGAAATGTCGCTGATCGCTTATGAACGTTCTGAGCCGTTTTTTGGTCGTTGGTGTCCCGCTGGTGAGCCTGAATCGCTGAGTGTGACACCCTTTATGAACGACTTCACCAGCATCGCAGGTGGGACTAGGTTTTCCCAACGACCGCAGAGGTCGTTATACAGATCGCTAATGAGATGTGTTTGGAATCACAGATCGCTGATGAGTTGTGTTTGGAATCTAACAGCTAAGTCGCCAACGAGATCGCTACTGCGTCATAAATGGTGACGCAGTAGCGATCTCGTTAACGATCTCGCTTAGTGTGGCATACCCTTTAGACTCATATGGTGTATTATTAGTGATAAGCGAACGTTCAGTTCAGGCAGGTCTTTAATTGCTAGAGGCAAAAAATCCTGGGGGCGAACTGTCGGGGGCGAACTGCCGGGGGCGAAACATCCTGGGGGCGAAATGTTCGGGGGCGACGTGTACCTGGGGATGAACTGCTGGGGGATAACTGCTGGGGGCGAAACTTCCTAGAACCAGGGAGGGCAGAGGAAGGTATAGGGAAGGCAGTGTACGAGGACAGAGGAAGGTATAGGGAAGGCATTGTAGGGAGGACAGAGGAAGGTATAGGGAAGGCAGGGTAGGGAGGACAGAGGAAGGTATAGGGAAGGCAGTGTAGGGAGGACAGAGGAAGGTATAGGGAAGGCAGTGTAGGGAGGACAGAGGAAGGTATAGGGAAGGCAGTGTAGGGAGGGCAGAGGAAGGTATAGGGAAGGCAGTGTACGGAGGACAGAGGAAGGTATAGGGAAGGCATTGTAGGGAGGACAGAGGAAGGTATAGGGAAGGCAGTGTAGGGAGGGCAGAGGAAAGTATAGGGAAGGCAGTGTAGGGAGGGCAGAGGAAGGTATAGGGAAGGCAGTGCAGGGATGGTAAAGGTATAGGGAGGGCAGAGGAAGGTATAGGGAAGGCAGTGCAGGGAGGGTAGAGTAAGGTATAGGGAGGGCACTGGAGGGAGGGTGGTGCATTGAGGGAAGTGCAGGAAGAGCAAAGGGAGGGTCAAAGAGTGCAGAGAGAGTGTAAGGAGGGCAGTGCAGAAAGGGCAGAGGGAGGTGCAAGGAGTAAAGTTTGATAAAGTACACCTTAAGCATTTGAAACGTGTAACTATATCTTGCCATGTGAACTTTTCCTTT
>JARQOD010000001.1:530457525-530483941 GCA_033576555.1 Oophaga sylvatica
CAGGATCTGTCACTACATTATTTCTTGTCCCGGGAGCTGTCACTCAGTAATATATGCTGTCACCGGTCTGCATAATTTACACCGGAGCTGACACACGTAATCACTGCTGTCCCAGGAGCTGACACTACGTAATCACGCTGTGTCCGGGCTGTTTACAGTAATACGCTGTCACCAGGGCTGTCCTACAGTTATATCTGCTGTCAGCAGGAGCTTCACTACAGTAAATACTGCTGTCACCGGGTCGTCCTACAATAATACACTGCCTCCCAGGACTGCACTACAGTAATACCTGCTGCCCCAGGAGCTGACCTACAGTTTATACTCTGCACCGGGTTTGTCATAAATAAACACTGTTGTCCCGGGCTGAATACGTAATATACTGCGTCACCGGGTCTGTCATACAATAATACCTGCTGTCCCCAGGAGCGACATACATAATTTCTGCGTCACCAGGGATCTGTCACTCGTATATATGTGTCACGGAACAGTCATACGTTCACTGCTGTCAAAAGGATCTGTCATACAATAATACACTGCTGTGCCAGGTCTGTGTACAGTAAATACTGCTATCACCAGGGCTGTCATAAGTAAACACTGCTGTCACCAGGTCTGTCTACAGTAATACATGTGTCACCAGGATCTGTCACGCGTAAACATGCTGTCACCAGGAGCTGACACTACAGTAAATACTGCTGTCACCAGGTCTGTCAACAGTAATACACTGCTTGTCCAGGAGCTTTTTACAGAATATAATGCTGTCCCGGAGCTGTCCTACATAATACACTGCTGTCCCAGGGGCACTCAGTAATATTGCGTCACCAGGATCTGTAACAGTAATACATGCTGCACAAGGAACAGTCACTACAGTGAAATACTGCTGTTCAGGAGCTGTCATACAGTTATATATGCTTGTGATGGATCGGGCATGCGGTCCGCCACACGGTACCCCGGGGGGTATCACGGCTTGTGATCCCCTCCGTGCTGAAATGTGACGAAAAGCGCCAAACCACCGCGGTGTGCCGTCCGACCAATAAATGAGGGATTTATAATTATCCCATTCCACTTAAGAACTTGCAGTCTCTGGCGCCCCCTTACCCCTGGTCAGGTCGGGAACTGCACCTGGATAATTGGTCGCCAGACGGGTCATTGGGGGTGGGTGGCTATTGGGGCACGCTGCAGTGAGGGAATTTATTATCCTGGCTGCAGCCAGGCAGCCCTTTAAAACCCCGCTCCGTCACGCCCAGGTCACCCATAGTTTAACCTTTACACCCCTTCCTTTTAGAAACAAACTAATATTTTTAGGTTTATTCCTTAAAACGGCGTGCTTATAAATATATAAAAGTGTAACAAACGGAGAACAATATCGTTAGTCAGATGCAGTTATAAAATAAATAGGATTACGATGAAATCACTCACATGGTTTTTTAGATTTTAAGGAAGCCAGGCTGGGGGAAGGGCCACGTCTTGTTCATTGGTGATTCTTACAGGCTCCCAGCAGAAGTGCCTAGGAACTTCCTGCAAGACTTATGCTATAGCTTCTGACCTCACAAAAAGGGTGGGGTTTTCTTGCCACCTCCCTGGATGCAAGCTATGGTTTGAGCTCTGCAATACATAAGGTCCATAACGTCCAGTGAACCTAGCAGAATAACGGAGATATCAAGATTTACCCTAAAATGACGGTTCCATGAGCCCCATTGGGTGGGTGTACATGGGGCACCGGAATTCCATTTCTCGGGTTCTGTTGGGTTAGGGGTTAACAAGTCCCGGGAACGATGCCCGTCGGGATGGTTCAACACAGTAACTTTTTGTTTCTAGCGAATGCTCCCACCGTGTTTTTTTCCAAAAAAGAAATGAATTCTCCAAATGGCGGTATGGGACTTTTGCGGGTTTGCGAAGACAAAGGAAAATTCCTGGGTGGGAGGGATGAAGAGATGAGTTAGCTGAAGAGAGAGGAGGGGGGGGTACTTTGCCCTGTGTTGCAAAAAAAAAGTGGGGGTTGTAGTTCTAGAAACAGACAAGACTGAAGCTTGCAATTCTCCCACTCCCCCCTTTAGGGGCGCTCGGAGGCATACCGTCGGTAATCGAATGGCAATCAGGGGTTCACCAGTGTGTAAACCATGGGCTGTTTTGGGCCGCTGCCAGGAGGGGATCCTCTTCCCCGTCCTCGGGGCAGTGCAGACCGGTTGGAGCGGCTTCACGTTCGTGAGGGCCTTCATCATGTTGACGTGAAAGGCCTTGGCCACCCCGAGTGTGGTCAGGTGACCCGTAGGTGGCTGGGTTGAGCTGTTGGTGCACGACGTCGGGCCCTTTCCCAAGGTGCTGAGCTTATCCTTAGGTACGGGGACCACCCACACCTTTTGACCCACCTGGTAGGTCCGCTCCCGGGGTTTTGGTCGTACCAGTGCTTCGGGGTCAGCCTGAGCCTGCGTCATGTTGTCATGCACCAACTGCCGTCAAGGTCTGCATTTGTTGTGGAAGCGCATGACTAATCCAGTTGGAACTTCTTGGGGTTTGGCTTCTTCCGGATTTCTTTTCAACCCAAAGGGGGTTTTCCCGACTCGCCTTACCATACAGGAGCTAAAGGGGGAGAACGTTGGAATGGGTTTGAGATAGTTCTGAGCAGAGGCTCCTTGGTGGTTAAAGCGGTACTAGTGGGTTGGGAATCAGGTGTTACTGATTGGTCTTATTTAAGGGAATCATTTTCCATCAGGGTTGCCGGTGATCAATTGTTCTGGGTCTGAATCTTCTTTCGTTTCCCTTGTAAGCGCTGTGTCGGTCTGCATCTCTGCTATCAGTTAACAATTTCTTATTTGGTTTTTGCTATATTTTGATTTTGTCCTGCCTTCTGTGGGGCCTTTGGGCCCCTCCGGGGGCTTTTGCCCTCTCAGTTTGTCCAGCCCTGTGTTTTGTACTTTTGCTTTTTGCAGTTTTTTCAGGGCTGTGTTTTTGTTAACCGAAAATAATTTAGGTGGTAGAGGTCGGTGATCTAGGTGATTTTGAAATTAGTGAGTTGGTTTTTTTCGGGTTTTCTGGGTTTTGCGTAAGTACCCTTCCTGTCCTTTTCTATTTAGATGTTTGGGCCCCAGCGTTTGCTCATATTTTTCTTTCTGTGTCAGTATTTCCCTTGTCTAACCGCCATTCATGTTTTGGGGCTTTCTATTATCTTTGGGGTTCTGCTCCGGGGGAGATGCTTTCCTATTTTTTCTTTAGGTGTGTTAGTTTCTAGGCTGTGGACGAGGCGTTAGGACCCATCGTAGGAAGCTCCAGGCTGCCTCTAGTTGTGGGGTTAGTAGGGACTCAATTCAAGATTCCAACTGCTTGGTGTATTTCCTTTTTTACCTTCACTCCTCAGCTACCGTAACAAACGTATCACCGGCCATAAAAATTGTAGGTACTCACAGAAGGGAAAAAATATTTTGAAGGAAGAAAAAGTTTCAGAGATTTTTTCTGTTTGTTGCATTTTTTTTTTTTTTTTTTTCCTCTGTTCTCTGGGGGGGGAGGATCTTTTCTCCCAATGGAGTTTGACAGTTGTCTGGCCGTGTGGATCAGCTTGCCACTGAGGTTCGGAGTATTGCGATATTTGCTAGGTTGCCTGTTGTGGAACCTAGGATCCCCATGCCAGATTGGTTTTCAGGGGATCGGCTAAGTTTCAGAATTCAAAAAAAATTGTAAATGTTTTTGCCTTAAATTAAGTCCTCGGAAAAAGCCAGGCAGAGGTTCAAATTGTCATCTCTCTCCTGCGGGCGATCCTCGGATTGGGTTTTTCCCTCACCCTGGGGATCCTGTTTTGGTGATGTTGATGCTTTTTTCAGGCTTTGGGGTTATTGTACGATAGCTAATGTCACTGTCAAGTGAAAAAGCCTTGTTGGCATTAAAAGGGGCCTTGATGACGCTGGTTTTGTCAGAGATTCCGTAGGTGGGAGTCCTGACCAAAAAGGATGCGCGCTTTGGGGCCCTTTCCGGAGGGTCTGTCGGATTAATGTAAGGTGTTATGGTGGGATTCCCTGTCCCCTGGTCTCATGATTCTATGTCTTAGCGATTAAATTGCGACGTTTGCGTGGCGGGAGAAGTTGGTGGGTGGTGTTGCCTTGTGAGCCAGCTGCTGGCCCATGCAGTGTGAGGAGTGGTTTGTCTGGGGCACGCGTCATGGAGTTTCGAAAGCGCAATGGGTTTGTTTTATGTGGTGATGCCTCTCATGTATTTCAGTCTGCCCTAGCGGGGAAGCGTTTTAAAGCTCAGTTGTCTTGGGTAGGTTCAGACTAAGTTTTTATTAACTGTCATCGTTTGCTCTCTGTCCTATTTTCTGCTCAGGCTTTCGTTGTTTGGGCAGTTAAATGGTGGTTATGTTTTGTAAACGTTGTGGATTTCCCTTGATACCCCCCACAGAAGTTTTCCCCTACTGGGGATCGATTTACCTTTGGTGAGAATAAACCCATTTTCTACTCAGGTGATAATGAGGGTTGAACCTGATACCGGAGTGCTGCAAATTTTTGGTTTATTTAATCTGCATGCTTATCGTGCTGGGTTTCTCTTGGTTACAGTTCATAATCCTGTTTTGGTTGGAAAATCTGTTGTCTGTAACCGTTGGGTGCCAATGTGTTAATACCAACACTCCTGTTTTTTCTGCCTCCCCCAGGTGAGGTGTTCCTGACTTTTTGTTTGATTTTTTGTGTGTTTAAAGAAGTAAAATTTGCATCCTTACCTCCCCATAGGAGCTATGATGCGTTTAAAAATTAGTGCAGGTTAAATTCCCTAAGGGGCCCTTTTTACTTGTCTGTCCCCTGACCATGACGCTATGCGGTCTTATATCAAAGGAATCATTGGGAAGGGTCTATCAGACCTCCTTTCACCCTTAGGTGCCCGGTTTTTTCTTTGTGGCCAAAAAATTGGTTCATTAAGGCCGTGTATGTTTCGTTCTTGAACAATATTAATGTGAATTCAATACCCATTCCCTTGATTTCTGACTGTTTTCCAGGGTGAAAAACGCTACTTGGTTTACAAGTTGCCTCAGGGGGGCTTTTAAACTTATTGCATTAAGCCGGGTGAATGGAGACGGCATTTAAATGAAGGGCTTTTGAGTACCTTGTGTGCCCTTTGGGTCATATGCTCCTTCCGTCTTCCAGTCTTCATGAATGACATTTTCAGGGTTTTGTGGCAAGTTTCGATTGTTTTTTTGGAGTTATCTTGATTTTTTTCTAATGACTGGACTTTGTGAAACTGTTCGAACTGATTCCCGATTTTGAGAGAGTCTTGTATGTGAAGGGTCAAAGTGTCTTTTTTGGAGTACAGAAGATTATTTTGGGATTCTTTTGTCCCCCACTGTTTTGAAATGGCCCGGTCAAGGTTCGGATCTGTGATGGGGCCAACCCTTCATTAAAGGCTCTTCAGAGTTTTTGGGTTTTGCCAATTTTTATGTAAAATTTATTGGTAATTTCTCTGTTATTGTTAAACCATTAAACTGATTTGCCGAAGGGTTCTGATGTGGTGAATTGGCCTCCGAGGCAGTCTCTGCGTTCGGAATTGCAGGTTCCTTCTGTCTGTTTACGGCAGCCTGATGTTCTTGCCTTTCGGTGGAGGTTGATGCCTCTGAAATTGGGGCAGGTGCCGTTTTGTCCCAAAAAGATCCAGGGACCTCTAAAGTAAACCTTGGGCCTTTTTCTCCGAAAAATTTTCTCCTATGAACGTAATTATGACGGGGTAATCGGGAGTTATTGGCCTTGAATGGGCTTTGAAGAGTGGAGACATTGGTGGAGGGAGCCAAACATCGGGGTGGTCCTTCGGCCATAAGATCTGGTCTACGGGAATGCCAAGCGACTCAATCCTGAAGGCCAGGTGGGCCTTGTTTTTCAACGTTTTAATTTTGTGGTTTCCTTTCTTCCTGGCATAAGAATTTAAGGCGGTTTTCCCTCTCGAGGGGTTTCTTGCGGACCTTGAGCTATCTGTCCTCTGTTATTTGAAGGGGGGTGTTTCTTTCCGCCATTGCCTTTTTGGACTTGTCTGGGGGGTGTCAGGGGTAGGCCGAGCGTCCCTGTTGGAAAATTGTTTTGTCCCGGACCAATGGAAAAAGAGTGTGATGTCGAGATTCATTGTTCCGCTTGGCGGGGGTCCCGGAATTTTTGGTACCAGAGCTTGGTTGTCGGTCCTTTTGGTGGCCACCTTGTTCCCGATTGTCGGGAATTTTGCAGTCCTGCGGACTTCTCTCGCTCCAAGCCTTGCTTGTTAGGGTTTGTTGATGCCATTGCCTGTGCCCAAGAGACCATGGACCCATATCTCTATGGGTTTATTTCGATCTTTGTTTCTAGAGAATGACCCCTTGGGTAATTTGTGATGGTTTTCAAAATGATACATTTGTGCCATTACCTAGTTCTTTCCCTCCTCTGAATTGGTGCGTTGTTCCTTCGAAAAGGGTTGTTTACACGGCATTCCTGGAACTTTTTGGGGTTTTCGGGGTCCAGTTTTGTTTCCGTTTTGGAGGAATTTTTGTTCTAAATGGGTGTTCAATTTCTTTCTCCTGGCCATTTATCCCGGACCAATGGTCAAACTGAGAGAACAAACCAGACATTGGGACTTATCTAAGTGCTTTTGTGTGATCAGGATGACGGGGTCCTTTTTTGCCTTTGGCTGGGTTTGTTCTTAATAATTTTGGGGTCTCTGCCACTTTGATTGTCTCGTTTTTCTGTAATTCTGGGTTTCACCCCGATTTTTTCAGGACGACGGAGGCTTTGTCTGTCCGGTGTTGACTCTGTGTTGAGGTAGCAGCAGTTTGGGACCAGGTAGTGGAGGTTTTCCCTCTTCAGGAGAAGGCCAGCGGTTTGCTAACGGCTAGGACTGAGGTTCGGTTTAAAGTGGGGGACTTGGTTGGTTGTCCTCAAAGAATATTCCTATGAGAGTAGCATCTCCTAAATTTAAGCCTAGGTTATTGGACCTTAAAGATCTGGAGATTATTAATTTGTTTTTTTTTGTTTGCTTTTCCAGGGGCATTTAAGATCCTAACGTGTTCCACAAGTCTTGTTTTAAGAGGGTTTGTTGAGCCGTGGTTCCTGCTGCTGTGCTCTGACCCTGTTTTGGTTGGGGCAATCTGGAGTAGTGGTTGAAAAATTTGGATTTCGTTTTTCAGACGAAGGATCCGTATTTGGTTAAATGGAGAGGTTTGGTAGGAGATAATTTTGGGTGTTTGCTTTCGACATCCATGCTAGGAGAATTATCCGTGCGTATCATAGAACTCATCCTAAACCGGCCGGTTGCTCAAATGAGGGTTCGGTGACCCCTCCTCAAGGGGGGGGTATGTTGTGAAGGGTTTGGTGAGTTCTGGCAGAGGTCCCCTGGTGGTTACAAGCGGGGTATGTGAGGTTTTGGGAATCAGGTGTTACTGATTGGTTTATTTAAGGGAATCTTTTCCCATCAGGATTGCCGGTGATCAATTGTTTTGGTCTGAATCCTTCTTTCCAGTTTCCCTTGTAGCTGCTGTGTGTGTCTGCATTCCTGCTTCATTAAGATAATTTTTATTTTGTTTTTTTTGCTTATTTTTGATTTTTCCTGCCCTTCTGGGGGGCCTTCTGGGTCCCTCCGGGGGCTTTTGCCCTCTAGTTTAGTCAGCCACTGTGTTTTGTACTTTTGCTTTTTGCGTTTTTTCAGTGTTGTTTTTGTTTCACAGGAAACTAATTTAGGTGGTAGAGGTGTGTGATCTCAGGTGATTTTGAAATTAGTAGGTTGGTGTTTTTCAGGGTTTTTGGGATTGCAGTAAGTACCTTCCTGGCTTTTCTTTTAGATATTTGGGGGCCCGCGTTTGTATACTATTTTCTTTCTTTTTGTCGTATTTCCTCTTGTCTAACCGCCATTACATGTTTGGGGGCTTTCTATTATCTTTGGGGTTCTGCTCCGGGGAGATAGTTTCCTATTTCTTCTTTAAGTGTAGTTAGTTTTGGCTGGGAGGCGTCTGGACAATCGTAGTTGCTCCGGGCCTCTAGTTGTGGGGTTAGTCAGGGTACTGCAATTCATAGATTCCAACTGCTTGGTGTATTTCCTTTTTTCCTGCATCCTCGTACCGTAAAAAAGAGAAACCCGTCGGGCCTGCGGGACTTCTCTGTAGGAAAATACAGGGTGTGGGAGGTCCCCCTCCCAATCGCGTCCCTGGGTTAAACCAGCATCGGAGCATCTGTTTGGGGGGTTTTACCGTTTAAAGGCTCACACAAACCATTGGTCGGTGGGTGATACGCATCGATCCATACGGTCACCTGATTTTGCTGCCAGAGGCTTCTTTGGCGGAATAAATTGGGTCCCTTGATCGGTACTCTCCCTGGGAAATCCACCCGTAAAAGAGGGTCCCGTGCTCCCCACTTTTGCCCTGTTGGGACAGAGCTACTGCCCGGGACCGGGTAGCGTTTAGTCTTCCACGTAAGGGTTGTATTGCTTTTCGGACTGTGGGGAGGCAGCGGGCCCACATGTCCACCGCGATCCCGGAAAGGCCCCCTCTTTAAATGGCATTGGGTCAGGGGGCCCTTTGAGCAGGCCCGCCTTCCCCATCTTTGAAGGTGATAAAGGGGCAGTTGTTGTAACTGTCCCTTCTTGGGCAATGAAGTGTTGGCGCCGTGCCTTAGTTTTGTGATCCCAAGTGTCCAGCGAGTGGAATCTTGGGCAATCCTCAAAAACTCACCTCGGAAGGTGCGGGCGACAGCTGTTTTTCCTCAACCACTCCTTTTGGGAATTTCGGGTATTTTTCCCGGTAAACCTTCCTGTTCCCAGCCACCCTTATTATCGTCCCCGGGAGGTGGGCGTTCGGCGAGGTGCCTCAAGTTCTCCAGGCTCGATTCTAGTGCAGAGGGGGCCTGGAATCCGGTGGAGGGCCAGAAGGGACGTCAGGGGGTCCTTCCTAATGGGAGGCCTGGGCCAATTGGTTCGTCTCTTGTGCGGAGGAGGGTCCAGTGGCGGGCGCTACCTGCGATCCGGGCATCTGATGCGGGTGACAGCAGTTCTAGCGTTCCCCGGGGTTTCTATGACCCATCAGCCTGCGCGCTATGGGCTCTACCTCCCCTCCCCCCCAAACTTCGGAGCAGTGCTTCTTTGGGCCAGTTTCCTTCCTGGTGGCATGGTCAGTGTATGGCGTCACCTTCCTCCCGGTTCCATGCACCTCCCCATTTCCTTGAGCCTGCGCTTGCTCCTGCTAGGGGTTCCTCGCCGTTCCTCCGCAGAGCGCGGGACCCTGAAAGCTCTGTACCTGGGACCATCTACCACTTCAGAGAAAGGGTTAACAGTTCAAGGACAGATACATCCTATCAAATCAGTCCTAGGGAAAGAAAGGTTACGTTTGCATCTCCTTGCAAAGCATTGCAGGTAACAAAAATCAGTTTCCCATCTCATCAAAGCAATATTGGTTAACGTTAACCTTTATCAGTTGGGAAGGGGTGGGCGGGAATAGTACGCCACCATCCTCCCCAGTTAGTACCAATAAAAATCAGTGGGCAGGTTTTCGGACAACCCATTCCTTACCCCGCTCCCGGCACCCCAGTCAATGAAAACTCGGGCTACGGCAAGGGTGTGGACGCCCCCAATCCTGTGAAGTTAAGGTTTTCCCCGGAATCAACTTTCGGGGCCGCCCCGTTGGGGGGATGAGGGTTGTTCAGCCCCGGTGGTCCTTGAGGCCTGTAGAAGACGGGCCCCACGCGGCGGGTGCAGTTTCATCAAAACCCTCCCACCACCCACCCACCAAAAGAACAGAGGCGTTGGGCCGGAGGCCTTGGCTGGGGGGTTCTTCTGCCTTCCGGAAGGTGGCGTGATGTGACAGTCCTTTTAAGGGAAACACTGGGGGGGTCTGATGTGGCCTGGGCTGGCAAAGGGGATAGTCCCCCCCAGGGGACGACTGGCAGGGGCACTGGGGTTGGTTGCAGGCTTACCCCTCCCCAGGGGTGGGACGGGCTTCCGACCTGGGTTTTCGGTTGGCCTCATAGCTGTCGGCGATCCGGGCTGTTGTGACCGGTCCTTGGTTCTCGGTCCAGGATGAACTGGGACCTCAGCTGGGCACAGAGCGGAATGGTTCTTTGATCATCAGGTCTTTCACCTCCTATAGGTGTCAAACTGACAGTCCCTGGATCCACTGGTCAAAGTGGGTCCTGAGTCCTTGCACCACATCGTATAGCTGTCATGTGGGCCAGTTGGAGGTTCCGGAACTTCTTTCGGTATCCCGGGGTTAGTGGTACTTGGCAATCAGGGCCTGCTTGATGGCCTCATGTCCTTTTGATCTGGCGCGGGGAAGAAAACGCCCCAAAGCTTTGCCCCTTTGCCGGGGGTCAAGTCCTGGCCCATTGGTCGGCAGGCACCCCGGTACTGTCTGCAGACTTTCTCAAGGCCCGCAGAAAATGCCAATTCCGTCCCTTTCCAGCAGGGAAAGTGCCCGGCGGGGTTGGGACTCTGAGAGCTGCTGGGTTTACCGCTCTGGCGTGGAGGGCATTGCCCCGCTGGGCCATTCCAGCCATGGGTCTTGGTTGGGCTTCCGCTCGGCCGGGTCTCTCACCCTCCCGGGGCTTTCGCCTCCCGCTCGGCCCCTCTCAGCCTCCCGTCGGCCTTCGCGGGCTTGGGCTCGGCTCTCTCAGCCTCTCGCTGTTTGGCCTCCGCTGGCGGCCCTTTGAGCTTGCGGTCGCCTCAGGCGTTCTTCCCGGTTGTCCGGTGAGTCCCCAGGGCCGCCTGGGTAAAGGTCCAACCTCTCCTTTGGGTTAACAGCAGGGGTTGGGCCTCTGCTCCTGCGGCACCACCTTGGCTGGGCCGGCTCCTGCGCCCGCCACGCTCCGATGCTCTTCCGTTCCTTCGGGCCTGGACCGTCGGGTTTGGTTTGGTTTTGTGGTCAAGGCCGTGGTACACGAGATTCCCAAAAGGTGTCCCGTTCTGCTTTTCGAACCAACTTGCTCCTCTTGTAGCCTGGTTGCCAAATAAAAGAAGGATAGAAAAAAAAAAAGAAAGGGGAGGTAACGAAGTACAACAATTGTCTCGGGACTAATAAACATGGTCTTTCTCCAAAAACTTTAGCAGGGTCCTGAAGACCGTGCAAGGTTTTTTTAGTGAGGATGTTGTCAACCAGATCCTAATGCTTTAATCCCACCGCTTGCCACCAATATTTTTGAAAGAACGGGACACAGTCCGCCCCCACGGTAGCCCGGGGGTCACGGCTTTTTGATCCCCCGCTGCCCCAATATGTGTGGAACGGGCAGCGGTCCGCCACACGGTTTAGCCGGGGTAACGGTTGTGTCCCTCCGTGCTGCAAATGTGCGAAAACGCGAAAACCGCGGTGCGCCGTCCGACCAAATAAAAAACTGCAGGGTTTTAATTATCCCATTCCACTTAGGAACTTGAGCTTTGGCCCCCCTTACCCTAGGTAAGTCAGGGAAAAATGCACCTGGATAATTATCGCCAACGGGTCACTTGGATGTGTGCTGGCTATTGGGCAGCTGCAGTGAGGGAATTTAATTACCCTGGTGCAGCCAGGCAGTACCCTTATAAACCCCGCTCCGTCACTGCCAGGTCACCCAATAGATTAACACTTTACACCCCTTCCTTTTAGCTGCCACGCTCGGCTTTTTTATGAACAATTATCAAGGGGTCCGTAGCCACCCCAAAAACTAGCGTTGGCTTCAGGCCGTGCAAATTCGTTTATAGGCAGGAGAAACAAACTAATAAATTTTATGGTTTTTCCTTAAAAACAGGCAGTGCTTATAATATTAAAAGTTAACAAAACGGAGACAATATCGTTATGTCAGATGCAGTATAAAATAAAATAGGATTCAGATGAAAAACTACAGGTTGTTAGAATCATTACAGGAAGCCAGGCTGGGGGGAAGGAGGGCCCAGTCATAGTTATTGGTAGCTCTTACTCAGGCTCCCCCCCGCAGAAAGGCCTAAGGAACTTCACTGAAGATTATGATGTCGCTTTGACCTCACAAAAAGGGCTGGTTTTTGGCACCTCCCCGGTGCAAGCTATGGTTTGAGTCTGCAATATCAAAGGTCCTAACTCCCTGTGAAAACCCAGCAAAATACGGCGCCTTCAATGTCTTACCTAAAATGCGGTTCCAATGAGCCCACCTTGGGTGGGCTAGTACATGGGGCCCCGGAATTCCATTTCTGGGTTCTGTTGGGTTACGGGTTTCCAGTCCACGGGAACGATGCCCGTCGGCGCATGGTTCAACCAGTAACTTTCGTTGTTCTAGCGAATGCTCCCCCGTTTTATTCCAAAAAAAGAATGAATTCTCCAAAATGGCGCTATAGGACTTTTGCGGGTTTGCGAAGACAAGGAAATTCTGAGGTGGGGGATGAGAGATCGAGTTAGCTGCAGGGAAGGGGGAGGGGACTTTCCCTGTGCTTAAAAAAGTGGGGGTTGAGTTCTAGCAACAGCACAAGACATGAAGTTGCAATATCATCACAATGCTGTCACCGGATTGTCCTACAGCAATACACTGCTTTTCCCAGGATCTGTGACACAGTAATATATGCGTCACCAGGATCTGTACTACGTATACACTGCTGTCTCCGATCTTCACTACATAATATACTGCTGTCACCGGATCTGTCACTCAGTAATACACTGCTGTCTCCGGACTGTATACATAATATACTGCTGTCACCGGTCTGTGATCGTTAATTACTGCTGTCCCAGGTTGTCAATACAGTAATAACTGCTGTCTCCCAGGATCTGTCACTACATAATTTATGCTGTCCAAGGATCGTCACTACGTAATACAACTGTGTTCCGGTCTGTCATCAGTAATATACTGCTGTCACCAGGAGCTGTCACTACAGTAATATACTGCTGTCACCAGGATCTGTCACTACAGTAATACACTGCTGTCACCAGGAGCTGACACTACAGTAATACACTGCTGTCACCAGGATCTGTCACTACAATAATATACTGCTGTCACCAGGAGCTGTCACTACAGTAATATACTGCTGTCACCAGGAGCTGTCACTACAATAATATACTGCTGTCCCCAGGAGCTGTCAACTACAATAATATATGCTGTCACCAGGATCTGTCACTACAGTATACACTGCTGTCACAGGATCTGTCACTACAGTAAATTTACTGCTGTCACCAGGATCTGTCACTACAGTAATTATACTGCTGTCACCAGGATCTGTCACTACAGTAATACACTGCTGTCACCAGGATCTGTCACTACAGTAATATATGCTGTCACCAGGATCTGTCACTACAGTAATATACTGCTGTCACCAGGATCTGTCACTACAGTAATACACTGCTGTCACCAGGAGCTGTCACTACAGTAATACACTGCTGTCACCAGGAGCTGTTATTACAGAAATATACTGCTGTCACCAGGATCTGTCACTACAGTAATACACTGCTGTCACCAGGAGCTGTCACTACAGTTAATATACTGCTGTCACCAGGGTCTTCACTACAGTAATACATGCTGTCACCAGGATCTGTCACTACAGTAATATACTGCTATCACCAGGAGCTGTCACTACGTAATATACTGCTGTCACCAGGATCTGTCACTACAGTAATACACTGCTGTCACCAGGAGCTGACACTACAGTAATATACTGCTGTCTCCAGGATCTGTCACTACAGTAATATACTGCTATCAACCAGGAACAGTCACTACAGTAATACACTGCTGTCACCAGGATCTGTGACTACAGTAATATACTGCTGTCACCAGGAGCTGTCACTACAGTAATATACTGCTGTCACCAGGGTCTGTCACTACAGTAATACACTGCTGTCACCAGGGTCTGTCACTACAATAATACACTGCCATCACCAGGAGCTGACACTACAGTAATATACTGCTGTCACCAGGAGCTGACACTACAGTAATACAATGCTGTCCCCAGGAGCTGACACTACAGTAAAATACTGCTGTCACCAGGATCTGTCACTACAGTAATATACTGCTGTCACAAGGAACAGTCACTACAGTAAAATACTGCTGTCACCAGGAGCTGATACTACAGTAATACACTGTTGTGATCAGGAGCTGTCACTACAGTAATATACTGCTGTCACCAGGAACAGTCACTACAGTAATACACTGCTGTCACCAGGATCTGTCACTACAATAATACACTGCCATCACCAGGAGCTGACACTACAGTAATACACTGCTGTCACCAGGAGCTGACACTACAGTAATACACTGCTGTCCCAGGAGCTGACACTACAGTAATATACTGCTGTCACCAGGATCTGTCACTACAGTAATATACTGCTGTCACCAGGAACAGTCACATACAGTAAATACTGCTGTCACCAGGAGCTGACACTACAGTAATACAATGTTGTTCAAGGAGCTGTCACTACAGTAATATATGCTGTCACCAGGATCTGTCACTGCAGTAATATACTGCTATCACCAGGAGCTGTCACTACAGTAATATACTGCTGTCACCAGGGTCTGTCACTACAGTAATACACTGCTGTCACCAGGATCTGTCACTACAGTAATATACTGCTATCACCAGGAGCTGTCACTACAGTAATATACTGCTGTCACACAGGAGCTGACACTACAGTAATATACTGCTGTCACCAGGGTCTGTCACTACAGTAATTCACTGCTGTCACCAGGATCTGTCACTACAGTAATATATGCTATCACCAGGAGCTGTCACTACAGTAATATACTGCTGTCACCAGGGTCTGTCACTACAGTAATACACTGCTGTCACCAGGATCTGTCACTACAGTAATACACTGCTGTCACCAGGAGCTGTCACTACAGAAATATACTGCTGTCACCAGGATCTGTCACTACAATAATACACTGCATCACCAGGAGCTGACACTACAGTAATACATGCTGTCACCAGAGCTGTCACTACAGTAAAAACACTGCTGTCCAGGAGCTGTCTCTACAGTAATATACTGCGGGGCCTCATACAGTAATATACTGCTGTCAGCAGGAGCTGTCACTACAGTAATATACTGCTGTCACCAGGGTCTGTCACTACATAATACACTGCGTCACCAGGATCTGACACTACAGTAATACACTGCTGTCACCAGGAGCTGTCCTACAGTAATATACTGCTGTCACCAGATCTGTCACTACAGTAATATACTGCTGTCACCAGGTCAGTCACTACAGTAAAACTGCTGTCACCAGGAGCTGACACTACAGTAATACCAATGCTTGTCATCAGGAGCTTTTCATTACAGTAATATACTGCTGTCACCAGGATCTGTCACTGCAGTAATAATACTGCTATCACCAGGAGCTGTCACTACAGTAATATACTGCTGTCATCGGGTCTGTCACTACAGTAATACACTGCTGTCACCAGGATCTGTCACTACAGTAATATACTGCTATCACCAGGAGCTGTCACTACAGTAATATACTGCTGTCACCAGGAACTGTCACTACAGTAATATACTTCTGTCACCAGGATCTGTCACTACAGTAATACACTGCTGTGTCCAGGAGCTGTCTCTACAGTAATATACTGCTGTCCCAGGAGCTGTCACTACAGTAATATACTGCTGTCAGCAGGAGCTGTCACTACAGTAATATACTGCTGTCACCAGGATCTGTCACTACAGTAATATACTGCTGTCACCAGGAACAGTCACTACAGTAAAATACTGCTGTCACCAGGAGCTGACACTACAGTAATATACTGCTGTCACCAGGAGCTGTCACTACAGTAATATACTGCTGTCACCAGGGTCTGTCACTACAGTAATACACTGCTGTCACCAGGATCTGTCACTACAGTAATATACTGCTATCACCAGGAGCTGTCACTACAGTAATATACTGCTGTCACCAGGAACTGTCACTACAGTAATATACTGCTGTCACCAGGATCTGTCACTACAATAATACACTGCCATCACCAGGATCTGACACTACAGTAATACACTGCTGTCCCCAGGAGCTGACACTACAGTAATACACTGCTGTGTCCAGGAGCTGTCTCTACAGTAATATACTGCTGTCACCAGGAGCTGTCACTACAGTAATATATTGCTATCACCAGGAGCTGTCACTACAGTAATATACTGCTGTCACCAGGGTCTGTCACTACAGTAATACACTGCTGTCACCAGGATCTGTCACTACAGTAATATACTGCTATCACCAGGAGCTGTCACTACAGTAATATATTGCTATCACCAGGAGCTGTCACTACAGTAATATACTGCTGTCACCAGGGTCTGTCACTACAGTAATACACTGCTGTCACCAGGATCTGTCACTACAGTAATACACTGCTGTCACCAGGAACTGTCACTATAGTAATATACTGCTGTCACCAGGATCTGTCACTACAATAATACACTGCCATCACCAGGAGCTGACACTACAGTAATACACTGCTGTCACCAGGAGCTGACACTACAGTAATACACTGCTGTGTCCAGGAGCTGTCTTCTACAGTAATATACTGCTGTCACTACAGTAATATACTGCTGTCAGCAGGAGCTGTCACTACAGTATATATACTGCTGTCACCAGGGTCTGTCACTACAATATATACACTGCCATCACCAGGAGCTGACACTACAGTAATACACTGCTGTCCCCAGGAGCTGACACTACAGTAATATACTGCTGTCACCAGGATCTGTCACTACAGTAATATACTGCTGTCACCAGGAACAGTCACTACAGTAAAATACTGCTGTCACCAGGAGCTGACACTACAGTAATACAATGTTGTCATCAGGAGCTGTCACTACAGTAATATACTGCTGTCACCAGGATCTGTCACTGCAGTAATATACTGCTATCACCAGGAGCTGTCACTACAGTAATATACTGCTGTCATCAGGGTCTGTCACTACAGTAATACACTGCTGTCACCAGGATCTGTCACTACAGTAATATACTGCTATCACCAGGAGCTGTCACTACAGTAATATACTGCTGTCACCAGGAACTGTCACTACAGTAATATACTTCTGTCACCAGGATCTGTCACTACAGTAATACACTGCTGTGTCCAGGAGCTGTCTCTACAGTAATATACTGCTGTCCCCAGGAGCTGTCACTACAGTAATATACTGCTGTCAGCAGGAGCTGTCACTACAGTAATATACTGCTGTCACCAGGATCTGTCACTACAGTAAAATACTGCTGTCACAGGAGCTGACACTACAGTAATACAATGTTGTCATCAGGAGCTGTCACTACAGTAATATACTGCTGTCACCAGGATCTGTCACTGCAGTAATATAACTGCTATCACCAGGAGCTGTCACTACAGTAATATACTGCTGTCATCAGGGTCTGTCACTACAGTAATACACTGCTGTCACCAGGATCTGTCACTACAGTAATATACTGCTATCACCAGGAGCTGTCACTACAGTAATATACTGCTGTCACCAGGAACTGTCACTACAGTAATATACTTCTGTCACCAGGATCTGTCACTACAGTAATACACTGCTGTGTCCAGGAGCTGTCTCTACAGTAATTATACTGCTGTCCCAGGAGCTGTCACTACAGTAATATACTGCTGTCAGCAGGAGCTGTCACTACAGTAATATACTGCTGTCACCAGGGTCTGTCACTACAATAATACACTGCCATCACCAGGAGCTGACACTACAGTAATACACTGCTGTCACCAGGAGCTGACACTACAGTAATACACTGCTGTCCCCAGGAGCTGACACTACAGTAATATACTGCTGTCACCAGGATGTGTCACTACAGTAATATACTGCTGTCACCAGGAGCTGTCACTACAGTCATATACTGCTATCACCAGGGTCTGTTACTACAGTAATACATGCTGTCACCAGGATCTGTCACTACAGTAATATACTGCTGTCACCAGGATCTGTCACTACAATAATACACTGCTGTCACCAGGAACAGTCACTACAGTAATACACTGCTGTCACCAGGAGCTGACACTACAGTAATAGACTGCTGTCACCAGGAGCTGTTACTACAGTAATATACTGCTGTCACCAGGATCTGTCACTACAGTAATATACTGCTGTCATCAGGAGCTGTCACTACAGTAATATACTGCTGTCACCAGGATCTGTCACTACAGTAATATACTGCTGTCACCAGGGTCTGTCACTACAGTAATATAGTGCTGTCATCAGGATCTGTCACTACAGTAATATACTGATGTCACCAGGAGCTGTCACTACAGTAATATACTGCTGTCATCAGGAGCTGTCACTACAGTAATATACTGCTGTCACCAGGATCTGTCACTACAGTAATACACTGCTGTCACCAAGAGCTGTCACTACAGTAATACACTGGTGTTACCAGGAGCTGTCACTACAGTAATACACTGCTGTCTCCAGGATTTGTAACTACAGTAATTTACTGCTGTCTCTATGAACTGTCACTACAGTAATATACTGCTATCATCAGGAGCCATCACTACAGTAATATTCTGCTGTCACCAGGAACAGTTACTACAGTAATATACTGCTGTCACCAGGAGCCATCATTACAGTAACACACTGCTGTCAGCAGGACCTGTCACTACAGTAAACTACTGTCACCAGGAGCTGTCACTACAGTAATATACTGCTATCACCACTAGCCATCACTACAGTAATATACTGCTGTCAAAAGGAGCTGTCACTACAGTAATACACTGCTGTCACCAGCAACTGTCAATACAGTAATACACTGCTGTCACTAAGAACAGTCACTACAGTAATTTACTGCTGTCTCCAGGAGCTGTCACTACAATAATACACTGCTGTCACCAGGAGCTGTCACTACAGTAATATACTGCTATCACCCGGAGCCATCACTACAGTAATATACTGCTGTCACCAGGAACAGACACTACAGTAATATACTGCTGTCACTACAGTAATACACTGCTGTTACCAGGAGCTGTGACAACATTAATATACTGCTGTCACCAGGAGCCATCATTACAGTAATACACTGCTGTCAGCAGGAGCTGTCACTACAGTAATTTACTGATGTCACTATGAGCTGTCACTACAGTAAACTGCTGTCACTAGGAGCTGTCACTACAGTAATATACTGCTGTCACCAGGAGCTGTCACTACAGTAATATACTGCTGTCACCAGAAGTTGCCACTACAATAATATACTGCTGTCACCAGGAACAGTCACTACAGTAAAATACTGCTTTCACCAGGAGCTGTCTCTACAGTTAAATACTGCTGTCACCAGGAGCGGTCACTACAGTAATATACGGCTGTCAACAGGAGCTGTCACTACAGTTATACACTGCTGTCTCCAGGATTTGTCACTACAGTAATACACTGCTGTCACTATGAGCTGTCACTACAGTAAACTGCTGTCACCAGGAGCTGTCTCTACAGTAATATACTGCTGTCACCAGGAGCCATCACTACAGTAATATACTGCTGTCACCAGGAGCTGACACTACAGTAATATACTGCTGTCTCCAGGATCTGTCACTACAGTAATATACTGCTGTCACCAGGAGCTGACACTACAGTAATATACTGCTGTCTCCAGGATCTGTCACTACAGTAATATATTGCTGTCACCAGGAACAGTCACTACAGTAATACACTGCTGTCACCAGGAGCTGACACTACAGTAATACACTGCTATCACCAGGAGCTGTCACTACAGTAATATACTGCTGTCTCCAGGATCTGTCACTACAGTAATATACTGCTATCACCAGGAGCTGTCACTACAGTAATACACTGCTGTCACCAGGATCTGTCACTACAGTAATACACTGCTGTCACTAAGAACAGTCACTACAGTAATTTACTGCTGTCACCAGGAGCTGTCACTACAATAATACACTGCTGTCACCAGGAGCTGTCACTACAGTAATATACTGCTATCACCCGGAGCCATCACTACAGTAATATACTGCTGTCACCAGGAACAGACACTACAGTAATATACTGCTGTCACTACAGTATTACACTGCTGTCACCAGGAGCTGTGACTACATTAATATACTGCTGTCACCAGGAGCCATCATTACAGTAATACACTGCTGTCAGCAGGAGCTGTCACTACAGTAATTTACTGCTGTCACTATGAGCTGTCACTACAGTAAACTGCTGTCACTAGGAGCTGTCACTACAGTAATATACTGCTGTCACCAGGATCTGTCACTACAGTAATATACTGCTGTCACCAGGAACAGTCACTACAGTAATACACTGCTGTCACCAGGAGCTGACACTACAGTAATACACTGCTGTCATCAGGAGCTGTCACTACAGTAATATACTGCTGTCACCAGGAGCCATCATTATAGTAATACACTGCTGTCAGCAGGAGCTGTCACTACAGTAATTTACTGCTGTCACTATGAGCTGTCACTACAGTAAACTGCTGTCACTAGGAGCTGTCACTACAGTAATATACTGCTGTCACCAGGATCTGTCACTACAGTAATATACTGCTGTCACCAGGATCTGTGTGATGATACTGAAGCTTCATTTCTGGTGCTGTTTCCAGAACTCTCCCCCATAGTACTACAACCCCCACCGTTTGCAAGCACAGGGCAAACTACCCCCCCCCTCCTTTTCTCTGCAGCTCACGCTTCCCTTCCCCCCTGTCAGCCAGCACTCAGGCAGTGTAATGTGAGCTGCCAGTGCTGGAAGTTTTCCCGCTTCACCGCAGGGGTCCTGCATTGTCCGAACACGTGCTTTCTTCCTATAGCAGCCATGTTGGAGTATTCATTCCTTTTTGGTTAATAACACGGTGGGAGCATTCGCTAGAAACACGAAAGTTACTGTGTTGAACCATGCGCCGATGGGCATCGTTCCCGTGGTACTGGTAAACCCGTAACTCCAACAGAACCCGAGAAATGGAATTCTCGGGTGCCCCATGAACTAGCCCACCCAAGTGTGGGCTCATTGGAACCGTCATTTCAAAGCAAGACCATTGATAGGTCTGCCATTATTCTGCTAGGTTCACAGAACGAGTTATGAACCTTATGATATCGCAGAGCTCAAACCATAGCTTGTAGCCAGGGGAGGTGGCTAGAGGACCAGCCCTTTTTGTGAGGTCAGAAGCTGACATGCATAAGTCTTACAGTGAAGTTCCTTACCAGAGGTCTTTCTGCGGAGTAAGAGATCTCCCAATGAACTATGACGTGTGGCTCCTTCCCCCAGCCTGGCTGCCTGTATATGATCTAACAACCATGTGAGTTATCTTTCATTCTTAATCCCATTTTATTTTATAACTGCATCTGTACATAACGATATAGTCTCAGTTTGTTACATCTTTTTATATTATATAAGCATTGCCTGTTTTTAAGGAATAAACCTATAAATTTATTAGTTTGTTTCTCCTGCTCTATAAACGAATCTGCACGTGCCTGAAGTAACTACGCTACTGTTTTGGGGTTGCTACGGACCCTCTTGATAAATTGTGTATTAAGTCAAACCCGTAGCTGGTGGCAGCTAAAGGAAAGGGGTGTAAAGTGTTAATCTATTGGGTGACGCTGGCAGTGACGCAGCGGGGTTTATAAGGGTACTGCCTGGCTGCAGCCAGGAGTAATCATAATTCCCTCACTGCAGCGTGCCCAATAGCCAGCACACATCCAAGTGACCCGTCTGGCGACCAATTATCCTAGGTGCAGTTCCCTGACTGACCTGAGGGTAAGGGGGGGTGCCAGAGAGCTGCAAGTTCCTAAGTGGAAGTGGGATAGTTATAAATCCCTGCAGTTTACTGGGTCGGACGGCAGCAGCCGTCGTGTGTGTGCACGTTCCATCACGTGTGGTGGCAGCGGTGGGATCACAAGCCGTGACCCCCGGGCTACCGTGTGGCGGACTGTGTGCCCGTTCATCACATATTGGTGGCAGCAGTGGGATCACAAGCCGTGACCCCCGGGCTACCGTGTGGCGGACCGTGGCACCGTTCGTCACATATTGGTGGCAAGCGGTGGGATTATAGAGCATTAGTGATCTGGTCTGAGCAATCATTCCTCTCACTAAAAAACTTGCACGGTTCTTCAGGGACCCTGCATCTAAAGTTTTGGAGAACAGACTCAGTGTTTATTAGTCCTGAGACAATTGTGTGTACTTGCGGTTACCCCTCCCTTCTCTTTGTTTTTCTATCCTATCTTTTATTTGGCAACCATGGCTACAAGAGGAGCAAGTTGGTTCGAAAAGCAGAACAGGGACACTCTTGTGGGAATCTGCGTGTACCACGGCCTTGACCACAAGAACCAAACCAAAGCCCGACTGGTCCAGGCCCTGAAGGAACTGGAAGAGCATCGGAGCGTGGCGGGCGCAGGAGCCGGTCCAAGCCAAGGTGGTGCCGCAGGAGCAGAGGCCCAACCCCTGACTGCTTACACCCAGAGAGAGGTGGACCCTTACCTGCAGGCGGCCCTGGAGGGACTCACCGCTGACAACCGGGAAGAACGCCTGAGGCTGATTCAGCAAGCTCAAGAGAGAGCCGACCAGCGAGAGGCAAAACAGCGAGAGGCTGAGAGAGCCGAGCGCCAAGCCCAGCGAGAGGCTGAGAGAGCCGAGCGGGAGGCTGAGAGAGCCCGAGCCGAGCGGGAAGCCCAAGCGCAGAGAGCCCATGAGCTGGAGATGGTTCAGCGAGGGGCAATGCCCTCCACAGCCCAGAGCAGTGTGCCCAGCAGCACTCAGAGTCCCAAGCCCCGGCCGGAGCACTTTCCCGTGCTGGAAAGGGACGGAGACTTGGACACTTTTCTGCGGGCCTTTGAGAAAGTCTGCAGACAGTACCGGCTGCCTGCCGACCAATGGGCCAGGTACTTGACCCCCGGGCTGAAGGGCAAAGCTTTGGAGGCGTTCGCTTCCCTCGCGCCAGATCAAGACAGTGACTATGAGGCCATCAAGCAGGCCCTGATTGCCAAGTACCAGCTAACCCCTGAGGTATACCGAAAGAAGTTCCGGAACCTCCAACGTGGCCCACACGACAGTTACAGCGATGTGGTGCAAGGACTCCGGAACCACTTTGACCAGTGGATCTATGGACTGTCAGTTGACACCTATGAGGAGCTGAAAGACCTGATGATCAAAGACCAGTTCCTGCATCTGTGCCCAGCTGAGGTCCGACAGTTCATCCTGGACCGAGAACCAGAGGACGCGGTCACAACAGCCCGGATCGCCGACAGCTATGAGGCCAACCGGAAACCCGAGGTGCGGAAGCCCGTCGCCACCCGCTGGGGAGGGGGTATGCCTGCAACCAACCCCAGTGCCCCTGCCAGTCGTCCCTCTGGAGGCACTATCCCCTTTGCCAGCGCCAGGCCTACATCAGACCCCCGCCAGTGTTTCTCCTGTAAAAGGACTGGTCACATCAGCGCCACCTGTCCGGAGAGGCAGAAGAACCCCCCAGCCAAGGCCTCCGGGCCCAACGCCTCTGTTCTTTTGGTGGGTGGTGTGGTGGGGAGGGTTGATGACAACGTGCAGCCCGTCCGCGTGGGGGCCCGTCTTGCTACAGGCCTCAAGGACACCGGGGCTGAGCGAACCCTCATCCGACCCGAACTGGCGGCCCCTGAAGAGTTGATTCCGGGGAAAACCCTAACTGTCACAGGGATTGGGGGCGTCCACTACCCCTTGCGATAGCCCGAGTTTTCATTGACTGGGGTACCGGGAGCGGGGTGAAGGAAGTGGGGGTGTCCGAAAACCTGCCCTGATGTTTTATTGGGGACTGATCTGGGGAGGATGGTGGCGTACTATGTCCTGACACCCCTTCCCAATCTGATGATAAGGTTAACGTTAACCATGATGTTGATGTTGATGATGATGGGAAACTGATTGTGTTACCTGCTAATGCTTTGCGAAGTGAGGATGCAACTGATAACCTTTCTTTCCCTAGGACTGATGTTGATAATGATGTATCTGTGCCATCTGAATCTGTTAACCCTTTCTCCGAAGTGGTAGATGTGTCCACAGGTACAGGAGCGTTCAGTCCCGTCGCTCTGCGGAGTGAGACGGCTGAGGAACCCCTAGCAGGAGCAAGCGACAGTGCTCAAGGAAATGGGGAGGTGCATGGGAACCGGGAGGAAGGTGACGCCATGACACTGACCAGTGCCACCGAGGAAGGTAACTGGCCCATAAGTAGCACTGCTCCTGAAGTGTTGGGGGTGGATGGGGAGGTAGAGCCCATAGCAGCGAAGGCGGATGGGTCTATAGAAATCCCCGGGAGACTGCATATGTAGCTGCTGTCACCCGCAGTCAGAGTGCCCGGATCGCAGGTAGCGCCCTGCCATCTGGACCCTCCTCCGCTACAGGAGAGACTGAACCAGAGGTGGACCCAGAGCCGGTCCCAGAGGGTCCCAGTGAGGAAGGAACCCTGACGTCACTTCTGGCTGCCTCCAGCCAGGAGTTCCAGGCCGCTCTGCACTCAGATGCGAGCCTGGAGAACTTGAGGCACCTCGCCGAGACGCCCACCTCCGTGACTGATAAGGAGAGGGTGTTCTGGGAACAAGGAAGGTTTGTACCGGGAGACAGTACCCGGAGATTCCCAAAAGGAGTGGTTGAGGGGGAAAACAGCTGGTCGTCCCGCACCAGTTCCGAGGTGAGTTGTTGAGGATTGCCCATGAGATTCCACTTGCTGGACACTTGGGGATTAGAAAAACTAAGGCACGGCTGTCTCAACACTTCTATTGGCCCAAGATGGGGACAGATGTGACTAACTACTGCCGCTCCTGTATCACCTGCCAAAGAGTGGGGAAGGCGGGGCCTGCTCTTAAGGCTCCCCTGATCCCGTTGCCAGTGATAGAGGAGCCTTTCCAGAGGATCGCGGTGGACATTGTGGGCCCGCTGGCCGTCCCCAGCAGCTCTGGAAAGCAATACATCCTGACTGTGGTAGACTACGCTACCCGGTACCCGGAGGCAGTAGCTCTGTCCTCAACTAGGGCAGATAAGGTGGCAGATGCACTGGTGACCATCTTTTCACGGGTAGATTTCCCAGGGAGATGCTTACCGATCAAGGGACCCAATTTATGTCTCGCCTAATGAAGGCTCTCTGCAGCAAAATGCAGGTGACGCGTATGGTATCGAGTGCATATCACCCACAGACCAATGGTTTGTGTGAGCGCTTTAACGGTACCCTCAAACAAGATGCTCCGCATGCTGGTTGAGACCCAGGGACGCGATTGGGAGCGGTACCTCCCACACCTGCTATTTGCCTACAGAGAAGTCCCGCAGGCCTCGACGGGGTTCTCCCCCTTCGAGCTCCTGTCTGGTAGGCGAGTCCGGGGACCCCTTGGGTTGATAAGAGAATCCTGGGAAGATGAGCCAAACCCCACGGAAGTGTCCATCGTGGATTATGTCATGCGCTTCCGCGACAAGATGCAGACCTTGACGCAGTTGGTGCATGACAACATGACGCAGGCTCAGGCTGACCAGAAGCACTGGTACGACCAGAACGCCCGGGAGCGGACCTACCAGGTGGGTCAAAAGGTGTGGGTGCTGGTCCCCGTACCAAAGGATAAGCTTCAGGCAGCCTGGAAGGCCGTACGTCGTGCACCAACAGCTCAACCCAGCCACCTACGTGGTCACGCTGGACCACACTCGGGGTAGGCGCAAGGCCTTTCACGTCAACATGATGAAGGCCCATCACGAACGTGAAGCCTGCGTCCTACCGGTCTGCAATCTGCCCGAGGACGGGGAAGAGGATCCCCTCCTAGACATGCTAGCCCAAGCCATGGCCAATGGGTTATCACGACGTGGCAAAAACCCGCTGAGGTGCGCATGTCGGATCACCGAGAGGTCATGCCTCCGTAGCGCCCCAAAAGGGGGGAGGTGTGATGATACTGAAGCTTCATTTCTGGTGCTGTTTCCAGAACTCTCCCCCATAGTACTACAACCCCCCACCGTTTGCAAGCACAGGGCAAACTACCCCCCCTCCTTTTCTCTGCAGCTCACGCTTCCTTCCCCCCTGTCAGCCAGCACTCAGGCAGTGTAATGTGAGCTGCCAGTGCTGGAAGTTTTCCCGCTTCACCGCAGGGGTCCTGCATTGTCCGAACACGTGCTTTCTTCCTATAGCAGCCATGTTGGAGTATTCATTCCTTTTTGGTTAATAACACGGTGGGAGCATTCGCTAGAAACACGAAAGTTACTGTGTTGAACCATGCGCCGATGGGCATCGTTCCCGTGGTACTGGTAAACCGTAACTCCAACAGAACCCGAGAAATGGAATTCTCGGGTGCCCCATGAACTAGCCCACCCAAGTGTGGGCTCATTGGAACCGTCATTTCAAAGCAAGACCATTGATAGGTCTGCCATTATTCTGCTAGGTTCACAGAACGAGTTATGAACTTATGATATCGCAGAGCTCAAACCATAGCTTGTAGCCAGGGGAGGTGGCTAGAGGACCAGCCCTTTTTGTGAGGTCAGAAGCTGACATGCATAAGTCTTACAGTGAAGTTCCTTACCAGAGGTCTTTCTGCGGAGTAAGAGATCTCCCAATGAACTATGACGTGTGGCTCCTTCCCCCAGCCTGGCTGCCTGTTT
>JARQOD010000001.1:530484041-530531541 GCA_033576555.1 Oophaga sylvatica
CTCAAACCAAGTTGGGCCCAGGGGAGGTGGCCAGAAAACCACCCCTTTTTGTGAGGCAGAAGCTGACATGAAAAAGTCTTGGGAATTTCCCTTTGGGGCCATTTTGCTGGGACCCCTGAAACAGATCTCCAAATGAACTATGACGTGTGGCCCTTCCCCCAGCCTGGTTGCCTATCATATGTAACAATTGTGAGTTATCTTTCTTTTAATCCCATTTTTTTTATAATGATCTTTACTAACATTTTGTCTCGTTTGTTACATTTTCTTTATTTATAAGCACTGCCTGTTTTTAAGGAATAAACCTATAAATTTATTAGTTTTTTTTCCTGCTTATAAACGAATTTTGCACGTCCTGAAGCACTACGTACGTTTTGGGGTTGCTACGGACCCTTGATAAATTGTTCATCAAAAGCCGTAGCTGGGCATAAAGGAAGGGGTGAAAGTTTTAAAATCTATTGGGTGACGCTGGAGTGACGGAGCGGGTTTTAAAAAAGGGTACTGCCTGGCTGCGCCAGGAGTAATTATAATTCCCTCAGCAGCGTGCCCAATAGCCAGCACACATCCAAGTGACCCGTCTGGCGACAAAATTATCCTGGGTGCGTTCCCTATGACCTGAGGGTAAGGGGGGTCCCAGAGAGTGCAAGTTCCAAGGGGAAGTGGGATATTATAATCCCTGCGTTTACTGGGTCGGATGGCGCAGCCGTCGTGTGGGGTGCACGTTTCCTCACATGTGGGGCAGCGGTGGGATCACAAGCCGTGACCCCGGGCTACCGTGGGGCGAACCGCATGCCCGTTCATCACTATTGGTGGCAGAGCGGTGGGTTATAGGCATTATGATTGGTTTGAGAATCATTCCATTCCAAAAAAAAAACTTGCACGGTCCCAGCGACCGCAACAAAAGTTTTGGAGAACAAGCTCAGTGTTTATAGCCCCTGAGACAATTGTGTGTACTTGGGTTACCTTCCCTTCTCCTGTTTTTCTATCCTTCTTTTATTTGGCAAACATGGCACAAGAGGGCAAGTTGGTTCGAAAAGCAGAAAGGGACACTCTTGTGGGAATCTGCGTGTACCACGGCCTTGACCAAAAAGAACCAAACCAAAGCCGACTGGTCCGGGCCCTGAAGGACTGGGCAGCACGGAGGGGTGGCGGGCGGGGGGCCCGGCCAAAGCCAAGGTGGTCCCGCAGGAGCAGAGGGCCCAACCCCCTGATGCTTCCCACCCAGAGAGAGGGGACGCTTACCTGCAGGCGGCCCTGGAGGGACTCCCCGCTGAAACCGGGAAGAACGCCTGGGTGATCAGCAAGCCAAGAGAGAGCCGCCACGAGAGGCCAAACAGCGAGAGGCTGAGAGAGCGAGCGCCAAGCCCAGCGAGAGGCCGAGCGGGAGGCTGAGAGCCGAGCGGGGGCTGAAAAGAGCCGAGCGGGAGGCTGAGAGACCCCGACCGAGCGTGAAGCCAAGCCAGAGAGCCCATGAGGGAATGGTTCGCGAGGGGCAATGCCCTCCACAGCCCGGCAGTGTGCCCAGCAGCCTCAGAGTCCAAAGCCCGGCCGGAGCACTTTCCGTGCGGGAAAGGGACGGGAGACTTGGACACTTTTCTGCGGGCCTTTGAGAAAGTCGGGAGACGTACCGGCTGCCTGCCGACCAATGGGACAGGTACTTCCCCCGGGGCAAAAAGGGCAAAGCTTTGGAGGCGTTCGCTTCCCTCGCCCCAGATCAACAGTGATATGAGGGCCATAAGCAGGCCCTGATTGCCAAGTACCGCTAACCCCTGATATACCGAAAGAATTTCCCGGAACCTCCAACGTGGCCCACACACAGTTATAGCGATGGGTGCAAGGACTCCGGAACCTCTTTGACCAGTGGATCCATGGACTTCTTGACACCTATGAGGAGTGAAAGACCTGATGATCAAGACCAGTTCCTGCACTGTGCCCAGTGAGGTCCGCGTTCATCCCGGACCGAAACCAGAGGACGCGGTCACAACAGCCCGGATCGCGACAGCTATGAGGGCCCAACCGGAAACCCGAGGTGCGGAAGCCCGTCGCCCCCGCTGGGGAGGGGGTAAGCCTGCAACCAACCCAGTGCCTTTGCCAGTCGTCCCTCTGGAGGCACTACCCCTTTGCCAGCGCCAGGCCTACACGCCCCCGCCAGTGTTTCTCCTGTAAAAGGACTGGTCATATCACGCCCCCTGTCCCGGGGAGGCAGAAGAACCCCCCAGCCAAGGCCTCCGGGCCCAACGCCTCTGTTCTTTTGGTGGGTGGTGTGGTGGGGGGGGGTGATGACAACGGCAGCCCGCCGCGTGGGGGCCCATCTTTCTACAGGCCTCAAGGACACCGGGGCTGAACGAACCCTCATCCGACCCGAACTGGCGGCCCTGAAGAGTTTGTTCCGGGGAAAACCTAACGTCACGGGTTTGGGGGCGTCCACTACCCCCCTTTCCGATAGCCCGAGTTTCATTGATGGGGTTTTCCGGGAGCGGGGTGAAGGAAGTGGGGGGCCGAAAACCTGCCACTGATGTTTTATTGGGGATGATTGGGGGGGATGGTGGCGTACTTGTCCCTGACACCCCTCCCAATTGTGATAAGGTTAATTAACCTGATGTGAGTTGATGTATGGGAAAGAATGTGTTACCTGCCCAAAGCTTTGCGAAGTGATTATCAACCGATAACCTTTCTTTCCCTAGGAATGATTTGATGTGATGTATCGTGCCTCTGAATCTGTTAACCCTTTCTCTAAAGTGGTTGATGTGTCCACGGTCAGGAGCGTTCAGCCCGTCGCTTGCAGTGAGAGGTGAGGAACCCCTAGCAGGAGCAAGCGACAGTGCTAAGGAAAATGGGGGAGGTGCATGGGAACCGGGGGAAGGTGACGCCATGAAACCCGACCAGTGCCACCCAGGAAGGTAACTGGCCCATAAGTAGCACTGCCCTGAAGTGTTGGGGGTGGAGGGGAGGTAAGCCCCCAGCGCGCAGGCTGATGGGTCAAGAAATCCCCGGGGAGACTGCATAGTAGCTGCTGTCACCCGCATTTAGAGTGCCCGGATCGCAGGTAGCGCCCCTGCCATCGGACCCCCCTCCGCTAAGGAGAGACTGAACCAGAGGTGGGACCCAGAGCCGGTTTCCCCGAGGGTCCCAGTGAGGAAGGAATCCTGACTCATTCTGGCTCCTCCAACCAGGAGTTCCAGGCCGCTCTGCACCAATGCGAGCCCGGAGAACTTGAGGCACTCGCCGAGACGCCCACCTCCGTGACGATAAGGAGAGGGGTTTTTTTTTGGGGAAGAGGAAGGTTGTACCGGGAGACAGTACCGAATTTTCCCCAAAGGGGTGGTTGAGGGGAAAACAGCTGGTCCCCCACCGTTCCGAGGTGAGTTGTTAGGATTGCCCATGAGATTCCACTCGTGGCACTTGGGGGATCACAAAAACTAAGGCACGGCTGTCTCAAAAACTTCTATTGGCCCAAATGGGGAAGATGTGACTAACTACTGCCCGCTCCTGTATCACCTGTCAAAGAGTGGGGAAGGCGGGGCCTGTTTAAAGGCTCCCCTGATCCCATTGCCATGATAGAGGAGCCTTTCCAGAGGATCGCGGTGGCATTGTGGGCCGTGGCCGCCCCCAGAGTTGGGAAAGCAAACATCCTTCTGTGGTAGATTTCGCACCCGGTACCCGGAGGCAGTAGCTCGTCCTCAACTAGGCAGATAAGGTGGCGGATGCATGGTGACCTTCTTTTTCACGGGTAGGATTTCCCAGGGAGATGTTTACCGATCAAGGGCCCCAATTTATGTCCGGCCTAATGAAGGCTCTCTGCAGCAAAATGCAGGTGACGCGTTTTGGTATCGGGGCGTATCACCCACGACCAATGGTTTTGTGAGCCTTTAACGGTACCCTCAAACAGATGTCGCATGCGGTTGAAAACCCCAGGACGCGATGGGAGCGGTACCTCCCACCCTGCTTTTTGCCTAAGAGAAGTCCCGCAGGCCTCGACGGGGTTTCCCCCTTCGAGCTCCTTTATGGTAGGCGAGTCGGGGACCCTGGGTTGATAAGAGAATCCTGGGAAGATGACCAAAAAACCCCACGGAAGTGTCCATCGTGGTTTTTTGGTCATGGTTTTCCGCGAAAGATGCAGACCTTGAGCAGTTGGTGCTGACAACATGACGCAGGCTCAGGCTGACCAGAAGCACTGGTACGACCAGAACGCCCGGGAGGGGGACCTACCAGGTGGGCAAAAGGTGTGGGTGCTGGTACCCGTACCAAAGATAAGCTTCAGGCAGCCTGGGAGGCCCGTACGTCGTGCACCAACAGCTAACCCAGCCACCTACTGGTCCGCTTGACCACACGGGGTAGGCGCAAGGCTTTACGTCAACATATGAAGGCCCATCACGAACGTGAACCGCGTCCTACCGGTCCGCAGTCTGCCCGGGACGGGGAAGAGGATCCCCTCCTGGACTGCTGGCCCAAGCCAGGCCAATGGGTTATCACGACGTGGCGAAGCGAGGTGCGCATGCGGATTACTGACGGTATGCCTCCGTAGCGCCTCTAAAGGGGGGGGGGTGATGATAGCACTTCATGTCTTGTGCTGTTGCTAGAACTAAAACCCCCACTGTTTGCAACCAGGGCAAGTACCCCTCCCTCCTTCTCTCTGCGCCACTCACTATCTCTCATCCCCCCACCTCAGGAATTTTCCTTTGTCTTGCAAACCCTGAAAAAAGTCCTATAGCAGCCATTTTGGAGATTTCATTTTTTTTTGGAATAACACGGTGGAGTTTCGCTAGAACAGGGAAAGTTACTGTGTGAACCATGCGCCGACGGCATCTTTTCCGTGGTACTGGTAAACCCGTAACTCCAACAGAACCGAAAAAGGGAATTCTGGGTGCCCCATTTACTAGCCCACCCAATTGGGTCATTGGAACCGTCATTTTAGAGTAAGATCATTGATAGGTCTGCCGTTTTTGCTAGGTTCACAGGACGAGTTTTGGACCTTATGATATTGCAGAGCTAAACCATAGCTTTCAGCCAGGGGAGGGTGGCCAAAAACCAGCCCCTTTTTTTTTGAGGTCAGAACTGAAATGCATAATCTTTAGTGAAGTTCCTTAGGCACTTTCTCTGGGATGTCCTGACTAACAGATCTGCCAATGAACTATGAGTGTGGCTCCTTCCCCCAGCCTGCTTGCCTATCAAATGTAACTATCATGTGAGTTATCTTTCATTCTTTAAACCCATTTTTTTATAACTGCATCTGTACATAACGATAATTGTCTCAGTTTTTTTTACATCCCTTTTTATATTTTATAAGCACTGCCTTTTTTTTAAGGAATAAACCTATAAATTTATTAGTTTGTTTTCTCCTGCCTATAAACGAATTTGCACAGCCTGAAGCACTTACGTACTGTTTTGGGGTTGAACGGACCCTCTTGATAAATTGTTCATCAAAAGCCGTAGTGGTGGCACTAAAAGGAAGGGGTGAAAGTGTTAATCTATTGGGTGACGCTGCAGACGGAGCGGGGTTTATAAGGGTCTGCCTGGCTGCAGCCAGGAGTAAATAATTAATTCCCTCACTGCCCGCGGGCCCCAAAAGCCAGCCACATCCAAGGACCCGTCTGGGCGACTAATTTTTCCTAGGTGCAGTTCCCGACTGACCTTTAAGGGGAAGGGGGGGCGCCAGAGAGCTGCCAAATTCCTAAGTGGAAGTGGGATAGTTATAAATCCCTGCAGTTTACTGGGTCCGGACGGCAGCAGCCGTCGTGTGTTGTGCACGTTCCAACACATGTGGTGGCAGCCGGGGGATCACAACCGTGACCCCGGCTACCGTGTGGGGGTACCGCGTGCCCGTTCAACACAATTAAATGTAGTGACAGATCCTGGGGGACAGCATAAATTACTGAGTGGACAGATCCTGGAGACAGCAGTGTAATTACTGTAGTGACAGCTCCTGGTGGACAGCAGTATATTACTGTAATGACCCGCTCCTGGTACCCGCAATGTATTACTGGGAGTGTCACTCCTGGTGACAAACAGTTTTATTATTTAGTGAAAAACCCTGGTGACAGCAGTATATTATTGTAGTGACAGCTCCTGGTTTATAGCGTATATTACTGTAGTTGACAGCTCCTGATTACAGCAGTTTATTACTGTAGTGACAGATCCTGGTGACAGCGTATATTACTGTAGTGACAGCTCCTGGGGACAGCATTTTATTATTGTAGTGACAGCTCCTGGTTTTACAGCAGTGTATTAAATTTTAGTGATAGAAACGGTACAGCAGTGTATTACTGTAGTGTCAGCTCTGGTGACAGCAAAAAATGTTTAAATTGTAGTGACAGACCCCGGTGACAGCAGTATATTATTTTAGTGCAGATCCTGGTGACAGCAGTATATTATGTATGACAGATCCTGGTGACAGCAGTATATTACTGTAGTGTCAACTCCTGGTGAAGCAGAATATTACTGAAGTGACAGTCTGGTGACACAGTATATTACTGTAGTGACAGATCCTGGTGACAGCAGTTATTACTGTAGTACATCCTGGTACATGTATATGTGTACAGCCCTGGTGACAGCATTATTCTTGTGACAGCTGGGACAGCAGTTAATGAATTACTGGTGACAGCTTATCGGTAAGTATCTGGTGATGCAGATCTGGAGCAGTTTACAGAGTATTACTGTGTGACAGTCCTGGTGAGCAGTAATTTGGTACTGCGTATAAGTAGTGACGCTCTGGTGACAGATATTACTGTAGTACAGCCTGGTGACAGCAGTTATTACTGTAGTGACGTCCTGGTGAAGAGTATATTATGTGACAGATCCTGAGTATTCTGGTGAGTGTAGAGATTTGAAGGAATCTGTGAAGCTGTACGAGGACAGTCCTGGCAGCGTATTACGTATACGTTCCTGGTGAAGCAGTTATTACTGTAGTGACAGATCTGGAAGCATTATTACTGTATACAGTCCTGGTGACAGATTTTATGTATAATCTGGTGAAGCATTATATTATAGTCTGGTCAGCATATATTAGTGACAGTCTGGTGACAGCAGTATATTAGTGTTGTGCAGCATGTTACGAGTGACAGTCTGTGACAGTCTGATGCAGATTGTACGAGTTATCTGGAATCTGTAAGAGTATTTGAACAGTCTGGTGACAGTTGTACGTGAATGGTGCAGATTTACGTATTAATCTGGTGACAGCAGTATATGTATGATCCTGGTACAGATATATGTTGCAGACTGTGACGAGTATTATGTGACTGGTGACGCAGTTATTACTGTATACAGTCTGTGAACAGTTTTAGTAGTGACTCTTGACAGAGTATTCAGTGACGTGGGAGTATTATGTAGTGAACCTGGTGAGCAGTATTACTGTAGGAAGTTGTGACGCAGTTATTATGTAGTGACAGTCTGTGAAGCAGTTATTATGTCGCCGGTGACAGTATTATGTATGACGTCTGTGACAGTATTACAGGTTTGTGAGCCTAACGAAAGGACTGTAAGTTTAGTACGTCCGGTGAGCAGTTATTATGTAGTGACAGTCTGACAGCAGTTATTACTGTAGTGACGTCTGGTACAGCTGTATTATGTATGAGCTGGTAAGCATTTTCTGTGGTGGCAGCGTAATTACTGAATAATCTGGGCGCAGTGATACTGTAGTGACCCTGGACGATATATACTGTGAAGCCTGTGAGTGTAACTGTAGCAGTGTAATTATGTGTAGTCCTGGTGAGCAGTATATTATGTAGTACAGTCCTGGTGACAGCAGTTATTACTGTAGTGACAGTCCTGGTGACAGCAGTGTATTACTGTAGTGACAGATCCTGGTGACAGCAGTATATTATGTAGTGACAGATCTGGTGACAGCAGTTATTACTGTAGTGACAGTCCTGGTGACAGCAGTGTATTACTGTATGACAGATCCTGGTGACAGCAGTTATTACTGTAGTGACAGATCCTGGTGACAGCAGTTATTACTGTAGTGACAGATCCTGGTGACAGCAGGTAGTATTACTGTAGTGACAGATCCTGGTGACAGCAGTTATTACTGTAGTGACAGTCCTGGTGACAGCAGTTATTACTGTAGTGACAGATCCTGGTGACAGCAGTTATTACTGTAGTGACAGTCCTGGTGACAGCAGTTATTACTGTAGTGACAGATCCTGGTGACAGCAGTATATTACTGTAGTGACAGATCCTGGTGACAGCAGTGTATTACTGTAGTGACAGATCCTGGTGACAGCAGTATATTACTGTAGTGACAGATCCTGGTGACAGCATGTATATTACTGTAGTGACAGATCCTGGTGACAGCAGTATATTACTGTAGTGACAGCTCCTGGTGACAGCAGTATATTACTGTAGTGACAGCTCCTGGTGACAGCATGTATATTACTGTAGTGACAGCTCCTGGTGACAGCAGTATATTACTGTAGTGACAGATCCTGGTGACAGCAGTATATTACTGTAGTGACTCGAGCCCTGGTGACAGCAGTATATTACTGTAGTGACAGCTCCTGGTGACAGCAGTATATTACTGTAGTGACAGACTCCTGGTGACAGCAGTATATTACTGTAGTGACAGTCCTGGTGACAGCAGTATATTACTGTAGTGACAGTCCTGGTGACAGCAGTATATTACTGTAGTGACAGCTCCTGGTGACAGCAGTATATTACTGTAGTGACAGATCCTGGTGACAGCAGTGTATTACTGTAGTGACAGATCCTGGTGACAGCAGTATATTACTGTAGTGACAGTCCTGGTGACAGCAGTATATTACTGTAGTGACAGATCCTGGTGACAGCAGTATATTACTGTAGTGACAGATCCTGGTGACAGCAGTTATTACTGTAGTGACAGATCCTGGTGACAGCAGTTATTACTGTAGTGACAGATCCTGGTGACAGCAGTTATTACTGTAGTACAGATCCTGGTGACAGCAGTGTATTACTGTAGTGACAGTCCTGGTGGGCAGCAGTATATTACTGTATGACAGCTCCTGGTGACAGCAGTAATTACTGTAGTGACAGCTCCTGGTGACAGCAGTATATTACTGTAGTGACAGTCCTGGTGACAGCAGTATATTACTGTAGTGACAGTCCTGGTGACAGCAGTGTATTACTGTAGTGACAGCTCCTGGTGACAGCAGTATATTACTGTAGTGACAGATCCTGGTGACAGCAGTATATTACTGTAGTGACAGCTCCTGGTGACAGCAGTATATTACTGTATGACAGCTCCTGGGACAGCAGTATAATACTGTAGTGACAGCTCCTGTGACAGCAGTATATTACTGTATGACTGTTCCTGGTGACAGCAGTATATTACTGTAGTGACAGTCCTGGTGACAGCAGTGTATTACTGTAGTGACAGCTCCTGGTGACAGCAGTTATTACTGTATGACAGTCCTGGTGAAAAAAAAAAAAAAAAAAAAAAAAAAAAAAAAAAAAAAAAAAAAAAAAAAAAAAAAAAAAAAAAAAAAAAAAAAAAAAAAAAAAAAAAAAAAAAAAAAAAAAAAAAAAAAAAAAAAAAAAAAAAAAAAAAAAAAAAAAAAGGGGGGGGGGGGGGGGGGGGGGGGGGGGGGGGGGGGGGGGGGGGGGGGGGGGGGGGGGGGGGGGGGGGGGGGGGGGGGGGGGGGGGGGGGGGGGGGGGGGGGGGGGGGGGGGGGGGGGGGGGGGGACAGCAGTATATTACTGTAAGTGACAGTCCTGGTGACAGCATTTATATTACTGTAGTGACAGCTCCTGGTGACAGCAGTGTATTACTGTATATTGACATCTCCTCCCTATAAGCAGTTTTTTTTTTTATTTTGTTATTGTCAGACATAAACTGCTGTTAATAAAGTTTATGCAGAAAGAAAGCAGTTCCGTAATCACGTGGTTTTCTTTGGTTAGTATAGGCGTGACGAAGGGGAGATTGACATTGTTTTCGACCAATAGGCTTACTCTCAACCGGGATCCGGTCGATCAAGTGTATGGAATATGGGTGGGAATATCTCTTCTGCTGACTGATGCAATGTCCATCCTTTCACGGTGGGCGGGGCCACGCGAATGACTGATTTTGTAATAGCATTGGAGAGTGTAGACTCTGGGGGCGGGGTACAGTTTGAGTGGTAGCTCTGGTAGCCAATGACGGTGCGCAGTGACCGGAACTGCTGTGGAGAGGTGGCGGGCGGTGACTAAGCTCGGAGAAGCAGGAAGCGGACGGAGTCTCTGGCTCTCGGATCTGCAGCTTCGCGGCGTCCCTCGGTCCTGGACCAGGGACGGATATCTGTCAGGAGCTCCCAGGAAAGCCACGGTAAGTAGTACAGAGCTAACCAAAGATGGGGCGTTAATTTCCTTCCGCGGGGCGGGGTTTTAGGAGGGCGGAGTCTGGCATTAAGCGCTCTGTGTTGGGGATGGAATCCCTTGTGATGGGTGTGGGGTTTGGTAACACACATTTGGGAAGGCGGAACTTGTTGACATGTGTGGCTCTCCAGCGGTAGGCCTGAAATGGAAGCCAGCTGTCTGTCGCCCCTCGTGGGTGGGGCGTGTTTCAGGTGGCAGCTGCTGATGTTCTCCTCTGGAGCAGGGTCTGTAAGTCAGTTGGTTATTGTGGGCCGCTCCTTCCCTGGACTGCTGGCTCCCCCATGTTGGGTTTTGCATCATGTTTCTATACGTGAGTGGCCCCTGGGTTCTGGTGCCCCTTATTGGCATGATATGGCTGGGGTCACCATGAGAATCATGGCTCATTTTCTGTCTTTGCCGTAAATGATGTGACTCATTGGCTGGATTGGTTGACTTTCGGAGCTCCACTTTCTTCTTCTGACGACTTGCAGCATTGATGAGAAGAGAAATTGGGCTCTCTGCTTTTGCTGGGGTCATGCATGAGAGCTGTGATGTGATTGGTTGCTGTGGCTCCTCAGCAGCTCAGGACCTCACTAATAACAGGTCTCTAAAATCGTTTTACCTCCTGGGGGTGCTTGGGGGAGGAGACTTTGGGGGTATTCAGGGCGGCGTGGAATGTGGGTGAGGAGAATGTGGGGTTATTCAGGGTGGTGGGTGAGTTGAATGTGGTGGTATTCGGGGTGGGGGGAGTTGAATGTGTGGTATTCGGGGTGGTGGGAGGAGAATGTGGTGGTATTAGTTGAGGCGAGGAGAATGTGGTGGATTAGGTTGAGGCGAGGAGAATGTGGTGGTATGAGTGGAGGATGTGTGTATGGTGGGGGAGGATGTGGGTATTCGGGGAGGTGGGGGAGGAGGATGTGGTGGTATTCGGGAGGTGGGGGGAGGAGGAATGTGGTGGTATTCGGGAGGTGGGGAGGAGGAATTGGTGGAGGATTTGTAGTTGAGGCGAGGAGGATGTGGTGGTATTCGGTGTGGTGGGGGAGGAGGATGTGGTGGTATTCGGGGTGGTGGGGGGAGGAGAATGGTGGTATTAGTTGAGGGGAGGAAGATGTGGTGGTATTCGGGGCGGTGGGGGAGGAGAATGTGGTGGGGGAGGAGGATATGGTGGTATTCGGGTGGTGGGGGAGGAGAATGTGGTGGTATTAGTTGAGGCGAGGAGAATGTGGTGGAGGAGGAGGATGTGGTGATATTCGGCGGGGGGATGGGGGAGGAGAATGTGGTGTATTGTAGAGGCGAGGAGAATGTGGTGGGGAGGAGGATGTGGTGTATTCGGGGGTGGGGGAGGAGAATGTGGTGGAGGAGGAGGATGGGGATGGTATTCGGGGGGTGGGGGGAGGAGAATGTGGTGGTATTAGTTGAGGCGAGGAGAATGTGGTGGGGAGGAGGATGTGGTGGTGGGGAGTTGGTGGATAGGGTGGTGGGGGAGGAGAATGTGGTGGGGGAGGAGATGTGGTGGTATTCAGTGTGGGGAGGAGAATGTGGTGGGGAGGAGGATGTGGTGGTATTCAGGGTGGGGGGAGGAGAATGTGGTGGGGGAGGAGGATGTGGGGTATTCGGGGTGGTGGGGGGAGGAGAATGTGTGGTATTTGGGGGAGGAGATGTGTGTATTCGGGGTGGTGGGAGGAAGAATTGGTGGTATAGTGAGGGAGGAGAATGTGGTGGGGAGGAGGATGTGGTGGTATTCGGGGGGTGGGGGGAGTGAGAATGTGGTGGTATTAGTTGAGGCGAGGAGAATGTGGTGGGGAGGAGGATGTGGTGGTATTCGGGGTGGTGGGGGAGGAGATGTGTGGTATTCGGTTGGGGGGAGGAGAATGTGGTGGAGAGTGAGTGGTGGATTGTGGGTGGGGGAGGGGGAATGTGGTGGTATATTCGGGTGTGGTGGGGAGGAGGATGTGGTGGTATTCGGGGGGTGGGGGGAGGAGAATGTGGTGGTATTAGTTGAGGCGAGGAGAATGTGGTGGGGAGGAGGATGTGTGGTATTCGGGTGGTGGGGGGAGGAGAATGTGGTGGTATAGTTGAGGCGAGGGTGTGGGGAGGAGGAGGATGTGGTGGTATTCAGTGTGGGGGTGGAGAATGTTGTGGGGAGGAGGATGTGGTGGTATTCGGGGGTGGGGGGGGAGAATGTTGTGGGGGAGGAGGATGGTGGTATTCGGGGCGGTGGGGGAGGAAAATGTTGTGGGGGAGGAGGATGTGGTGGTATTCGGAGCGGTGGGGGGTGGAGAATGTTGTGGGGGAGGAGGATGTGGTGGTATTCGGAGCGGTGGGGGGTGGAGAATGTTGTGGGGGAGGAGGATGTGGTGGTATTAGGGGCGGTGGGGGAGGAGAATGTGGTGGTATTTGGGTGAAGGGAGGAGAATATGGTCTTAGTCGGGGCGGTTGGGGAGGAGAATGTGGGTGTATTCAGGAAGGAGGATAATATGGGTTATTCGGGGCAGCGGAGAAGGAGAATGTGGGGGAATTCAGGTGTGATGGAGAATATGGGTTATTCGGGGCTGCAGGGGAAGGAGCCTGTGGGGGTATTCGGGTGGAGGAGACAGTGAAGGCGGTGGGTGGGGGAAAATGTGGGGGTATTCGGGCGGTGTTGGGGAGGAGAATGTGGGGCCCAGAGAGGCGAGCTGGGGGTCCCATCATGTGCCCGGTGGGCTCCTCTCGTTTTTTTGGACTGCCTGTCTCAGTGTTAATGCTTGCCTTTCTTGGGAGAGGGTGTTTGGGGTGGGGACCCCTGTGGTTGTGGGATGGGCAGGTATGCTGGGATGGTGTGTGCTGAGCAATGCCTCTCTGTCATCAGTACACATGTTGGGGGAAGGCATATATTGTAGTCTCCATTGTATATATACAGGATCCCCGGAGCTAAGGAGTTAAGTTTGCTGTTTGCTCCTCTCCCAGAATCCAGTGCAGGAAGCAAATGTTTTGCTGTGGTGGGCCGCCCTGACCCTGTGATGTCACGGTCACATGTTGTAGCCAAGCTGTGCATGAAACTGAGCAGCTCCTGGTGCAGCAGGTCAGCGACTGCCGCCTCGTGCCAGGAGGAGCGAGTACAGGAGAGTCTGGAAGAGAGCGTGCTGCAGAGGGCCCCAACAGGTGTGTACTGGGAACTAACGGGTCCTTGCTGGGGAGAAATCAGTGCACACACTGGGGCCATCACAGCGACCACAGGATTAGATACAGCTGTGTGTTAGATACATCTCTACTAGGCTAGACACGGCTCCATGTATTTCTGACCTCCACAGCACTGTAATCTTTGTACCCCCAGCCCAAATATACCAGGACAGCGGCACGTCTGTGTGCTGCGGACGCTTCACCCACCCCTCCCTTTTCTCTGTGGCACAAACATCCCACCCCCCCATCTCTGTGCAGCTGACGCTCTCTTCCCCCCGTCTGTGCAGCGGACGCTCTCTCTTCCCCCCGTCTCTGTGCAGCGGACGCTCCCTTTCCCCGTCTCTGTGCGGCGGACGCTCCATTTCCACGTCTCGTGCGGCGGACGCCTCTTTCCCCGTCTCTGTGCGGCGGACGCTCTCTTCCCCCCGTCTCTGTGCGGCGGACGCTCTCTTCCCCCCGTCTCTGTGCGGCGGACGCTCTCTTCCCCCCGTCTCTGTGCGGCGGACGCTCTCTTCCCCCGTCTCTGTGCAGCGGACGCTCCTTTCCCCGTCTCTGTGCGGCGGACGCTCCTTTCCCCGTCTCTCGTGCGGCGGACGCTCTCTTCCCCGTCTCTGTGCGGCGGACGCTCTCTTTCCCCCGTCTCTGTGCGGCGGACGCTCTTTCCCCCGTCTCTGTGCGGCGGACGCTCTCTTCCCCCCGTCTCTGTGCGGCGGACGCTCTCTTCCCCCCGCTCTGTGCGGCGGACGCTCTCTTCCCCCCGTCTCTGTGCGGCGGACGCTCTTTCCCCCCCGTCTCTGTGCGGCGGACGCTCTTTCCCCCCTCTCTGTGCGGCGGACGCTCTTTCCCCCCCGTCTCTGTGCGGCGGACGCTCTGTTCCCCCCCGTCTCTGTGCGGCGGACGCTCTGTTCCCCCCCGTCTCTGTGCGGCGGACGCTCTGTTCCCCCCGTCTCTGTGCGGCGGACGCTCTGTTCCCCCCCGTCTCTGTGCGGCGGACGCTCTGTTCCCCCCGTCTCTGTGCGGCGGACGCTCTGTTCCCCCCGTCTCTGTGCGGCGGACGCTCTGTTCCCCCCGTCTCTGTGCGGCGGACGCTCTGTTCCCCCCCGTCTCTGTGCGGCGGACGCTCTGTTCCCCCCGTCTCTGTGCGGCGGACGCTCTGTTCCCCCCGTCTCTGTGCGGCGGACGCTCTGTTCCCCCCGTCTCTGTGCGGCGGACGCTCTGTTCCCCCCGTCTCTGTGCGGCGGACGCTCTGTTCCCCCCGTCTCTGTGCGGCGGACGCTCTGTTCCCCCGTCTCTGTGCGCGACGCTCTGTTCCCCCGTCTCTGTGCGGCGGACGCTCTGTTCCCCCCGTCTCTGTGCGGCGGACGCTCCTGTTCCCCCCGTCTCTGTGCGGCGGACGCTCTGTTCCCCCCGTCTCTGTGCGGCGGACGCTCTGTTCCCCCCGTCTCTGTGCGGCGGACGCTCTGTTCCCCCCGTCTCTGTGCGGCGGACGCTCTGTTCCCCCCCGTCTCTGTGCGGCGGACGCTCTGTTCCCCCCGTCTCTGTGCGGCGGACGCTCTGTTCCCCCCGTCTCTGTGCGGCGGACGCTCTGTTTCCCCCCGTCTCTGTGCGGCTGACGCTCTGTTCCCCCCGTCTCTGTGCGGCTGACGCTCTGTTCCCCCCGTCTCTGTGCGGCGGACGCTCTGTTCCCCCCGTCTCTGTGCGGCGACGCTCTGTTCCCCCCGTCTCTGTGCGGCGGACGCTCTGTTCCCCCCGTCTCTGTGCGGCGGACGCTCTGTTCCCCCGTCTCTTGCGCGACGCCTTTCCCCGTCTCTGTGCGGCGGACGCTCTGTTCCCCCCGTCTCTGTGCGGCGGACGCTCTGTTCCCCCCGTCTCTGTGCGGCGGACGCTCTGTTCCCCCCGTCTCTGTGCGGCGGACGCTCGTCCCCGTTTCCCTTCCCCCGTCTCTGTGCGGCGGACGCTCCCTTTCCCCCGTCTCTGTGCGGCGGACCGCTCCCTTTCCCCGTCTCTGTGCGGCGGACGCTCCCTTTCCCCGTCTCTGTGCGGCGGACGCTCCCTTTCCCCGTCTCTGTGCGGCGGACGCTCCCTTTCCCCGTCTCTGTGCGGCGGACGCTCCCTTTCCCCGTCTCTGTGCGGCGGACGCTCCCTTTCCCCGTCTCTGTGCGGCGGACGCTCCCTTTCCCCGTCTCTGTGCGGCGGACGCTCCCTTTCCCCGTCTCTGTGCGGCGGACGCTCCCTTTCCCCGTCTCTGTGCGGCGGACGCTCCCTTTCCCCGTCTCTGTGCGGCGGACGCTCCCTTTCCCCGTCTCTGTGCGGCGGACGCTCCCTTTCCCCGTCTCTGTGCGGCGGACGCTCCCTTTCCCCGTCTCTGTGCGGCGGACGCTCCCTTTCCCCGTCTCTGTGCGGCGGACGCTCCCTTTCCCCGTCTCTGTGCGGCGGACGCTCCCTTTCCCCGTCTCTGTGCGGCGGACGCTCCCTTTCCCCGTCTCTGTGCGGCGGACGCTCCCTTTCCCCGTCTCTGTGCGGCGGACGCTCCCTTTCCCCGTCTCTGTGCGGCGGACGCTCCCTTTCCCCGTCTCTGTGCGGCGGACGCTCCCTTTCCCCGTCTCTGTGCGGCGGACGCTCCCTTTCCCCGTCTCTGTGCGGCGGACGCTCCCTTTCCCCGTCTGTGCGGCGGACGCTCCCTTTCCCCGTCTCTGTGCGGCGGACGCTCCCTTTCCCCGTCTCTGTGCGGCGGACGCTCCCTTTCCCCCCCGTCTCTGTGAATACCCAATCTCTAAGCCCATGATAAGACAAAGAATAAGATGAGCAAAACCCCAAATATTAATAATAAAATTAATATTTTATTGATACATAAAGTTAAAATGATGTAACACTATGACAAAAAAGGTGCAAAGATAAGGAAAAAGAGGGATGTAGAACTCTCCATAATCATGTCAATAAAATAACACTGTATAGCAAAGGATAAACATGACCTTCCCAGTTCATCCCAAAGGGGCACATGTAATTTACTCATTTGCTTCCACTCTAACATCCCATTCATCATGATTTTGTGAACGCAATTCACATGTTGGGACAGAATCTCAGCAAAGTATAACCAGATTCAATTTTCTCAGATATTGCACATTATCCCATTCACTGACAGGAGGTATAAATGAGTACAAAAAATGGGGCATCCACTGCTATCCTACCCTCAAGTGGTACAATGTAAACATATATTAACACTCTTATGGTGCAGCATATGCAAATAGACATGCCCTTCAATGTTGTTAGCCACTTACGCCTCTGACATTAGGTGTAACTGAGTACCAGGAGCTGGATCACATATGCTGCACTACCTTGAAAGTGAGTAAATAGATAAAGCCCAACATGTCAATATAGGCGACCACGAAACCTTTACCTGGATCCAAACAGCTGAACCAGCATGTGAAGTGGGAGTCCCCCCGTCTTTGTGCAGCGGACGCTCTCTCCCCCCCCCCCCCGTCTCTTTGCAGCGGACGCTCTCCTCCCCCCTCCGTCTGTGTAGCGGACGCTCTCTCCCCCTCCGTCTGTGTAGCGGACGCTCTCTCCCCTCTCCGTCTCGTGTAGCGGACGCTCTCTCCCCTCCCCCCCCCCTCTCTGTGTAGCGGACGCTCTCTCCCCCCTCTCTGTGCAGCGGACGCTCTCTTCCCCCCTTCTCTGTGCAGCGGACGCTCTCTTCCCCCCTTCTCTGTGCAGCGGACGCTCTCTTCCCCCCGTCTCTGTGCAGCGGACGCTCTCTTCCCCCCGTCTCTGTGCAGCGGACGCTCTCTTCCTCCCGTCTCTGTGCAGCGGACCTCTCTCCCCCCCTCCCCGTCTGTGCATCGGACGCTCTCTTCCCCCCGTCTCTGTGCAGCGGACGCTCTCTTCCCCCCCGTCTCTGTGCAGCGGACGCTCTCTTCCCCCCGTCTCTGTGCAGCGGACGCTCTCTTCCCCCGTCTCTGTGCAGCGGACCTCTCTTCCCCCCCTCCCGTCTGTGCATCGGACGCTCTCTTCCCCCCCGTCCCTTGTGCAGCGGACGCTCTCTTCCCCCCCGTCTCTGTGCAGCGGACGCTCTCTTCCCCCGTCTCTGTGCAGCGGACGCTCTCTTCCCCCGTCTCTGTGCAGCGGACGCTCTCTCCCCCGTCTCTGTGCAGCGGACGCTCTCCTCTTGCATCTCTCCCCCCGTCTCTGTGCAGCGGACGCTCTCTCCCCCGTCCCTGTGCAGCGGACGCTCTTTCCCCCCCCTTCTCTGTGCAGCGGACGCTCTCTTCCCCCGTCTCTGTGCAGCGGACGCTCTCTTCCCCCGTCTCTGTGCAGCGGACGCTCTCTTCCCCCCGTCTCTGTGCGGGGACGCTCTCCCCCCCCCCCCCCCCCCCCCCCCCCCCCCCCGTCTCTGTGCAGGGACGCTCTTGCCCCCCTTCTCTGTGCAGCGGACGCTCCCCCCCCCTCTGTGCAGCGGACGCTCTCTTCCCCCGTCTCTGTGCAGCGGACGCTCTCTTCCCCCGTCTCTGTGCAGCGGACGCTCTTCCCCCCTTCTCTGTGCAGCGGACGCTCTCTTCCCCCGTCTCTGTGCAGCGGACGCTCCTTTCCCCCGTCTCTGTGCAGCGGACGCTCTCTTCCCCCCGTCTCTGTGCGGGGGACGCTCTCTCCACCCCCCCCGTCTCTGTGCAGGGGACGCTCTTGCCCCCCTTCTCTGTGCAGCGGACGCTCCCCCCCCCCGTCTCTGTGCAGCGGAGCCTCTTTCTTCCCCCGTCTCTGTGCAGCGGACGCTCTCTTCCCCCGTCCCTGTGCAGCGGACGCTCTTCCCCCCCTTCTCTGTGCAGCGGACGCTCTCTTCCCCCGTCTCTGTGCAGCGGACGCTCTCTCCCCCGTCTCTGTGCAGCGGACGCTTTCTTCCCCCGTCTCTGTGCGGGGGACGCTCTCTCCACCCCCCCTCCCCCCGTCTCTGTGCAGGGGACGCTCTTGCCCCCCTTCTCTGCAGCGGACGCTCCCCCCCCCGTCTCTGTGCAGCGGACGCTCTCTTCCCCGTCTCTGTGCAGCGGACGCTCTCTTCCCCCGTCTCTGTGCAGCGGACGCTCTCTTCCCCCCGTCTGTGTGCAGCGGATGCTCTCTTCCCCCCCCCCCCCCCGTCCCTGTGCAGCGGACGCTCTTCATCCATCCTCCCTCAGGTCTCTGTGCAGCGGACGCTTCCCCCCATCTCTGCAGCGGCGCTCTTTCCCAAACCCCCAACCCCCCTCTCTGTACAGCGGACACTCTTCACCTTGCACACACACTGTGCAGGGTCCACTCTCCCCCGTCCCTGTTCAGTGGACTCCCCCCCCCATCCCTCTCTCTTCCCACTGTCCACTGTCTTTCTAGCAGACGCTGCTCGGTCAGCTGCTGTCTGCTCAGGCTGGGACTGAAGTCTGTGCTCCTGTATGTTGTCATGCTTTTTGTTACTGAGGCCCATCTTGCTCTGGTGGTCTCTCAGCCTGCTGCTGTGCCCCCTTCCAGGCCATGTGATGTAGGTCTGGCCTCCTTACATTTGCAATGGCTGTCTGTCCAGGCTGGAATGTTGTCCTTCCAGCCTCAGACAGGAGATCCTGTTGCAAATATTGGTGGTGGGGAGGGTTAGTGAAGGATGAGGCCTAGTGTGGAGGAGAGGCTGAGGAGTCCTGCACATGGCTGCTCACTAGACAGGGCCGGGATTAACTCTGCCACTGCTGGAGTGTATGAATGGCAGGGCTAGCACTGCTCCGTTATAATCACTTGTGTAATGTGCTCAGTCTTCTGTCCGGTCACATTGGGGTTAACATCAGGCTCTGTCCTCCCCTAGGCCCTCTGTGAAATTTGCCATGGGCGACATGAAGACCCCAGACTTCGATGATCTCTTAGCTGCATTTGATATTCCAGACATGGACGCAAATGAAGCGATTCACTCAGGACCGGAGGATTCGGAGGGACAAGGAAAGCCATCATCGGGGGAAGCGGTGAGTGCCGAACATGGGCTGCCTCCGGCTGACATCACCGCTGTCAGCGTCATCGTGAAGAACACTGTCTGTCCTGAGCAGCTGGACTTACTGGACCTTCATGGAAAGGATCCCTCAAGTCTAGGCCCGCGACTCATTCAGAATGGATTTAACCCACCCGAGGTGTCCCGGACAATGGCAGCCGCCCCTCCAGCCTCTAATGGAGGAGAAAACTGGACACCCAGAGGCAAGGCCGGGAAATCCTTAGAACTGTTCACGGATTTCACGCCGGTGGATAACCCCATCGACAGCCGCGTGGCTGAACTGATTGACAGGCCACGGGAGGTGAAACTAAAGGAGAGGCTGATGTTTGAGCCCCCACAGCCCGACCTCTGTCCACCGATAGCTGACCCTTCAGCAGATGAAGGCCACAGGGTCATCCCTCCACCCTTCACCATCAGTAAAGTCGCTGGAGGCATCGGATCCCTGGGAATTTGTCTAGGAACACATTCCATCAACAAAGAACTGGATGATGAGGGTCCAGGGAGTTTTCCAGCCTCAGGGGAGTCTGCCCCTCCTGTTCATTACACTGAACCCCCAGTTCCTGCGTGGACCAGCCCAGAGCACAAGAATGACGTTACATCCATCAAAAGCACCTCGAATGATGCAGATGGCCCTGTGTCCAAACCCCCAGCAAACCCTGAATTCCATTCGGAGTTCATTGATCCCCCAAAGGACCCCAAAACAAGCAGTGACCCCGACCCTCCTGGATTAAAGGAGGAGCCAAACTGGAGCCCACGGAGCTTAGCCAGCGACCTCGAGGAGGAAGACGGCATCAGCTCCCCATCATCAAACTCTTCACGACCCCTCAAAGTCCGGATCAAAACCATAAAGACCCAATCTGGGAGTATCACCAGGACCGTCACTCGCGTGTCTTCTGACTCAGACACCATCACTTCTGCCCAGATGTCAGAAGGATCTCCGCAGCCTCCAGAGGCAAGTCAAGAAAATGCCCCTAGCTACAAAGAAGACGCCAGTATTTCAGCCCCGAAGGATAAGAGCGGGCTTCCATCAAGCCCATCAAAAGCGGAAGCTGCTCAAGTGGTGAAGGTACAACTTGGCAACGGCGTAAAGCTGCAGGGCTCCATCCTGCCTGTATCCACAATTCAGAATGCCAGCAGTGTCATGCTCATGGCGGCAAGCGTGGCTCAGCAGAAGGCGGTGGTCATGCCCTCCAAGGCCAGTAAGGTTATGACCAAGAACATCATCCACCTGGTGCAGCAGCCCTTGTCCAGCACGGCCCCTCTCACCACTGTGACCGTGACCACCCAGGTGGCTACCAGCTCTACTATCAGCACGACCAGTAGCCCACAGCGCAGCGCTACCGTAGTCATGGTGCAGTCCCAGAAACCTACGCCGGCCGTAGCAGGCACAGTCATCTCCCGCACACAGTCTAGTCTGGTGGAAAACTTCAATAAAATCCTCAACAGCAAAAATTTACTTCCCACCTACAAACCGAACCTCACCCCTCCCGCAGAGTCCAGCCTAAGCCTGCCATTGTCTGGCTTCCGCTGCTTGGAGTGCGGAGACTCTTTCGCCCTGGAGAAGAGCCTGGCCAGACACTACGACCGCCGCAGCATGAGGATCGAGGTGACCTGCAACCACTGCACCAAGCGCCTGGTCTTCTTCAATAAGTGCAGCCTCCTCCTGCATGCCCGCAAGCACAAGGACAACGGCCTGGTCATGCAGTGCTCCCACCTGGTCATGAGGCCCATTGCCCTAGAGCAGATGATCGGACAGCCGGATGTCACACCGCTTGTGTCAGTGGCTGTGCTAACTCCAGGAAATGCCTCGACTCCTGGCCCAGCTCAGGACACTGCCGCTACTGCCAGCCCAACCAGCGACTCTGCCATCTTGCCAGAGTCCACTTACTCCACCTTCCGCTGCCTAGAGTGTAAGGAGCAGTGTAAGAACAAGGCAGGCTTGGCCCTCCACTTCCAGCAGATTTCCCCCTCCACAGCCAGTGGCAGCACGGTAAGTGGCCAAGGGGTGACCTAGGGAGAGTGCAAGGGGGTCCGAGGGGTGACCTAAGGAGAGTGTGAGAGGGTGCAGAGGGGGTCAGAAGCGTGACCTAGGGATGGTGCGAGTGGGGGAGGTCTGAGGGGTAAGCTAGGGAAGAGAGGGTGTGAGGGGGAGCTGAGGATAACTTCGGGGCTAGGGAAGGAGGGATGCGAGGGGTGGGTCTAAGGTTAACCTAGGATCTAAGGAAGGGAGGGTGCGAAGGGGAGCTGAGGATAACCTAGGGAAGGGAGGGTCTGAGGGGTGACCTTAGGTCTAGAGAGGGATCTGAGGGGTGACCTAGGGGCTAGGGAAGGTATTGTGCGAGGGGGGGTCTGAAGTGTAACAGGGGCTAAGGGAGAGGGGGTCAGAGTTGTGACCTAGGGAGTGTGCAGGCCGAGGGGTGACCTAGGTAGGGTGCGGGGGTATAATCCACCTACTCCACCTTTTGCTGCTTGGCCTGGCCCTCCACTTCCAGAAGATTTCCGCCTCCACAGCCAGCGGCAGCACGGTGGCCAAGGGGGTGACCTAGAGAGAGTTTGGGGGGTCCGAGGGGTGACCTAGGGACTAGGGAAGGGTTGGTGGGGGTGGGGTCAGAGGAGTGACCTACGGAGGGTATAGGAGCCCGAGGGCTGACCTGGGTCCGAAAGACGACCTAGAGAGGGTGCGGGGTTGTGATGGGTGATCTAGGGGCTAGGGGAGGGAGGATGCGGGGTAGCCTGAGGGGTGACCTAGGGAGGGAGTGGGAGGGGTTGTCTAAGGAGTGATTCAGGGGTAAAGGGGGTTGCTTGTGTCCCAAGTGCTAGTCTGGATAGGGGAGTGGTCCGACGAGGCCCAGTCTAGTGAGGGTGGTGGGATGATAATGGGGTCAGTCGCTGTCATTACTTCTTCCAGGTTTGTTCTTTGTGCCCTATGATGATGCCAAATCGATGCAGCTTTGAAGCCCACCAGCGCATGCACAAGCAGAGCCCCCGAATGTGTTGTCCTGAGTGTGGGGGCAACTTCCGCATTGAAAACTTTCAGACTCACCTGAAGGAGACCTGTCTCCACTTCTCACGCAGGATTGGCTATAGGTGCTGTCTTAAAGGGGTGGTCAGATAGGACGGTGGGACCCATGTAGTGCCTTCTTGTTAACCCCGTGTGTCTCTGTGCAGGTGCCAGAGCTGTGCCGTGGTGTTCGGAGGAGTAAACTCCATCAAGTCTCATATTCAGACGTCTCATTGTGAGGTTTTCCATAAGTGCCCCGTCTGCCCCATGGCCTTCAAGTCTGCGCCCAGCGCTCATGCCCACATCTACACCCAGCACCCGGGATTCAACAACCAACAGGCCAAGTAGGTGGCGGGCGGTGTGTGGGCGCTGCTCATCTAGGAGGGGCTGATCATGTCTCTTACTCCCCAGGATGATCTATAAGTGCGCCATGTGTGACACTGTCTTTACCCACAAGCCTTTGCTCTGCTCCCATTTGGATCATGCCCATTTTGACCAGCAGTTGGGAAACCAGAGGGTGAGCGTCTTCAAGTGCCCAGACTGCCCATTGCTATTTGCCCAGAAGCGCACAATGCTTGAGCATCTGAAGGTAAGAGCCCACAGTATGGGGGGGGCCACCCTCTCACGGGGTGTCGGGTGCTCACGTCTTATGTCTCCTGTGTTTTATAGACGACACATAATAGTGTGGTGAAGGAGGACCCCCCACAGTCTCACGAGCTTGTGACCCCAAACCGGAGCCCATGGATATTCCTGTGAGTAAGCAATCAGACCCTGAGCCGGAGCTGGAGCCAGAGGAGTCATCATCTTCAGATCCCCCAAGCTCCCCCGAAGTGAAGAAGAAGAGCAAGACTAAAGACATGCAGAAGCCGGGGGCCCCTAGACAGAGGAGCAACTGCTGCACTTGCGGGATCTGCCACTCCTGGTTCCCTGAGAGGGATGAGTACGTGCTGCACATGAAGAAGGAACACGGGAAGGTCAGAAAGCCGGGGGAAGACAGTGGGCAGGAGGTATGGAGAGAATGGATGGGGAGCTGCGACCTGTATGAACCAAGGGAGGAAAGGACGGGGGGGCTGCCGAATGTATGGACAGAGGAAGGAGAGGACAGGTGGGCCTGCAGGCTGTATGGAGGTAGAGGAACTGGGGGCTGCGGGCTGTGTGGAGAGAGGAAGGGAGGCTGCGGGCTGTGTTGGGAGGTAGGAGAGGAATGGGGGAGCTGCGGGATGTGTGGAGGGAGGTGTGCGACGACAGGGTGTTGTGTAGAGGGAGGAGGGAGAGGATGGGGGGCTGCGGGCTGTGTGGAGGGAGGTGGGAGAGGACGGAGGGGCTGTGTGGAGGGAGGTGGGTGAGGGAGGTGAGAGAGAAAGTGGGGCTGTGTGGAGGGAGGTGGGAGAGGACTGGGGGGCTGTGTGTAAGGAGGTGGAAGAGGACTGGGGGCTGCTGACTGGAAGAAGGTGGGAGAGGGCTGCAGGCTGTGGAGGTAGAGGAAGGGGGCGGGGTGCTGTTTGCAGGGAGTTAGGAGAGGACAAGGGGGCTGTGTGGAGGGAGGTGGGAGAGGACAGGGTGCTGTTCGGAGGGAGGTGGCAGAGTACGGGGGTGCTGCGGGCTGTGTTAAGGGAGCTGGGAGGGGAAGGGGGGGCGGGGTGCTGTGTAGAGGGAAGTGGGAGAGGACGAAGCGGACTGAAGCGAAGTGGGAGAGGATGAGGGGCTGCAGGCTGTGTGGAAGGAGGTGGAAGAGGACTGAGGGCTGCAGGTTGTGTGGAAGGAGGTGAGAGGGCTTCAGGCTGTGTAGGGAGAAGAAGGGGAGGCGGGGTGCTGTTTGGAGGGAGTTGGGAGAGGACGAGGTGCTGTTTGGAAGGAGGTGACAGAGTACGGGGGTGCTGCGGGCTGTGTGGAGGGAGGTGGGAGAGGACGGGCTGCGGGCTGTGTGGAGGGAGCTGGGAGAGGAAGGGGGGGCGGGGTGCTGTGTAGATGATGAGAGGATGCTTGGAGAGGATGAGGCGAACTGTGGAGGGAGGTGGGAGAGGACAGGGGGCTGCGTGGAGGGAGGTGGGAGAGGACGGGGTTGCGGGGAGGGAGGTGAGAGGACGGGGGTGCTGTGGGGAGGGAGGTGAGACGGGGCTGTTTGGATGGAGGTGGGAGAGGACGGGGGTGTTTCGTGGAGGGAGGTGGCAGAGGACGGGGGGTGTTGCGTGGAGGGACGTGGCAGAGGACGGGGGGGTGGTGTTGCGTGGAGGGAGGTGGCAGAGGACGGGGGGGTGTTGCGTGGAGGGAGGCGGCAGAGGATGGAGGGGTGTTGCATGGAGGGAGGTGGCAGAGGACGGGGGTGTTGCGTGGAGGGAGGTGGCAGAGGACGGGGGGTGTTGCGTGAAGGGAGGTGGCAGGACAGGGCTGTGGGCAGTGTGGAGGGAGGTGGGAGATGACGGGGGTGCTAGGGGCTGTGCAGAGGGTGGTGGGAGAGGAGAAGGAGGTGAAGGGATGACGGGGGGGATCTGCAGACTGTTTGGAGGGAGGTGGGATACGACGGGGAGGTTAGGTTCTGAGATTAGAGGGTGTTGACCCCGAAGGTCTCATTCTCAGTCTTCTGTTCTTTTCCAGTCTGTGAAGAAGTTTCCGTGCCGTCTGTGTGAACGCTCCTTCTGCTCTGCCCCCAGTCTGCGGCGGCACGTCCGAGTGAATCACGAGGGCATTAAGAGAGTTTACCCTGCAGGTAATGCCCGCTGTGTGTGGGGCACATGAACCCTTCCAGTATTCAGGAGTAATGTACCATGACACTGTACCCTCTTTCTCAGGTACTGCACTGAGGGAAAGCGTACCTTTAGCAGCCGTCTGATTCTGGAGAAGCACATTCAGGTGCGGCATGGCATTAAAGTGACAGACCAGGCGCGGAGTCAGGAGGTCCTAGTGCCTCGGAACGGCAGCAAATCCCAGGTAGGGAATGGTGCGGATGGCTAGTACTGGTGGTGGGATACATACTAGCTATGGCAGGGTAGTAGTCGTCAGTCTACTGCCTGGACACAGTCTGGTTCATTCCTCATTGATTGTGTGGGGTTACAGCCTCTAGGTAGGGAATGGTGTGGACGGCCAGTACTGGTGGTGGGATACATCTTAGCTATGGCAGGGTGGTACTCTGCCGTCTCTTGTCTGGACACAGTTTGGTTCATTCCTCGTGGGATGTGTGGGTGTTACACCCACGGCCATTTACCCTCAGTGCTTGCCATTTGCACTATGTAAACTGAGACGCTATGAATCTCCCCCAGGTCTCATCAAAGAAGAGGAAACTCTCATCAGACGAGTCTGGGAGCGATGAAGCCCTGAAAAGTAAGCCGACCCCGCAGAAAACGAAGCGCAGCTTTCAGTGCCGAGCCTGTGGCTACAAGACTGGCAGTCTGGCCGACTTCCGGCAGCACATTCCCCAGCATTGTACCAGCGAGAGCTCTCACCAGTGCAGAGAGTGCGGAATGTGCTTCACCTCGCAGGGTTCCCTGAGCCGCCATCGTTTTATGACGCACAAAATGAAGAACGTGGCTGAAGAGGAGACTGAACCCACCCACAAGATGGAAGAGTCATCTGATGGGAGACTGACCTGTCAGGTCTGTAATAAAAGCTTTGACAGTCAGCTCAACCTCAACACTCACTTCCGTACACATGGTATGGCCTTTATTAAACAGCGGCAGAGCAGCGCGAACGGACAACTGAGGTGACAGGGGTGTCTGATCATCGGTTACTAAAGCCATCAAGTGCCTTAAAGTCCGACCACCTTCCCTGCCCATCATGGAGCCCACAGTTCCCACCTACAAGGCTCCCAGGCACTTCCTTCTGACCCTTGCGCCGTGGGGGCGGACCTTATAAATATGTAACCTATGTGTAATAGAGATCTATTTTTATGCACTTAGTTCATGGTGACTTCTCCGGATCTGGGACATTTTTAGTTTCACTAGCGGCAGCTCTTATCTTTGCTGCTTCCACTATGTTCTCTGTGAGAGCGGCAGGAAGACACTGTACCCTCAGCCTTTCCCCAGCAGGGCACAGCCGTTACCCCAGGAGGAGGTCAGTCACATCTCTGGTGTGGTCATCTTGCTCCTCATGTCCCCACTGGACATCTCTTCCTGGCCTCTGAATACGGGGAGGGGATTCTGTTTGGCCCTCTGTTCTCAGATATATATGTGCTTTGCCGTTTTGCTTTTACTCCATGAACAGTTTTTTTTTATATAAGAAGCAAAACCAATTACTTGTACATGAAATAAACCAGCTTCCCATATGTCCAGCATGAGTGTCAGCCACATGGCGAAACTGTGCAGGCTGCTGATGCCACAGAAAGGGATCATGACGGTGAAATCAAAGGAATTAATAACACGACAGGTGGAGCGGGATGTATAGGGGTACAACTAAACTGTAAGCGATGTCTCTCCACAGGTGGAGCCGGATGTATAGTAGCAGCGGTACATGATACCACCAGAGTGTAAGCGACATCTCCCCACAGGTGGCGCGGGATGTATAGTAGCAGCGGTATATGATACAACCAGTCTGTAAGCGACGTCTCCCCAAAGGTGGCGCGGGATGTATAGTAGCAGCGGTATATGATAAACCAGAGTGTAAGCGACGTCTCCCACAGGTGGAGCGGGATGCATAGGATACCAACAGAGTGTGAACGTCTCCCCACAGGTGGAGCGAGATGCATAGGATACCACGAGTGTAAGCAATTTCTCCCCACAGGTGGAGCAGGATGCATAGGATACCACCAGAGTGTAAGCGACATCTCCCCACAAGTGGAGCGGGATATATAGTAGTAGCGTTATATGATACAACCAGACTAAGCGACAACTCCCCAAAGGTGGAGCACGATGTATATGATACAACCATAGTGTAAGCAATATCTCCTTATAGGTGGAGCGAGATGTATAGAAGCAGCAGTATATAATACAAGAGTGTAAGCGACGTCTCCCCAAAGGTGGCGCGGGATGTATAGTAGCAGCGGTATATGATAAACCAGAGTGTAAGCGACGTCTCCCCACAGGTGGAGCGGGATGCATAGGATACCAACAGAGTGTGAACGTCTCCCACAGGTGGAGCGAGATGCATAGGATACCACTAGAGTGTAAGCAATTTCTCCCCACAGGTGGAGCAGGATGCATAGGATACCACCAGAGTGTAAGCGACATCTCCCCACAAGTGGAGCGGGATATATAGTAGTAGCGTTATATGATACAACCAGACTAAGCGACAACTCCCCAAAGGTGGAGCACGATGTATATGATACAACCATAGTGTAAGCAATATCTCCTTATAGGTGGAGCGAGATGTATAGAAGCAGCAGTATATAATACAAGAGTGTAAGCGACGTCTCCCCACAGGTGGAGCGGGATGCATAGGATACCAACAGAGTGTGAACGTCTCCCCACAGGTGGAGCGGGATGCATAGGATACCACCAGAGTGTAAGCGACATCGCCCCACAGGTGGAGCGGGATGTATAGTAGCAGCGATATATGATACAACCAGAGTGTAGGCAACGTCTCCCCACAGGTGGAGCCGGATGTATAGGATACGACCAGAGTGTAAGCGACGTCTCTCCACAGGTGGAGCGGGATGTACAGGATACAACCAGAGTGTAAGCGAAAGCTCTCCACAGGTGGAGCGGGATGTACAATAGTAGCGGTATATGATACAACCAGAGTGTAAGCGACGTCTCCCCTCAGGTGGAGCGGGATGCAAAGGATACAACCAAAGTGTAAGCAACGTCTCCCCACAGGTGGAGCAGGATGCAAAGGATACAACCAGGGTGTAAGCGACGTCTCCCACAGGTGGAGTGGGATGCAAAGGATACAACCAGAGTGTAAGCGACGTCTCCCCACAGATGGAGCGGGATGTACAGGATACGACCAGAGTGTAAGCGATGTCTCCCCACAGATGGAGCGGGATGTACAGGATACGACCAGAGTGTAAGCGATGTCTCCCACAGGTGGAGCGGGATGCAAAGAATACAACCAGAGTGTAAGCAACGTCTCCCCACAGGTGGAGTGGGATGTATAGTAGGAGCGGTATATGATACTACCAGGGTGTAAGCGACGTCTCCCCACAGGTGGAGTGGGATGTGTAGTAGCAGCGGTATATGATAAACCAGAGTGTAAGCAATTTCTCCCCACAGGTGGAGCAGGATGCATAGGATACCACCAGAGTGTAAGCGACGTCTTCCCACAGGTGGAACGGGATGCATAGGGCACGACCAGAGTGTAAGCGACATCTCCCCACAGGTGGAGCGAGAAGCATAGGATACGACCAGGGTGTAAGCGATGTCTCCCCACAGGTGGAGCGGGATGCACAGGGTACGACCAGAGTGTAAGCGACGGCTCCCCACAGGTAGAGCAGGATGCATAGGGTACGACCAGAGTGTAAGCGACGTCTCCCTACAGGTGGAGCGGGATGTATAGTAGCAGCGGTATATGATACAACCAGAGTGTAAGCGACATCTCCCCACAGGTGGAGCGCGATGTACAGGGGTTGAACAAAATAATAGAAACACCTGGAAATATCAACAAAAGTTAGTTTAATATGGTGTAGGTCCACCTTTTGCGGCGATTACAGCCTCAATTCTCCGAGGTATGAATTCATACAAGGTGTGAATTGTTTCCAAAGGAGTTTTAGCCCATTCTTCAGTTAAAACACCCTCCAGTTCTTTGAGCGACGATGGCGGCGTAAATCGACCATAAATGCTCAATAATGTTGAGGTCTGGGGATTGTGGGGGCCAGATTAGATGCTCCACTTCATTAGAATGTTCCTCGTGCCATGCTTTAACGATTCTAGCTGTATGAATTGGTTCATTATCATCCTGAAAGATGGCGTTCCGCTCCGGTAACAGTGCTTGAACCATAGGATGCACTTGGTCGCCCAAAATGCCTAAATAATCGCGGCTGTTAATTCTTCCATGAAGGGATATCATTGGCCCGGCGGATCTCCACAAAATAGCACCTCAGATCATCACAGAACCTCCGTCATGTTTTACGGTTGGGAGAAGGCAGTCTGGATGGAATGCTTCTTTCGGCTGTCTCCAAACGTACACGCGGCCGGAGGTCGGAAATAGGGTAAACGATGATTCATCTAAGAATATCGCGTTTCCACAGCTCGAGGGACCAATTCTGGAGGGTTCTACACCACTCTAAACGCTTGGAAACATTTGTCTTTGAGAGCAGCGGTTTTCGAATTGCAGCTCTTCCGTGGAATCCAGATTTGTTCAGCTGCCGACGAACAGTTTTTGTGGAAACTGGGTTCTGTAGGTGTTCATTGAGCTCAGCAGTGATTTTCGGAGCCGTGGTCTTGCGATCCTCTCTCACAATTCGCTTTAGAGTCCGTCGGTCTCTCTAACAGTCAACTTCAACTTTTGGCCGGACCTGTGCTTTGCTGCGGACGTTTTTCCTTCTCTTTCAAATGCAGTCATTACTTTGGAGACAATACCTCTAGACACGCCAAGCATTCGGGCACTTTCGGTTACACTAGCGCCTGCCATACCAGCACCAACAATTTGACCTCTTTGAAAATCCGAGAGGTCAGCCTTTGGTATCAGGTTCTCATCAATGTTCTTACAATTATGCAAAACAAACAGTTAATTTACATACACATCACATAACACAAATAATCAACTACAAAACATTACCATATGTCACGGTTCGAACATTATGATGCCAAAACGTTAGGTGTTTCTATTATTTTGTCCAACCCCTGTATAGTAGCAGCGGTATATGATACAACCAGAGTGTAAGCGACGTCTCCCCACAGATGGAGCGGGATGTACAGGATACGACCAGAGTGTAAGCAAAGTCCCCCGACAGGTGGAGCAGGATGCATAGGATACCACCAGAGTGTAAGCGACGTCTCCCCACAGGTGGAGCAGGAAGCATAGGATACGACCAGGGTGCAAGCGATGTCTCCCTACAGGTGGAGCGGGATGTACAGGGTGCGACCAGAGTGTAAGCGACGGCTCCCCACAGGTAGAGCGGGATGCATAGGGTATGACCAGAGTGTAAGCGACGTCTCCCCACAGGTGGAGCGGGATGAATAGTAGCAGCGGTATATGATAAACCAGAGTGTAAGCAACGTCTCCCCACAGGTGGAGCGGGATGCATAGGGTACGACCAGAGTGTAACCGACGGCTCCCCACAGGTAGAGCGGAATGCATAGGGTACGACCAGAGTGTAAGCGACAAATCCCCACAGGTGGAGCGGGATGTATAGTAGGGTTGGTGTAGTATATGATACAACCAGGGTGGAAGGCACGTCTCCTCACAGGTGGAGCAGGATGTATAGTAGCGGCGGTGTAGTATAGGATACAACCAGGGTGGAAGGCACGTCTCCTCACAGGTGGAGCAGAATGTATAGTAGCGGCGGTATAGTGTATGATACAACCAGACTCCCACTGCTGAGGGAAAATTTATTGGCAATTCCATAAATAGGAGAACTCACCCCAGCACAAATATAAAAATCACTTATAAAAAGACGGTGGTGGCAGCCAGGACCAACCGGTAGATAAAGAGTTTGTTCTACACAGCAGCACATCAGGGTTAGATTTTCTCCACGTAATTTCCTGGAAACAGCCCTTCACGGCCTCGTATTCTGCCCTGCCACCAGCCGGAGGGATCTGCAGCGGTGAAGAGGAAATCAGTGTAAGCAGGAGCCAAGTATTTGGGAAGCTGATGGTGAAGACAAGAGTCACATACTGCCCTGTGCCTGCAGCTGTGCTGGCCGCAGAGATGGGTACTGGACAGCACACTGCCCCACACTAAGCAGGTTCATTCCAGCACGCTCCATGCATGACCTGTCTGCAGATTGCACATGACCTTTGTACGGGGAGCCATCAAAGATGGAATACTTACGTTTTACATTGTGATGAATCAATGGCAAAAAAAAGTTCAGACACTTTTACCTACTTCATTTCTCCAGACTGGTGAGGGGAAAAAAAAACCTGATGCACAATGGATATAAAACTTAGGGAGAACGGATGCGTGGTGGCAAGTTCGCTTCAGACGGAGACTCGAGAAACACCAGCCAGCTTGAGGACATGGTATTGGATCTGCGGTGACACCTACCTTCTCGGGCAATGTCCAAGACGTCGCTTGCATTGAAGCTCAGCTCATCCGTGTCCTGTGCGTCGTAGGCGTAGAGAGCTCGGCAGCAGGGAAGTTGAGGCTGGGGCTTAGGTTTAGGTGCTGGCTTTGCTCTTCCACCACCCGGCACTGGTTTCACTTCCTTGGAAAGCCGCCTGCAGACCCTAGGAGACAACACTTGGGTTCTATCATATTTCTGGACCAGTGAATGGGATTTTCAAATTTAGGGAAGAGGATTAGCGCCACTCTTTCATAGAGGTGGGGTGCTGTATAAGTGGAGAAACAAGGAAGATCTTTCTTCCAAAGTTCAGGATGATCTAGAGCAGAGGTCTCAAACACGTGGCCCCTGAGGCAGGAATCTGCGGCCCACAATGCACCACGTCAGGGGGTCGGCGCGGGAGTGTCAGAACATGCTGACCCCCCCTGGCGTGTCTCTGCAGCTCCCCTGCTTCTCCCACAATCTCAGGCTCCTTCCTTCAGCGGTCACGAGGTACCGCTCATTAAAGTCATGAATATGCGTATATTCATGACTTTAATGAGCGGTATCACGTGACCGCTGAAGGAAGAATAGCTGCCGGAGACCGTGGCAGGAGGGCTGCAGAGACGCTCCAGGAGGGGGTAAGTATATGTGATATTCACCTGTCCCCAGTCCACCGCTGCTCTATCCTCTGCGTCATCTGGCTGTGATGTTCAGGTCAGAGGGCGCGATGACGTAGTTAGTGTGCACCGCACCCTCTGCCTGAACAGTCACTGAAAGAGGAGGCCGATGATGGAGCGACGCGCAGCGGTGGACCGGAGACAGGTGAATATCGCAGGTGCCGGGCCCTGAGCCAGCGGTGACACCGACACCTGTCCCCCATTGCGCGTCGGTGTCCCCGCCTGCTCAGGACACCGGCACCTGGCTCCCAGCGACAAGTATGAGTATGTCATTTTTTTTATTTTTTATTGCAGCAGCAGCAGCATATGGGGCATAAAATATATGGAGCATCTTATGGGGGCATAAAATATATGGAGCTTCTTATGGGGGCATAAAATATATGGAGCATAATCTATGGAGCATCTTTGGGGCATAAAATATATGGAGCATCTTATGGGGGCATAATCTATGGAGCAGCTCATGGGGCCGATTCTATGGAGCATTTTATGTGGGCATAATCTATGGAGCATCTTATGGGGCATAAACTATATGGAGCATCTTATGGAGGCATAAAATATATGGAACATCTTATGGGGGCATAAAATATATGGAGCATAATCTATGGAGCATCTTATGGGGCATAAAATATATGGAGCATTTTATGTGGGCATAATCTATGGAGCATCTTATGGGGCATAAAATATATGGAGCATCTTATGGGGGCATAAAATATATGGAGCATCTTATGGGGGCATAATCTATGGAGCATCTTATGGGGGCATAATCTATGGAGCATCATATGGGGCATAATCTATGGAGCATTTTATGGGGCCATAACCTTTATGGAGCAGCATATGGGGCATATTCTATGGAGCATCTTATGGGGCCATTATTAACCTTTGCGCAGCATTATATGGGGCGTATTGTGTATGGAGCATCTTATTGGGCCAAGATGAACTGTATGGAGCATTATATAGGGCTCCTGATTCAATATGGATATTCAAAAACATTTAACCTACTGATGACTCAATTTTACTTTTATTGGTATCTCTTTTTATTTTTGAAAATGTACCAGTAGCTGCTGCATTTTCCACACTAGGCTTATACGCGAGTCAATACGTTTTCTCAGTTTTTTTATGGCAAAATTAGGGGGGTCGGCTTATACTCGGGTCGGCTTATACACGAGTATATACGGTAAGCTGTACATCGCAGCTGACAACTTATTTGAACGACCACAGAGAGAGGGGGAGGTCCGGATGGAGAGAATTTTTATAGTTCAAATAAACAATTGTTTAACAACAATTTTGTACTGTATTAAGTTTGAATGGAATGCGGCCCGCCAGCTTAAATTTTTTTTATGTGCGGCCCATTTACTCTGCCGAGTTTGAGACCCCTGATCTAGAGGTATTCCTAGGATCATCATGTGCACAACGTAGAGGCCTCCAGTGGTGTAAGTCTAGGTCTAGAGAGCTGGAGTAGATAGTTTAAAACAGGGACCTCAGATCTGTTATCACCATCATTACTCATCTGACCCTTCCCACATCCTCACCCTGCCACTCCCTCATCAGGGACATTCATGAAGTCCAAGTCCATGTTTGCGGGTGGAGCCTTGGCCTTTGGACTAGCCCCCTGTCTGGGCAGACTTGGCTGATCCATACTGCTCTGTCGGGAGGTGAAGGACATGCGTTGTGTCAGCCGGGGACGGGACTTCTTGTTGCCTCCATTGGATGACGGAGCTTCTAGGAACCAAGGCACCAAACAAGCTTACATTTCTGTAAAGAATAGAGGCCATTGGCCCCATCTACAAGTCACACTCACCGCACCCTGTAGCTCTGCTCTGACCATCAAAATACTGGCTTTTTCGGTTGTCCTTCCGTGTCGGTCCTGCAAAGAGGAGCAGTTATTTGTTGTGCCGTCCATTACCGATGACTACAGCGCTCACTTACTAGAATTTGCAGGTAATCCAGGGCCGATGCTAACAACCATTGCCTTTCCTGATGCCTTGAGGACAGCCATGTCGCCCATTCCTTGCTGAAACTGCAGTTGTCGAGAGCCAGCAGCCCCCAGGGAGTCCACCCTTCTTTCTTCACCTTAAACTCCAGCCTAGAAGGGAAAAAGACGGATTTTGGTAAGAACTTACCTGTAAAATCCTTTTCAGCGAAGGAAGGAAAGGAGACACACTAGTAATGACTAGTGGGTAGGCGGAGCCCAGATAGGATTGACACCTCAGATTAAAAAAGAGTGTTGACCGGCCCCTCCAGCTCGGGCTCCTCCTACTCCTGCTTCTTCAGTCGTACAAAAGCTTAGGGAAGAGCAAATATCACAAGCGGAACAACATAACCCCTTCTGAAGGACTTCAGAGAAAAAGCAAGAATACAGGTTATGCATGCATGTAGGCAAAAAACCACACAGTTCCAGGTACTACTCACTGGACCTGACCACCGCGATGAGCTGGCAATGCTGGAAAGGAGCCGTAGCGAGTCAACCTCAGTCCAGATAATCGCTATCAGAAGAGGGTCACGCCGCATCTGAAAACACATCAACACACTTCTGCCATGGGCGGGTGCTGTGTCTCCTTTCCTTCCATCGCTGAAAAGGATTTTACAGGTAAGTTCTTACCAAAATCCGTCTTTCAGCAGCAGAATGGAAGGAAAGGAGACACACTAGTAATGACTAGTGGGACGTCCCAAAGCAGTCCAAAAATTAAGGGTGGGAATATAACCAAGAAAAAACAGGCAGAATCCCAACAACCTTGGTAAATGCGCAACAGGCGCCAAATACAAGTTAACTAGAACTTTACACTACAGCCGCCTGTAGGACCCTGCGTCCTAAGGCCGCATCAGCGGAAGCACTGACGTCCACCTTATAAAACTTTGTAAACGTGTGGACGGAGCGCCAAGTCGCCGCTCGGCAGAGCTGAGCTGCCGAAGCCCCTTGATGAAAGGCCCACGATGAGGCCACAGCCCTCGTGGAATGAGCACGAATCTTAATCGGGCAAGGTTCGCCTTTAAGTCGGTAAGCCTCTAAAATGGCTGACCGAATCCAACGAGCTATAGAGTCCTTGGAAGCTCGTTGACCACGTCGACGACCTGCTGGAATCACAAACAAGGAGTCTGACTTCCTAAAACCTTGAGTAACAGACAAATAGAACTTCAAGGCCCGCACTAAATCCAATGTGTGCAAAACCCGTTCCTTTGCATTCCTCGGGCCCGGGCAAAGTGAAGGCAAAACAATATCCTGGTTAACATGGAATTGCGACACTACCTTAGGTAGAAAGTCGCCCCGTGTGCGAAGCACTACTCGATCCGGGTAAAATTCCAGGAAAGGAGGCGAGCAAGAAAGAGCCGCCAACTCAGAAACCCTTCTCAAAGAAGTGACTGCGACTAGGAAGGCAACCTTCCAAGAAAGCATAGAAAGGTTAGCAGAATCCATTGGCTCAAAAGGCCCATGCTGAAGAGCCTCCAGGACAAGGTTGAGCCGCCAAGGAGACACAGGTGCCTTCCGCGGCGGAAACTGACGGGTTACCCCACGAAAAAATAAGCGCACGTCCCTACGCGAGGCGATAACTTTCCGGAACAACAGGGACAGGGCAGAAACCTGACCCCTCAGGGTGCTAACTGCCAAACCCTTGTCCAGCCCATACTGTAGAAAAGCCAACAGCTTGGGAATGGAAAAAATCCTCGGGTTCCTTGAAGAACCCAAACACCACGAGAAGAAGGCTTCCCAGGTCTTGTGGTAAATTCTAGTAGTAGCCGGACCTCTGGCAGCTCGCAGAGTGGCAATGACTTCGGCTGAAAAACCTCTACGGGTCAGTATTTCGGTCTCAAGAGCCACGCCGTCAAACGCAGAGACTTCAAGTCCGGATGACGGACAGGACCCTGGGTTAACAGGTCCGGGCGAAGAGGAAGTGGAAATGGCGGTGCTGCCAAAAGCGACACCAGTGTCGAGAACCACGTCCTCCTTGGCCAATCTGGGGCTATCAATATAGCCGGGATTCTCTCCAGTCTGATCCGACGCAGCACCAGAGGAAGTAAGGATATCGGCGGAAACACATAGATTAGCTCGAATCGGTCCCACGGGGTCACCAGAGCATCCACCGCCACAGCCTTCGGGTCCTTGTACCTGGACATGAAGGTCGGCAACTTGGCATTGGACCTGGATGCCATCAAATCCACTTGGGGAACTCCCCAAAGGGAGCACAGCAGTGCAAAGATCTCCGGATGAAGACTCCATTCTCCGGGATCCATCTTCTCTCGACTGAGGAAGTCGCCGTGGTATTCTGAACTCCTGGAATGTGAATCGCAGAGATGGCTGGTACTCTGTCCTCGGCCCAATTCAGGATCCGAGACACTTCCACCATGAGCCTGGAACTCCTCGTCCCGCCTTGGTGGTTGATATACGCGACCGCCGTTGCGTTGTCTGTCTGCACTCGGACTGGTAGACCGCTCAAAGGGACCGTCCAGTGTTGGAGGCAAAGGAAAATTGCCCTCAATTCCAAGATGTTGATCGGTAGAACAGACTCTTCCGATGACCATACTCCCTGAACCCAGAGATCGTTCCAGACACCCCCCCAGCCCGTCAGGCTGGCATCGGTGGTTATGACCGACCACCTCGGAGGAAGGAAAGACTTCCCCAGTGATAACGTCCTGGACGTGACCACCAACTTAGGGACTCTCGCACCCTGCGAGAGATGAGAATACTGCGATCCAGTGCAATCTGCGATCGATCCCAATGACTCAGAATGAGCCTTTGGAGGGCTCTGGAATGAAACTGGGCAAATGGAAGCGCTTCCATGGAAGCCACCATCAGACCTAAAAGGCGCATACACTTCCGAAGGGACATTGCTGTCGAAGACTTCATAGTCTGTACATGTCGAAGGAGACATGCCCGCTTGTCTGGAGGTAGGGACACCACTGCCCGTACCGTGTCGAAATGCATCCCCAAAAACAGGATTGACTGCGACGGTTCCAGAGACGACTTCTCCCAATTGACCAGCCACCCGAAGTCCTCTAGGAGCTGAAGGGATAGATTGCGAGCCGTCACCGCCTCCTCTTTTGAGGACGCCACAATCAAAAGGTCGTCCAGCTAGGGAATAATCGTGACTCCCTGTCTTCGAAGAATTGCCATGAGAGGCGCTAGAATTTTTGTAAAAACTCTGGGCGCTGAAGCCAAGCCGAATGGCAGGGCCACAAATTGGTAATGGTCCTGACCTATGGCAAAACGAAGGAAGCGCTGGTGAGCCCTTCCGACGGAAACATGCAAATAAGCGTCGCGAATGTCGATTGACACCAGAAAGTCGTTCTGCGACAGGGTTGCCACAACGGAGCGAAGTGACTCCATGTGGAATTTTTGGGTGTGGACATGCTGATTCAATCTTTTGAGATCCAGAATAGGACGAAATTTGTCCTCTTTTTTGGGGACCACAAAGAGATTTGAATAAAAACCTTTTCCCCAATCCTCTGTCGGAACCGGTATTACTACACCCTTCTGCAGAAGGAATTCCACCTCTCGCAGCAGAGCGGCAAATAGCTCGGGCTCTGACGGAATGCGAGACTGGCAAAAACTGTCCGGGGGTCGAGAAGAAAACTCTATGAAATAGCCTGCCGACACAACTCGCGTTACCCAGGAATCCGGAACGCAGGAAATCCAATTCGCCTTGAATTTGAGCAGGCGACCCCCCACTCGAGAGCCCTCGAGTGAGGACCTGGCGTCAGTCTGCCTTGGCGGGCTTCTTGTCAGTTTCCCGCTTGTCTTGACGGAAACTTTGTTTCCAAGGGGTGCGGGATTTCTGAGAAGACTTCTTTCCCGAAAAAGAGGGACGACCCGATCCCCAAGAAGACTGACCGGATCGTCCCCTAGACCGAAAATACCGCCGACCATTACCGGTACTAGGTCTGCCAGACGTAGAAGCCATAGCCCTTCGCTGTGGTAAAGCCGCTTCTTTAGCCTTTGCCTTGGCAATCAGCTCTGTGAGATCAGATCCAAATAGCTGACCACCCTTGTAGGCTAAAGACAGTAAACCCTGCTTGGAAACCGCGTCCCCGGTCCACTGTCTAAGCCACAGTGCTCTTCTGACTGTGACCGCTGAAGATTGCGTCCTGGATAATAATGACGCAGCATCCAGACCTGCATCACAGCTATATCGGGCTGCAGTCTCCAATAAATCGAGAAGTCCATCTATCTCGGATAATGGAGATCTATTTTGCAGTGCCTTCCGTAAACGGACCAACCAGCACAGGGAAGCCTTAGAAGCACACATGGATCCTAGTACTGCTCTGAATCCATGACCTGCAGCTTCATAGATGGATTTCGCCGCCATCTCCGTTTTTCTGTCCAGCGGCTCTTGCAGACTCGCTTTCCCTTTAACCGGAAGCAATGAGGATTTACTAAGCTGGGATAAAGGAACATCCACTTCAGGAGAAGGAATCCAATTATCCGTCAATTCCGTTGAACACGGATATAATGCTTCAAAGAACCGTGTCCCTTGAAAACGTTTATCTGGACACAGACGTTCCTTCTCCACTACCGTATTAAGCTCTTCCAGAGCCGGTAATGTTGACCGCGACTTATGGTACTCCTGGTACATGCGGCCCGACTTACCAGGCCGTGTAGTTACCTCCTCCGGTAACTGTAACGCCTCTCTCATAGCTTCAATTAAAGCCTCTGTTCGGCTCACAAGAGAGAAAGAATGTCCCTGCCGATCCTCCTTATTCGAATCGGATAACTCCCCTTCTGAGTTTGAAGGAGAACCCTGTCCGCATTCCATATCAGATACCTCTGATTCGCTACGCGGAAAAGATGGCACCGGCCTGCGCCGCTTCCTGTCATGAGAGGATCTAGCTGACACCCACTGACCTAAAAGGTCAGACAAGCCATTAATTGACTGAGCGATGGCATCTAATTTGATATCGCTGTAAATCGCAGCGCTTGATGCCGTCGAAGTCTGCGTATCAGATACTTGCGACTGATCCTGTAGCGGATCTGGCAGATGGTCCGCACCTTCTGGACCCTGAACCGACATGTCAGCAGTAAATGGCAGGTCAAAACCCTGTTAGTAACTGTAAACAGTGTGGTTACTAAGCAGACTGAGCAAGTACGCTGAAGGGTTTAAAGCTCTTAAAGAAGAGAGTTACCCCAGCTATCTCTCAGTATATAAATAACCTCCTGGGTTCTGATCCCTACCGGGTAGAACCTGCGGCGGTTATTGCTGAAAGGGTTAACCCTTCATAGGGGTTAATGCCGCCAACTCCCCACAACTCCCTATATAAAAAAAAAGGAGTGTGCGAGTCCCAGGTCTCTATAAGAGAACGCGGCTGCAGATAAACGCTATCTGTCACTTGGAACACAGATAGGTTCTGCGCTGTGGGGTGATGATATTCACTCACCCAGCTGGCCTTGGTGAAAGTATACCTTAAATAGGAGGAGCGGAGCATGAGGAGCCCGGAGCCTCTGTAATGGCCGCCGCGCTGAGAGAAGCCGGAAGAGAAGGACAGTGAAGCTGCAGTCTCCTCAGAGCGATTCCTGTCACAAAAAGAGCGGGAAGCGTGAAGCCACGCCCCCCTCCGGCTTCAAAAAAGAGCGCGAACTCCTCGCTCTCTGCTCTCCTCTGTCCTGCAGGTATCTGCCTGCGGACATAAAATACAGTCACCAAACATGTCATCTAATACATGTACCAGCGGCTGCCGCAGCAGCCGCTGAGAGCACACACACATTCACATAAAAATGAGGTACTCACCAGCCGAGCGCCACAGGGACCCCCAGGGGTTTGTGGCGCTGTGCCCATCGCTTCCCCCCCCCCGGGCGGGGAACGCAGTGACCCCCGATGTGCGGTTTGCGTCCCCGCCAGGGAAGCAATCCTCATCCCCCAGGGCCGGCGTGAAACTACAGGGACCACCATACAGGGTATTACAGATCGCCAAGGGAGAGGTGGGGTCCAGCAGCGCTGAGACCCCTGAGACCTCTAGACCACTTCTGGTGATCCAAGTCTCTTGTCCGATAAAAATAATAAAGTTTTCTGAGGAGCTGCTTCCAGCAGCGACCATCCTCTGAGACCTCAAATTGTAAACTGAAGAGCTGAGTAGGAGGAGCCCGAGCTGGAGGGGCCGGTCAACACTCTTTTTAATCTGAGGTGTCAATCCTATCTGGCTCCGCCTACCCACTAGTCATTACTAGTGTGTCTCCTTTCCTTCCATTCTGCTGCTGAAACGTGTTTCTCCATCCTCAGGTACAAACACCTCTATATTGTGATTTACAGAGAATCGTCCTTACCGCCCTTCGCACCCACTTACTGATTGCTGAATCGCAGCTGCAGCTTCTTCTGCGTCCTTTCCTCGTACCGTTTATAGAGGAGGCTGAGAAACTCCGTCTTGAAGACGCTCTCCAGGACGCTGTCGTACTGTGCCTCGTGAATCACCAGGAAGTCGTCCTGCAGCTGACTGTGGAGAGCGCGGTTGATGGTGAGCAGGTCACAGCCAGACCGGAGCCACCTTCAACCGCAGTTCATCTTTCCTTACCTTAATGATACAGACAGTATATCCTTCAGCTCAATCTTCCGCTTCAGCACCTCTTTGATTTGCCCCTTCTCTTGTCCTTGCTTCACTTTCTCTCGACCAATCAAGTACAGGAATTTGGGTGTCAGCACCAGGTCTCGCTTCAGAGTCTACATCACATGCCTGTTATTAGTGACTGGAGCACAACCTTTAGCTGGGATGCCCCAAGCCTATAGGGAGGGTTTCTTACCTTAAAACGTCGATCAAACTTCACTACTGTGTCTGCAAAATCAATCCTCTCTCTGCGCCCCACAAACTGGCGCAGCTCTGGCTGGTCGTCCATGCCAATGTAATCCCCACAAAGTTCCTGTTGATGCTGTTTCTGCGCCGTTCCTTCTTGTTCAGGACGATGGTGGAAGCTGGTGACAGATAGGCTGTGGATGTGACTGCGGCAGGCAGATTGCCATCTTGCGGTCACGCCACCCCACAACCTACCTTGCTCTCTCATATGGATGTATTTGCGCACGGCTGTGTGCTTGCGCCAGGCTTTCTGAATAACGCGGGCGAAGCTGTCATATTTCCTCTCCCTCATTTCTTCCAACAAGAAGAGCTAAATCACAAAAAATGGTGGTGTAACTTAGTTACATACAGACTTATCAATACAATACCCTTCCTACACTTACAGATTCAGGAGCTTTGATGAACACTTTGCTTTTGCCCAGCTGGTACTGATCGGAGTCCATGTTGACCGACTGCAGCAGGTGGAGGACCCCTTTCTTCTGATCTCCTCTCCATTCTGGCCATGTCTCCCGTGTCAGTATGGCATACCTACAGAAACCTTGGCCATTAGACCATGAGGTCCAGAGAATGCACCCCAAAAAAACATGCACACAATGTACTGCTGTATACCGGGTAAGAAACTTGTGGAAGGCTCTACGATATGCATACCCCGCACGTCGCACACGGATGTTTTCCCGCAAGCCTAAATATTCCACCTGATGCTTCACCCTGGAAGAGGAAACAGACTGAGTCAGATCTCTCTTCCACCATGGTGCTCAGGTTAACCCCCTCCTCCCCAGCTACCTGCTGTCCTCCCAGTTACGCGATTTCTTCGTCTCGTTTGGCTTGATGCAGCGTATGTAGTGGGGGGTGCACTTCATCAACGTCTGCACCAAATCATTGGATTGTTTCTTAGAGGAAATAAAATGCAAAGTTCACTGTCAACAGATAGACACAGGATAAAGCGCCCCCGCAGAGCACACAGACTCCAACCAAGAAACATGGAGCCTTACACACAGACTCCAACCAAGAATCACAGAGCCTTACACACTGAGCCCAACCAAGAAACACATAGCCATACACAAAAACCCGTCCAAGAAACAGATCCTTATCCAAAGACACTGACCAAGAATGACGCAGCCATATGCAGAGACCCCAACCAACAAACACGGAACCGTACACACAAAGAGACCCTAACCAAGAAACACTGAGACCCCTAACAAAAAACACAGATCCTTAAACAGCGATCCCAACCAAGAAACACACAGCCATACACAGAGACCCAAAAAAAGAATCACTGAGCCTTACACAGAAACCCAGATCAATAAACACCAAGCCTAACACAGAGACCCCAGCCAAGAAACACGGATACCCCTACCAAGAAACACAGAGCGGTTCACAGAAACCCTGGCTAAGAATCACTCAGCCTTTTACAGAGACCCGACCAAGAAACACAGATCCTTACACAGTGACCCAACCAAGAAACAGAGACCCACATGAAAAAACACATATCCTTACGGTCAGGAAGATATGAAATATTTTCTATTGTTCAGGAAACACAACCAGAGCTGGCCTACTACTCCTCCCACCATTGGCTTCTGTAGGACCAAATCCTGCATACAGCCTCTCTCCCGTTCAAGAAAATGGTCAGTTGGAATGCTGAGTTTATATTGCCTGCCAGGACTAGCAGAGCTGAATGCGTTTTTCCTCCAAAAAACTCTGTCTTTTAAGCTAAACACTCTAAGTCAAATTCAATAATACACATTAATCCCAGAAACATGAAAATTAGATTTCCAGGATCTGGGCACTCTGGGTTACGCATGGCAGCGTTTTGCGGCATTTAGGGCTATCAGAAACCTGGGAAATGAATTTCTGCCCACCAGCAAATCACAGACATACCATGTGTGGACTCTCAAAAACGGTTAAAATCGCAAGGGAAAAAATAATGCCAATATCTATGGCCTGTGAGCTTCCAGGCCAAAGATATGAAGGAGTTATCGATAACTTTCAAAGTTATGTGTACCTCCCAGAAAACAGCCCATATGTGAGGTCAGCAAAGATGGAGTTCTTAGTTTTATGGCCGTAGCATAAAACAGGAACATCCATCTTTGGCATGCATTCAGAGCCAGGAGAGACAGCTGAACACCATGCTGTGGTACTGGATCATTTCTTTGGGATCTCTCCTCCCCTTTATCAACACGTCATACCTGTGACTGAGATTTAGCAAGTTTTCGTATTCTTATCCCGTATTATTTCATAATTGTTTATACATATTTGTATTTTGTCTCTTTTGTAATATCATTTGTATCTTTTGTAAACACTGCCAATTCATCCGGAGTAAAATTATAAATTTGCTAGCTTTGTTCTTCTTGTTTTATGAGTGATCCACCACGTACTGTTACCAAACAGGTGTCCGATTCACCTTTAAGAGGTCGGTGGTGGCAGCATAGTTTTCGAGTTTGTATGTTGTTGGGCACTTGATGGTGACTGGATCCAGGTATATATGTGTTCCTATCAGGAACCTGTGCATATATACATCCCGTCACCTCAATTGCCGCAATATTCTACATTAATTAGAGCAGCTGTGCTCATTTTCTTACCATCTGTCAATAGCCTTATTGGCCAGCAGGGTAAGTGAAGTGAGCGCCAGAGAGCTGCAACGATCCTGACTAAATTTGTGACAATGGTGGCAGAGCGGTGGTTTCACAGAGCATTAGTGATCTGGTTTGAGTAATCATTCCTCTCACTAAAAACTTGCACAGTTCTTGCGAGGACCCTGCGCAAAAAGTTTTTGAAGACCGAACTCAGTGTTTATTAGATCTGAAACAATACTGTATGTGTAGCAGTTACAACCTACCCCTCTTCATTTTTTCTATTCTATCTTTTATTTGGAGATCATGGCTACAGTTGGGGAGTTCTGGTACACCCAGCAGAAAAAGGAGACTCTTGCTGGAATATGTACGACCAAAGGCATTGACCCCTTTGGCAAAAACAAAGAACAATTGATCGCTGAACTGGTGCGAGATGAAGCAGAGCAAGCCCGGCTCCAGAGGTCAGCGGAAATGAGTCAGGCAAAGTATGGACAATACCGCTCCAGGGGTCCCACCTATAGATGCAAGCTGCATCAGCGATCAGGGCAGCGTGAACCCCTGTCTGCAAATGGCTCTACAACTATGCCCACAGAGGATTATCAAGGACGGCTAATTCAGCAACACCAGGAGGCTGCAGAGCAACGAGTAGAGGCCCGAGCCAGTGAGCGGCTGAGAGAGCTGAACGGGAAGCTGCCGAGCGACGAGCAGAAGCCCAAAGCTCAGAGAAACCGTGACCTGCAGATGGCCCAACTCAGGATATCCCCACGGAACTATGAGTCCAATAATTCAACAACCTTTAAACCCTGGCCAGAGCACTTTCCAGTGATAGAAAAGAACGGGGACATGGACACCTTTCTGAGGGGACTTGAAAAGACTTGCAGATAGTACCAGCTGCCGCTCGACCAGTGGGCACAATACTTGACCCCAGGTTGAGAGGCAAGGCTCTGGATGTTTGCTGCTCTTCCTTCAGCACTAGATGGGAACTAGGAGGCCATCAAGCAGGCTCTAATACGGAAGTACCAATTGACTCCCGAAGTGTACCATAAAAAGTTCTGGAACTTCCAACGTAGACCACACGACAGCTACAGCGATGTGGAAAATGGGCTCAGAATCAATTTTGAGTAGTGGGTCCAAGGACTGTCAGTGATCACCTTTGAGCAGCTAAAGGACCTGATGTAAAAGACCAGTTTCTACATCTTTGTCCAGCTGAGGTGCGACAGTTCGTGATGGACAGGGAGCCGAAAGAGGCGGATAAAGAAGTGCAGATTGCCGACACCTACAAGGCCAATCGTCAACTGGAGGTGTGGAAGCCGCTCATCGCCAGTGGGAAAGCCCTCGACCACCATCCCTGCCCTTACCAGCCGACCCTCAGGAGGCCTTGTCTACTTTGCCAACGCAAGGCCTACATCTGATCCCCACAAGTGTTATTTCTGCAGCCGGACTGGACACCTCAGCACCACTTTTCCGGAGAAACAGAAGAAGAGCCCCACGATCCAAGGCCCAGGGCCTAATGCAGCAGTTCTTTTGTGGGTGGGCCGGTTGGGAGGGCCTGTGAAAATTTGCAGTCTGTCACCATGGGGGACACTGTCACTGTAGGCTTCAAGGACACCCGGGCCTAACGAACCCTCATCCGACCCAAACTGGTGTCCCCTGAAGACATTATCCAGGGAGAACCCTGACTGTCACCGGGATTGGGGGTGTCTGCTGTCCCTTGCCGATGGCCCGGGTTTTTATAGATTGCGGCGCCGGGAGTGGGATGAAGGAAGTGGGGGTGTCCGAAAACCTACCCGCAAACGTTTTGTTGGGAACTTATTTGGGAAGGATGTTTGCTTATTATGTCCCCGACAACCCTCTCCGATCTGATAGTGATGGTAATGTTAACGCTACTGATATGAATGTCAATGCTTTACCTGATAATGATGTATCTGAAGGTACAGGAGGACTCAGCCATGTCACGCTGCAGGGTGATATTGCTGAGGAGTCTCTAACAGGAGCAAGCGTCAGTGCTAAGGTGGATGGGGTGAGGCAAAAAGACCATGAAGCAGGTGATGCAGTGCAGCTGACCAAGGTCACAACGGAAGGTTACCTGGCTGAGGGTAGCAGCCCCATAATTAGCACTGCTCCTGAGGTGATAGGGGAGGTCCAGAGGGTAGTACCCCTAGCCGGGCAGGCTGATGGGACTGTGTTATTCCCCAGGGAGACGGACTATATAGCCGCTGTCACCCGCAGTTAGTGTGCCCAGAACGCAAGTGATGCCCTGCCTCGTGGACCCTCCTCAGCCAGAGGAATAACTGAACCAATTACAGACCCAGAACCGGTCCCAGAGGGTCCCCGTGAGGACGGGACCTCAATGTCACTTCTGGCTGCCTCCAGCCAGGAGTTCCAGGCAGCCTCTGCACTCAGAAACTAGCCTGGAGGACTTTGAGGAACCTCGCTAAGAAGCCCACCTCCAAGACTAATAAGGAGAGCATATTCTGGGAGCATGGGAGGTTGTACCGGGAGACGGTTCCCTGTAAACCCCAACTGGACTGGTTGAGAGACAGCTGGTCGTACGCTACCAATTTAGGGATGAATTGTTTCGGATTTCTCATGAGATTCCACTCACTGGACGCTTGGGGGTCAGCAAAACTAAGGCCCGGCTGTCTCACTACTTCTATTGGCCCAAAATGGGGAAAGATGTGACCAACTACTGTCGCTCCTGTATCACGTGTCAAAGAGAGGGAAAGTCAGGGCCTGCTCCCAAAGCTCCCCTGATCTCTTTGCCAGTGATAAATGAGCCTTTCCAGAGGATTGCTGTGGACATTGTGGGACCACTGGCTATAACCAGCAGCTCTGGAAAGCGTTTCATCCTTACTGTGGTAGACTATGCTACCCGGTATCCGGTAGAGGCTCTGTCCTCAACTAGGGCGGAAATGGCGGATGCCCTGTTGGCGATCTTTTCTCGAGTAGGATTTCCCAGGGAGATGCTTACTGACCTGGGGACTCAGTTCATGTCTCGCTTAATGGAGACTCTCTGTAAGAAAATGCAGGTGAAGCGTCTGGTATCGAGCGCGTATCACCCTCAAACCCTACAGTGCCCAACAAGGACATCACCTGTTTCTTGGTCCTGGTGTTGGGCCAGAACGTGATGGCGTCCAATTTTCTCAGGCACTGGCTTCAGAGTACCCCCGCCTACCCGGTGCCCCAGATAGTGGACCTCGCTCATGCCCATCTGGCACTTTCCCGGCTTGATGGTCAAGCCTGCTTGGTGAATGCACCCGAGCACCTGCTGCAGATGCTCGAGGTAATCCTCCCAGGTGGGACTGAAAACTGCAATATCATCCACGTACGCCACCGCGCATCTCTCCAGTCCCTGGAGCAAGTATTTGACCATCCGCTGGAAAGTGGCAGGAGCATTCTTCATGCCAAACGGCATGACCGTGGACTCGTACAGTCCAAAGGGGTGATAAAGGCGGACTTCTCCTGTGCCTCGGGGCTCAGGGTAATGTGCCAATATTCCCGGCTCAGATCCATAATGGATAGATAAGCTCACGCTAGCTAACTGCTCAAGCAGCTCCTCGATGAGTGGCATTGGGTGTGCATCGGTGGCTGTTATTGCTATGAGCCCCCTGTAGTCCACATAGAACTGGGTGGTTCGATCCTTCTTTGGCACGAGGACTACAGGTGAGTCCCATGAGCTCTTGGACCGTTTGATCACCCCAACTTCAGCATCTCATCGACCTCCTGGCGCATAATGCTCTGCACCTCGTCTGAGATTTGATAGGATGTCCGCTGGACTGGGGTATGATTCTGGGTGTTCACTTCGTGGACCGCTAAGTCGGTCCTTCAAGGCAGGTTGGTAAACATGGCCTGGAAGGATTTTAACGTTGCTCGCAGCTGAGACCGCTGGCGTGCGGATAGCAAGGTGCTTATCTCCACATCCTCTATGGACAGGCAGGCCTTCGCTTGGGCCAGCATGTCCAG
>JARQOD010000001.1:530536541-530565250 GCA_033576555.1 Oophaga sylvatica
TCGCTCCTGGAGAATCCTGACAATGCACACACCGTTACATAGAGTAATTGCAGACTTGAGCCCCAAGCCTGGACAACCCCTTTAAATAAGGCACATGTATAGAAATGACAGTCATAATGTGTAAACGCTATTATCCTGCAGATAAAGGTTTAAGCTGCAGGTTAATAGTGATCTACAGCCACATTGAAAGCTCAGCTATGGGAAGAAATGAACTTTAATCCTCTCGGCAGCCTCAGGCTGAGACACAGCTACAGTCACCTCTCTGTCGATAGTGAACGGCGACTGGAAGCATGTCCCGATACTCTGACAGCTTGTTTTGCAGTGCGTCACACCTGGCTGTACTGCTTCCATCTGCCACTCACCATGTACTGAGCAGTGACTGAAGCCGCGTCTCTGACTGAATGCCAGATGCTGCCGGTAGGAATAAAGTTAATTTGTTCCCAGTTGCTGGGCTGTCAGTGCAGCAGCTGAATGGCTTTCTCTGGTATGTTTTCACGGTCAGTAAACGCTGCGGGTTTGATGCTGCGTACATCCAGATGTTACAGCATAGTGGATGGGATTTCATGAAATCCCATCTCCATTATGCAGGCACAGACTACTCCGGCTGCCCTGCGTATACGCACATGCAGCGCGTCTTTTTAGACCGCAGCATGTCTCAGTCTTCGCAAGATAAAGTCAGCCGTACAATGTATTGGATGCGGTGATTCCGCACGGTTCAATGAACACATGCGGAATCACCTGCGTTCAAAAGCCGGCAGCACTTTGGACAGAGCGGACATGTGCGGAGTCCAAAGCGCTGCAGGTTTCTGCCCGTGGAAACATACCCTAAGGGTATGTGCAGACAATCAGTAATAGCTGTGGGTTTGACGTTGCGTACTTGTGCAGCGTCAAAACCGCAGCGGTCAGATGTTACAGTACAGTGGATGGGATTTCAAGAAATCCCATGTCCACTATGCGTCCACAGACACCCGTGGATCACACGCTGACACTGACATGTGGCGCGTCATTCAGGACAGCAATATGTCAATTTGTCTTGTGGAGAAGCGAGCCTCCATAGCAGAAATTTCACCAATAAAATGTACTGGACTCGGTGAATCCGCACGGTTCAGTGATCACATGCGGATTCACCTGCGTTCAATAGACAGCAGTACTTTGGACGCAGAGTACGGATCGAGGCCACATAGCCGAAAACTATTTCCCTGCAGATTAACCCCATACCTGCAGGTAAATAGCATTATCTGGCATGACAGGTTCCCATAATCATTTTAAGAACTTAGTTAAGATGCAAACAATGAATCCTCCCCTCCAGCAGTGATACAGTTGTAGCAATGTCGGCACTGCTGTTGGCGGAAGGTAATGTGACATGGCTGTAGCTGATCAATATTCTGTCAGGGTGGATGTCTGCTCTGACAAAATTGTAAAGGCTGCAGCCAAACAGTTCGGGCTCATTGTGGGTAACCTCTGTAATGGTAAACCCATCTATATGTCAGTAAACAGCTGCATAAAATAATAACAGAAAAAAATACACCAGCGTCACTCAGCTGCTCTCAACCTTCTGCCTCTTGTGGCCTTCATGTAACAATGACATTGGTACACGGGGCTCAGCGTGGAAGAACGTTACAGTGAAGGAAGTAGAAGTGTACGTTATTATTTCATGATATTATCCAGTTATGAGTTTTGGCCTCTAACAGCCAGTAGTAGGTCACAATAATAAAATGGGATGTTATGCACCCTCCCCGATTCCATGGCCACCTCTCTGTCTCTGCTATGGTCTCTGCTTACTGACTGAAGTGGTGACTGGGACGACTGCAGCAGACATCACCTCTGCAGCTAGTGAGCTCAGTGAGTCCGCTGTATGTAGACAGCATGAGCTGCTGAGCTCTGTGATTGGCAGCAGCAGTGATATGAGCTGCAGATGGGCTGTCACTACTGCAGCCAGTAAATAGAGATCAGTGCAATGGTGATGGGATGAGCAGAGCAGACATCACCTCTGCAGCCAGTGAGCTCAGCAACTCCGCTCCATGTAGACAGTATGAGCTGTGGAGCTCTGTGATTGGCAGCAGCAGTGATGTGAGCTGCAGGTTGGTTGTCACTACTGCAGCCAGTAAATAGAGATCAGTGCAGTGGTGATGGGACGAGCGCAGCAGACATCACCTCCGCAGCCAGTGAGCTCAGCGACTCCGCTCCATGTAGACAGCATGAGCTGCCAAGCTCTGTGATTGGCAGCAGCAGTGATGTGAGCTGTAGTTGGGATCTCACTACTGCAGCCGGGATCTCACTACTGCAGCCAGCACATAAATATCAGTGCAGTGGTGAAATGGTAGACCTAAATTTGGGGTGAGTAACATCATATTTTATTATTTGAATCCAGCGCTGCAGATTAAATGCTAGAAACTTAACTGGAAAACATCATGAAAAGAGTTGTCCGGCCTTTTGGTTACAAGTCTGCAGACACTATGTAACTGCAGACTTGTGAATCCTCACAGCATGTGCACTACACACTGTGAAGATTCTTGGCGCCGGGCAGACACATGACCGCAAGTATGCAATATGCAATCATTACATCACTAGTTAAAGTATGTTATGTTAAAAAGACAATTAAATTAGTGAAAATGTGCTTGCTTTGCTGTAGGGGTAACATATGTTGACTAGCTTCTAGTAGATTTTGCTATAAAGCATAATGTAACCTGTATTCTTACCCGTATATACATCTAATTAAAACCGTATTTTCAAAAACAAATAAAATATTGAGCTTAATTAAGTTCAGCCGATTGGTTCGGCCCTCCACAACTGTCCCAGTTCCTCATGTGGCCCCTTGGGAAAATTAATTGCCCACCCCTGATATAGGGTATTTTCCCATTTACTCAGTGCATGCCTGCGACCAAAGTTGGGGCCCCAGACCAGTTTACAGGTTCACTCCACCCAATGCTTAGTCCTCTCCGACCACTGACACGGAGATCTGTATACAGCGGTTTCATGTCCCACATGTGGCTCCTCACCTTCCCTGCATAGTGATGGACAATAAATCCTTTATTCCAGCTGTTAAAGTGCTCGTGGCTCCCGATAGCCACCTGGAGCTTCTGCAGCAGCGTCTGGTCGGCGCCATCGCCCTTTGCATGCATCGTGGCACAGACGTCGTCCAAAATGCTCATAATTCCCGGAGGACTCTGTGGGAACAGATGATAAAACCAGTGTCCCCCAGAAGCAGTAGGTCATGTACCATCCTCACCCCTCAGATCCTGGTGGGCATGTTACCCCTAGGACCGGGAGCCGCGGGACTCACCAGTTTGTTCTCGATCAGATCACATACAATTTTGTTGTTAAAATATTCGATTGGATTCCAGCGGATCCCCTCCTGCACGTATTCTTCCTGGAAGAAAAGAGGGGTGGCTCAGCAGGACCCCACCAATAGAACAGTTTCCCCAACGGACCCCTCACCTGCTCTGCCTTCAGTGTCAGCTCAATGAAGATTTGCTGAAGTTTCTCATTCACAAAATTAATACAGAATTGTTCAAAGCCGTTTTTCTGAGGAAGAGAGAAAAAGTAAAATACCTGCGTCCATCACCCCTGAATACAGACATGACTGCCAAACAGCTCCCCTTAGATAATGGCAAAAACAGGATTTTTGGTTTCTTACCATATGAGCCTTCATTGGGGGACACAGGAAACCATGGGTGTATGCTGCTGCCACTAGGAGGCTGACACTATGCAGAAAAAAGTTAGCTCCTCCTCCGCGTGTACACCCCACCAACTGGCACTAGAATATTCAGTTAGTGAGAAAGCAGTAGGAGAAGCAACATGTAAGAGAGAAAGAAAGACACAGAAACTCAAACTGTAACTATATAATACAATAACCCAGAGGTGTTAAACTTGGGAGGGTGCTGTGTCCCCCCAATGAAGGCTCCGAGAATTTTTTTTTTTTTATGGTAAGCAACCAAAAATCCTGTTTTCTCTATCGCTTCATTGGAGGACACAGGAAACCATGGGACGTCCCAAAGCAGTACCCAAGGGGAGGGAACAGCAGACAACTCCAATCAGGTCGGAGAACTCACCACCGTCACCTGCAAGGTCTTTCTACCTAAGCCAGCATCCGCCGAAGCTACACATGCACTGTGAAAAATTTTGCGAACATGTGGAGGACCGATCATCGCTTTGCAGAGATGCAGGGCAGAGGCCCTATGTGTACCGCCTGGAGGCACCCACTGCCCGGGTAGAGTGTGCCTCAAACCCAGAAGAAAGAGTTCTGCTCTGGCCTGGTAAACCTACAATTGCCGACCGGATTCGGTGAGCATTCGCTGACCTGGAGGCTGGAAGGCCTCTATATGCACGAGCCCGTGTTCCGAAAAGCGGGAAGGGTGGCCTTAGCCGGATATACGCACGTCGTCCTTACCAGGTAACTTGGTGAGAGTGCGCTACGGAGGATGAGTCCGAGTCGGACGAAAGGAAGGGAGTGATGGACAGAGCCACAGAGAACGTCGGCGAGGTACGGGAAGAGCACTGAATCGGTGATCCACAGAACGTGCAAAACCGCTGCCTAAAGGCTCTGCGAGACTCTGGGATTGGTTGAGAGCCCGAAAGGGAAGGCGATAAAATGAAAATTGACCTGCCCCTCGCAAAACACAGGAATCTCCAATGCCCTGAAGAAATAAGGACATGGATAAAGGCTTCATGGGACAAAAACCTCATGTGGTTCCCACGAAGCAATTACTGAATGAAGAGACTCCATCCTGAAAAGACAAAGATGGACTCCTCCGTTCAGCAATCTTAGATCCCCGACGAGTCACGCTGAGGAAAAAAAACACCAGGACTGTTCCTAGGGGCTCTACTCCTTGCGTCACGGAAACGCCCGGAGGAGGATTTAAAGGAAAACCTTTTTCCTAACCTGACGAGTCTGTGAATTCACTTGGTGGGAGAACTTCTCCGTCTAAGGGAAGCGTTGAAAGTGCCGAAACTCACGTAACAAAGGAGAATGATGAAGTTTAGCCTGAGGAAGGAGAGAGCTCGTCCCTCCGGTGACCTCCTTAATATTTTGGTCCAACTTGGAGCCAAACCGACGGGAACCCTGGAAAGGCAAGTTGATGAGGGACGTCTTTGAGGATAAGTCCCCCTGCCACGCCTTAAGCCAAAAGGTCGTTCGGATGGCCACGATATTGCTGGACGCCCGAGCAGCACATGAGGAGGAGTCCCGGGAGGCGGATACCATGTACTTCCCTGCAAGAGTAATTTGGTCCGCGAGGTCGGCCAATTCCTCTGGTCGGGCTCCAGAAAGAATGCCCTAACGGAGCAGCATAGCCCATGCATCTATACACCTTGCCACCCAGGTGGAGGCAAACACAGGGCATATGTAGCGGGGGCCGCTTCAAAGGTTGACCTTGTCAAGGACTCTATGAGTCTGTCATTGGCATCCTTGAGGGATGGTCCATCTGGGAGAGGAATTACCGTATTGGTGGAAAGTCTGGAAACTGGGGGGTCCACAGTCGCAGAAGTGGTCCAGTTCGCAGTGAGCTCAGGAGAGAAGGGATATAGGATACCGAGGCGCTTTCCTCTGTGGAAGCGGCTGGACTAAGGATTCCGAGAAAATGACAAGGCAAGACCTTTAAATTGTATTAATATGGAAAGACTTGAGAGTAGGCTACTATGAACCTGCTAGAGAGCAAAACGCTGAAGCCGTACTGAAGGGTACCTCGGGTGGTATCCTGGATCTCACCACAGCGAAGTAGGCTCTGTTTCAGCAACAAAACGGCTCAGAAAAGGAAAACAGTCTGAAGAGACAACCCCTTTCAAGTCTAAGGAGGTGGAACGTAGACTACTGGATGACTTCGCAGACTCCGATCAATCAAGAAGCTAAAGTCATAAGGGAGTATGGAAAAACGTTGTCTAGATGGGCATTGGAAGGCACAATAAAATATGAGCAGTCGAAGGAGGAAATGTCCGTGAAAAACCTGGAGTATGCCAACTCCATGGAAAATTGACCATAGGAAGGAGCACATAGGCCCCAGAAGAAAACTTGACTGACGGAAGGAAGATCCTTCACTATGACGTCATGGGCGACCCTATCCGTCCTGGACCCTCTGGAACGGGGCGAGGATTGTCGTGTGTGGACCTGCTTACCTAAGTATGAGACACCACACAACCGAAGAAAACAGTGAAAAAGGATACGATTCTCATTAAAGGAAGAAACCTGTTATCACGAAACTCCTCATTGGATCCAGGCCTGGAGCAGCCTTCTACAGTAGTCGATGCTTGCGCAGAGTAAGATCCAATTCTTGTCCAAGGTGGGAGAACTTGTTCCTGCAACGCTCGGAAATCGAATCCCGGAGATGCTCAAGGCTTTATACGATGTCTGTAAGAAAGAAGAGGTAAGTAGTGACAGATAGGGAGCTCTGGTATTGAGGTAGCTCAAAAGCCTCTAGGATCGAACAGTGAACAGTCATGAGTCATGGTATACATATAGGCTCTGACTCAGTAAGAGACTGCTAGAACGTATAAACTGCAATTCGTAAATCATGTATGGTAGGAGTAACACACTGGATAGTGAAGCTAGGCTGAGGACAGCACTGTAAACAGACCTACTGGGTAGTTAGTGGTAGGCCCGAATAACCAGATGGTGTGGAAAGGCACCTGGGGAGCAAAACGCAATCAGGGCCCTGTGTGTGGCCGAAGAAAAAACTGAGGCCATCCGGTACCTGACACTAGCGTGTCTGACCTACCTGTAAGTGGACTGGCCACTTATGCTGCTGCTGAGATCAACCTTGTGGTACGTGGTAGATTTTCTGTTTAACTGTTAATAGACCACAGATGTTATTGCCCCTGTAACATGCAGCGGAAGGTGCCTCTGACTCACCTGAAAGCGGACTAGAACCGCTGCTGTAGCCAACCAGAAGTGATGAATACCAGGCACCTCTGACTCACTGAGTGGTGAATAGAAGAAGGGAGCGCGTAGGAAGATACTGCAAAAGACCGTGAGGTACATGATAGAGGGCACTTCTGACTCACCCAACTATGGGACAGAAGAGCAGGACCAATGCAACAATCAACCTCAGGCACGTCTGAACCACTGGAAAGACAGCAGGTATCGACTAAATGTATCTGGTAGGTGACGCATCTAAATTCTGGATAGCAGATAACGTACTTCTGCAATCGAACATCGTGAACGTGAAGGAGAGTACTTTTGACTCACCTGAATATGGTACAGAACACCAGTACCACTGCAGCAGTCAACCCAATACACGTCTGATCCACTGAAAGGACGACAGTTTCAATCTACTGTACTGTACCTGGTAGGTGGTGCGTCTGAAAACCTGGATAGCAGATAGAGCACTACTGCCATCGTCTCTCAGTATCCACTGCCTTCGTCTCAGTATCCTGCAACTAAATCAGCGTGGGGAGAACCCTGGAGAAGGGTATAGGAGAGAGCCAATTCTGTTTTGTGGTCTAGGTCTGGATAACTGACGGCATTAGGCAAAATAACAGTTTCACATGTAGTAAGCCACACCACGAAGTCTGTTCAGAGGTATATCCTGTCCTTTCATTTCTCCTGAAGGTAAAACAGTAGGCTTAGGGGGGGTGCCTGTGAGCAGGAGATATGGAAGCGTATATGCCAGCGCTCTAGCATCCTTATAGTGTAATGGCCGAGCCTTGCTCTGCTGAAATCAAGGCACAGATATGTAATAGCAGAAATCACAACAGCAGTGTGACGCAACGGAAATCTCTGATGTGAAAACGTGCAAGTGAAACATTCTATAGAGCAAATGGCGTACGGCAGGTTTTATAATGGCCCATCTCCCTGTGGATGGTGCAGAGCAGACAGTGGTACAGATGACGGCAGCGTGGGGCGTACTTCAATACCCATTGCTGTTGACTGCATGGCTCTAAAGCACTTATTACACCAGTGACTGCACCACTTATTACACCAGAACCATTAGGAATGATGGTTTCTCTCACCATCACTTAGCCTGCAGCTAGTGCTGCCCCTCTGAGCTTTATTTCGCTGTGCCTGGCTTTTGCTCCGCACCCCGCCTGTTACCTGGAGCAAGCGCCACCTTCTGGGTCCAGGTGACGGCAGATGGCGACCACGAGGAAGAAAAAGGTGGGCCTTCAAACTACAAAAAAGGCTGCGTAGCCTATGCGCCACTTAAAGAGGAAGGGGGTGTGCCGGCGACAGGCGGGAGAAAAGCCCGCCTGAAAAACAGCCGGGAAGGAAGGAGGTGGAGCTAACTGCTGCAACTAGGCCGCACATAAGATGGGGCCTAAATTAGTAGAAGAGGCCGGCGAGACAGTGGCGGCGGCCTAAAAATGCAGCAAAAAAAACCCTGAGTCCATCGATCCAGCCTCAGGTAACTCTCCACAGGTGCCAATAGACAAAAAGGTCTAAACTACCCTTGTGCTTCCTGCAACAAAGGAAACCCACCCAGAGCTATAGGGCTAACAAGTCCATCCTAACCTTCAGACCCTATGAAGAAAAGGACAGAGGGGAAAGTGGGGAAAAGGGAATTACCTCTCCGTTCCTACTGCAGTCAGGAACATCCTTTGACGTTTGAACCTAGGTATGGGGGACGGCTCCTGCAATCGACAGGCTCTGGTGGGCGAGTTGGTAGGAGACGGGGCCAGGACCAAAATTCGGATCACCTAAACACTCTTCTGTGTTAGGGTTGAGGTCCTGCCGGACAGACATATGATTCGGGGTGGCAGTACACACCATACTCATAGTCTCTATGTGGGAATACAGTTGTGACTGTTCACACTGTATCCCTCCAGAGTAAGAAACGACGCACACGGAGGTAGAAATGGGTCTAGTGAAAGACCCGTGTCCACCATCTACTAACACTAAGCTAAACTGAATATCCTAGTGCCAGTCGTTGGGGTGTACACTGTGAAGGAGGAGCTAACTTTTTTCTGCATAGAGTCAGCCTCCTAGTGGCAGCAGCATACACCAATGGCTTCCTGTGTCCCCCAATGAAGCACTAGAGAAAGCCCCTTATACATACATGAAGCCACCAATACCCACATATACACAAGGACTAAAGGGTATGCCACACTAAACAACATCGCTAACGGGATCGCTAAAAAACGTCACTATTTAGCGATCCCGTTAGCGATGTTGTTGTGTGCGGCATCTACCAGCGACGTGGCCCCTGCTGTGATCTCGTTCATCACAGCGATCGTTCCGGACCCTATTTTTATCGTCGGCGTCCCGCTGGTATCGCTATATCGCTGAGTGTGGCACCTTTTTTAGCGATTTAGCGGTACTATTGTACCGCTAAAGTCGTTAAGGAGATCGCTAACCGCGATAGCGTCCTTAACGATATCGCTAAATGTGGCCGACACTAGCGATATAGAAACAATCCCGCTAGCGATCTCATTAGTATGCGACGCTAACGAGATCGCTAGCGGGATTGTGTAGTGTGGCAGTACCTTAAGTGCCCCCCACCCATATACACTGCCGCCCCCATACCTGGAATATCTCGAACCCATAAATATCTAGAACCCCGATGTTATATTCCTCAGCGTCCTTCCGCATGGCTTTGTTAACGGCCTGGAAAGAGACGAGGCAGTATATAATCCATATACAGTGAAGTGTATAATACATACGCACACACTGTGCAAAAGTTTTAGGCAGGTGTAGAAAACATTGCAGCACTGGGTGAGGAGCAGCCAAACTCTGCTACAAAGGTGAGGTTGTAGAAGACTGTTTCCTGTCACACGCCAACAAGACACCAGGTAGTTATACTGCATTATCATCTGTCCCAGGTAAAGACATATTAAGAAATGGACAACGATGAGGACTGTAGACGCAGGGATCGGCTGAGGAAACTTAGTGCAGCAGATGAAAATCACATCATGTTCCTTCCCTACGAAATTGGAAAATGGCCACCAGTGCCATCAGCTCAGAACTGGCAGCGATCAGCTGCATCCATCTTCTGTTCGTGGAAGCATTGTGGCCACATGACATATGGAAACAAGCGACTCCGCTATGCTACAACACACATGGGAGGCAGGCCGAGGAGTAAACATGGCATCTGATTGGCCCCAAATGTATTCTGGGTGGAAAAGCGAGGAGTAAACATGGCGTCTGATTGGCCCCAAATGTATTCTGCTGCCGGACAGCGGCGTAATACATGATGCAGGCGCTGTAGTGTACAGTAGGGCAACGAGTTATGGGAGCAGATTGGGGGGGGGGGGATATCTGTTGGGGGTCTGATTGCCTTTTCTTACCGCCACCAGGTAGTCAAAGAGCCGAGTGTACAGGGCTTTGGAGAGGGCGTCCCGTGTAAAACACGCCTGCTCCACATTGAGGGTCACGTCGATCACCTCAGATTTCCCTCCCCATTTACTGTCCATTTTGCGGCTGGTCAACTTCTCCTTTAACCGAGATTGGTCGATGCCGAGAAGAAACGCTGGAAAGGCCAGGACTGCAGGACATAAGGGAAAGGCTAATAGCCAGAGCCACAATCCATGCACCCCACAATACGTGCCCCCCAAACCCTCCCCTGCACTCACAATCCTCACTCTCCACCATGGCATAGTTGCTGCTTTCTCGAAAACCAATATTCCCCAGGTGTAGGATCCCTGCGACCATCTGCAGAACGGAGGCCTGCTCTTCAGGGGAGAGCCCAACCACGTCCATGGCTGCCTGTGGGGTGAGGATGAATGATGAGAATGAGTGGCACCCCCTGCTGGTAGCAGTCACTCTCCACCCACCATGGTCTCTGTGAATTCCGTCTTGTCGCTGACGTCCTCCACCTTGTAGACCGCAGACTGGTTGAGATAGAAGTAATAATCGGGGGCGGTGACCCCCAGATTTTCTCTGTCCTCAGCACTGGCCCCCTCCAACAGCTGCAAACAAGTAGAGGGATGTCAGCTGTGGGGGTCCACAGCATAACCTGGCCCCTCGGATAGGCACCGCTGCTCTCACCTGTAGAAGATGTGGAAGTTCCTTTCCCCCGTATTCTGGCTGACCACACGAGACTTCTCCAGGAGAAAGTTAGAAATCTTCCCCCCGTCCGGCTCCCCCCCACGGCTGAACTGGATCTCAAAGTATTTACCCTGGAGGACGGAAGGAAGGGGAAGAGGTGTGCTGCAGAGTATTACACCACCAGACCTGCAGAGCATCGCTCCTACCAGTGATCTATGATGCAGATTATTACACCACCAGATCTGCAGAGCATCGATTTTGCAATAGTGATCTATGCTGTAGAGTATTACACCACCACCAGACCTGCAGAGCATCACTCCTGCCATAGTGATCTATGTGGCAGAGTATTACACCACCAGATCTGCAGAGCATCGCTCCTGCCATAGTGATCTATGCTGCAGAGTATTACACCATCAGACTTGCAGAGCATCAATCCTGCCATAGTGATCTATTCTGCAGAGTATTACTCCATGAGATGCCCGCAGAGCATCGCTCCCACCATAGTGATCTATGCTGCTGAGTATTTCACCAGAGCCCTGCAGAGCATCGCTCCTGGCAGACACAGTGACTGAGCACTCACAAATCTGCTGGAGTTGTTGTTACGGACGGTCTTTGCGTTCCCAAATGCTTCCAGTAATGGGTTTGACTTGAGGATGATGTCCTTCACGTGCTGTAAGAAAAAAGAGGTGATGAAGAGGAGCCCATCCCCCACCTCTACAGTGACTGCCAGACACGGGCTTTCTCCACTACCTGGACCTTTGGCCCTCCGCCGGACACTTTGGAGATGTAGCCCATTATGTACTTCGCTGCGACGGTTTTACCGGCTCCGCTCTCCCCACTGCGGAAAACATGAAATAGATGAGTCAGCAGAATCACAATGCCCCCTGGTGCTGGTGGAGCGCAGGGACCAGGGGAGTGACACAGGCGTAGGGCGAGGGCCGGGGGAGTGGCGCAGGCAGGGTACGGAGGAGCCTAGCAGTGAAGTGGCGCAGGCGTGGCACGGAGGCACCCACTAGTGGCGCAGGCTGGGTACAGAGGCGCCCGGTACTTGTGCAGGAGTGGAACGGGGGCTCCTTACTGGTGCAAGCTGGGTATGGTGCTGCACAGGGGCCCGCTACAGGTGGGACCCGGTAACAATGATGGTGGTCTGGTGTCCGCACCTGATGATCACGCACTGGTTCTCGCCATCAATCAGCATGTTCCGGTACATTGTGTCTGCCAGGGCGTAGATGTGGGGAGGATTCTCATACTGAGCCTGCAGAGGTCCAAACAATAAGTTACTAGAGGTGCACTGGTCAGGGACATTTCAGTATCTGATGTTGGGGCTTTGGACCTTGTGCACACAGCGGTCAGTATGGCGTCAAATGCCCTACAGGAGGGAATTATGGAGCATTATGTCTAGGATCACGATCTGTGGAATCCACCATGTGTCAGCGATACCGCCACATGCACGAGGCATCCGACAGGTCATACTCTGAACATGACATCAGCTGCAGTACCAGATGCTAGCCACTGGGAGACAGCAGAGAGCACAAGAAAACTTAAAGGGAAGGTGCTGTGATTTTAATTATACAGCTGTGGCAAAAATTAAGAGACCACTGCAAAATTTTCAGTTTGATTTTACTCTTTATAGGCATATTTGAGTAAAATGTTAAATTGCTCTTTTATTCTATAAACTACTGACGTGTCTCCAAATTTCCAAGCAATAAATTTTGTATTTATTTTCAGAAAATGAGAAATGGTCAAAATAACAAAAAATGCAGTGCTTGAAGACCTCAAATAATGCTAAAAAAACAAGATCATAATCATTTAGAAACAACAATACTAATGTTTTAACTCAGGAATAGTTCAGAAATCAATATTTTGTGGAATAACCATGATTATTAATCACAGCTTTCATGCGTCTTGGCATGCTTTCCACCAGTCTTTCACACTGCTTTTGGATGACCTTATGCCACTCCTGGTACAAAAATGTAAATAGTTCTTGGTTTGATGGCTTGTGACTATCCATCTTCCTCTTGATTACATTCCAGAGGTTTTCAATGGGGTTCAGGTCTGGAGATTGGGCTGGCCATGACAGGGATTTGATGTGGTGGTCCTTCATCCACACATAGATTGACCTAGCTGTGTGGCATGGTGCACTGTCCAGCTGGAAAAAACAGTCCTCAGAGTTGGGGAACATTGCCTGAGCATAAGGAATCAACTCTTTTTTTAGGATAATCTTGTATGCGGCTTGATTCATACGTCCTTCGCAAAGATTAACCTGCCCATTCCAGCCGTGCTGAAGCATCCCCAGATCATCACCGATACTCCACCAAATTTCCCAGTAGGTGCAAGACACTGTGGCTTGTACGCCTCTCCAGGTCTCCCTCTAACCATTGGACGACCAGGTGTTGGGCAAACTGAAAATTAGACTCATCAAAGAAGATTACCTTACTCCAGTCCTCTATGGTCCAATCCTTATGGTCTTTGGCAAACTTCAGCCTGGCTCTTCTTTGCTTCTCATTGATGAAAGGCTTTTTTCTAGCTTTACATGGCTTCAGCCCTGCCTCTAGGAGCCTGTTACGAACTGTTCTTACCGTGCACTTCACCCAGCTGCCACTTGCCATTCCTTTTGTAGGTCACTTGATGTCATCCTGCGGTTGCCGAGTGACATTCGAATAAGATGACGGTCATCCCGGTCAGTGGAGAGTCGTTTTCAACCTCTGTCAGTATGTAGCTTTGTTGTCCCCAATGTCTGCCGTCTTAAAAATTTTAAGGATGGAGGCAACATGACGCTCACTGTATCCCTCTGCTAGTAAAGCCAGAACTGAGCCCTTCTGTTCCTCACTCAAGACTTTTCAACTCCTTTGGCATGGTTAAAAGTTATTTTTTTCTTTCCTATTACTTTTGGGATATTACTAGCACTTGTTTTGCCATCCAGCTTGTCCTATTGCAGGAGGATTGTGAACACCACAGCAGTGTTTTTATACTTTCCTTCGTTAAATAGATTTGGTTCAGGTGATCACCTAATCAGAAGCACATTAAGTAGAATGAGGTGTACTCTGGTTGGAATTCAACTGACACTGGAATGGAATGGCTGTCAGACCTGTAGAGAAGCTGATTTTTATAAAACTGTGCAGTGGTCTCTTAATTTTTGCCAGAGCTGTATAATCAATTATTTTTAATACAAAATTAAGCAGGGTGGATTTGATTTAAATCAAACTGATTTAAATCACGATTTAAATCACGATTTAAATCACTAGTCAGTAAGGCTTGATTTAAATCAAAGTGTCTACCAGACCGGTATATCTAATTTCATCATGTGTGATACGCCCCAGACTGGTGTATCTAATTTTATCAAGTGCGATATGCCCCAGACCGGTGTATCTAATCCCATAATGCGATACACTACACTCAGCCCTGTATCTAGATACATGCAGTGTGTCATGTGCTGTGAATAATCCCAGTGTGTGATACTCTCCACGTATCTGTGCTCAGTTTATAATACAGCGAGCAGCATGGACTAACAGAATAGATGCTGCCGGTCGTCCTCAGTGACAGCCTACTTGTCAGTATCACTGGCAGTCCCCAACAAAATGGCTCCGCTCTGTGAGCCTAAACTACATCCTCTGTTATTACAAACACCTAGTAACGGAGGAGAGAAGTCACACGTGATCATTTTCTTGTCTGCTTGCCCTTCCTCCTCCTCACACTTAGATTCACATTCTTCTTGTGTTGTGCAGATCTATTACACTCCAAACAATCAGAAACATATTGTCTAACTTCTTGGACTTGGCACTGAAGGGGTTGATTCTGTATTCATAGGTTTGTAGAACAATAGGATTAAGGTCTTTTTCTCAACTCTGTTCATGTTGTAACATTTTTGCCGTGAAGAAGAGGCTGGAGTCAAATTCCGCTTTTGAGAACTGCGTAAGTAAAGCGAGCGTCTGTGATAACATAGGAGAGAAACTGCCCACTAATCCTACAGAAACCTCTGGAAGAGCATGGCATTGTGAATGTTACACATATACAGCCTTTATTCTACTGAGTTAAACAACTCAGCTTTATCTCATGATGGAAGAACCTTTGGATGGTAAAATATTTTCCTCAAAAAGCAGTTTATTGAAAAAAATCCAATTTAAATCAAAAAAATCCGATTTAAATAAAAAAAATCCGATTTTTTTGATTTTTTTTTAAAAAATCATTGATTTTTATTTACCCTGAAATTAAGGTGAACTACTTTAACCCCTTTCTGCCATCAGACGTACTATTCCGTCCATGTGCCCTGGGACTTACTTCCCAAGGACGGAATAGTACGTCATATGAGATCAGCTGCGCTCCCAGGGGGAGCGCAGCTGATCGCGGCCGGGTGTCAGCTGATTATCACAGCTGACACCCGGCACTATGTGCCAGAGGCGACATTAACCCCTGGCACACTGCGATCAAACATGATCGCAGTGTACCGGGAGCACAGGGAAGCATCGCGCAGGAAGGGGGCTCCCTGCGTGCTTCCCTGAGACCCTCAGAACAGAGCGATGTGACCGCGCTGTTCTGAGGGCTTCCTCCCTGCAGGACCCAGGATTCAAGATGGGCGTGGGGTCCTTCCGGGTCCTGCAGGGAGGCGGTTTCCTCAGTGCCTGCTGAGAGCAGGCGCTGATAAAGCCTGCAGCACTGCCTGTGAGATCGCCGATCTGACAAGAGTGCTGTGCACAGTGTCAGATCAGCGATCTAACTCTATACAGTGATGTCCCACCCTGGGACAAAGTAAAAAAAAAATTGAAAATAACATGTAAAATAAAATTCCTAAATAAAGGAAAAAAAAAAAAATATTCCCCAATAAATTCATTTCTTCATGTAAATAAAAAAAAAACAATAAACGTACACATATTGAGTATCGCCACATCCGTAACGACCCACCCTATAAAACTGTCCCATTAGTTAACCCCTTCAATGAACCCCTTCAAAAAAAAACAAGGCAAAAAAACAATGATTTATCATTTCATCATCATACCGCCGAACAAAAAGTGGAATAACACGCGATCAAAAAGACGGATATAAATAAACATGATACCGCTGCAAACGTCATCTTGTCACGCAAAAAACGAGCCGCCATACAGCAACATCAGCGAAAAAATAAAAAGTTATAGCTCGCAGAATACAGCGATGCAAAAATAATTATTTTTTATATATCGTTTTTATTGTATAAAAGCGCCAAAACATAAAAAAATGACGGAACTGTATAAACGCCCCCTCCCAAAAGAAATTCATGAATTACTGGTTTTTGTTCATTCTGCCTCCCAAAAATCGTAATAAAAAGCGAACAAAAAATGTCATGTGCCCGAATATGGTACCAATAAAAACGTCAACTCGTCCCGCAAAAAATAAGACCTCACATGACTGTGGGCCAAAATAAGAAAAAATTATAGCTCTCAAAATGTGTTGATGCAAAAACTATTTTTTGCAATAAAAAGCGTCTTTTAGCATGTGACAGCTGCCAAACATAAAAACCTGCTATAAATAGTAAATCAAACCCCCCTTTACCACCCCCTTAGTTAGGGAAAAATAATAAAATTAAAAAAATGTATTTATTTCCATTTTCCCATTAGGGTTAGGGTTGGGGCTAAAGTTATCGTTAGAGTTGGGGCTAAAGTTAGGGTTAGGGTTGGGATTAGGGGTGTGTTTAAGGTTAGGATTAGGGTTGAGATTAGGGTTAGGGGAGGGTTAGGGTTGGAGTTAGAATTGGGGGGTTTCCACTGTTTAGGCACATCAGGGGCTCTCCAAACGTGACATGGCGTCTGATCTCAATTCCAGCCAATTTGGCGTTGAAAAAGTCAAGCGGTGCTCCTTCCCTTCTGAGCTCTGCCATGTGCCCAAACAGTATTTTACCCCCACATATGGGGTATTAGCGTACTCAGGACAAATTGCACAATAACTCTTGGGGTCCAATTTCTTATGTTACCCTTGGGAAAATAAAAAAAATTGGGGGCGAAAATATCATTTTTGTGGAAAAAAATATGATTTTTTATTTTTATGGCTCTACGTTATAAACTTCTGTGAAGCACTTAGGGGTTCAAAGTTCTCACCACACATCAAGATAAGTTCCTTTGGGGGTCTAGTTTCCAAAATGGGGTCACTAGTGGGGGGTTTCCACTGTTTAGGCACATCAGGTGCTCTCCAAACGCGACATGGCATACAGCCAATTCTGCCTTGAAAAAGTTAAACTGAGCTCCTTCCCTTCCGAGCTCTACCATGCACCCAAACAGTGGTTTACCTCCACATATTGGGCATCGGCGTACTCAGGACAAATTGCACAATAACTTTTGAGGTCTTGTTACCCTTGGGAAATAAAATTGGGGTGAGAAGATCATTTTGTGGAAAAAATATGATTTTTTAATTTTACGGGTCTACGTTATAAACTTGTGTGAAGCACTTGGGGATTCAAAGTGCTTACCACAGATCTAGATAAGTTCCTTAGGGGGTCTAGTTTCCAAAATGGGGTCACTTGTGGGGGGTTCCCACTGTTTAGGCACATCAGGGGCTATCCAAATGCAACATGGTGTCCAATCTCGATTCCAGCCAATTTTGGTTTGAAAAAGTCAAATAGCGCTCCTTCCATTCCGAGCTCTGCCGTGCGCTCAAACAGTGGTTCCCCCACATATGGGGTATCAGCGTACTCAGGACAAATTGGACAACAACTTTTATGGTCCAATTTCTCATGTTATCCTTGGGAAAATAAAAAATTGGTGACTTAAATATAAGTTTTGTGGGAAAAGTCTTGGTTACTTACCGTTAACGGTATTTTTCGAAGTCCATGACAGCACTACAGAGAGAGAGAGGGGATCCGCCCCTTAGGAACAGGAAACCTACAGATACAAAAAGGGCGGCACCTCTCCCGCGCATCAGTTGGATTACAGAGCATAAGAGGACTAGCCAGGTTAAATGGTATACAGCAAAAAATTTATGCATCACACAGTAACATTAATCAATTGTTTATTACATGTGGAGTATATAAGAGGAAGAAGTGCACATAGAACACGGGTGGGAATCTAAGGGTGCTGTCATGGACTTTGAAAAATACCGTTAACGGTAAGTAACTAAGACTTTATTCGAACATCCATGACAGCACTACAGAGAGAATTACAGAGAGTAATAACTACTTAGGGAGGGACTACAGCCTGCAGCACCCTTAGTCCGAAAGAAAGGTCTGAGGAAGCACCCAAATCTAACCTATAATGAGTGTAAAATGTGTGTGGAGAAGACCACGTAGCTGCCTTACATATCTGGTCAATGGAGACTTCTGCCCTCTCTGCCCATGAAGTCGCCACAGCTCGGGTGGAATGCGCCCTTAGCCTCTCAGGTGCCGGCTTGCCCCTCGAGGTGTATGCCAGAGAAATTGCTTCCCTAATCCATCTGGCCAATGAGCTTTTTGTTATTCTACGGCCTTTGTTAATTCCCTGAAAAGAGACAAACAATGCATTGTCCCTTTTCCAGGGATCAGTGACTGCCAAATATTGCAGGAGACATCTTCTAACATCTAGAGTATGGAGTTTTATCTCTTTTTGATTAGATGGATTAGGGATGAAAGAAGGGAGAACAATTTCCTGTGTTCTGTGAAAAGCGGAAGACACCTTAGGTAGGTATGCCGGATCAGGTCTTAAGGGTATGCCACACTAAACAATATCGCTAACGGGATCGCTAAAAAACGTCACTATTTAGCGATCCTGTTAGCGATGTTGTTCAGTGCGGCAGCTTCCAGCGACGAGCTTCCTGCTGTGATCTCGCTCGTCGCTGGAATCGTTCCGGACCCTATTTTCTCGTCGGCGCTCCCGCTGGGTAAGTATCTAATCGCTGTGTGGCACCTTTTCTTAGCGATTTAGCGGTACTTTTGTACCGCTAAAGTCGTTAAGAAGATCGCTAACGGCGATAGCGTCGTTAACTATATCGCTAAATGCGGCAGCATTTAGCGATATAGAAACAATCCCGCTAGCGATCGCATTAGTATGCGTCGTTATTGTGATCGCTAGCGGGATTGTTTAGTGTGGCAGTACCTTTAGTATTATCCTGTCATTCAGGACCTGAGTGTAAGGAGACAGTCTAGATAGTGCCTGGATGTCACTTACCCTCCTAGCCGAAGTTAATGCTACCAGGAAGGCGGTTTTTAGGGAAATAATTTTTATTGATGCCGCTGAAATAGGTTCAAAAGGGGGTTCTGTTAAAGCAGTGAGAACAAGGTTCAAATCCCATGGCATGATTCTGTTCTTCACTATGGGTCTCGACCTACCCGCAGCCTTAATGAATCTACTGACCCAGTAATTATTGGCGATGTTGCAACTGAAGAGTGCTCCCAAAGCTGAAACCTGCACCTTAAGGGTGCTTGTGGAGAGACCTAAGTCCAGACCCTTTTGTAGGAATTCTAGAATCTGGGTTATCGGTGTTGGGTCCCCTGCTACCACCCCCGAGCTCTGAAGAAATTTTTTCCAAGTCCTAGCGTAGATTCTAGTTGTAACCTCTTTTCTGCTCTTAAGGAGAGTATTAATTAGATTAGCAGAAAACCCCTTATCTCTCAGCAGCGACCGTTCAAATCCACAATCAGGTGGAGGCCCGCTACTCGAGGATGGTAGACTGGACCCTGGGAGAGCAGATCGGGAATATCCGGAAGGACCCAAGGGTCGGCTATCGACATGTTCCTGAGACATGAAAACCATGCCCTCCTGGGCCAGAAGGGAGCGACTACTATTACCCTCACCCTGTCTTTCCTGACCTTCCTCAATACTAGGGGGAGTAAGGACAAGGGAGGGGAGGCGTAGGCTAGATTGAAATCCCACTTTAACAGAAGAGCGTCCACTGCCAGAGGGCGTTCTTTGGGATTCAGAGAGCAGAACCGTCTCACTTTCCTGTTGCTTTTGGTAGCAAAGAGATCTATCTCCGGTTGACCCCATTTTTGCACAATCAGGTCGAAGATGGAAGTCTTTAACGACCATTCTCCCTGATTCAGGAGATTGCGGCTTAAGAAGTCCGCCTTGGTATTTTCTTCTTCCCTTATATGTAGAGCCGTTAGAGAAAGAAAGTGTCGTTCTGCTATCTGGAGTAGGCGCCTTGCCACTTCCATGAGAGGACCGAACGAGTACCACCCTGGTGGTTGACGTAAGCGACTGTGACACGATTGTCGGAGAGCACTCGAACGTGGTGACCCTGTAGATAGACAAGGAGCTTTTTAATCGCTTGCTCTACCGCCGTTAACTCCTTCATATTAGAAGACATTTGTATTTGATCCAGCTCCCATAAGCCCTGAACCATAACATCCCCCATATGAGCCCCCCACCCAGAAGGGCTTGCATCTGTCGTGATTATCCGGGATATTTCATATTCCCAGGGAACCCCCCTAGACAGGTTCGTCTCCTCCTTCCACCAATCCAGGGATCTTATAGTAGCCTGGGACAAGGATAGCTGGCCTTCTAGGTAACCACCTAGAAAATTCTGATATAACAAGACCTCAGCTTGCAGCGTCCTTGTGTGAAATTGAGCCCACTGAACCGCGGGGATGCAGGACGAGAGGGAGCCCAAAAGAGACATGGCCTTCCTAAGAAACATGGAGGGGTTATTGGAAGCGTTTAGGACCTGGTAGCGTAAGCGAATCAACTTGTCTGACGGTAAACTACAGTTCTGATTCCGTGAATCCAGAATTAGCCCTAAAAACTGCTGAACTCTCATCGGATTCAAACGAGACTTTTTGGTATTTATTAGCCATCCCAGCCGCTCTAAGGTAGATATTGCTCTTTGCAGCTGCTGTAGGCAATGCTCTGCCGTCTTTCCAATGATAAGAAAGTCGTCGAGGTAGGGGACTATGAGCATATTGGATTCACGTAAGTGGGCCATGACTTCCGAAATAACTTTAGTGAACACTCGTGGGGCAACCGCCAAGCCAAAGGGAAGGGCGCTATATTGAAAATGTCGCAGCGATTCCCCCATCTAGACTGCTACTCTGAGGAAAAGCTGATGGTCCACATGGATCGTACGTGGTAATAAGCGTCTTTCAGATCTAACACCACCATAAAGCAATTTTCAAACAGAAGCTTTATTGCTGAGCTGACCGTTTCCATTTTAAATGGGTGAATAACCAGGAATTTATTGAGGGCTCTTAAATTAATAATTGTTCTAAAAGAACCGTCCGGTTTACGGATCAAAAACAGAGGGGAGTAAAACCCTTTACCCCGCTCTGCTTCCGGCACCTCCACTAAGACTTTTTTAGCGCAAAGCTCCTGAACTTCCAACTCCAAAGCCGCCTGCTCCGATGGGGATGACCTGAGGGGGTAATTTTAAAGTCATCCCGAGGTACCGAGGAGAATTCTAACCGCAGTCCCTGTAGCTATGAGACTAAGGATCCAGCTACTGTTTGAAATTTCCGACCAGGCCGGGTAGAAGGCCATTAATCTGCCTCCTACCGGTATCGCTAGTCATTGCGAGGGTTTTTTGGTTTCCCTAGGTGGACCCCTAAACATAAACCCTGTACCTCTTCGCCTCCTTTCATCCCATTTGGCTCGCTCCCTGGACGACCTTCTGCGGCTGAACCTCCTTCTGCTGAAAGGTCTCTTGTAGGAAGGAGTCGATAGACTGGGAAACTTTTTCTTGTCGTCCCCTGCCTTTTCCAAAAGTTCGTCCAGGACCGGGCCAAAAAGATATTCGCTGTCACATGGAATGGAGCAGAGGCGAGATCTGGCTTGAATATCGCCCGGCCAACATTTTAGCCACAACGCCCTTCGCGCTGCATTAGACAGACCTGCCGCTCTGGCAGCCATTCTTACTGAGTCCGCTGAGGAATCAGCCAGGAAAGCCGCCGCGTTCTGAATTATCGGCAAGGTCTTCCGAATTGACCCCCTAGAGGTTCTATCTGCTAACTGGGACTCTAATTGGTCCAGCCAGACCATCATTGATCTGGCTGTACAAGTGGCTGCCACCGCTGGCCTCAGGGCACCTGCCGACATCTCCCATGTCCCTTTCAAGAAGGAGTCTGCCTTCTTGTCTAGTGGATCTTTCAAAGACCCCATATCATCGAATGGGATGGAGGATTTTTTGGAAGCCTTCGCCACTGCTGCGTCCAGCTTCGGGGCCTTATCCCATCTACCTGTCAAAGGATCTTGAAAGGGATATCTCCGTTTAAACGCTTGGGGTAAGGAGCCTCTTTTTTCTGGCTTCTTCCACTCTCTGTCTATAAGGTCTTGGATGCTACTGTTTAGTGGAAAGGATCTGCGTTTTTTTGGATCTAAACCACCGAACATCAGATCCTGTACTGAGAGTTCTGGTCTCGCCTCCTCTACCCCCATGGTGGACCTAACTGATTTGACAAGTTTGTCCATCTGGTCCAAGGAAAAACAAAATCGAGTAGCGTCCTCTGTAGAAGAAGAGGAAGAAGCCGAAGAGGAAGGCGAAGAGGGTCCTGAAACGACTTCACCCTTGTCATGGGCGGCGGGTGAATCTGAATCAGATAAAACTGGTACAGTTCTACGCCTGGAAGATTCTCCGTGTCTTAAGGACGCCTTCATCTCCGCCCTTATTATCTCCTTCAGGCTTTCGGTGAAATCTGGAGTCTCCTCCGCTATCTAAAAAGGGAAGGGGCATGGGGGGGGGAGGGGTTACTATCTCATCCCAGGCCCCTGCCCTTCCCCCTTTGATGCCCTACCGTCTGTCGCGTGCACGGCTGGCATAACCTTTTAGGGCAAGCGTCTGGCAGAGAGCAAGCACAAAAGGCACATTCCCTGTGCTTGCTTTTCACCGAACACTTCTTCCCCTAGTAACGGAACACAGAATGGGGGAAAACTGCATTACTGGGTATTCTAAGTTTGACGATCTCTTACCCAGTCCATACAGCAGTAGGTACCGGATCACGGGGAGGGGTCTTTTTCCCAGCTGAGGAACTCCTGCGGCTGGCGCCCCTGGCCATTGAAGAGGAGCGCTCTGTCTGCTGCTGGCTCTCCTGCTGCACCGAGGGAGCGTCTGCAGTGTCCATCGTCAGAAAATGGGGCAGAAGCGCTTTACCTGCTTCATAGGCTCATTATATCCTCCCCCGGATATCCGGGTCAGCAGGTGCGGCCAGGGTCCACCCCCTCCTGCTCCCCGCCCCACAGCCCCCCCTGCACCTCCCCGCCGTCCCCACAGCAGGCACCGCCCGATGTATGATGCAGCCGCCAAAACTTTCAAAAACGCCGGCCGGTGTCCCACTTCCGTTCCGGCGGTGGAGACTCCGCCCCCTTTCTCAACGCCGACAGGATCAGCGCTCCCACGGGGGATCCCGCAGACCGGCCGCACCGTCGCAGGCGAGTAAAGTCTCCCGCCGCATCGCCCCCCCCCCAGCAGGGACGCGAGCGGGAGATCCCAAAAAATCCCCGCCGCACCGCCCACACTAGTGGCGCGCGGCGAAAATTTCAAAAAACCCCGCCGCGCCGTCCCCAGCAGTGACGCATGGCGGGAAATTCAAAAAACCCCGCCGCGCCGTCCATTGCAGTGACGCGCGGCGGGAAATTCAAAAAACCCCGCCGCGCCGTCCATAGCAGTGACGCGCGGCGGAAAATTCAAAAAACCCCGCCGCGCTGTCCATAGCAGTGACGCCGGCGGGAAATTCAAAATTCAAAAAATTTTTTTTTATTGTTCCCCACGGCTGCACCACCTTAGCCGGCCCCCACCATGACAGGACCGCAGGAGAAGACAGGGAGTAGGCACCGGGACCAGGGAGAGGGGGGATACTTACCAACCGGCGCTGGCTGGGAGACAGGGATCCTCTGGATACTGCTCCACCTGCTCCGCACACTGACGTGGAATCCTACCCGGACCCACCGTGGCGCTTCCAGGGGCTCCGCACCGGTCGAGGTAGGAGATCTCCCCGCTACCTGGGTCGACCGGCCGGCCTGGGTCCTCCTGAAGATCTTCATCTGTAGGAAACCCGTCCTTCAGGAACAGGAAACCAACTGATGCGTGGGAGAGGTGCCGCCCTTTTTGTATCTGTAGGTTTCCTGTTCCTAAGGGGCGGATCCCCTCTCTCTCTGTAGTGCTGTCATGGACGTTCGAATAAAAAATAGGATTTTTTTATTTTCATGCCCTGGCATTAAAAACTTGTGTGAAGCACTTGGGGGTTCAAAGTGCTCATCACAGATCTAGATAAGTTCCTTAGGGGGTCTAGTTTCCAAAATGAGGTCACTTGTGGGGGGTTTCCACTGTTTAAGCACATCAGGGACTCTGCAAACTGAACATGACATCCATCAAAGTCTGCATTCCAAAACGTCATTACTTCCTTTCCGAGCCCTGTCGTGCGCCCAAACAGTATTTCTCCCCCACATATGGGGCATCAGCGTACTCAGGACAAATTGGACAACTTTTGGGGTCCAATTTCCTTGAGAATAATCAAAAATTGAAAAATTGGGGACTAAAAAATCATTTTTGTGGAATTTTTTTTTACACCCAGGCATTATAAACTTTAGTGAAACACATGGGGGTCTCTTTATGAGGTTATAACTCTGGAACGCTTCAACGGATCTTCGTGATTCTGCGACTGTTTTCTCGTGACATATTGTACGTCAAGATAGTGGTAAAATTTCTTCGATATAACTTGCGTTTATTTATGAAAAAAATGGAAATATGTTTGAAATTTTCAAACTTTGAATTTTTATTCCCTTAAAACAGAGAAATATGTCACACAAAATAGTTACTAAATAACATTTCCCACATCTACTTTACATCAGCACAATTTTGGAACCAAAAGTTTTTTTTGTTAGGAAGTTATAAGGGTTGACCAGCGATTTCTCATTTTTACAACAAAATGTACAAAATCATTTTTTTTAAGGGACCACCTCACATTTGAAGTCACTTTGAGGGGTCTATATGGCAGAAAGTACCCAAAAGTGACACCATTCTAAAAACTGCACCCCTCAAGGTACTCAAAACCACATTCAAGAAGTTTATTAACCCTTCAGGTGCTTCACAGGAGCTGAAGCAACGTGGAAGGAAAAAATGAACATTTAACTTTTTAGTCCCAAAAATGATCTTTTACAAACAATTTCTTTTTTTTAACAAGGGTAAAATGAGAAAATGGACAGATAAAGTTGTTGTGCAATTTCTCCTGAGTACGTCGATACCCCATATGTGGGGGAAAACCTCTGTCTGGGCGCATGGCAGGGCTCGAAAGGGAAGGACCGCCGTTTGACTTTTTCAAACCAAAATTGGCTGGAATTGAGATTGGAAGCCATGTCGCGTTTGGAGAGCCCCTGATGTGCCTGAACAGTGGAAACCCCCCACAAGTGACACCATTTTGGAAACTAGACCCCCTAAGGAACTTATCTAGATCTGTTGTGAGCACTTTGAATCCCCAAGTGTTTCACTAAAGTTTATAATGCCTGAATGTGAAGAAAAAAAAATAATTCTACAAAAATTATTTTTTAGCCCCCAATTTTTGATTTTTCCTAAGGAAATTGGACCCCAAATGTTGCTGTCCAATTTGTCCTGAGTACGCTGATACCCCATATGTAGGGAGAAAAACTGTTTGGGCACACGGCAGAGCTCGGAAAGGAAGTAATGACATTTTGGAATGCAGACTTTAATGGGTGTCATGTTCAGTTTGCAGAGCCCCTGATGAGCCTGAACAGTGGAAACCCCCCACAAGTGACCCAATTTTGGAAACTAGACCCCCTAAGGAACTTATCTAGATCTGTGGTGAGCACTTTGAACCCACAAGTGCTTCACACAAGTTTATAATGCCGGGGCGTGAAAATAAAAAAATCATATTTTTCCCAAGGGTAACAGGAGAAATTGGACCCAAAAAGTTGTCAATTTCTCCTGAGTACGCTGATACCCCATATGTGGGAGAAAACTACTGTATGGGCACACGTCGGGGCTCGGAAGGGAAGTAGTGACGTTTTGCATTGCAGACTTTGATGGAACAGTCTGCGGGCGTCATGTCGCGTTTGGAGATCCCCTGATGTGCCTAAACAGTGGAAACCCCCACAAGTGACCCTATTTTGGAAACTAGACCCCCCCAAGGAACTTATCTAGATGTGTGGTGAGAACTTTGAACCCCCAAGTGCTTCACAGAAGTTTATAACGTAGAGCCATAAAAATAAAAAATAATTTTTTTCCACAAAAATGATATTTTCGCCCCCAATTTTTTATTTTCCCAAGGTAACAGAAGAAATTGGACCCCAAGTTATTGTGCAATTTGTCCTGAGTATGCTGATACCCCATATGTAGGGGTAAACCACTGTTTGGGCGCATGGCAGAGCCCAGAAGGGAAGGAGCACCGTTTGACTTTTTTAACGCAGAATTGGCTGGAATTGAGATCAGACGCCATGTCACGTTTGGAGAGTGTAAACAGTGGAAACCTCCCAATTCTAACTCCAACCCTAACCCCAACACACCCCTAACCCTAGTCCCAACCCTAATCATAACCCTAACCACAAACCTAACCCTAACACACCCCTAACCCTAATCCCAACCCTGATCCTAACTTTAGCCCCAACCCTAACCCTAACTTTAGCCCCAACCCTAACCCTAACCCTAATGGGAAAATGGAAATAAATACATTTTTTTAATTTTATTATTTTTCCCTAACTAAGGGGTGATAAAGGGGGGGTTGATTTACTATTTATAGCAGGTTTTTATGTTTGGCAGCTGTCACGCTAAAAGACGCTTTTTATTGGAAAAAATAGTTTTTGCATCACCACATTTTGAGAGCTATAATTTTTCCATATTTTGGCCCACAGTCATGTGATATCTTATTTTTTGCGGGACGAGTTGATGTTTTTACTAGTACCATTTTTGAGCACATGACACTTTTTGATCGCTTTTTATTCCGATTTTTGGGAGGCAGAATGAACGAAAACCAGCAATTCATGAATTTCTTTTTGTGGGGGGGCATTTATACCTTTCCGCGTGTGGCAAAATTGATAAAGCAGTTTTATTCTTCGGGTCAGTGCGATTATAGCGATACCTCATTTGCATCTTTATGTTTTGGCGCTTTCATACAATAAAAACAATTTTATATAATTAATAATTATTTTTGCATCGCTTTATTCTGCGAGCTATAACTTTTTTATTTTTCACTGATGATGCTGTATTGCGGCTCGTTTTTTTCTGGACAAGATGACGTTTTCAGCGGTACCATGTTTATTTATATCCGTCTTTTTGATCGCGTGTTATTCCACTTTTTGTTCGGAGGTATGATGATAAATCATTGTTTTTTTGCCTTTTTTTTTTTAAGAGGTTCACTAAAGGGGTTAACTAGTGGGACAGTTTTATAGGGCGGGTCGATACGGATGCGGTGATACTAAATATGTGTACTTTTATTGTTTTTTTTCTTTACATAAAGAAATTAATTTATTGGGGAATTTTTTTTTCTTCATTTAGGAATTTTTTTTTTACACATGTTAATTTTTTTATTTTGTCCCAGGGTGTGACATCACTGTATAGTGTCAGATCACCGATCTGACAGGCACTGCAGGAGGCTTTCTCAGCACCTGCTCTCAGCAGGCACTGAGAAGCCACCTCCCTGCAGGACCCCACGGTCATCTTGGATCCGGGGTCCTCCAGGGAGGAGGCCCTCGGAACAGCGCGATCACCTATACCGCTTCCCTATACAGCCGGAACACTGCGATCATGTTTGATCGCAGCGTGGCGGGGGTTGAAGTGCCGAGAGCGGTATGTGATCGCCTCTGGCACTTAGTGCCGGGTGTCAGCTGTGATAATCAGCTGACACCCGGCCGCGATCAGCTGCGCTCCCACCGTGAGCGCAGCTGATCGCATATGACGTACTATTTCGTCCTTGGGAATTAAGTCCCAGGGCACATGGACGGAATAGTACGTCAGATGGAAGAAAGGGGTTAAAATTACGTGGGAGCCCATGCAATTTTTTTTTTCTTTAAAATTAACAGTTGCTGTCTGGTTACAGCCTATGTATGTTCGTTCTGTTAACGCTCTTACATAGGCTGATGACAAAGTTTGCGTAGGTTTATGTGTGTTTGTGTTTACTTATCGGCTTAGTAATCAGGGTGTCGGGCTGAGCGTGAGCATCAGCATGTGAGTAAGAGCGTGAGTGAGTGTAATCGTGAGCGTGAGTGAGAGCGTCAGCGTGTCAGTGTGAGCGTCAGCACGAGTGTGAGCGTCAGCATGCGAGCGTGAGCATGCGAGCGTGAGTGAAAGCATCAGCATGTCAGCATGCGAGCGTGAGCATCAGCGTGTGAGCACGAGTGAGCGTCAGCATGTGAGCGTGAGTGTCAGCGTGTGAGCGTGAGTGTAATCATCAGCATGAGCATGAACGTCAGCGTGTGAGCATCAGCGCGAGGGTCAGCGTGTGAGCATCAGTGTGAGCGTCAGCGTGTCAACATGTGATTTCCAGCGTCAGTGTGAGCATAAGTGTGAGCGTCAGCGTGAGCACGAGTGTGAGCATCAGCCTGTGAGCGTCCGCGTGATGTGTGAGAGCGTGCGTGCGTGTGAGTGTGATACAGCGAGCAGCACCAACTAACAGAATCCTTGCTGCCTGCCATCCTTGGTGACCGTCCTACTTGTTAGTATAACTTTTCAGTCACCAACAAAATGGCTCCACACTGTGTTCCTAAATGTCATCCTCTCTTATCCCTTAGCAAACGCCCAGAAGGGGAGGAGAGGAGTGACATCACACAGGTCAGCGGACTCAGCCCATATCTACTGCAGTGCAGTAATGTGAGCTGGTTGTACACTAGGTTTTTGTGTCAAATTTCAGTAGCTGCCCCCCTAGTGTTTAAAAGTGGAAATACCAAACCTTTTAAAATTATTTTTCATATTTTACTAAATTATA
>JARQOD010000001.1:530565350-530706548 GCA_033576555.1 Oophaga sylvatica
CCCACCTCTTAACCATCACTAACTTCCATACCTTCCCTTCTGCTTTCAAGCATGCCACAATCACGCCTATCCTTAAAAAGCCAACCCTCGACCTAAACCGCATGCCACTATCGCCCAATATCGCTTGCTCCCATTCGCTTCCAAACTCCTGAGCGCATGTCCACGCTGAGCTTTCCTACCACTTCTCTTCTAACTTGCTCTTTGACACTCTACATCTGGTTTCCGCCCCATCACTCCACTGAAAACAGCCCTGACCAAAATTACTAATGACCTACTTACAGCCAAACAAAAGTGACAATACTCTATACTCCTGCTTCTTGACCTGTCCTCTGCTTTTGACACAGTTGACCACTGCCTTCTACTACAGATTCTTTCCTCCTTTGGCGTCAAAGACCTCGCCCTACCTGGATCTCCTCATACCTTTCCAACGCACATTCAGCGTCTCCCACTCCCACACTACCTCTTGTCCCACCCTCTCTCTGTTGGAGTCCCCCAAGGCTCTGTTCTAGGACCCCTACTCTTCTCAATCTATACACTTGGCCTGGGGCAACTATAAGTCCCACGGATTCCAGTACCACCTTACGCTGATGACACTCAGATCTACCTCTCTGGCCCAGACATCACCTCTCTGCTATCCAGAATCCCGGAGTGTCTATCAGCCATATCCTCCTTCTCCTCCCGCTTCCTCAAACTCAAGTGGACAAATCTGAACTCATAATCTTTCCCTCATCCCACAGATCTTCCTTACCTGACCTATCTATCACAATTAACGACATCACGCTTTCCCCCCCGTACCAGAAGTCCCGCGCCTCGGAGTAACCCTTGACTCTGCCCTGTCCTTCAAACCGCACATCCAAGCTCTTTCTACCTCCTGTCGCCTTCAGCTCAAAAAATTTCAAGAATCCGTCCTTTCCTCAACCCCTCAATCTACTAAAATGATTGTGCACGCCCTCATCATCTCCGCCTCGACTACTGCAACACCCTTTTCTCTGGCCTCCCTGCTAACACCCTCCCCACCTCTCCAGTCCATCCTTAACTCTGCTGCCCGACTAATTCACCTCTCTCCTCGCTACTTCTCCGCTTCTCCCCTCTGCAAATCTCTTCACTGGCTCCCCATTCCCTCAGCGTATCCAGTTCAAATTACTAATACTGACCTACAAGGCCATCTATAATCTGTCCCTCCTTATATCTCTGAACTAATCTCCCGATATCTTCCCTCACGTAATCTCCGATCCTCCCAAGACATCCTTCTCTCCTCCACACTTATTCGCTCCTCACCCAACCGCCTCCAAGACTTCTCCCGAATATCCCCATCCTCTGGAATTCTTTGCCCCAACACGTCCGACTACAAACACATTCGGATCCTTCAGACGGAACCTGAAAACCCATCTCTTCAAGCCTACAGCCTGCAATGACCCTGCTACCTCCTCACCACTACCGGAGATATTGCCTCAACCAACACCGGAACTGCTGCAACCCCCCGACCTACGTCTCCTGCCTCACAATCTGAGAATGTAAGCCCGAAGGGCAGGGTCCTCTCCCTCTGTATCAGTCTGTCATTGTTAGTTTGTTTACTGTAAGTGATACCTGTAATTTGTATGTAACCCCTTCTCATGTACAGCACCATGGAATCAATGGTGCTATAGAAATAATAATAATAATAATAATAATTTATCAAGGAAGGCAAAATCTTATGTAATCTGAAAGCAAGGAATTAGCACATAATTTCACATCGCAATTAAGTAAAGAGATGGGTCTAAAGTTGGCTGGGGAGGTGAGAGGTTTTCCTGGTTTGGGAATAGTGGTTATCAAGGCTTCCAACCCCGCTGGGGCATTAAATTATTTTTTTGCCAGAAATTAAAGGATCTCAACAGATATGGGGCAAGCATATTATGAAAAGTTTATAGTATTCATTTGGAAGGCCATCAGGCCCAGGAGCAGAATTGGATTTAGAAGTCTAATGGCGTCTAAGACCTCCGCAAGGAGAAAGGCTTATTAAGATGACCAAGTGTTCCTCAGATACTTTAAGCAACTGTATTTTATCTAAATAATCATGAATTAAAGAAAGAGAAGGTTGGAAAGTATTGGGGTCTTCTTCAGGTTATATAAATTTGAGTAATATTTAGCAAATTCTTCAACATGTGCAAAGGAATTACAAATTTAGTATCTCTTGGGCCATCAAGGTAATCAATTTTTATTTTTTAATTTTTGTTTTCTCACCTCCTTGCGAGAACCTCCCTGCTCCTTCCCCCGGGCATAGAATTGGACCTAGTTTTCCTGAGATTCTTCTCATATGCAGATATGAGAAAGAGCGCAATTGCAGTCTGCAGGTTAGGATCTCTTGAAGAGTGTAGACAAGGAGGAGACTTTATTCAATTCTCTAACAACCCAATTTTCCCAAGTAACTTATACTATAGCTTTAGCCTTTTGTTTTTTCTCAAAGGACACCATTTTTATAAAGATCCCTGTTGTGAATGTGTTAGAAATGAATTCTGAGCAGAAACTCCCTCGGGTGGTTACAAACAGTACTGAACCATTCAATGAGGATTGGCAATCAGGAGTTACAGACTGGTCTTATATAAGGGAGGTTCCCTCCCATCATGGTTGCCGTGATCAATTGTTCTTGTCTCAACTGTGGTTCCTGGTTCACTTTGAAGCTTGCTGAGTCTTGCCTCTTCTCCTGCTCTCAGATAAGATATTTTCTGTTTTTTGTTTTTGTGCTTACCATTTGCATATTTTCTCTGCATTTCTGTGAGGTTAGCCAGGTCTCCCCCCCCCCACCCCCGGGGGTTGGGCTCTCTCAGCTCTTCTGGAGCCACTGTTTTTGTTCATTTGCCTTTTCCAGTTTTTTTCAGTGGCTGCGGCTTAGTTTTGTTACACCAGAGAACTAATTTAGGTGGTAGAGGTCGTGTGAATCCAGGTGTTTTTGCAATTAGTAGAGTTGGTATTTTTAGGTTTTTTTGGATTGCAGTAAGTGTCCTTCCTATCCTTTTCTGTCTGGAAGATTGGGCCCCAACGTTTGCTCATACTATTTTCTGTCTGTGTCTGTATTTCCTCTTGTTAACCGCCATTACATGTTTGGGGGCCTTCCTATGTTCTTTGGGGATCTGCTCCGGGGCAGATAGCTTTCCTCTTTCTACTTTAGGTGTAGTTAACCTCTCAGGCTGTGACGAGGCGTCTAGGACCAACGTAGGAAACGCTCCACGGCTGCCTTTAGTTGTGGTGGTTAGTCAGGGTACTGCAATCTAGTAGATTCCAACCTCCTGGTGTATTGCCGTTTTTGCCTGCTCTCCTCAGCTACCAAATCATAACAGTATCACCGGCCCAACTGAAAATTATATGGTACTCAACAGAAGGGAAAAATAGTAAAAGGAAAAAGAAAAGAGAAAGTTGTCAGAATTTTTTTTTTTTTTTTCTGTTTGTTGCATTTTTTTCCCTCTTTTTCTCTGGGTGCTGAGGAGGATTTTTATTTTTTTTCTCTTCAATGGATTTTGCACAGTTGTCTGGCCGTGTGGTTTCAGCTTGCCACTGAAGTTCGGAGTATTGCTACCTATCTTGCAGGGTTGCCGTTGTGGAACCTAGGATTCCCATGCCAGATTTATTTTGGGGGATCGAGCTAAATTTCTGAATTTCAAAAATAACGTAAGTTTTTTTTTGCCTTAAAACCTAAGTCCTCCAGGGAACGCTGCACAGCAGGTTCAAATGTCATCTCCTGCGCGGCGATCCTCAGGATTGGGCTTTTTCCCTGACACCTGGGACCCTGTTTTGAGTAATGTTGATGCATTTTTTCTGGCTCTGGGGTTATTGTACGATGAACCTAATGCACTGATCAAGCAAAAAAACCTTGTTGGCATTAAATCAGGGCTTGAGGACGCTGATTGTACTGTCCAGAAATTCCGAAAGTGGGCAGTCCTGACCAAATGGAATGATGATGCTTTGGCAGCCCTTTTTCGGAAGGGTCTGTCGGGGAAAATAAAAGATGTTATGGTGGGTTTCCCTGCTCCCTCTGGTCTCAATGATTCTATGTCATTAGCGATTCAAATTGACAGACGTTTGCGTGAGCGTAGAGGTATGCGTGGAATAGTGTTGCCTTGTGAACCAGCTTCCGAACCCATGCAGTGTGATAGAGTGGCTTCTGGGCACAGCGTCATGAGTTTCGAAAACGCAATGGGTTATGTTTCTACTGTGGTGACGCCTCTCATGCTATTTCAGTCTGCCCTAAGCGGGGAAGACGTTTTGCACGCTCAGTTGTCTTGGGTAGTGTTCAGACTAATTTCTGTTGACTGTTACCCTGATTTGCTCCCTGTCCACATTTTCTGCTCAGGATTTTGTTGATTCGGGAGCAGCTATTAACCTGATGGATTTTGATTTTGCTAAACGTTGTGGTTTCCTCTGATACCCCTACGGAAGTCTATTCCCCTACTGGGGATTGATTCTACCCTTTTGGCTGAGAATAAACCCCAATTCTCTACTCAGGTGATAATGAGGGTTGAACCTGATCATCAGAGAGTTGCAAATTTTTGGTGCTGTATAATCTGCATGACATTATTGTACTAGGTTTCCCTTGGTTTACAGTCTCATAATCCTGTTTTGGATTGTAAATCTGTGTCTTTAACTAGTTGGGGCTGCCAATGTGTTAATGCCAACACTCCTGTTTTTTCTGCCTCTCCCCAGGCTCAGGATGTTCCTGACTTTTTGACTGATTTTTCTGATGTGTTTAGCGAAAGTAAATCTGCATCCTTGCCCCCCCATAGGAGCTATGACTGCGCTATTGAATTTAGTGCCTGGTAGTAAAATTTCCTAAAGGTCGCCTTTTTAACTTGTCTGTTACCTGAAACATGACGCTATGCGATCTTATATCAAGGAGTCATTGGAAAAGGGTCATATCAGACCATCCTCTTCACCCTTGGGTGCCGGTTTTTCTTTGTGGCCAAAAAGAATGGTTCATTAAGGCCGTGTATTGATTTTCGTCTCTTGAACAATATCACTGTGAAATATCAATATCCGTTACCCTTGATTTCTGACCTGTTTTCCAGGGTGAAAAGTGCTACTTGGTTTACCAAGCTTGACCTCAGGGGGGCGTATAACCTTATTCGCATTAAGCACGGGGATGAATGGAAGACGGCGTTTAATACCCCAGAGGGGCATTTGAGTACCTAGTGATGCCCTTTGGGCTCACTAATGCTCCTTCCGTCTTCCAGTCCTTCATGAATGACATTTTCAGGATTTTGTGGATAAATTTCTGATTGTTTATTTTGGATGATATCTTGATTTTTTCCAATTGACTGGGACTCTCATGTGAACATGTTCGGACTGTGTTCCAGATTTTGAGAGAGAATGCCTGTATGTGAAGGGATCAAAGTGTTTTTGGCGTACAGAGGATCTCATTTCTCAGATTCATTTTGTCCCCATCTGTTATTGAAATGGACCCGGTCAAGGTTCAGGCATCTGTGATTGGGTCCAACCTACTTCATTAAAGGCTCTTCAGAGATTCTTGGGTTTTGCCAATTTTTATCGTAAATTTATTGGTAATTTCTCTGTTATTGTTAAACCATTGACTGATTTGACCAAAAAGGGTTCTGATGTGGTGAATTGGCCTCCTGAGGCAGTCTCTGCGTTTGAAGAACTTAAGCAGAGATTCACTTCTGCTCCTGTTCTACGGCAGCCTGATGTTTCTCTGCCATTTCAGGTGGAGGTTGATGCCTCTGAAATTGGGGCAGGTGCTGTTTCCAGAGACCTCTAAAAGTAACCCTTGTGCCTTTTTCTCTCGAAAATTTCTCCAACTGAACATAATTATGACGTGGGTAATTGGGAGTTATTGGCCATGAAGTGGGCTTTTGAAGAGTGGAGACATTGGCTGGAGGGAGCCAAACATCAGGTGGTGGTCCTCACGGACCATAAGAATCTGGTTTATCTGGAATCAGCCAAGCGACTTAATCCTAGACAGGCCAGGTGGGCCTTGTTTTTCACACGTTTTAATTTTGTGGTTTTCCTTTCTTCCTGGCACTAAGAATGTTAAGGCGGATGCCCTCTCGAGGAGTTTTCCTTGCGGACTCTCCTGAGTTATATGATCCTGCTGTTATTTTGAAAGAGGGTGTAGTTCTTTCCGCCATCTCGCCCAATTTGAGACTGGCTCTGGAAGGGTGTCAGGAGGATAAAACCCGAGCGCGCCCTATTGGGAAATTGTTTGTCCCAGACCGGTGGAAAAAGTGTGATGTCTGAGATTCATTGTTCCGCGTTGGCCGGTAATCCCGGAATTTTGGTACCAGAGACTTGGTTTAGTCGGTCCTTTTGGTGGCCTACTTTGTCTCGTGACGTCAGGGAATTTGTGCAGTCCTGCGGGACTTGCTCTCGCTCCAAGCCTTGCTCTCGCTCTAGTGGTTTGTTGATGCCATTGCCTGTGCCCAAGAGACCATGGACCCATATCTCTATGGATTTCATTTCCGACCTCCCTGTTTCTCAGAGAATGACCGTTATCTGGGTGATTTGTGATAGGTTTTCCAAAATGATACATCTTGTGCCATTACCTAAGTTGCCTTCCTCCTCCGAATTGGTGCCTTTGTTCCTTCAGCACGTGGTTCGGTTACACCGGCATTCCTGAGAACATTGTGTCTGACAGAGGAGTCCAGTTTGTTTCCAGATTTTGGAGGACTTTTTGTTCTAAACTTGGTGTTCAATTGTCTTTCCTCGGCTTTTCATCCTCAGACCAAGGACAAACTGAGAGAACAAACCAGACATTGGAGACTTATCTGAGATGCTTCGTGTCTGCTGATCAAGATGACTGGGTCTCTTTTTTTGCCTTTGGCTGAGTTTGCTCTTAATAATAGGGCTAGCTCTGCCACTTTGATGTCTCCATTTTTCTGCAATTTTGGGTTTCACCCTCGATTTTCTTCGGGACAGACGGAGGCTTCTGTCTGTCCAGGTGTTGACTCTGTTGTGGAGCGTATGCAGCAGATTTTGGGACCAGGTAGTGGAGAGGTTGTCCCCTCTCAGGAGAGGGCCCAGCGGTTTTGCCAACCGGCATAGGACTGATGGTCCTCGGTTTGAAGTGGGGGACTTGGTCGGTTGTCCTCAAGAATTACCCTATGAGAGTTGCATCTCCTAAGTTTAAGCCTAGGTTCATTGGACCTTATAAGATCATGGAGATTCTTAATCCTGTTTCCTTTCATTTACTTCTTCCAGGGACATTTAAGATCCATAACGTGTTCCACAAGTCCTTATTGAAGAGGTTTGTCGAGCCAGTAGTTCCTATGGCTGCGCCTCCTGACCCTGTTTTGGTTGAGGGCAATCTGGAGTATGTGATTGAGAAAATATTGGATTCTCGTTTTTCTAGACGAAAACTCCGTATTTGGTTAAGTGGAGAGGTTATGGTCAGGAGGACAATTCTTGTGTGTTTGCTTCGGACATCCATGCTAGGAGACTAATCCGTGCGTATCACTGTCACGGGTGTGTCGCTGCGAAGATCGTCGCGATTGCACACCCTGACTTCTCACAGCTGAGTTTTCTGCTGCTGGGTGTTTTTCGGCAGTGAGAGAAGTTAATTCTCCCTCTCTCTGTGCTGGACAAGACCAACCTCGCTCAGCTGCAATTAAGTTGCGATAATTGGATTCCTTCAAATACCTGCCTGTCTGCTAGGGAAGTGTCGGTGAAAGCATTCATGCAGACCAGCAGAGCGGATCATATTGAGAAGTCTAAAGCTAAGAGTACCTGTTGTGGTTTTCTCCTCTCCTCGCTTTATTATTTATCTCCTTACCCGTTGGTGTTCCCTCTGTAGTGGTAGTTTTGTATGCAAGGTGTCTTTTATTTTACCCCTTGTACTGTCTCATTCGTCTTATACTGTGTGTAGGCAGTTACCTTCCCATTCCCTGTGGTGTAATCAGGGTCCTTCTCAGGACTAGATTACAGTGGTCAGGGATTCACAGGAGATAGGTTACGCTGGCGGCCTGGACCTCTGTACCATCAACAGTACCTCCAGGTAAGGGATTAGTCAGGACCCCAGCTTAGGGTCAGCATAGACCCCGGTCCTCCTGTATGCAGAGACAGCGTGACAATCACAGAGCTCATCCTGACCGACCTGGTTGCCCTAATGAGGGTTCGGTGACCCCTCCTCAAGGGGGGGTACTGTTGTGAATGTGTTAGAAATTAATTCTGAGCAGAAGCTCCCTCTGGTGGTTACAAACAGTACTGAACCATTCAATGAGGATTGGCAATCAGGAGTTACAGACTGGTCTTATATAAGGGAGGTTCCCTCCCATCATGGTTGCCGGTGATCAATTGTTCTTGTCTCAACTGTGGTTCCTGGTTCACTTGGAAGCTTGCTGAGTCTTGCCTCTTCTCCTGCTCTCAGATAAGATATTTTCTGTTTTTTGTTTTTGTGCTTACCATTTGCATATTTTCTCTGCATTTCTGTGAGGTTAGCCAGGTCTCCCCCCCCCCTACGGGGGCTTGGGCTCCTCTCAGTTCTTCTGGAGCCACTGTTATTTGTTCATTTGCCTTTTCCAGTTTTTCTCAGTGGCTGCGGCTTAGTTTTGTTACACCAGAGAACTAATTTAGGTGGTAGAGGTCGTGTGATCTCAGGTGTTTTTGCAATTAGTAGAGTTGGTATTTTTTAGGTTTTTTTTGGATTGCAGTAAGTGTCCTTCCTATCCTTTTCTGTCTAGGAAGATTGGGCCCCAACGTTTGCTCATACTATTTTCTGTCTGTGTCTGTATTTCCTCTTGTCTAACCGCCATTACATGTTTGGGGCTTCCTATGTTCTTTGGGGATCTGCTCCGGGGCAGATAGCTTTCCTCTTTCTATCTTTAGGTGTAGTTAACCTCTCAGGCTGTGACGAGGCATCTAGGACCAACGTAGGAACGCTCCACGGCTGCCTTTAGTTGTGGTGGTTAGTCAGGTACTGCAATCCAGTAGATTCCAACCTCTCTGGTGTATTGCCGTTTTTGCCTGCTCTCCTCAGCTACCAAATCATAACAGATCCCCTTATGTGCCAGCCACAGAGATTCATCAGAGACCTCCCCGTTATCATTAAATTTAAAGTAATTCTCCAATTCCTCAGTAAGGGAGTGTATGATACTATCTTTAGCCAACAAAAGGGTATTAAGTCGCCAGGAAAGGGGAGAGACCTTGGCCAAATGGGCCCTTAGGTCACCGGAGCATGGTCCGACCAGGAAATTAAACCTATTTGTGCATCAGTACAGAGTGGTTGAGACTTACTATCAACTAAAAAAATATTCGATTCGACTATAGGACTATTCGATGTTGGAAAAAAAGTAAAGTCTCTTTCATTCACATGAAAATACCGCCATATGTCATGGAGATGGAGTTCATCTATTACAGGACCCAATTCTCTCCTATATGCCTTTTGGGAGGAACAGTCAAAGCAGGTGGAGCACAGAATATTAAAATCTCCACATAGCACTTGAAACCCTCTAACCACTTCAGACACTTTTTGCAAGAACTTCCTAATAAACGTAATTTGAGCTGAATTTGGAGCATAAATCTAACCAATTGTATAGACTACTCCATTAATCTTACATGTCAAAATTATATATCTTCTTGCTGGATCAAAGACATCAGTCAGCTTAAAGGGTACCGAATCTGTTAAAAAAGTACACACCCCTACCTTCTTAGAATCTCCATTAGCAAAGAAAGAAGTGGGACATTTTTTATGGCAAAGGCGAAAATTATCCTTGTAATGATACCCCATTTTGCCCGCAGTCAAAGTTCCTTTCCAGAACCGTCCCCACACAATGAGCTCTGCTACAGTCATTAGGTTTTGCAGAATCATGCTGTGGGCTTCTGACCCCCCCTTTTCTCTCTCTCCAGCTACACACACACTCTGTGTAATGTGATACTAGGTTGCTAGCCCCCACTGAGCAGTTTATGGCCCAAGCTAGCTGAAGGCAGTTGGGACAACATGTGCCCTATGGCCCTGTAGAAACTTAATATGGGCATAACTCGGCACCAGGTTATGTTAGGAGTATGACAATTACATATTTGTGTTGTGCATCGACCCAACTATCCGGCCTGTAGTTTTCTAGACTCCAGGGTCAGCAGAATCCAAGAAACGGATTCCTGCTTAGCCAATCCATCCAGGTACTTCGCGTTTAGACTTAAATGCACGCCAACGTCATGTGGAGTAAGATGGTACGATGTACGTTACAGTAAGAGCCTCCCTCTCTGAGTTATGTAATTCAGAAGTTTTGTAGCACAATGTTCAATCTGAGAAAAGAGGAGTGCTTCCATAACTCAGCCCCTTTAGTGATGTCACGACCAGGGGGGTATAAGGTTGTGGGAGCTCAGCTGGCAGCTTAGATTTGCCCTGGGAACCTAACGCAGTGAAAGTCTGTGATGCATTATGACGTGTCGCCCTTTCCTCAACCGCTTGGTTTGTCTGAAATGATCTAAACAACTGTAAGTGTTTTTTTCATTAATCCTTTTATTTTGTAACCGTCTTGTACATACTTTAATTGTCTAATATTGTAAAATCTTTTAGACCTTTTGTAAACACCGCCTACCTTTTTGAAGTAAAATATAAAATTACTAGTTCCATTTCTCCTTGCTCTATAACGTACTGTCCTGTCACGTCCTCCGAAGGGAATTACGCTACTTAATTGGGGTGGCCTCTGCCCCACATTCTAGAACCAGAGGCTGGTGGCAGCAAGTGTGTATTGGGCATCGGGTATAGCTGGCAGTGACGGAGCGGATTTTATAAGCGTATTGCCTGGCTGTGGCTAGGAGTAGTTATAATTCCCTCTCTGCAGTGTGCCTAATAGCCAGTACACATCCAAGCAGGCCCGTCAGGTGACTAATTATGTAGGTGCAGTTCCCTGACTGACCTGAGGGTAAGGGTGCGCCGGAGAGCTGCGAGTTCCTAAGTGGAACTGGAAAGTGGGATATACATAAATATCTGTAGTTCATGACATATTGGTGGCAGCGGAGGGATAACTAAAATAAGCCCCCCTGCGGTAAAGTGTAAGGCCTCTTTCACATTTCCATTGTGTGACGTCCGCCCAAGTGTGAAAATGGCGAATCCGTCACAAAAGTGGAAAAACGGATGTAAAACGGATCAGTTTTCTGACGGATCCGCCAAGAAGTTTTCACCCGGAAATGATGAAATTTTCGTTCCGGAAATGTAATTCCGGACCGAGGAGAGAGAGAGAGAAAACTCTGGAAAATAGGTCAGAAATCAAAGGTAACGGATATTGATATTTAACAGTGATCTTATTCAGGAGGCGATAATCAATACACGGCCTCAATGAACCATCCTTTTTGGCCACAAAGAAAAAAACGGCGCCCAAGGGTGAAGAGGATGGTCTGATATGACCCTTCTCCAATGACTCCTTGATATAAGATCGCATAGCATCGTGTTCAGGCACAGATAAATTAAAAAGGCGACCTTTAGGAAATTTACCACCAGGCACTTATTCAATAGCGCAGTCATAGCTCCTATGGGGGGGCAAGGATGCAGATTTACTTTCGCTAAACACATCAGAAAAATCAGTCAAAAAGTCAGGAACATCCTGAGCCTGGGGAGAGGCAGAAAAAACAGTAGTGTCAGTATTAACACATTGGCAGACCCAACTGGTCACAGACACAGATTTCCAATCCAAAACAGGATTATGAGACTGTAACCAAGGGAAACCTAGTACAATAATGTCATGCAGATTATGCAGCACCAGAAATTTGCAACTCTCCTGATGATCTGGTTCAACCCTCATTATCACCTGAGTAGAAAACTGGGGTTTATTCTCCGCCAAAGGGGTAGAATCAATGCCCAGCAGGGGAATAGACTTCCGCAGGGGTATCATGGGAAACCCACAATATTTGGCAAAGTCAAAATCCATCAGGTTAATAGCTGCTCCTGAATCAACAAAAGCCTGAGCAGAAAATGTGGACAGGGAGCAAATCAGCGTAACAGTCAACAAAAATTTTACGCAAACGTCTGTCAATTTGAATAGCCAAAGACATAGAATCATTGAGGACAGAGGGAACAGGGAATCCCACCATAACGTCCTTTACTTTTTCTGACAGACCCTTTCGAAAAAGGGCTGCCAAAGCATCATCATTCCATTTGGTCAGGACTGCCCACTTTCGAAATTTCTGACAATACAACTCAGCGTCTTTAAGACCCTGATTTAATGCCAACAAGATCTTTTCAGCTTGATCAGTGACATTAGGTTCATCGTACAACAACCCCAGAGCCTGAAAAATACATCAATATCATTCAAAACAGGATCCCCAGGTGTCAGGGAAAAAGCCCAATCCTGAGGTCGCCGCGCAGCAGGGAGATGACAATTTGAACCTGCTGTGCCGCGTTCCCTGAGGACTTAGGTTTTAAGGCAAAAAACAACTTACAGTTATTTTTGAAATTCAGAAATTTAGATCGATCCCCCAAAAACAAATCTGGCATGGGGAACCTAGGTTCCACAACCGGCAACCCAGCAAGATAGGTAGCAATACTCCGAACCTCAGTGGCAAGCTGATCCACACGGCCAGACAACTGTGCAAACTCCATTGAGAAAAAAAAAATTCGCACCCAGAGAAAAGAGGGGAAAAAAATGCAACAAACAGAGTTTCCTTATTACTATTTTCCCCTTCTGTGAGTACCATACAATTTTCAGTTTTTTGGGCCGGTTATACTGTTATGTTTCGGTAACTGAGGAGAAATAGCAAAAAATAGCAAAAGCGGCAATACACCAGAGAGGCTGGAACCTATTGGATTGCAGTAACCTGAACTAACCACACAACTAGAAGTAGCCGTGGAGCGTTCCTACGGTGATCCTAGACGCCTCGTCACAGCCTGAGAGATAACTACCCCTAAAGGCAGAAAGATGAAAGCTATCTGCCCCGGAACAGATCCCCAAAGAAAATAGGAAGCCCTCAAACATGTAATGTCGGTTAGACAAGAAGAAAGCACGGACACAGACAGAAAATAGAATGAGCAAACGCTGGGGCCCAATCTGTCTAGACCGAAAAGTACAGGAAAGAATTCTGACTGCAATCCAACAAAAACCCTAACAAAAATACCAACACTTCTGATTGCCAAAAAACCTGAGATCACACGATCTCATCCACCTAAATCAGATCTCTGGTGTAACAAAACGCTTTTCAGCAAATAAAAAGTGACAAAGGAGCAAAGCAAAAGTGCAGACACAAATGGAGCACAATTGCAGCGCCAGACCCCCAAAAGGGGACAGGCTGCAGTCCACTGCAAGCAGCAAACCAGCAGAGAAAATCAAACAGAGGAAAAAAAACAGCAAACACTTATCTGAGAGAGAGCAGGAAACTAGCAGTGCTTCAAGCAAGACCAGAAGGAACAATTGATAACCGGCAAGGCTGCTGGGAACTCAGGCCACTTATATCCTACCATTCAGCGCCAGCTGAAGGCCATTAAGTAATCAGTTCATTACCCTCAGCAACCACCCAGCCCCAGCTCAGAAGCCGCCTCCAGCATATTCACAACAGATAACATGTCTAACTAAATTTTTTTTCAGCCAGGGCAATTCAATAACAGTATATTAATTGTATTTTTTCTCTTTATTCCACAGAACGGTGACCAGTACTCGGGCGCCTGCAGAGTTGTACCCTTCTGGGGCGATCCCTCAGGAGACCGGCACCGAGGCACCCTTTGACATCCCCGGCCGATCCGCACCTTCCCAGACACGTGAGCCCTCTGTCCCCTCCACCAGCGCTGCAGCATCGTGGCCGAGTGCATTGCATGAGGCTGCTGGTCAGGAGATAGATTTCCCTTTACCCCACCCTTCTGCCGCCACCTCTAGTACACCTGTGGCTACTGGGCGGCTGCGGCTGTGGGGTCAGGAAAGGAACTATGCGCCCGAATTCTTGCATCTTAATGCATCATTTCAGAACTGTCTTAAAGTCTTGTCAGAGCAAATGGCTGCAGGCTTTAATCAGCTCAGCTCCAGCATTCTGGAGCTTAAGACACTTCTGCAAACGATGCATTCAGAAGCAAGAAGTTCGCCAAACCACAGTTTTTTCCGATCTGTAGCCGAGCGCATTGATACGCTATCTCCTAGCCAGCAGATGCATGTAATGCATACGTGCCATGGTGCTCTAGCGCTGGTTACCTCCCAACCTACACCCACCCCAGTCGTTCCTCCCACACCTCCCCCCTCCAGCCACCGTCCCTCCCCCTCCCATTCAATACCAACAACCTCCCCAATACCACCAACCTCCCCAGTACCAACAACCTTCCCACTTCCAGCAACCTTCCCACTTCCAGCAACCTTCCCACTTCCAGCAACCTCCCCACTTCCAGCAACCTCCCCACTTCCAACAACCTTCCCCATACCAACAACCTGCCCAATACCAGTTCCCAACCACATCTGCTCCTGTGCTACCTGCCCAATCCTCCTCTCCACCACCTACCTGTTGTGTTTTGGTAGCTGAGGAGAAAAAGCAAATATGGCAATACACCAGAGAGGCTGGAACCTATTGAATTGCAGTAACCTGAACTAACCACACAACTAGAGGTAGCCGTGGAGCGTTCCCACATTGATCCTAGACGCCTCGTCACAGCCTGAGAGATAACTACACCTAAAGGCAGAAATAGGAAAGCTATCTGCCCCGGAGCAGATCCCCAAAGAAAATAGGAAGCCCCCAAACATGTAATGGCGGTTAGACAAGAAGACGCACGGACACAGACAGAAAATAGAATGAGCAAACGCTGGGGCCCAATCTGTCTAGACAGAAAAGTACAGGAAAGGATACTCACTGCAATCCAAAAAAAAAAACCTAAAAAATACCAACTCTTCTGATTGAAAAAACACCTAAGATCACACGATCTCTACCACCTAAATCAGATCTCTGGTGTAACAAAACTAAGCCACAGCCACTGAAAAAAAACAGGAAAAATCAAATGAACAAATAACAGTGGCTTCAGATAAACTGAGAGGAGCACAAGCCCCCAGAGGGGACCTGGCTGACCTCCACAGAAGTGCAGGGAACTAAGTAAAAAGCAAGCACAAAAATAAAAGCAGAAACTATTTTATCTGATAGCAGAAGATGCAGGCAAGACTCAGCAAACTTGCAAATGAACCAGGAACCACAATTGAGACAAGAACAATTGATCACCGGCAACCATCATGGGAGGGAACCTCCCTTAAATCAGACCAGTCAGCGATCCTAGATTGCCATTCCTCGCTGAAAGGTTCAGTACTGTCTGTAACCACCAGAGGGAGCCTCTGCTCAGAAACCATCTCTAGCACATTCATAATACCTACCTGTTCTGCCTCCCACCTCTCCACCCATTCCATTTTTTTTTCAACCCCTTCACCTCTTTTCCCCAACACCATCCCAGTCCGCTCTCCACAATCCCACTGTCGAAGGGTCCCACAGCCCCTCCAGTAGTATCTCCACCCCACAGTACACAAACCTGTGATTTTGTGTTTAACCCCTTCACCCCCAAGGGTGGTTTGCACGTTAATGACTGGGCCAATTTTTACAATTCTGACCACTGTCTCTTTATGAGGTTATAACTCTGGAACGCTTCAACGGATCTTGGCGATTCTGAGATTGTTTTCTCGTGACATATTGTACTTCACGTTAGTGGTAAAATTTCTTCGATATAACTTGCGTTTATTTTTGAAAAAAAATGCAAATATGGCAAAAATTTAGCAATTTTCATAATTTGAATTTTTATTCCCTTAAAACAGAGAACTATGTCACACAAAATAGTTAAGAAATAACATTTCCCACATGTTTACTTTACATCAGCACAATTTTGGAACCAAAATTTTTTTTTGTTAGGAAATTATAAGGGTTAAAAGTTGACCAGCGATTTCTCATTTTTACAACAAAATTTACAAAGCCATTTTTTTTAGGGACCACCTCACATTTGAAGTCACTTTGAGGGGTCTATATGGCAGAAAATATCCAAAAGTGACACTATTCTAAAAACTGCACCCCTCAAGGTACTCAAAACCACATTCAAGAAGTTTATTAACCCTTCAGGTGCTTCACAGGAGCTGAAGCAATGTGGAAGGAAAAAATGAATATTTAACTTTTTAGTCACAAAAATGATCTTTTACAAACTTTTTTATTTTCACAAGGGTAAAGGAGAAAATGGACAGAAAAAGTTGTGCAATTTCTCCTGAGTACGCTGATACCCTATATGTTGGGGAAAACCATTGTTTGGGCACACGGCAGAGCTCGTAAGGGAAGGAGCGCCGTTTGACTTTTTCAAACCAAAATTGGCTGGAATTGAGATTGGACGCCATGTCGCGTTTGGAGAGCCTCTGATGCGCCTAAACAGTGGAAACCCCCCACAAGTGACCACATTTTGGAAACTAGACCCCCTATGAAACTTAGCTAGATCTGTTGTGAGCACTTTGAACCCCCAAGTGTTTCACAAAAGTTTATAATGCCTGAGTGTGAAAAAAAACAAACAATTTTCCACAAAAATGATTTTTTAGTCCCAAATTTTTGATTTTTCCCAAGGAAATTGGACCCCAAAAGTTGTTGGCCAATTTGTCCTGAGTACGCTGATACCCCATATATGGGGGGAACTGTTTGGGCGCACGACAGGGCTTGGAAAGGAAGTAATAACGTTTTGGAATGCAGACGTTGATGGGGGTCATGTTCTGTTTGTAGTGCCCTAGATGAGCCTAAACAGTGGAAACCCCCCACAAGTGACCCCATTTTGGAAACTAGACACCCTAAGGAACTTATCTAGATCTGTGGTGAGCACTTTGAACCCCCAAGTGCTTCACACAAGTTTATAATGCCCGGGCATGAAAATAAAAAATCCTATTTTTTTCCCACAAAAATTATCTATTAGTCACCAATTTTTTATTTTCCCAAGGGTAACAGGAGAAATTGGACCACAAAAGTTGTAGTACAATTTGTCCTGAGTATGCTGATACCCCATATGTGGGGGGGAACCACTGTTTGGGCGCACGGCAGAGCTCTGAATGGAAAGAGCACCATTTGACTTTTTCCAACCAAAATTGGTGGGAATTGAGATTGGACGCCATGTTGCATTTGGAGAGCCCCTGATGTGCCTAAACAGTGGAAACCCCCCACAAGTGACCCCATTTTGGAAAATAGACCCCCTAAGGAACTTATCTAGATCTGTGGTGAGCAATTTGAACCCCCAAGTGCTTCACACAAGTTTATAACGTAGAGCCGTAAAATTAAAAAATCATATTTTTTCCACAAAAATGATCTTTTCACCCCAATTTTTATTTTCCCAAGGGTAACAAGACTCCAAAAGTTATTGTGCAATTTGTCCTGAGTACACTGATACCCCATTTGTGGGGGTAAACCACTGTTTGGGTGCATGGCAGAGCTTGGAAGGAAAGGAGCGCCATTTGACTTTTTCAACGCAGAATTGGCTGGACGCCATGTCGTGTTTGGAGAGCTCCTGATCTGCCTAAACAGTGGAAACCCCCAACAAATGGCACCATTTTGGAAACTAGACCCCTCAAGGAACTTATCTAGATGTGTGGTGAGAACTTTGAACCCCAGATGTTTCACTAAAGTTTATAACGCCCGAGCATGAGAATAAAAAAATCATATTTTTTCCACAAACATGATCTTTTAGTCCCCAACTTTTTATTTTCCCAAGGGTAACAGGAGAAATTGGACCCCAAAAGTTGTTGTTCAATTTGTCCTGAGTATACGCTGATACCCAATATGTGGGAGAAAACTACTGTATGGGCACACGTCGGGGCTCGGAAGGAAGTAGTGACGTTTTGGATTGCAGACTTTGATGGAATGGTCTGCGGGCGTCATGTCGCATTTGGAGAGCCCCTGATGTGCCTAAACAGTGGAAACCCCCCACAAGTGACCCTATTTTGGAAAATAGACCCCACAGGAAACTTATCTAGATGTGTGGTGAGCACTTTGAACCCCAAAGTGCTTCACAGAAGTTTATGACGTACACCCATAAAATAAAAAATCTTTTTTTTTTTTTTTTTTTACAAAAATGATTTTTTCGCCCCCAATATTTTATTTTTACAAGGGTAAAAGGAGAAATTGGACCCCAAAAGTTGTTGTCCAATTTGTCCTGAGTACGCTGATACCCAATATGTGGGAGAAAACTACTGTATGGGCACACGTCGGGGCTCGGAAGGGAAGTAGTGACATTTTGGATTGCAGACTTTGATGGAATGGTCTGCGGGCGTCATGTCGCATTTGGAGAGCCCCTGATGTGACTAAACAGTGGAAACCCCCACAAGTGACCCCATTTTGGATAATAGACCCCACAAGGAACTTATCTAGATGTGTGGTGAGCACTTTGAACCCAAAGTGCTTCACAGAAGTTTATGACGTACAGCCGTAAAAATAAAAAAATCATTTTTTTTTTACAAAAATGATATTGTCGCCCCCACTTTTTTATTTTCCCAAGGGTAACAGAAGAAATTGGACTCCAAGAGTTATTGCGCAATTTGTCCTGAGTACGCTGATACCCCATATGTGCGCTCAGAAATGAAGGAGCGCCGTTTGACTTTTTCAACGCAGAATTGGCTGGAATTGAGATTAGACACCATGTCACATTTGGAGAGCCCCTGATGTGCCTAAACAGCGGAAACCCCCCAATTCTAACTCCAACCCTAACCCCAACACACCCCTAACCCTAGTCCCAACCCTAACCACAAACCTAACCCTAACACAGCCCTAACCCTAATCCCAACTCTAACCCTAATCCTAACTTTAGGCGCAACCCTAACTTTAGGCGCAACACTAACCCTAACCCTAATGGGAAAATAGAAATAAATACATTTTTTTTATTTTATTATTTTTCCCTAACTAAGGGGATGATAATGGGGGTTTTATTTACTATTTATAGTGGGTTTTTATGATTGGCAGCTGTCACGCTAAAAGACGCTTTTTATTGCAAAAAATAGTTTTTGCATCACCACATTTTAAGAGCTGTAATTTTTGCATGTTTTGGCCCACAGAGTCATGTGAGGTCTTATTTTTTGCGGTACGAGTTGACGTTTTTATTGGTACCATTTTTGAGCACGTGACATTTTTTGATCGCTTTTTATTTTGATTTTTGGGAGGTTAGAATGAAAAAAATCAGCAATTCATGAATTTATTTTGGGGGGGCGTTTATACCGTTCCGCGTGTGGTAAAATTGATAAAGCAGTTTTATTCTTCGGGTCAGTACGATTACGGGGATACCTCATTTATATAATTTTTTTTAGGTTTTGGCGCTTTTATACAATAAAAACAATTTTATATAAAAAATAATTATTTTTGCATCGCTTTATTCTGCGAGCTATAACTTTTTTATTTTTTCGCTGATGATGCTGTGTTGTGGCTCGTTTTTTGCGGGACAAGATGATGTTTTCAGCGGTACCATGTTTATTTATATCGGTCTTTTTGATCGCGTGTTATTCCACTTTTTGTTCGGCTGTATGATGATAAAGCATTGATTTTTTGATTTTTTTTTTTTAAGGAGTTCACTAAAGGGGTTAACTAGTGGAAGTTTTATAGGGGGGATTGTTACGGACGCGGCGATACCAAATATGTGTACTTTTATTGTTTTTGTTTTTTTTTTATTACAGGAAGAAATGAATTTATTGGGGAATTTTTTTTTTTTTCCTTTATTTTGAAATTTTTTTTTTACACTTGTGATTTAGATTTTTTTAACTTTTTTACTTTGTCCCAGGGTGGGACATCACTGTATTTTATCAGATCGCTGGTGTGACAGTGTGCACAGCAGGCACTGAGGAAGCCGCCTCCCTGCAGGACCCGGCGGCCATCTTGGATTCGGGGTCCTGCAGGGAAGAGGCCTTCAGAACAGCGCGATCACATCGCGCTGTTCTGAGGGTCTCAGGGGAGCACGCAGGGAGCCCCCTCCCTGCACGATGCTCCCCTGTGCCCCTGGTAGTCCGTGACCGCTCCTGGCACATAGTGCCGGGTGTCAGCTGTGATAATCAGCTGACACCCGGCGGCGATCAGCTGCGCTCCCCAGGAAGCGCAGCTGATCGCCTTGGACGTACTATCCCGTCCATGGGCAGATTGGCACGGGTTTTATGGATGGGATAGTACGTCCGATGGCAGAGAGGTGTTAATAAAAATTTTTATAAAAAAAAAAATTCTTTTCACATTGAAAAAAATAAAGCTTTTTCTCATTGAAAACAAAGAAATTAAACATTTTTGACAATGTTAAACATTTTCAAAAAATAAAAGTTTATTTGGTTGATTAAAATGGTTGTCTGTCATTTATTTCTCAGGTTAAATAAAGGTAAAATTTATTGGTTATACAAAAGCAGGCACATAACTTTGGGTAAAAGGTAAAATATTTTTACCTTTTGTCCAAAGTTATGTCCCTGGTTGTGTAAAGTATTTCACCTTTCAAACAGAGTTCTGTACCTTGTTGGGGATTACCTAACAATGTACAGAACTCTGTTTAAAAGGTGAAATACTTTGCTAATACACAACCAGGGACATAACTTTGGACAAAAGGTAACATACTGTACATACCGTATATACTCATGTATAAGCCGACCCGCGTATAAGCCGACCCCCCTAATTTTGCCACAAAAAACTGGAAAACTTATTTACTCGCGTATAAGCCTAGGTGAAAAATGATTATCCCCATAATGCTCCACAGATATAGCCCCCATTCTGCACAATTATGCCAATATGCTCCACAGATTATGCTCCATATGCTCAGATTATGCCAATATGCTTCAGAGATTATGCCCCCATATATTCCACAGATTATGCCCCCTATGATCCACAGATTATGCCCCATATGCTCCAGATTATGCCCCATATGTTCCACCAGATTATGCCCCCATATATGCCCAGATTATGCCCCATATGATCCACAGATTATGCCCCCATATGCTCCATATTATGCCCCATACGTTCCACAGCTTATGCCCCCATATGCTCCAGATTATGCCCCATATGTTCCACAGCTTATGCCCCCATATGCTCCAGATTATGCCCCATATGTTCCACAGCTTATGCCCCCATATGCTCCATATTATGCCCCCATATGTGCACAATTATGCCCCATAGTAATTAGGCCCTCATATGTGTCCACAAAACAAATTACATACTCACTCTCGTCGCGGGGCCAGGTGCCAGTATCCGAGCAGCGTGACATGGCGCGCTATGGGGGACAGGTGACGTGTCCACGCTCGCTCAGACCCGGCCAGAGAATTTACCTGATCCGTCTCGCTGACACCGCGCGCCCTGCTCCCTCGGTCTGCTCCTCTGGCAGTGAATGATCTGGCAGGGGGCGGGGCGCGCACTAACGACGTCATCGCGCCCTCTGCCTGAACATTCACAGCCAGAGGAGTCAGACCGAGGGAGCAGCTCAGCGGTGGCACAGGGACAGGTAAATATCGCTATACTCACCCCTCTGCCGCGCGTCCCTGCAGCCTCTCCTCTTCTCCCGGCGCTCTCCGCAGCGCTTCAGTCCTGCAGCGGTCACGTGCTACCGCTCATTAAAGTCATGAGTATGTGCATATTCATGACTTTAATGAGCGGTGCCATGTGACTGCTGCAGGAAGGAGCCGGAGATCGTGGGAGAAGCAGGGGGCTGCAGAGACCGCGCCGGCGGAGGGGTGAGTATGATCCGACACCCCGCTCACCCTCCCCCGCTGACCCCCGTATATGACCCGCGTATAAGCCGAGAGGAGGACTTTCAGCCCTAAAAAATGGGCTGAAAATCTCGGCTTATACATGGGTATATACGGTAATACACTACAAGGTAGACAACTTTGGTTGTCAAAGGTAAAATAAAGGTAAAATTTATTGGTTATTCAAAAGCAGGCACATAACTTTGGGTAAAAGGTAAAATATTTTTACCTTTTGTCCAAAGTTGTGTCCCTGGTTGTGTAAAGTATTTCACCTTTCAAACAGAGTTCTGTACCTTGATGGGGATTACCTAACAATGTACAGAACTCTGTTTAAAAGGTGAAATACTTTGCTAATACACAACCAGGGACACAACTTTGGACAAAAGGTATCATACTGTACATAATACACTACAAGGTAGACAACTTTGGTTGTCAAAGGTAAAATGTGGGTACAGAAGGTACAAAGGTCACAGAGCAGTTTATTAAACTCTGTCATCCTGCCAGTCTACTCTTCCTTCAGGGGACATAAAGTATTCGGCAAATTTGTCCCTCATTCGGGAAACAGTCACAGAAGTTCTATTGGTAACGTTCTGGTAATCATGCAAGGTGGTTTCTTCACAGTGTTACTCAATGGAAATCTGTTCCTTGCTGATGACAAAATTGTGTAGAACCACACAAGCTTTGATTACCTCTTCCACAGTTTCAGTTTTTAGGTTGATAGCGGTCAATAGAACACGCCATTTTGCTGTCAGAATCCCAAAAGTGATTTTCATCACATTGGTGGCAGCAGTGGGATCATAAACGGTGACCCCCCCGGGCCGCCGTCCATGCGCTGTTCATCACAATCCTCTTTACGAAGATGTGTCAGGACTCTGAACATTTTTGAGCACCTTTTGTGCATTACTGCCCTTTTCCAAGATGGCGTCTTTGGTCTCATGTGCACTGTGTCTTCCTGCTATATAACTCCACCCCAGCCATTAGTCTGTGCTAAAGTATTCTGCCTTGCATCCAACTTCTGACCTCTGGTGGCTCCCTGGCTTTGTACTTGCTCCTGTGAACCTGTTTATGATCCTGCTACTCTGCTCTGAGTTCCTGCTGCATACACCGGTTTCCAGTAATCCTCCTTCATCTGGCTGCTTGTGTTACTCCCTTCTGCATTTGCTGGACATGTAAGCTGTTGCAGCTCTGCGCTGCTTAAACCTGAGACTATCACCCAGGCCTCACTGGTTGAGCTAAAGATATCATTTGAACTGCCTACCTGTGCTTGGACTAAACTAAGACTTATTCGTGTCAAGTATGCTCAAGTTTAACTGTGCTTCATAGACTCTCTGCTTGATTGCATTTCTCTCTGAAGTTTCCTATAGACTGTTAAGCTGCATTTATTATCTACACCAAGTGTTGTGGACTTGAGCTTTGCTTTGCACCTGTTTGAATCACTGTGTGATAATATAGACTTTACCACTTATGAGACTGTCCTGTAGTTGTCTTGTTCCACGCAAGAAGTCTCCTGAGTTATCCCCTATAATTACTACAGGATACTCTAGCCTCAAAAGAGGAGACTGCTGGAACAATGACTGCAGAAGGCAGATTAGAGCTGGTGTTCTCCATAATTAGATCACTGCAAAAAGATGTGGAAGGTCTGCAAAAGAAGTTTGGAAGCTTTGAATGCAATGAACAAGTGCTTGGACAAACTTTGCAGGACTTAAGCACTCGCATGGCAGCCCAGGAAAATAAACTTACTGGCATGGAGTCCCAGTATGGACGGGCTTTTCAGGACTTAAGCACGCAAATAGGGCCACAACCTTCTGGGCAACCGCCACCATGCTAGCCCACCTAAGTTGCCCCCATTCAGATTTAATGGTGATCATGACAAATTTCGTGGCTTTGTCAATCAATGTATGCTATATTTTTATGTGCATGCTGATGATAGATCTAAAGTATTGTGTGAAATAATGCTGCTGACCGCACGAGCGCTCGCCTGGGCGAATCCGATCATTGAGTCTCGTGACCCGCAGTTAAATAATTTGGATGATTTCTTGGCCACTATGGCATTAATGTTTGATGATCTTAATCGCCGTGCAACTGCTGAATCTGCTTTATTGTCTTTATGCCAGGCTAAACGTTCTGTTATTGAGTATGCTCCCGAATTCAGGAGATTAGCAGTAGATACCAATTGGGACACTTATGCACAATTGCCTATTTTTAAAAGGGGTCTGTCTAGCATTGTAAAGGACTAATTAGCTCGCTCTGAATCACCACAAGAGCTAGAGACATTTATACAGCATTGTGTGCGCATTGACATTCGCCTTACTGAGCGTAGGCAGAGAAGTTTGCTGCCTTGAATCATATCTCTAACTTTTCCCTTCCTTCCAGAGAGCCTGCAGGTAAAACATCTCGGGAGGTGGAGGAGGTGCCCATGCAAATTGATTCTGTTCAGAAGCGCGAGAGTAATGAGCGCTGGGAGCATCGACTTCGTGAAAGTCTATGTTTCTACTGCGGCCAGTCTGACCAATTTTTAATCAAGTGTCCCAAGCGGCCTAACAAGGTGCTAGCAGCGGTAGGAGAGTATGACTACTGTGATGATGAATCTGACATCTCTGAATGTAGCCTGCCTATAAACGCTGTATTCCATTCATTTTCTATTACTTCACCACCCAAGGAGCTGAAGGAAAAGAACTCTCACTGTTCTCTCCCTATTAAGATCCTGTGTTCTGGACAGTGGATTTCCAGTGCAGCTATGATTGACTCTGGTGCAGGCGGCAATTTTATGGATATCGCATTTGCCAAAGAACATGGTATTGAAATTCAGCAAAGAGCCTCCAATTACCATGGAAACAGTGGATGGGTCACCTTTAATCTCTGGGCCTGTGGATCAGGAGACCGCACCCCTTGAGATTTTGTTGGAGCCTAACCATCAGGAGCAACTCTTTCTTGCTAATTTCTTCTCATTTTCCTGTGATTTTAGGCATCCCTTGGCTGCGTTCTCAGAATCCAACTATCAACTGGGAGACCAAGGAGATTATCTTTCCAACAAGGAGCAACCCAGCATCAACTGAAGTTGTCCCTGAGTCCACTGCTACGGAACCACCTGTACAGGTATTTACTTTACCTTCAGCATATAAAGAGTTCTCTGACATCTGTGACAAGAAGAATGCAGATCAGCTTCCTCCACACAGGCATTATGACTGTCCCATTGAGCTGCTTCCTGGGGCAGCTATTCCTTTTGGCAACGTATACCCTTTGGAGGCACCTGAGCTCCAAGCCTTAAAGGAGTATATTGATGAAAACCTGGCCAAAGGCTTCATACGTCCTTCCTCACCAGCAGGGGCACCTATATTTTTTGTAAAGAAGAAGGATGGGACCCTGAGACCCTGTGTAGACTATTAGGAACTCAATAAGGTAACCATACGAAACCGTTACCCTTTGCCTCTGATTCCCGAATTACTGGAAAGAGTCCGCCATGCTAAGGTGTTCTCTAAACTGGATCTTCGTGGGGCTTATAATTTGGTGCGTATTCGTCCAGGGGATGAGTGGAAGACAGCATTCAGATGCCGGTATGGACACTTTGAATATCTCGTGATGCCCTCCGGGCTTTGTAACGCCCCTGCAACGTTTCAACACCTTGCTAATGACATCTTCAGAGATTTGTTGGACCAGTTTGTGGTGATCTATTTGGACGATATTTTAATCTTTTCTGACTCTCTACAGGAACATGAAGAACATGTCAAAGCGGTTTTAAGACGTCTGAAAGAGAACCATCTGTATATCAAGCCGGAGAAATGCGAGTTCCATCGTTCTGAGATACAGTTCTTAGGTTATATCATCTCTCCTCAGGGGCTGAACATGGAATCTGGTAAGATTCAGGCTATCCTTGACTGGCTGGTACCCAAGAACGTTAAGGAGGTCCAACGTTTTATTGGTTTTGCAAATTTCTACAGACGTTTCATTCGAAATTTTTCTGATATTGTCCGTCCCATTACTTCCTTGACAAAGAAGGAAAAACCTTTTAAGTGGTCTTCACAGGCTCAAGAAGCTTTTGATTGGCTTAAGATCTGTTTCACCTCAGCACCGCTGTTGATACACCCAGATCCAACACTGTCTTTCATTGTGGAGGTGGACGCTTCTGATAATGCTTTGGGGGCTATTCTCTCCCAAAGAACTGGAGAGAAGGGGCTGCTACATCCTTGTGCTTTCTTTTCCCGTAGACTAACCTCAGCAGAGAATTACGACGTGGGAGACAAGGAATTGCTGGCTATTATTGCGGCTTTCAAGGAATGGAGGCATCATCTGCAAGGAGCTGCACAACAGATCGTAGTGCTAACTGACCATCGCAATTTAGAGTTCCTTAGATCCGCTTGATGTCTTTCTCCTCGTCAGGCTTGTTGGAATTTATTTCTAAATCAATTTAATTTTGTTATCTCGTACCGTCCAGGTTCTCGTAATGGGAAGGCTGTTGCTCTATCCCGAATCCATGCTGCGGATTCCGTACCTGGAGCCCCGTCCAAGACCATTCTATCTGATGCCAATTTCATCGGAGTTATCCACAATCAAGACTTGTGGAAGGAGTGCAGGGAGGATTATGACGGTGATGTATTTCTGGCCAACCCACCTGTTGATATTAATCTCGTCTTTAAGGGTAACATAGTAAATAGTTATTAAGGTTGAAGGAAGACTTTAAGTCCATCTAGTTCAACCCGTATCCTATCCTAACCTGCCCTAACATGTTGATCCAGAGGAAGGCAAAAAAAAAACAAGTGGCAAACAGTAAGCTTCACATTGAGGAAAAAAATTCCTTCCCGACTCCACATACGGCAATCAGACTAGCTCCCTGGATCAACGCAGTATCTAGGAAACTAGTGAATATAGCCTGTAATATTATACTTTTCAAGAAAGGCATCCAGTCCCTTATTAAATTTTAGTAAGGAATCACTCATTACAACATTAGACGGCAGAGAGTTCCATAGTCTCACTGCTCTTACAGTAAAGAATCTGCATCTGTGATTATGACTAAACCTTCTTTCCTCCAGACATAGAGGATGCCCCCTTGTCCCCGTCACAGGTCTAAGAGTAAAAAGATCATTAGAAAGGTCTTTGTACTGTCCCCTCATATATTTATACATTGTAATAAGATCACCCCTAAGCCTTCGTTTTTCCAAACTAAATAACCCCAAGTGTAATAACCTGTCTTGGTATTGCAGACCCTCCAGTTCTCTAATAACCTTGGTCGCTTTTCTCTGCACCCGCTCCAGTTCAGCTATGTCTTTCTTATACACCGGAGACCAGAACTGCACACAGTATTCTAAGTGTGGTCGCACCAGTGACTTGTATAGAGGTAAAATTATGTTCTCCTCATGAGCATCTATGCCTCTTTTAATGCATCCCATTATTTTATTTGCCTTGGCAGCAGCTGCCTGACATTGGCCACTAAATGCGAGTTTGTCGTCCACCCATCACCCAGGTCTTTTTCAGTGACAGTTTTGCCCAGTGTTTTACAATTAAGCACATAATTATACATCTTGTTTGTTCTACCCAAGTGCATGACCTTACATTTATCCCCATTAAAGCTCATTTGCCATTTATCAGCCCAAGCTTCTAGTTTACATAAATCCTCCTGTAATATAAAATTGTCCTCCTCTGTATTTATTACCCTGCAGAGTTTAGTGTCATCTGCAAATATTGAAATACTACTCTGTATGCCCCTACAAGGTCATTAATAAATATGTTAAAGAGAAGCGGCCCCAATACTGACCCCTGTGGTACCCCACTGCTAACCGTGACCCAGTCCGAGTGTGCTCCATTAATAACCACCCTTTGTTTTCTATCCATGAGCAAGTTCTTAACCCACTTACACATATTTTCCCCTATCCCCATTGTTCTCATTTTATGTATCAACCTTTTGTGTGGCACTGTATCAAAAGCTTTTGAGAAGTCCATGAACACCACGTCCACTGCATTCCCTTGGTCCAGTCCTGAACTTACCCCTTCATAAAAGCTTATCAGATTAGTCTGACAAGAACGGTCCCTCGTAAACCCATGCTGATACTGTGTCATGAGGTTATTCAGCCTCAGATACTCCAATATAGTATCCCTTAAAAAACCCTCCAGGATTTTACCCACAGTAGATGTTAAGCTCACTGGCCTATAATTTCCAGGTTCAGTTTTTGCCCCCTTTTTGAATATTGGCACCACATTTGCTATACACCAGTCCTGTGGTACAGACCCCGTTATTATGGAATCTTTAAAGATTAAAAATAATGGTCTATCTATGACTGTACTTAATTCCTGCAGTACTCGGGGGTGTATCCCATCCGGGCCCGGGGATTTGTCAACTTTAGTGATTTTTAGACGCTGCCATATTTCCTGCTGGGTTAAGCAGGTGACATTTAATGGAGAAATTTTTTTTTATCACTGATCATGTTATCTGTCCATGGGATTTTCTTGTTGACAGTTGAAAAAAAGTAATTTAGCATATTGGCTTTTTCCTCATCCACCATTTCACCCAGACTATTTTTAAGGGGACCAACACTATCATTTTTTAGTTTCTTGCTATTTATGTAGTTAAAGAATATTTTGGGATTATTTTTACTTTCTCTGGCAATGAGTCTCTCTGCCTCAATCTTTGCTGTCTTGATTTGCTTTTTACAGAATTTATTCAGTCTTCTGTATTTATTTAATGCCTCTTCACTACCTACTTGCTTTAATTCCCTAAACGCTTTCTTTTGTCCCTTATTGCGCCCCTTACAGCTCTATTTAGCCATAGTGGTTTCCTCCTAATTCTAGCATGTTTATTCCCATAGGGTATATACTGTGCACAGGTCCTATTCATGATGCTAATAAACGTCTCCTATTTTCTTTGTGTATTTTTATGTCTCAGGATATCGTCCCAGTTTATTGCACTAAGATCATCTCTCATCCGTTGGAAATTTGCCTTCCTGAAGTTTAGTGTCCTTGTAACCCCTCGACTACACATCTTATTAAGGGTCTGTGCACATGTTGCGGATTCCCAGCGGTTTTGCCGGGTTTTTCGTGGCGGAAACGCCGCGAAACCGCGGCAAAACCGCTTACACAATACAACTCATTAAGGTCTATGGGATTCCGCAATGCTGTGCACATGCTGCGGGTTTTTCCGCGGCGGAATCGCATCGCGGAGAATCCGCAGCATGCTCATTCTTTTTTGCGGAACCGCGGCGATTCCGCCGCCATAGGAATGCATTGAACCAATTACTTTCCGCATGTGGCTGTGCCCACCATGCGCAAAATAAGCGGTTCATGTGCGGATGGTACACAGGGTCTGGAGGAGAGGAGACTCTTCTCCAGGCCCTGGGTACCATATCCATGTAAAAACAATAATTAAAATAAAAAATAATGATATTCTTACCTTCCGGCGGCCCCCGCAGCTTTCCCGCCTCTCAGCGACGCTCCCGCCAATCCCGTTTCCAGTAATGCATTGCGAGAATCCCCAGATGACGTAGCGGTCTCGCGTGATGCTACGTCATCGGGGTGATTGTCGCAAAGGACTCCTGGGAACGGGATTGGCCAGGAGCGTCGCAGAGAGGCGGGAAAGCTGCGGGGGCCGCCGGAAGGTGAGAATATCATTATTTATTATTTTTTTATTATTTTTACATTAGATCTTTTTACTATTAATGCGACATAGGCGGCATCAATAGTAAAAAGTTGGTCACACGTGTCAAACACTTGTTTGACTCGTGTGACCAACCTGTCAGATCGCTTGTAAAACGCTAGCATTCTGCAAGCTAATTACGCTTGCAAAACGCTAGTTTTTAGCGGGAATAAGCATACCTATAATATGCGGATTTCCCGCGGCAGGGGAGGTGCGGAATTGCCGCGGAAATTTCCATGGCAATTCCGCAACGTGTGCACATAGCCTAAAGGATACATGAAAGCTTATTATTTTGTGATCACTATTACCCAAGTGACCCCCAACCCTTATATTTCATATGCGGTCTGGCCTGTTGGTTAATATTAGGTCTAGCAGTGCCCCCCCTCTTGTTGGGTCCTGAACTAGTTGTGAAAGGTAATTGTCTCTCATAGTTGCCAAAAACTTATTACCTTTGCTGGAACTACAGGTTTCTGTTCCCCAATGTATTTCTTGGTAGTTGAAGTCCCCCATAATAATGACTTCTCCTTGAGTTGCTGCTTCATCTATTTGTTTTACGAGGATATTCTCTGTTGATTCCATTATTTTAGGAGACTTATAACAAACCCCTATCAGTAATTTATTATTTTTCCCCCCTCACCTAATCTCCACCCACAGAGACTCTACATCTTCATTAGATTCACAGATATCACGCAGGATGGGTTTTAAGGATGATTTTACATATTTTACACACCCCCACCTCGCTTATTTTTACGGTCATTTCTAAACAGACTATAGCCCTGTAAATTAACCGCCCAGTCGTGGCTCTCATCCAGCCAAGTCTCAGATATCCCCACCATGTCATAATTATGTTCCAACAAAATTAATTCTAATTCCGCCATTTTGTTGGTGAGGCTTCTGGCATTAGTATACATGCACTTTATGTATCTCTCTGAACCTCTATTCTTTCTTAAATTATTAACTGTTCTAACCCCACCCCCCATGCCACCCCCACCCCCAATTTCATTATTTGTGCCCAGGTCTCTATCTGTACTGCCTTCCCCTCCTATAAAATGAATACCCTCCCCCCTAGTCCCTAGTTTAAAGACTCCTCCAACCTTCTAGCCATTTTCTCCCCCAGCACAGCTGCACCCTCCCCATTGAGGTGCAGCCCGTCCCTAACATAGAACCTGTAGCCAACTGAGAAGTCGGCCCAGTTCTCCAGGAACCCAAACCCCTCCTTCCTACACCAATTCTTGAGCCACTTATTAACCTCCCTAATCTCCCGTTGCCTCTCTGGTGTGGCACGTGGTACAGGCAGTATTTCAGAAAATACCACGTTGGAGGTCCTTGCTTTAAGCTTGCAGCCTAATTCCCTGAAATCGTCTTTAAGGACCTTCCACCTACCTCTAACTTTGTCATTTGTGCCAATGTGCACCATGACCGCTGGGTCCTCACCAGCCCCTCCCAGTAATCTGTCAACCCGATCAGCGATGTGTCGGACTCGAGCGCCAGGTAGGCAGCACACTGTTCGACGAGCCCTGTTTTTGTGACAGATTGCCCTATCTGTTCCCCTAATAATTGAGTCCCCCACTACCAGCACCTGTCTGGCCTGCCCTGCTCTCCTAATTCCCCCTTACTGGAGCAGACACTCCCCTGGCTTTCAGAGGACGTACCTGGCTGCAGCAGTGCTACCCCTGTACTGACAACCCCCTCATCTGCCAACTTTGCAAACTTATTGGGGTGTGCCAGATCAGGACTAGCCTCCCTGGCGCTCTTCCCTCTACCCCGCTTTCTAACTGTCACCCAGCTTCCTACTTCAGTGTCCTGCAGCTCCACCCTAGCATCCCCCCCCCTCATCTATCCCATTGAGCGTCTGCTCAGTGAGCAGAAGACTCCTTTCCATATTGTCTATGGATCTCAGTGTTGCCAGCTGCACATTTAGATCCAGGATTTGGGCTTCCAAATGCACAACATGCTCACATCTCACACAGCAGTATGCACCCTCGACCGGCTGTTCAAGGACTGCATACATGTAGCAAGATGTACACTGGATGGCATTGGCAATAGTGGAGCACATTTCTAATGGGGATTTCACCAGACAGCAAGGATAAGTAAAAATAAATAAAAAGTATTAATAAAATATAACAGCAATTCAGTAATTCCTCCCTTGGAAACTCCATGAATCCAAAGTCACTGAATCTCAAGTCACACTTACCACCGTTCGCACTTGCGCACCGGTCACACTCAGCTCGCTCACACTCGCTGAAGCAGAAGATTTAAAGAGAGATTTTTTTTTTTTTTTTCCTCCTTCAACAGCAAATCACCCTGCTGCTCAAATGCACTTCCAAAAAGACTTGAGTCCCAACCAGCTGGCCCTTATAAACCCTTAATTATGAACCCCCACCCTTAATTAACAACTTGTGAATATAGCTACACCAAGATTTAAATGCAATATAGTTAACCTTTAAACACAGATAGTAAAATAAGAGATTGATCCTTTAGAGAGAAAAAATAGGTTAAAAAAGCCCCCAAAAGATAGAACAGGTAGAAAGGCAGTCAGAAATCCACAATTCAGCCACTCACACCAATTCACACAGGTATTTGATTAAAGGTTTTTCAAATACTTTTTCACTGAATCTCAAGTCACACTTACCACCGTTCGCACTTGCGCTCCGGTCACACTCAGCTCGCTCACACTCGCTGAAGCAGAAGATTTAAAGAGATTTTTTTTTTTCCTCCTTCAACAGCAAATCACCCTGCTGCTCAAATGCACTTCCAAAAAGGGTGGCATTGTGGTTCAGAGATCGACGTATCTACGTCCCTGAAGCCGATCGTCTGCAGATCCTCAAGTTGGTACATGACTCCAAGTTGGCTGGTCACAGGGGGGTACAGAAGAAACAAGAGTTCATAAGACGATTTTTCTGGTGGCCAACTTGCCTGAAGGATACCAAGGACTATGTTCTCTCTTGCAAGGTATGTGCTCTTTACAAGACTCCTCATGTGGCACCTACGGGTCTTCTGCAACCATTACCTGTTCCGTCCCGCCCTTGGGGGTCTATATCAATGGACTTTATTGTGGAGCTGCCTACATCGGGGGCATGAATACGATCTTGGTGGTAGTTGATCGCCTGACTAAAGCCGCTCATTTTGTTCCATGCACCGGCCTCCCCTCAGCTAAGGATACAGTGAACTTGGTTATACAGAATGTCTTTCGGCTGCATGGGGTCCCGGATGAGATCATCTCTGACCGTGGAGTACAGTTCACTTCAAGATTCTGGAAGGGGTTTTGCTCTGCACTCAATATTAATGTCTGTCTCTCTTCCGCTTACCATCCCCAGACAAATGGTCAGACTGAGCGTACCAACCAGACGCTGGAACAATATCTAAAATGCTATGTCAGCCACTCCAGGATGATTGGTTGGAGTTGCTACCGTTAGCCGAATTTTCATACAACAATTCTCAGAGCGCCTCCACTAAGTTTACACCTTTCTTTGCCAATCTGGGTTATCATCCGTGCATCTTACCTAGGTCTCCGATTAATTCTCCGGTTACGGCAGTGGAGGAAAGACTGACTGCGATGAGGCAAAATTTGGAGGTTCTGAAGGAGTCCCTGACCACAGCTCAAGAACGTTATAAGAGATCGGCTGATAGATTCCGTAAACCTGCACCCATGTTCGAGGTAGGAGATTCCGTGTGGTTAGCAACTAAGAATCTGAAATTAAACGTTCCTTCACAAAAACTTGGACAGAAGATCATTGGCCCTTTCAAGATCAACGGTATTGTGAGCTCCGTGGCCTGCCGTCTGAAGCTGCCTAGGACTATGAAGGTACACCCAGTTTTCCATGTATCTTTACTAAAGCCTGTATCTCCTAATACCTTCCAGGGATGTGTTGTGCCACCGCAGCCTGTGGTGATTGATGGGCAAGAACAATTTGTGGTGGAGGAAATTATTGATTCCAGGATTCGCAGGAATTGACTCCAATATCTAATAAGATGGCAGGGATATCACCCTGAGGAAGACTCTTGTGAACCGGTGGAAAACATCAATGCCCAACAGAAGATTTCTCAGTTTTCATCAGAGATTCCCTGAGAAACCAGGTCCAGGATCGTCCTGAGGCCGCTTCTAAGGAGGGAGTAATGTCAGGACTCTGAACATTTTTGATCACCTTTTGTGCATTACTGCCCTTTTCCAAGATGGCGTCTTTGGTCTCATGTGCACTGTCTTCCTGCTATATAACTCCACCCCAGCCATTAGTCTGTGCTAGAGTATTCTGCCTTGCAGCCAGCTTCTGACCTCTGGTGGCTCCCTGGCTTTGTACTTGCTCCTGTGAACCTGTTTATGATCCTGCTACTCTGCTCTGAGTTCCTGCTGCATACACCGGTTTCCAGTAATCCTCCTTCATCTGGCTGCTTATGTTACTCCCTTCTGCATTTGCTGGACATGTAAGCTGTTGCAGCTCTGCGCTGCTTAAACCTGAGACTATCACCCAGGCCTCCCTGGTTGAGCTAAAGATATCATTTGAACTGCCTACCTGTGCTTGGACTAAACTAAGACTTATTCGTGTCAAGTATCCTCAAGTTTAACTGTGCTTCATAGACTCTCTGCTTGATTGCATTTCTCTCTGAAGTTTCCTATAGACTGTTAAGCTGCATTTATTATCTACACCAAGTGTTGTGGACTTGAGATTTGCTTTGCACCTGTTTGAATCACCGTGTGATAATATAGACTTTACCACTTACAAGACTGTGTCCTGTAGTTGTCTTGTTCCACGCAAGAAGTCTCCTGAGTTATCCCCTATAATTATTACAAGATGATTTTCTTGAACACAAGCTATATCGCATTCACTTTTAATCAGTTCTTTCCACATTAACTCCCTTTTAAAGGGGGAATTCAGACTTCTAGCGTCTAATGACAAAATTTGAATATCCATTATTAACTACTCCATGACTGATCTGCAAAGAAGAAAATCGGTCAAGCCAGGGGAAGGGAAACATACAGAGAAGATAACAAATAACAAAAAAAATTGCCTAAAAAGGCAAAAATACTCAAGAGAAAACATCACTCACGAAACGTGAGTTGGGGATATCAGACCATGTAGGTAGAGCGTCAGCAACGCCCGCTTTAGATGCAAATTACTAGGCCAATTATAAAGCCATATTATAGCTGTTCAGGAAGGCTGATAAAAAAATACAGCATATGAAAAAACAGTCAGGCACAGCCATCTAATTAGTTCTTCTGGAACTTAGTCTCCGCAGATTGAAGATATGGAAGAGTAGAGTGCAGTTTTGAAGCATGCAAAAGCTTCTCCACTTGGGAAACAGAAACAAACATGAGTTGGTCTGTTGTGAACACGTTAGAGGCGGCCTGTGATCCGCCACGAACGCTCCTCCACTTAGAGCGCGCATCTGTAGGTAGAGCCTGGCAAGGCCTCTCCGTCTAGACAACAGGAGCAAGAATACGCTACTGTATACTATGTAATACATTTGCAACGACTGCACAGTCAAGAACTAAGGAGACACGATACACCCGTAGTTAACTACTGGTTCTTAATGGTCCAGCATGAAAGGGCAAGGGCTACTCGGATGTACCAGAGTTCCCATAGATCGAAAGCCGGCTATGGCAAGGACTCTAAATAGAATCCCCTTAAGGCTAACAATAGTACGTCTAGGACATGTATGAGTAGACCGTAGTGCGACACGCAGTCAAAGCTATAGCTCGGACACGCCTGCTCCCGTTACATCGGATGGCAAATCATGCTGTACTGCAGACAGACCTAGTTAACACACAAGAATTACTCTTAAGACTGACTACTATCTGTTGGAGTTCGGATTGCGAGAAATTAGCAGCATGGATGTCTGATAAGATCGGCTCCCTCTACATCTTAAGATCCCCCTTACTGTCAACAAATACATGCGACGTACTTGACTGGAGTCTGTATGGGGAGTTAGCAGCTCTCCGCACTCTCGGACTGGCGCGATAGATTCTTCTTGGCAACAGCAGGTCAGACATACGGCCAAGTGTCAGAAGCCGATCCGCCTGTATGCACACGGTGTCAGCCGGAGCTCAGTCGTAAAGCAGGAGATTGGGGCGGGGGGCAGCAAGGTGCGGGGGGGCTTTTGAAGGGGGCTTGGCTAAACCGGCTGGAGACCCTCCTCCCAATGAGACGCTAGCATGGTATCATGTAAAACCGTTATACCACCTAACCTGGTCCATAAGCCAAAATCTGCTGTCAGTAGACTGAACACATGACTGAAGACAGTTGAGAGTCAACTCGTCATGGACCTGGAGGTGCGTATAAAACAAAATGACGGAAGACGCCTCTTCACAGAGAGCCTCTCGTTTAATACTACTGTAATCATCAACGTTAGAAAATCGAGGTGAAACCCAAAGTTTGTGCATCTGAGTAAATCATGCAAAGAGAGTACATTTGCTAAGACAGAATATTGCCCATAGACACGCAGCCCTATTATTAAGAAGCTGAAACTCAAGCACTAATGAGGCTTAAATAAAAATGGAGACGCAGCTTATGCCATGACTGCTGATCAGCAAAAAAGTAACAACCTGTAAAGTCAAACTCCGTACCATTGTTAAAGCATCCTAGCTGATACCACTGTCTAGAAGTTAAAGTATCTGCCCATTACAATCTTACCATTCGATATTGTCCATTGTACGTACCTGAATGAGAATGAAAGCGAGGAGAAGCCTTGTTTCACCTGTAAGTTCGAACACGCTAAGGTTTAGTCAACCATAAGAAACGCTCCCATTAACCGAAAATCTAGGTAAACAAACTGGATCCTCGCTGCTCTGTCTAATGCAGTGTTCCTTAGCATGGACACATGCGAAGTGTAGTGCGATGCTTATGTCACAGAATGCCAGTGTAACCGAACCACGATAGCTAGAGTAGCTTGACATTGATATATTGCACAATAGGCACCAATTCGGAGGAGGATGAGGCAACTTAAAGAGTAATGGGTCTCTAAATCAAAGAATGTATGTCATTGATTAGGTCTAGAACTGATAATATCGCTACATAATTTACCTTACCCTAAGAAGTAAGCGGGTCATTCTCTGAGAACACGGAGTCGGAATGATATCCAAAAGAGTTGAAGTGAGTGTAAGGTCTATGGTCCTCGTATGGGGAGCCGAGAGAAATTGATGCGCTGCCCAATAGGCATCAACTAAATCCACTTATAGCGAGAGTCAAGGCTATGGAGCAGAGAGCAAGTCCCGCATTAGACAATGCTCGACATGCCTATATCCACCTCCTAGACTGTCAATTCACGAACAGACAAAGGTTATAGAGACTGTCTACCACGAAAAGTAGACACCGACTAACCAAGTCCTCTGAGTACCAAAAATTTCAGGGACTGACCGGAACGGCAACACGCGCAACAATGATAGTCTCTAGATTGACATTGGCACTAAAAATTCATATACATTTTTTCACACACGGTCTGAGGAACAAACAATTAGACATCCCAATAGGGTCAGCGTTCATCGGCAGTAACCTTAGGCACTATCTTTACAATCCTGATACCCTTCGGCAGAGCGCACGTCCTGGAGCTCAAATGGGCGAGATGGCGGACTGGGGAGAACTACACCCTCTTCAAAAAATACACACTATGCATGATCAGATAACTCAGGAGGAGTCCGCAGGTAAAACTTGACATCTTAGAATGTACAGGATAGCATGCATCCCTCTCATGAACTGCTGATTCTTAAGTGCCAGGAGAGAAAGTGATAACCTATCTGAAATTAAAAGACTTGGAAGAAGACATTATGGTCCTTACAAAACGAATCTTGCACTTGTTGTCTCGACTGCTGTTATTGTCACAAACAATCTAAGGCGTCTTGGACTGATTCCAGATAAACCAGAAATTACATATCAGTAGGTCTCGTGGAGGACCAACCCACCAGTTAAGTTATTCGTGAGTCAGGATATGGCTCCAACTCGCAATGAACTCCACTCAATTGATTATCTCCACTTCTTCAAAAAGGGCCCAGACTTCAGTGTGCCAATGAACTCCCAGATTTACAATACCCACGTGGTTTATACCAAACAAACGGAATTTACGACTCAGTGTATGGAAGAAAATAATTTTCAGAGCTTAGATCATACTAAAAGTGCACAAGGGTACGTTATAAGAGTGGTCTCTGGACTCTCTTAGGTGTACATGAACAATCTGGCACTAGCCCCAATTTCAGAGGCATGTCATCCTCCACCTGGAAATGGCAGAGAAAAATCCAAAAGTGCTTTGCTATGGATACAAAGAAAATTGAGGCAGAAGTGGAATCTCGCTGCTTAAGATTCCTCGAACGCAGCCAGCAGCCTGCTCATAGTGAGGCCAGATTCTACAGCGACATCAAGAACGCTTTGTTGGTTCAAGATTAGGCAGAATCAATTGGAATATCTTCCTAAATTAAGCAATAACAGAGAAATCACCAGATGACAACTTTCATAAAAATTCGGCCAAACCGTCAAGTATATGTCTGACTAGTCCACGATACCCACCAATAGAAGCGGGTCTTTTAGGTGACTCTAGGTTGGGCAACGCTCATGTACACAGATGGCCTGTTATCACCATTAATGTAACTGGATTCCTAATTGCCTCAATAACAGATAGGGACAAAGATGAATCGAGAAAGCGTGATCCCAGCTGACACTCAAAAGTACACTTTGATCCCTCACCTACAGAGCATTCTCTCTCGAAATCGAGGAACTACAGTCCGAACATGTTTTTCACATGAGTAGTCCCAGTCATTGAAAAAATCAAGGATTCATCGCCGACATAAACTAAACAATCAAGAAATGATTCCACAAAAATCCCTGAAACACTGTCATTCATGCGAGGTACTGAAACGAATGAGCTATTAGTGAGCCCAAAAGGGGCTATCACTAGGACTCAAAATGCCCCTGGGGTAATATAAACTAGCCGTCTTCCATTCGCGTCCGCCGACTCTGCGTTAATGGCGAACGAGGTTATAACGCCCCCCTGATGGTCAAGGCTTGAAGTAACACCATGAGACACACGTTTCACCCTGAGAAACTCACACAAAAAGAGTCTAGAGAGATTCAAGGGTAAAGACGTTGGATAATTGTAATATTTCGACAGTGATATCTGTTCAAGAGCATCTATAAATGTCAACCTCATAACAACGCAAATATCCTATACTCTTAGAAACTTGAAAAACTAGCTCATCTTCCTTTGTTGGTCACTTCAAAGAAATAACCGGCAGCCGCAAGAGCGTGAAGAGGATGCGTGCTGTGGTAATATGACCCTTCTACCAATGTCTCCATTATGAGATATAAGATGCGCGTCATAGCGTGCATGGTTCTGGTACAGTACAATTTATACAACAAGGCGACCTTTAGGGAATTTACCTACCAGAAGACACTAATTCTGATAAGCGCATATGTCCTCTAGTCGCGTCGCGTTGTGAAGTGCAAGGAGTGCACTATGAATTTTTACTGTTCGCCCAAGCTAAATACATCAAAAAATACATGTACAAAAGTCATGAAACAACATCATCTCGCTGATAATATTAACCATAGGATAGAGGCAAAAAAACAGAGGAGTAGTATTGGACATTAACAACTTACATTTTCCGCTCTAGTCCCCAACTGACGTCCTCCAACAAGTACACTTACGATTATCCAATCGCAAAAGGCTAGGACTATGAGACTGTACTGACACAGGGAATACCTAGTAATTAAATACAACGAATTCAGAGAGGATTAACGCATCCATGACAATTATATCAGTCACCAATAAATATATTGCAACACTCCTGATGATCAGTTGTATGCCCTTTATTACCAACAGACCATGCGATCAGCAGTTTTTCATCACCTGAGTCAGCGACTAGGGTTTTATTCCGTCAGCGCATAGACGGGGTAGTGATCAATCCCCAGTAGGGGAATAGACTTCATAACATTAGGGTTTATGGCAAGCGGAAACACAACTGTTTAATCAAAGCGTCAAATCCATACAGGTTAATCAGGCTGCTGCGCGAAGTCCGTGTCTAACAGAAAGAAACCTGACAGCTATGAAATGTGGATTGCACGTTAGTTATTGCCTATTTTAAATTGACAAAAACTATCGGTAGAGGAACCGGTATTAATACTGAGGAGATCAAGGAACCTTAAATTCACGCACCATTTTTATAAATTATGTCGTGAAACTACTAAGCTACAAGCACAATGCATGAGGCACGATCATCGCAACTAAGCAGCCTTAGTTCATCATTCACAGATTCAATCTCCCCCGCTATAGGGCAAACTGAAATAGCTATAGAAGTAGGCGACACGAACAGTAGAAACCTAACCAGATTGCGTTTCGAAACTCACTGACGAAGCGTGTGCGCACGAATAAGTTTCAGAACTTATAAGAAGAACCACCATATCTTATATCCCCTGAACTTTAAACTGAACATGGTTCAAAGTGAACCAAAAAGCATTGGTTTCACAGGCAACACTTAAGATATTCACCGCATACCTCTACGGCTCGGCGGACAGCATAACGTTCTGTACAATATTGAATCGCTAATGACATAGAATTCATTGAGACCAGAGGGAGGCAGTGTAACTAACCTAAATTTGTGATGTGCGATGATTACCACATAACAGTCTATTTAGCGCTTCTCTCATAGACAGACCCTTGCCGAAAGCTGAGCGATGCCTCAGAAATGATCTCACTGCATTTCAAATCCAACAAACGAATTTGAATTGGTGTTTCTTTAGAAAGAGTCACTAGCCCACTTTCGGAATTAAATCTTAGACCAACAGAAGTTTAGGGCCATAACGTCTCACGGGAGTAGGGATACTCATTTCACTACAAGCTCAGATATGTATATTTAATCCAACAATGGTTTTTTCAGCGTTGATCGGGTTGGTGGCCTGAACATTAGGTTCATCGTACAATAACCCGCAGAGCCACGAAAAAATCTGCCGATCCTTGAGAGCACATTTACTCAAAACAGGAGTCCCCATGGTGACAGGAAAAAGCCCAATCACGTGGCGAGTGACGCGCGCAGGAGTAAGAGCATTGTAACAATTTAAGCCTCGTCGACTCTGCTGTGCGTGTGACTATTCAAACAGTGTTCTTGTTAGGACTGGAGTATCTTCTTTATAGATGCAAATAGTAACTAGCTTACAGTTATTTCTTGAAATTCAGAAACTTATAGCTGGAGCTTCCCCCAAAATATTCTATGCTCTGCAATGGGATCAGTAGTCCTATCAACACGTTCTACACTTCCTGTCAAAACGATTAGACGTAAACAAAGGCATAGTGAATACACTTCGTGCCGACTTCAGTAATGGGCTTACATTAGCTGATCCACATCGGCCTAGGGTGAAACCAGCTGTACAACATCTCAACAATACATGTAGAGAAAGAAAAAACCACCTCAGCACCAGAAAAAGAGCGAAAAAATGCTAACAAACAGAGAAAAAAAATTTATGACCAACTTTGCTCTTTATTCTTATTTCCTTTTACTATTTTTTTCCACATTCTGTGATGAACTATATTAATATGTTAGTTTGTGGCCGTGTAGAATACTGTTATGTGATTTGGTAGCTGCAGGAGAGCAGAAGCAAAAACGACTAATACACCAGAATAAGTTGGAATCTACTGGATTGCAGTACCCTGACTAACCACCACAACTAGGAGGCGCAGCCTGTGCGAGCAGATACCTACCGATGGTCCTTAGAGAGTAAAACCCACGTCACAGCCGGAGACACGGGCTTTACATACACCCTAGTAAAAAGAAGCGTAGAAAGAGGAAGCTATTCTGCGCCCCGGATGTCAATCCCAAAAGAACATAGGAAGAGCCCCCAAACATGTGACAACAAATGGCGGTTAGACAAGCAGCGAAATAAACAGGACACATGACAGGCTGCAAAAATAGATATGAGCCAAAACGTTGGGGAAAGGCCACAATCTCTCCGAAGACCAGAACAAATGCCATAGAAGGACATCTTAGCTGCAATCGCAGAAAAACCCTAAAAATACCAACTCTAGAGCATTGCAAAAAACCTACCTGAGATCACACGACCTCTATACCACCGAAAGTTAGTTTCCCTCTGTGTAAACAAACTAAAGCCGCAGCACTGAAGAGAAAAGCTGGATCGAAGGTCATAATGTAGACAATCAACAGTGGCTCCAGAAGAACCAAGAGGACCTAAGGCCCTCCCGGGGGGGGGGGGGGCGGAGACCTGGACCAAACCTCACAGAAATGCCAGAAATATGCAAATCGGTAAGCACAAAATAGCGGTAGGAAAAGAAGCAGATACAGAAAATGATGTCAAGATCTGAGAGCAGATGAAGAGGCAAGACTCAGCAAGCTATCCAAATGAACCAGGAACCCACAGTTGAGACAAGACACATATTGCGTCCACACGGCACATGGATGGAGGGAACCTCCCTTAATATAAGACTCAGTCTGTAAGCTACCTTATTGCCAATCCTCATATGAGATGGTACACAGGTACTGTATTGTAAGCACTGAGGGGCCCCCCCCTAACATAGAGGAGCTTGCTGCTCAGAATTCATTTCTAACACATTCACAACATTGTATTGCTATGATATTCACTTCGCAATATTAACACTATGTGATCTGAAACACAAAAAATACCAGCCCACATTATCTTGCATGTGTGAGTATCTGCCGTCATCATGCCTCATCTATACTAAAGTGGGCTACAATTGTGGCAATCTTGAAGCCATACCATTCAACCTTATTTTGACTGTGTGCGATGTTACTCGGCAATGTTATTAACACTATCTTTGCCAGTAAAAAAAATTACATGGGCCAGGGGCAAATAGTCCTGACTGCCTCCATGGCGCAGTAGTGTGAGGATATAGATGGTATGTTTCCACGTAGCGATAACACTCAGGTTTAGCTGCGGATTTGAAACGCATGCTGCGCTACCGCAGCATCTTCAATCTCTCTACCAGCGGCAGATATACCTGGCATAGTCGGTAGGGGATTTTTATGAAATCCCGTCTCCACTATGCGTCCAATTAATGCGGAGTGACACACCTCGCTAAATACCGATGAACGATGCACAGCGCGTCTTTTCAGACGCAGCATGTCTATTGTAGCCTGTGAGGCGGCGACGGAGCGTGCGCCGCAAGGTCAATGCACCCAGTCCTATGAAGCGGTGTGCGCTCGTATTCACGTATGTGTTTACAATGAACAGCATCCAGATTCACCGCCGCATTGCTGAATGGCGGGGCGGAAGGCTTACTGGGTACAGAGCGGGTTTCCTAGAGCGCAACTAGTCCAACACCAGCTGCTCGCCCAGTACGTGAGAAACGTAGCTTGGGGGAGAGATCACCTGCATCTCCCATACTGGATGAAGCTGGCTCACAGCAGCATCTAGAGCTAAAAATAGCTCACCAGGCTCCTAAATCACCAAGGAGTTGCAATGTATGTAGGGGGTCAGTCGCATAGACAGACGGCACAGAACAGCCATAGCGTGACAGAGGCTTATTTCCTACTTTCCCAGGGACACTGAGACACCTCCCATATGGCAAGATGGGGGTGATCCGTCCCTTCTTACTGCAGCACATCCACATCTGACTCTATCGCCAGCATAGCCATGTGATGTCGCACGAGCTGGACGCCCACTGATGACAGGATGAATGGATCTATCGCGCCTGTGTATCAAACAGAGATCGTCCCTGGCAGAGGCTGCTGTGCACTTTATAGCATCAACTTCTACTACAGGAAAGACTTTAAGGTATGCTGCGCTACATTATAAAAATGGACATAGATGCATTAGGTGAATTCACACTCGAGCATCTTTGAAGGGAAAATGGCAGCGACATATCGCATCAACAATCTCACATATAATCTAACTTGACACTCGAGAGCAGTCTCTGTGAGGTGAGCAATCTATCCTTTCTGAAACCAGAGTGAAATTATTGACACGATGGAGCAGGGAGTATCCACCACCTCCAAGTGCCTCAAGGTCCACCAACAGATCGAGGTTTTCCAGGCATTCGTCGGCTTGTGAATTGCACAGGTGATGCAATTATCACGCTGGTCAATACTAAGGAAATCCTGAAGCAACATGACTCTTTTCCGCGTCGCGGACCTAGTATTTGAGGACTGGAGTTTGGGTAACCCTGACCTAGAGGATAGGTCACCGGAAATACAATAATTGTACAGAAAAAATGGATGGGACATATACTTCGAATTTCTACCCTTTAAATACCATGTTAAAAGCATATTGGGAGAATTTTTATCCGAGTGCGAGTGAATTGACATTGTGCAATTTTATCTAAATAACTATCTGCATGACAACAAAGGTTCCAATCGACCACTATGATGCTAAGATCTATTACCTTTACCGTTAGATCATTTTGGGTGAGAAGCAGAGATCCACGTAGAATCTCACGGAAACACAGACAAACAGCCACCTCCTCCAACTACTACTGCCTCCAAAGACGGATCACTCGTGAGTCCCATGAGTACATTTAATATATAATACTACCATAAGAAATATACAAGTTCTTGTACTTCATTAAAATATTAACTGAAAGGGGAAATCCTAGCTCTAAATTACACTCATATCTTTCACCAACCTGGCTATTCTCTTATGAATCTCATCTGCTGTGAACCTATAGCAAAAAGAAGAAGATGTTTGCGAAGATGCTACACTGTTATTGTTTCGGTATACCCCGCTGAGGAGAGAAATAGCAAAAATAGCCAAAGTAGCAACTACACCAGAGAGGCTGGAAACTACTGCGCTTGCAGAAGCAACTTAAATGTCTAACCCTGCAACACTAGAAGTAGCCGTGTGAGCCGTTCACTACGGAGTAGCATTAGCGAAGAATCATCAAACGACGCCTGGGCTGTCCAGCCGGTAGAGTATAAACTTACAGTTACCTGAGAAGGCAGAAATAGATGAAATGAAAGCCTAACGTGGCGGTAGCCAACGTACACGAACCCTCCCAAAGAACCATAGCGTAAGCCCCCAAAACCTTACTAATATCGTATTGCGGATAGACTCAAAGAGAAGAACCATAATGGACCGAAGTTTGGGCATCTCAGACCAGAAAAAGAATAGCATGGCAAATGGACTTTCTAGAACATCATGCAGGGTGCCGAAATTAGCTGTCCACTAATGTATAAGAAAGTACTCAGGCATGAAGAAAGTTTTAATTCTGACTGACACCACATGACAGAGACACACCTAGACGAAAATCACTCCAACACTGTCTGTGAGTCATAAACACAGAAAAACACTGAGATCACTGAGTATAAAGTAAGATAAAATTCACTCTTCTAACACAGTGGCTACGATGTGCAGTATCTCATGAGTCACTGTTAAGTATCTCTGACATGCAGCTAAAATTCACGCCAAATAAAGAAGGTGACACAGTGAAACGAGCAAAGTTCGTAAAATCTTGTCACTTAATACCGCAGGTGAGCACAAGATAGCGAGGTACGAGTGCAACAAAGCCCCAAAAGGGTGAGATTACGAGGTTCATCAGCTTAAGAAATCTCAATCACCGTGATCTTTTCTGGCTTAAGCAACTTTCCATGTCAACATCCTAACGACAAGCCCAAAATGAGTTATTAAACACCAACAGAGGAAAAATGTAACGGAAGTCACTAAGTCTGATAAGATTTAAACTGACCAAGAATGCATTCTACAGCTTTAGTGAGCTCGACACACCAAGACATATGACAGAAGCAGATTGATTACCGAAGCAGGCTGATCACAGGATGTAAGGACAGGTGCAAAACTTATATTCAGTAAGATCCTTATTTTTCGGATTCGTTCAAGCTAAGTAAGCCATTCTGAGGCTATTAGGTTCACTTACCCCGTGTGCAGCTATACTGTTTCCTGATGTAGGGTACCTCAGTACTCCGATGAGTGCGCTCATCCAGACGATGTTCACAAAATAAAAGAGGACTATGGGGTAGAAAAATTACCCCACAACCCTTGATATGATTTAAGGTACCGATGAACAACTCGCCCACTCCCACTATGACTTTGCGGCATTATAAAGACATGAGTTGTTATGAGGTCAATTTGCGGGCCCGTTCGATTAAATGTTGCAAGATAGCTTTTAGGTATGTAGTCTCGTGATCGAAGCGTTGGTGTGTACTGTTTTCTCAGGCAAATGTGTGATCCAGCTTCACTCCTTGGCTATGGAGATGTCGAAGATTCAATACACCCCTAATAATGTGTCCTCTTAGACCATAAACCTCTCCACTTAACCAATATCATTTGATGTAAACGCGATTTCTGGCGATGCCAGTACAAAGAGCTAGAGATCTGCTGAATTATTAAGTGTCTACTACACCACATCTGTGACCTAGAATTTAATATAGTCTGTATCTCGGTGGGAAGGGCTCGCTCCAAGTCACTTTTTACAATACCTCAACAGAATTCTTAGTGGTCTTGTGTCAACTATATGTGCTTAATAGCGCGCAGCCATAGAACCACCACTGGCTACGATTCATAAACGATCTCCTACTTAATCAAATGGCATTACGCGACACAATTAGATAGGTTATACTACAGTGTATCGATCTTAGAAGTCTCCACCCTGAAAGCAGAGTAAGCATACGGAAGGAAACGTACTTAAGAACTAAAATTTCCATATACTTATACGCAGGCTGCGCGATGAACCTTGGACTTAAAACAAAGTTCTTTGGTGCAAGTATTACATCATACACAAATAATGTGGAGTTTACATTCGCGTTGTCATACCTTCAAGGGATATTTTCTTCTTAATAGTCCAGAGAAACAACCATCTTCCTTAATTCGGCAAGTCCCCCACTTTAAAACGAGGACGCATCATCTCTTCACTTTGCATTATGATTCGGATGTTCTAAGGCAAAAATATCCCGAGATAACTGGGTGTGGATGCACCAGAGTTATCATCTCGTGAGAGACAATTGGTCAGCCACCCGTACAACTCGTCACTACCTTGGTCACATTGGCAGTGAAATCTACTGCATTGACGGCTGGAAAGTAACATATCAGACACATAGAAGTCAACCCCGCAGGAACCTAGACGGACTTTAGCACCAATCCTCGAACCACCGAACACAACCACCCCTGTAGCTAATGCGCATACGTAAGGCAAGTTACCAATAATCGCCCAAAGGGTGAAACCCAGACCATTGCAGAAAAATGCGAGACCTACAAGGTGGCAGAGAACAACGCTAGCCCTATGTAGTTAAAGCAGGATCTAAACTCACGCCAAAAAGCAAAAAACAAGCACGACCCAGTCCGCTTCGAGAACAGCACACAACACACACTAACTCAAAGGTAATCTCTCCAAGGTCTGGTTTGTTCTCACGGATATTTGCCCATTGAAGTAGCTGAGGTGAAGATGCTGAGGAGATGCAAGATAACTGATCACAGGCACCAATTTAAAGTAGAACAAAATGTTCTCCAATAACTCATGAGAACTAAACTCGGAACATTGATCCATAATTCCACCTAAGTTTTGCACACTCTAGAATCTGTACAAGATTGTTTACCTCCGAATGCATGTACTCTCTCTAAGCTAAATGACTGATAAGAACAAAGGCAGGCCAATTCGGGAAATAGTTGAAGTACGGTAACACCCGGCATAACATTAAGTAATGGCAACAAAAGATGTATCATCTGGATCTCTAACAGCTATTAATGTCTTACCAATAATGAATACCCTGATAACGGTCATTTCTCTGAGAGACAGGAGGTCTGTGTAATAAATTAAAATCCTACATGAGATATGGGTCAATGTGCCTCGTTGGGCACAGGTATAATGTTGCATGAATCTTGCAACAAACCACTAGAGCGGACAAACGGCTTGGAACGAGAGAAAGTCCTCACTAGGACTTGCACACATAAGCTACCTGACTTCACGAGACTAAAGTATGCCACCAAAAGGAACCGATTTCATGTCTATCGTTATGCAAATGTCTCTGGTACCAAATAATTAACCATACTGTCGGGATGGACCAGATGTACGTAACGCGAACGCGCAACAATGAATCCTTCACACCAAGTAATATCATACTACTTCATCCAATACCCTGACTGGATATGCGACCAAGACTAATTCCCAACAGGGCAGCGCCTCAAGGTTTATCCCTCGTGACCCGGCCCTCAGCATTAGCATTTAGACGCCTAGGTAAGATTCGTCAAATTGGAGAGATGGCGGAAAGAACTACACAAACACTCAATAACTTATCATAATAAATAAAAAACATCAGAATCAGTTTAACTCAGTGAGAATCCACAAAGAAAGCTCTGGACGCAGGGCATCCGTCCTTATACTATTCTTAGTGCAGGAAGAATAAGAACCACAAAATTGTAACGTGATGAAAAACAAGGCCACCCTGGCCTGTCTAGGATTAAAGTCGCATTGAGCTGACTCGAGATAAACAGGTCTTATGGTCCTGTGAGGACCCACCACCTGATGTTGATAGCTTCGCATCGCAGCCAATGACTGCCCACTTGTCAAGAAGGCCCACTTCATCGGCAACCCCCCACTCCCCGTACCCACGTCATAATTACGTTCATTTGTGAGAAATTTTCAAGAGAAGAAGGCTACAAGGGTTACGATCCACTAGAGGTCCTCCGGATCCCTTTAGGACAAAACGGCACATGCCCCAATCTCAGAAGCATCTAGACCTCGTCACCTTGAAAACGAGTAGAGAAACATACAGTCTGACCGGTGCGGACTAGAGGAGCATCCACTAAGCGCACACCTCCTGCATCTCATGCATCTAAAGTTACCTGTAAACGCAGAATACTGCCCAGGATGCCATCATCCCACAACCAGTCACTCGGACACCCTCTTCTTTGGTCACAAGACAATATAACAGACTCAAGTGCAGTATTTATATAACAACTACAAAATACCAGAAATTACCGTAATCGAACATTTATGACCAAAAATCTGGAACAAATATCGCCAAGAAAATACTCTGACGACCTCTCAAATGGAAAAGCTCAGGTTGCGAACCGCATCATCACCCAAAATGTATGGCCTGTATACGACTGACACGTTGCGTGACCATTAATAACACATAACGAGACACGGTAGACAAAATGAATCCAGAACATAGAACTACCTTACATGTTATAGCGCCAAAAAGGACGCACTTGATGATCCTGATCGACATACAGTCTCAGTTTCTCATCTAGTTACAAAAAGGTCGAATTAACGCATGTATCTGTGAGACTCCAGGTGGTTACCGAACAATGCTTTCCACATCAGTAGATCTCACGACGGTTTCAAAGATAACGTATGAAAAAATCACGAATATCACCAAAGGGTAAGGACGTGATCAGAAATTTATGCGCTATCAAAATCCATGTACAATATCCATATCTATTAAAAGTGATTGGAAGACGGAAGGGTCCATTAGTATGCCTAGCGATCAAAGTGCAATCACTAGGTACATCCAAAATCCCCTCGGGGTATTAGAGGACCTAGCCGTATGTCCATTCATCCCGTAGCACATTAATGCGTATAGTAAGGAATTATACGCCCCCCTGAGGTGTCAAGCATTCCGTCCAGTATTTGAACTCCAACAATATCAACTACTCGATACTTCTCTTCACAATTGGAAAAATAGGCAGAAATCAAGGGTAACGGATATATGATATTTAAGTGAAAAATACAGTGATTTATTCAGAGGCGATGAGTCAAATACACGGCCTCAAATGACCCCATCTTTTTGGCCAGCAAAAGAAACCACATAAATAAAATACAAGCGGCCCCAATTGGGATGGTGTGGTGTGTTGAGATGGGGTGTGTTTGGGGGGGTGTGGGGGTATAGGGGGTAAAGATTGATGGTTCTGATATATGACCTATCTCAGGCAAAGATCTCTTGGATGATAAGGATGCGATCATAGCATCGTGTTATTCGAGAAACTGTACTAGTGATGAGATTAATGTTGTAAAAAGGCGACCTTTATAGGATAATTTACACACCAGGCAACTTAACTCGAATAGCGCATATTTCACAGGGGTTACTTAATGGTACTTGCCTGTGCAGGCGACGTGAACTGAATACATAAGTAGCGGTAGACGTTACCCTCTCTTAACCCACGCCTTGTACTAAATATCAGAGTTAAAATCAGATACCAAATATAGTACCAGGGGAATATACATCACGTGAGAGCACGTGTAGTGGAGAATCGGCTGAAAAAACAGTGAGTCAGTATTCAGCACTATTGGCAGCCTCGTTTACCTCCCGTTAACAACTAAGTAAGGTGCCATTATTGAACACGAAGGATTTGTCCATCCAAAAGTAGGATTAATAGATGATGCTGTTAGATTGAATCGTCAATGAGGGAAACCCACAGAGACACACTACAGTTGGTCATGCAGTATATATCCTGACCAACACACAGAAATGTTGCACACTAACTCCTGATGAACAGTGTTATCAATTCGCCTCACTTATCATTCCTGAGTAAAAACTGCGGGTTGTATTCTGCCACCGCGCGAAGGGTAGAATCATGCCCAGTAAAGGAATAGCGCACACGTCCGCATAAGAAACCAGGGTATCATGGTACGTAAAAGTCGCATAGCAACGTTGGCCCATTATAGTCCAAATATCCTATCAGGTGCTTACTCGTAACTTAGTAGTGATTCTTCTCCTGAATCAACAAAAGCCTGAGCGAATGCTAATGTAGCGGTAACTGTTATTTTCATAGCTTCGTAGCAAATTCAGAGCAGTCAACAGAAAGTTAGTCATGTAACACTACCCAAATAGCATGTAACACTGAGGTCCCAGACATATATTGCTATTCGAGTTCATAATTGCGGTTCAATGTGCGCACTTACAAGAGTCAGACGGATAATACGATCATGAAGAAAACGTCGATACACCGACAGTAGAAACATACACTCCATTGACGACGTATCGAACAACAATCATGACCGCTGACGCCCAACAGAGAAGTCCCTCCATCAACACTGTATGGGGCAAATACAGGAGCTGGCTCACAAGGCAACAACTGACTCTCACGTGCGTACCACTCTGCGCACTAACAGCGGCAACTATACCAAAGATCTTGTCAGAACTTGAATTAGTCCATAAGACATCTAGAAACATTCTGAGACTAGAGGAACAGAAATCTCTGCAAAAATCCACCATAACTAACCTGTTACAGTTCTCTGACCAAGACACGCTTCCAGAAAAGGCATGACACTAAGACATGCACAGAGTTCAACGCTCTTCACGTAAGCTGATTACGTCTCCAGGAACTTGCCTCACTTATTTGGAATTGTCTGACAGACAAGCATCCATTAGGTTAAACAGTTACCTTCACGACCTGATTAAGTGAGCCTATTACTCAATAAATTGTAGTGTCTATTTTGGGTCTAGCTTAGATCGTAAAAGATCCGAGGAATACAATGGATTATGGGCCATGTTCATTGTCTTACAACTATTATTATACGATCCTACAAAAACCATGACAGCTTTAAAATGCCATAAAATCAAGCTTATGAGAATAATTCATTTAAAAGCGTATAACCATGTTCTAATACATATAAAACAATAAAATATGGAGGACATAAATGCAAAAAGCGACAAGCCTATATAGCACCCCTTGAGGAGCTATTTCAGAAAGGGATACTATCTATCCAAGGAATAAAATGATGCCCACACACAGATAATTTATTTATTTAGAACTACTTTCATTACTATAATTATTTTAGTAACAATTCTGCTTCAATAACTACAATCAAACGTGGCTGGACATTCATGTCCATCATATCCAATTTCGTAGGCCTTGCCTTGATGACATGACACATTTATATGGATATTTTTATATATTATAGGTCTATTATCTATGAATTACTTGTGAATTTGTTCTAGTAATTTGTTTTCGCACGAAGTGTACCTGATTTTCCATATGGTCCCCTATTTTGTCAAACCTGTGTACATTGCAGGCTATTCTTTTGCATTTATTTGTCCCGCCATTATTTAATTTTTAATATCGTATCTAAAATGTTATACTTTTTTAAATGCGCGTTTCTTCAATAAAGAATTTGGCTTTTATGGCATCTTAAAGCTTCATGTGTTTGTAGATATAATCTAATTGAAGTGTGCCATGTTTTCCCTAGGCAAATAATATACCACATACATATAGCAATGCACGATGGAATGTATAGATGTACATAATTTTTAGCCTTTTATGTTCTAATTTTCATCGTACACCAAAAACCCCACGAGCTCCTGAAAAAATGTCGATCAACATCATTCCCAAAAAAATGACCCCCAGGTGTCGGGGGAAAAAAGAGGGAAAATTTTTGAACCCGGGCTGGCCTGCGTTCCCTAAAAGGATTTTAGGGCTTCAAGCAAAAACAACTACAGTTATTTTAAAAACAGAAATTTGGGGCCCGATCCCCAAAAAAAATTATAAAATTTTGGTAGGGGATCCTGGGGTTCCCAAAACCGCAACCAAAAGCAAGTGGGGTAGCAACACTCTGGAACCTCAGGGGGCAAAAGGCCCCCCTCCCAAAACCCCAAAGACAATTGGCCCAAACTCCATTGGGGGAAAAAAAAAAAAATTCCCCCCTTCAGCACCCAAAAAAAGAGGGAAAAAAGCAACAACAGAAAAAAAAATTCTAAAAACAAACCCCCCCCTTTTTTCTTTTTTTTTTTATACAAAATTTTTCCCTTGTTGATACCATAAAATTTTCTTTTTGGGCCCGGTAATACTGTATGTTCGGTAGCTGAGTGAAAATGGGCAAAAATACCCAAAGTACCCATACACCAGAGATGTGGAAATACTGGGTTCAGAACCCTAACTAACCGCAACACTAGAAGTAGCCGTGGGCGTCCCTCGGGGGGATCCTAAAAACGCATTTTTGTCACAGCCAGTAAATTTAGCTAAACCAAAAGGGCCCGAAAGATGAAAGTAATTGCCCCGTAGCAAACCCCAAAAAAAATGGGAAGCCCAAAAAAAATGTAAGGGCCCCCTTTTTTAGACAAGAAAAAACAACCCCCACTAGACGAAAATAAAATGAGCAAACGTGGGGGCTCAATCTGTCTAGAAGAAAAGATGGAAAAAGAATTCTGACTGCAAAAAACAAAAAAAAACCCCTTGACAAAATACCAACACTTTGATTAAAACAAAAAAAACCCTGGGGATCACAACGATCTCTCCCCCCAAACCCAAAAATTTAAAAAATCTCTGGTGTAACCACACAATTCAGCAAATAAAAAGGGTGACACAGGACAGAGCAAAGTGCAACACAAAGGGAGCACAAATGCAGCGCCAGCCCCCAAAAAAGGGACCAGTTAAAGTTTTACTGCGAGGAAAAGCAAACCAGAAGGAAAACCCGCCAAAAAAAGAAAAAAAAAAACAACAATCACTATCTAAAAAGAAAGCAGGAATGCAAGTGAGCTCCAACCAAAGAGACCATTTTAAACAAGATTTTTTAATTCCCGTAAAATTTTTTTTTGAAATGACTGTTTGGGAAAGCCATTCAGCAATTGGTTCATTCTCCAAGCCCAAAACCCCGGAAGGAGCCCAGCTTTCCCCCAAAAGTTTGCCTCTTTTTAAGTTTTTCACCAAAAGACCAAATATGTTTGTTTCTGTTTCCCAAGTGGAGAAGCTTTGCATCTTCAAAATGCAAATCTAATTTCCAAATTAATTTTTTCCAATCTGCGGAGATAAAGTTTTCCCGGAAAAAAAAAATAATTTTAAAAAATTGGGTTCCCGGGCTGAAATTGGTTTTTAAAATATGGCCTGTTTAAATTTTTTTATCAGCCTCCCGAAAAAGCTATTAATTGCTTTAATTTAATTTGGCCTAGTAAATTTGCAAAACCTTTAAAACGGGCGTTGCTTTAACCGTCTACCTTTTCCCTTGGTTTTGGAAAAATCCCCCAAATTTACGTTTCGTGAGTGATGTTTTCTTTTGAATTTTGCCTTTTTAGGCATTTTTTTTTGTTATTTGTTATCTTCCCCTGTATGTTTTCCCCCCCCCCTGGCTTTACCGGAAATTTTTTTTTTTGCAGATCAGTCAGAGTAGTTAATAAAAGGTATTCAAATTTGTCATTAGACGCTAGAAGTGAATTCCCCTTTAAAGGAGTTAATTGGAAAATCCTTTATAAAAGTGAATGCATAAAAGCTGTTTTCAAGGAAATCATCTTGTAATAATTATAGGGGATAACTCAGAGACTCCCTTTGGGGGAAAAAGACAACTACAGACACAGTCTTGTAAGTGGTAAAATCTATATTTCACACGGTGATTCAAACAGGTGCAAACAAATCTCAAGTCCCCAACACTTGGTGTAGATAAAAATGCACTTAACAGTCTATAGGAAACTTCAGAGAGAAATGCAATCAAGCGAGAGTGAAAACACAGTTAAAATTGAGATACTTGACACGAATAAGTCTTAGTTTTTGTCCCAAACACAGGTAGGCAGTTCAAATGATATCTTTTAGCTCACCAGGGAGGCCTGGTGATAGTCTCAGGTTTAAGCCCCGCGCAGAGCTGCAACAGCTTACAGTCAGCAAAAACGAAGGGAGTAACATAAGAGCCAGATGAAGGGGATTAGGAAACCGGTGTATTTTCCGGGAGATCAGAGCAGAGGGACAGGATCATAAACAGGTTTTACAGGAAAGTACAAAGCCCGGGAGCCACCAGAGTCAGAAGCTGGCTGCAAGGCAGAATCTCTAGCACAGACTAATGGCTGGGTGGATTTATAGCAGAAGACAGTGACTTTAAGCCCAAAGACCCAAACTTGAAAAGGGCAGTAATGCACAAAAGTTATCAAAAATTTTCCCAGAGTCCCTAAATTTACCCCCCTTTATGAAGCGGCCTCAGGCGATCCTGGCCCTGGTTCTCAGGGAATCTTGATGAAAACAGAAATCTTTGTTGGCTTTTGATTTTTTTCCACGGTTCACAAGAGTCTTTCGGGGTTTATATCCCTGCCTTTTTAAATATTGGAGTCAATTCCTGCAATCCTGGAATAAATAATTTCCTCCACCACAATTTGTTCTTCCCCAACCCAATCCCCACAGGCTGCGGGGCACAACACACCCCGGGAAGTTATTAGGAAACAGCTTTAGTAAAGTACATGGAAAACGGGTACTTCTAGTCTAGGCAGCTTCAACGGAGCCACGGAGCTCACAATCCCTGATCTTGAAAGGGCCAATGATCTTCTGTCCAATTTTTTGTAAAGGGAACGTTAATTTCAGATTCTTTTTGGGCTAACCACAGGGAAATCCCCTACCCGAACTGGTGGGGTTTACGATCTATCGCCGATCTCTTATAAGTCTTGAGTGGGGTCAGGACTCCTCAGAACCCCAAATTTTTTTGGCTCACGCAGTCAGTCTTTCCCCCACGCCGAAACCCGGTGAATTAAATCGGAGACCTAGGTAAGATGCAGGGAAAGTAACCCAGTTTGGCAAAGAAAGGTGTAAAATAGTGAGGCGTCTGAGAATTGTTGTATGAAAAATTCGGCTAACGGTAGCAATCCAACCAATCATCCTGGAGTGGCTGACAAAGCATTTAGTATTTTCCAGCGCTGGTTGGTACGCTCGTTGACCATTTGTCTGGGGAGAAAAGGAGAGAGACAGACTTTGAAAATTGAGTGCCGAGCAAAACCCCCTTCCCAAAATTTTGAAGTGAACTGACCCCACGGGCAAGATGATCTCACCCCGACCCCATGCAGCCAAAAGACATTCGTAAAACCCAAGTTCACTGAACCCCTTAGCTGAGGGGGGGCCCGGTGCTTTAAAACAAAATGACGCTTTAGTCAGGCGTCAACTACCACCAAGATCGAATCATCCCCCCGAGTAGGCAGCTCCACAATAAAGTCCATTATATAGCCCCCCAAGGGGGAACGGAAAGGAAAAGGTTGCAGAAGCCCCCGTAGGGGCCCCATGAGGATTTTCTTTTTAAAAGGCACTACCTTGCAAGAGAGAACATAGGGCCTTGAACCTTCAGGCAAGTTGCCAAACCCGAAAAATCGTTTTTATGAAAATTTGTTTATCTGTACCCCCCCGTGACAGCCACTTGGTCATGTACCAACTTGAGATCTGCAGACCCATCGGCTTCAGGACGTGATACGTCGATCTCTGAACCACAAAGCCACCCTTTTGGAATGCTTAGCAGCAGGTGATTTGCTGTTGAAGGAAAAAAAAAAATCTCTTTAAAACTTTGCTTCAGCGAGTGGACGAGTGATGTGACCGGGGGCGGGAAGTGCGAAAGTGGTATGTGACTTGATTCAGTGAAAAAGTATTTGAAAACCTTTTAAACATATCTGTGTGAATTGGTTGTGATGGCTGAATTGTGGATTTTTGACTCCTTTCCTGGGCTATCTTTTGGGGGCTTTAACCTATTTTTCTCTTAAAGGTCAATCTCTTATTTTACTATCTGTGTTTAAAGGTTAACTATGCATTAATCTGGTGAGCTATATTCACAAGTTGTTAATAAGGGTGGGGTTTAAATAAATTAAGGGCTTTTATAAGGGCCAGTGGTTTTGGGGCTCAATCTTTTTGGGAAATGGGCCCCCTTTGACGCAGGGTGATTTGCTGTTGAGGAGGAAAAAAAAAAAAAAAATCTTCTTTAAATCTTCTGCTTCAGCGAGTGTTTAGCGGGGCTGAGTGTGGGGCCCCGGGGCCAAGTGAACGTGGTAAGTGTGATTTGAGATTCAGGACTTTTTGGGTTCATGGAATTTCCAAGGGAGGAATTTCGATTGCTGTTTATTTTATTAAAATTTTATTTTTTTTACTATCTTGTGTCTGGTGAATCCCCATTAAAATGGCTCCACTTTTGGGCCCAATGCAACCAGTGTACATCTTGTACATGTATGCACCCTTGAAACCCGGTCGAGGGTGCAACTGCTGTGTGGAGATGGGGCCCTTGTTGTGCATTTGGAAGCCCAAACCCTGGATCTAAATGTGCAGCTGGAAACATGAGATCCATAGACAAAATGGAAAGGAGTTTCGCTCACTGTGGAGAAGCTCAAGGGGTAGATGAGGGGGGGGGGGCTAGGGGGGCCTGCAGGACACTGAAGTGGAAGCTGGGTGACATTAGAAAGCGGGTAGAAGGATGAGGCCGGGAGGCTAGCCCTGATCTGGACACCCCAATAATTTTTGCAAAGTTGGCAGATGGGGGGGTTTGTCAGTACAGGGTAGCACTGCTGAGCCAGTAGTCCTCTGAAAGAGGGGAGTTCCCATAGGGGGGAAATTTAAAGAGGCAGCGGGCCCAGACAGGTGGTGTGGGGGACCAATAATTGGGGGAAACAGTGGGGCCCATCTGCCCAAAAAAACAGGGCGCCCGAACGTGTGCTCCCCCCTGGCGCTCGAGTCCGACAATCGTGATGGGGTTTTGAAGTAGGGGGAAGGGCTGAGCCCCAGCGGTCATGGGCACATTGCACAAAAAACAAGTTAAGGTGGGTGGAGGTCTTAAAGACTTTCAGGGAATTAGGCGCAAGTTTTAAAGCAAGGCCCTCCACCGTGGTTTTTCCGGGAATACTGCCTGTCCATTTGCCACACCGGGAAAAGGCAACGGGAGTTTAGGAGGTTAATAATGGCAAAAAAATTGGGGTGTAGGAAAGGAGGGTTTTGGGTTCCTGGAGAACTGGCCGACTTCCCCTTCGCTACAGGTTCTTTGTTAGGGCCCGTTTGCACCTAAATGGGAGGTGCAGCTGTCCCTGGGGAGAAATTGCTAGAAGTTGGAGGGTTTTAAACTAGGGACTAGGGGGAGGGTATTCTTTTATAGGAGGGGAAGGCAGTACAGATAGGAGGCACAAATATGAATTGGGGGTGGGGGGGGGGTGGGGGGGTGGGGTTAAAACAGTTAATATTTAAGAAGAAAGGGGTCAGAGGTCAAAAGTGCTAAATACTAATCCCAGAAGCCTCCCCAAAAACAAAGGGCAATTAAAAAATTAATTTTTTTTTGAACATAATTTGAATGGTGGGATATCTGAGATTTGGCTGGAGGGGCCACGATGGGCGGTTAATTTACGGGCTATAGTCTTTTAGAATGAACGTAAAAAAAGGGCGAGGTGGTGTGTAAAAAATAATGGTAAAATCTCCTTAAAACCCTCCTGCGGGGAATTGTGAATCGTAATGAGATGTAGATTCTCTGTGGGTGGGGTTTAGGTGAGGGGGGAAAAATAATAAAATTACTGATAGGGGTTTGTTATAAGTCTCCTAAATAATATTCAACAGGAAAAAATTCCTCGTAAAACAAATGGGATGAGCGCAACTCAAGGAGAAGTCATTTTTATGGGGGACTTCAACTCCAAGAAATACTTGGGGGAACAAAAACCCTTAGTTCCAGCAAGGTAATAAGGTTTTTGGAAAATATGGGAGACAATTCCTTTCACAACTAGTTCCAGGACCAACAAGAGGGGGGGGGGCCCGCTAGCCTAATATTAACCAACAGGCCCGACCGCAATGAAATATAAGGGTGGGGGTACTTGGGTAATAGTGATCACAAAATAATAAAACGTTTCAAAGTATCTTTAGGCCTGTGCACACGTTGCGGAATTGCCAGGAAAATTTGCCGGCAAATTCCCCAAACCCCCCCTCCGCGGGACATTTCCCCTTATTAAAAAGGTATGCTTATTCCCGTTTAAAAACTAGCGTTTTGGGAAGCGTAATAGCTTGCAAATGCTAGCGTTTTACAAGCCCCTCTGACAGGTTGGTCACACGAGCAAAACAAGTGGTTTTTTTACACGTGTGACCAACCCTTTTTTTGGGTGCCCTATGTCGCATTAATATTAAAAGATCTATGTTTCAAAAATATAAAAAAATAATAAATAATGATATTCTCACCTTTCCGGGGGGCCCCCGCAGCTTTCCCCCCGGCCTCTCTGCGACCTCCTGGCCAATCCCGTTCCCAGGAGTCCTTTGCGACAATCCCCGGATGACGTAGCATCACGCGAGACCGCTACGTCATCTGGGGATTCTCGCAAAGCATTACTGGGAACGGGATGGCGGGGAGCGTCGCTGAGAGGGCGGGAAAGCTGGGGGGCGCCGGAAGGTAAGAATATCATTTTTTTATTTTATTGTTTTTAAATGGATGGGGCCCAGGGCCTGGAGAATGAGTCTCCCCTCCTCAGGGCCCTGTTACCCCTCCGACACAAAGATCGCTTATTTTGCGCATGGTGGGCACAGCCACATGCGGAAAGTAATTGGTTCAATGCATCCTATGGCGCGGAATCGCCGCGGTTCCGCAAAAAAGAATGAGCATGCTGCAGGATTCTCCGCGATGCGATTCGCCGCGGAAAAACCCGCAGCATGTGCACAGCATTGCGGAATCCCATAGACCATTAATGAGTTGTATTGTGTAAGCGGTTTTGCGCGCGTTTCGCGGCGTTTCCGCCACGAAAAAACCCGGCAAAAACCGCTGGGAATCCGCAACATGTGCACAGACCCTTAATAAGATGTGTAGTCGAGGGGTTACAAGCGACACTAAACTTTCAGGACGGCAAATTTCCACGGATGAGAGATGATCTTAGTGCAATAAACTGGGACGATATCCTGAGAGACATAAAAATACACAAAGAAAATAGGAGACGTTTATTAGCATCATGAATAGGACCTGTGCACAGTATATACCCTATGGGAATAAACATGCTAGAATTAGGAGGAAACCACTATGGCTAAATAGAGCTGTAAGGCGCAATAAGGGACAAAAGGGAGCGTTTAGGGAATTAAAGCAAGTAGGTAGTGAAGAGGCATTAAATAGAATACAGAAGACTGAATAAATTCTGTAAAAAGCAAATCAAGACAGCAAAGATTGAGGCAGAGAGGACTCATTGCCAGAGAAAGTAAAAATAATCCCAAAATATTCTTTAAACTACATAAATAGCAAGAAACTAAAAAAGGGATAGTGTTGGTCCCCTTAAAAATAGTCTGGGTGAAATGGGGGATGAGGAAAAAGCCAATATGCTAAATTACTTTTTTTCAACTGTCAACAAGAAAATCCCATGGACAGATAACATGATCATGATAAAAAAATTTCTCATTAAATGTCACCTGCTTAACCCAGCAGGAAATATGGCAGCGTCAAAAAATCACAAAAGTTGACAAATCCCCGGGCCGGATGGATACACCCCCGAGTACTGAGGAATTAAGTACAGTCATAGATAGATACAGTCATAGATAGACTTATTTTAATCTTTAAAGATTCCATAATAACGGGGTCTGTACCACAGGACTGTTGTATAGCAAATGTGGTGCCAATATTCAAAAAGGGGGCAAAAACTGAACCTGGAAATTATAGGCCAGTGAGCTTAACATCTACTGTGGGTAAAATCCTGGAGGGTTTTTTAAGGGATACTATATTGGAGTATCTGAGGCTGAATAACCTCATGACACAGTATCAGCATGGTTTACGAGGGACCGTTCTTGTCAGACTAATCTGATAAGCTTTTATGAAGGGGTAAGTTCAGGACTGGACCAAGGGAATGCAGTGGACGTGGTGTTCATGGACTTCTCAAAGGCTTTTGATACAGTGCCACACAAAAGGTTGATACATAAAATGAGAACAATGGGGATAGGGGAAAATAATGTGTAAGTGGGTTAAGAACTTGCTCATGGATAGAAAACAAAGGGTGGTTATTAATGGAGCACACTCGGACTGGGTCACGGTTAGCAGTGGGGTACCACAGGGTCAGTATTGGGGCCGCTTCTCTTTAACATATTTATTAATGACCTTGTAGGGGCATACAGAGTAGTATTTCAATATTTGCAGATGACACTAAACTCTGCAGGGTAATAAATACAGAGGAGGACAATTTTATATTACAGGAGGATTTATGTAAACTAGAAGCTTGGGCTGATAAATGGCAAATGAGCTTTAATGGGATAAATGTAAGGTCATGCACTTGGGTAGAACAAACAAGATGTATAATTATGTGCTTAATTGTAAAACACTGGGCAAAACTGTCACTGAAAAAGACCTGGGTGATGGGTGGACGACAAACTCGCATTTAGTGGCCAATGTCAGGCAGCTGCTGCCAAGGCAAATAAAATAATGGGATGCATTAAAAGAGGCATAGATGCTCATGAGGAGAACATAATTTTACCTCTATACAAGTCACTGGTGCGACCACACTTAGAATACTGTGTGCAGTTCTGGTCTCCGGTGTATAAGAAAGACATAGCTGAACTGGAGCGGGTGCAGAGAAAAGCGACCAAGGTTATTAGAGAACTGGAGGGTCTGCAATACCAAGACAGGTTATTACACTTGGGGTTATTTAGTTTGGAAAAACGAAGGCTTAGGGGTGATCTTATTACAATGTATAAATATATGAGGGGACAGTACAAAGACCTTTCTAATGATCTTTTTACTCTTAGACCTGTGACGGGGACAAGGGGGCATCCTCTATGTCTGGAGGAAAGAAGGTTTAGTCATAATCACAGATGCAGATTCTTTACTGTAAGAGCAGTGAGACTATGGAACTCTCTGCCGTCTAATGTTGTAATGAGTGATTCCTTACTAAAATTTAATAAGGGACTGGATGCCTTTCTTGAAAGTATAATATTACAGGCTATATTCACTAGTTTTCCTAGATACTGCGTTGATCCAGGGAGCTAGTCTGATTGCCGTATGTGGAGTCGGGAAGGAATTTTTTTCCTCAATGTGAAGCTTACTGTTTGCCACTTGTTTTTTTTTTGCCTTCCTCTGGATCAACATGTTAGGGCAGGTTAGGATAGGATACGGGTTGAACTAGATGGACTTAAAGTCTTCCTTCAACCTTAATAACTATATTACTATGTTACCCTTAAAGACGAGATTAATATCAACAGGTGGGTTGGCCAGAAATACATCACCGTCATAATCCTCCCTGCACTCCTTCCACAAGTCTTGATTGTGGATAACTCCGATGAAATTGGCATCAGATAGAATGGTCTTGGACGGGGCTCCAGGTACGGAATCCGCAGCATGGATTCGGGATAGAGCAACAGCCTTCCCATTACGAGAACCTGGACGGTACGAGATAACAAAATTAAATTGATTTAGAAATAAATTCCAACAAGCCTGACGAGGAGAAAGACATCAAGCGGATCTAAGGAACTCTAAATTGCGATGGTCAGTTAGCACTACGATCTGTTGTGCAGCTCCTTGCAGATGATGCCTCCATTCCTTGAAAGCCGCAATAATAGCCAGCAATTCCTTGTCTCCCACGTCGTAATTCTCTGCTGAGGTTAGTCTACGGGAAAAGAAAGCACAAGGATGTAGCAGCCCCTTCTCTCCAGTTCTTTGGGAGAGAATAGCCCCCAAAGCATTATCAGAAGCGTCCACCTCCACAATGAAAGACAGTGTTGGATCTGGGTGTATCAACAGCGGTGCTGAGGTGAAACAGATCTTAAGCCAATCAAAAGCTTCTTGAGCCTGTGAAGACCACTTAAAAGGTTTTTCCTTCTTTGTCAAGGAAGTAATGGGACGGACAATATCAGAAAAATTTCGAATGAAACGTCTGTAGAAATTTGCAAAACCAATAAAACGTTGGACCTCCTTAACGTTCTTGGGTACCAGCCAGTCAAGGATAGCCTGAATCTTACCAGATTCCATGTTCAGCCCCTGAGGAGAGATGATATAACCTAAAAACTGTATCTCAGAACGATGGAACTCGCATTTCTCCGGCTTGATATACAGATGGTTCTCTTTCAGACGTCTTAAAACCGCTTTGACATGTTCTTCATGTTCCTGTAGAGAGTCAGAAAAGATTAAAATATCGTCCAAATAGATCACCACAAACTGTCCAACAAATCTCTGAAGATGTCATTAGCAAGGTGTTGAAACGTTGCAGGGGCGTTACAAAGCCCGGAGGGCATCACGAGATATTCAAAGTGTCCATACCGGCATCTGAATGCTGTCTTCCACTCATCCCCTGGACGAATACGCACCAAATTATAAGCCCCACGAAGATCCAGTTTAGAGAACACCTTAGCATGGCGGACTCTTTCCAGTAATTCGGGAATCAGAGGCAAAGGGTAACGGTTTCGTATGGTTACCTTATTGAGTTCCTAATAGTCTACACAGGGTCTCAGGGTCCCATCCTTCTTCTTTACAAAAAATATAGGTGCCCCTGCTGGTGAGGAAGGACGTATGAAGCCTTTGGCCAGGTTTTCATCAATATACTCCTTTAAGGCTTGGAGCTCAGGTGCCTCCAAAGGTATACGTTGCCAAAAGGAATAGCTGCCCCAGGAAGCAGCTCAATGGGACAGTCATAATGCCTGTGTGGAGGAAGCTGATCTGCATTCTTCTTGTCACAGATGTCAGAGAACTCTTTATATGCTGAAGGTAAAGTAAATACCTGTACAGGTGGTTCCGTAGCAGTGGACTCAGGGACAACTTCAGTTGATGCTGGGTTGCTCCTTGTTGGAAAGATAATCTCCTTGGTCTCCCAGTTGATAGTTGGATTCTGAGAACGCAGCCAAGGGATGCCTAAAATCACAGGAAAATGAGAAGAAATTAGCAAGAAAGAGTTGCTCCTGATGGTTAGGCTCCAACAAAATCTCAAGGGTGCGGTCTCCTGATCCACAGGCCCAGAGATTAAAGGTGACCCATCCACTGTTTCCATGGTAATTGGAGGCTCTTTGCTGAATTTCAATACCATGTTCTTTGGCAAATGCGATATCCATAAAATTGCCGCCTGCACCAGAGTCAATCATAGCTGCACTGGAAATCCACTGTCCAGAACACAGGATCTTAATAGGGAGAGAACAGTGAGAGTTCTTTTCCTTCAGCTCCTTGGGTGGTGAAGTAATAGAAAATGAATGGAATACAGCGTTTATAGGCAGGCTACATTCAGAGATGTCAGATTCATCATCACAGTAGTCATACTCTCCTACCGCTGCTAGCACCTTGTTAGGCCGCTTGGGACACTTGATTAAAAATTGGTCAGACTGGCCGCAGTAGAAACATAGACTTTCACGAAGTCGATGCTCCCAGCGCTCATTACTCTCGCGCTTCTGAACAGAATCAATTTGCATGGGCACCTCCTCCACCTCCCGAGATGTTTTACCTGCAGGCTCTCTGGAAGGAAGGGAAAAGTTAGAGATATGATTCAAGGCAGCAAACTTCTGCCTACGCTCAGTAAGGCGAATGTCAATGCGCACACAATGCTGTATAAATGTCTCTAGCTCTTGTGGTGATTCAGAGCGAGCTAATTAGTCCTTTACAATGCTAGACAGACCCCTTTTAAAAATAGGCAATTGTGCATAAGTGTCCCAATTGGTATCTACTGCTAATCTCCTGAATTCGGGAGCATACTCAATAACAGAACGTTTAGCCTGGCATAAAGACAATAAAGCAGATTCAGCAGTTGCACGGCGATTAAGATCATCAAACATTAATGCCATAGCGGCCAAGAAATCATCCAAATTATTTAACTGCGGTCACGAGACTCAATGATCGGATTCGCCCAGGCGAGCGCTCGTGCGGTCAGCAGCATTATTTCACACAATACTTTAGATCTATCATCAGCATGCACATCAAAATATAGCATACATTGATTGACAAAGCCACGAAATTTGTCATGATCACCATTAAATCTGAATGGGGGCAACTTAGGTGGGCTAGCATGGTGGCGGTTGCCCAGAAGGTTGTGGCCCTATTTGCGTGCTTAAGTCCTGAAAAGCCCGTCCATACTGGGACTCCATGCCAGTAAGTTTATTTTCCTGGGCTGCCATGCGAGTGCTTAAGTCCTGCAAAGTTTGTCCAAGCACTTGTTCATTGCATTCAAAGCTTCCAAACTTCTTTTGCAGACCTTCCACATCTTTTTGCAGTGATCTAATTATGGAGAACACCAGCTCTAATCTGCCTTCTGCAGTCATTGTTCCAGCAGTCTCCTCTTTTGAGGCTAGAGTATCCTGTAGTAATTATAGGGGATAACTCAGGAGACTTCTTGCGTGGAACAAGACAACTACAGGACAGTCTCATAAGTGGTAAAGTCTATATTATCACACAGTGATTCAAACAGGTGCAAAGCAAAGCTCAAGTCCACAACACTTGGTGTAGATAATAAATGCAGCTTAACAGTCTATAGGAAACTTCAGAGAGAAATGCAATCAAGCAGAGAGTCTATGAAGCACAGTTAAACTTGAGCATACTTGACACGAATAAGTCTTAGTTTAGTCCAAGCACAGGTAGGCAGTTCAAATGATATCTTTAGCTCAACCAGTGAGGCCTGGGTGATAGTCTCAGGTTTAAGCAGCGCAGAGCTGCAACAGCTTACATGTCCAGCAAATGCAGAAGGGAGTAACACAAGCAGCCAGATGAAGGAGGATTACTGGAAACCGGTGTATGCAGCAGGAACTCAGAGCAGAGTAGCAGGATCATAAACAGGTTCACAGGAGCAAGTACAAAGCCAGGGAGCCACCAGAGGTCAGAAGTTGGATGCAAGGCAGAATACTTTAGCACAGACTAATGGCTGGGGTGGAGTTATATAGCAGGAAGACACAGTGCACATGAGACCAAAGACGCCATCTTGGAAAAGGGCAGTAATGCACAAAAGGTGCTCAAAAATGTTCAGAGTCCTGACACATCTTCGTAAAGAGGATTGTGATGAACAGCGCATGGACGGCGGCCCGGGGGGTCACCGTTTATGATCCCACTGCTGCCACCAATGTGATGAAAATCACTTTTGGGATTCTGACAGCAAAATGGCGTGTTCTATTGACCGCTATCAACCTAAAAACTGAAACTGTGGAAGAGGTAATCAAAGCTTGTGTGGTTCTACACAATTTTGTCATCAGCAAGGAACAGATTTCCATTGAGTAACACTGTGAAGAAACCACCTTGCATGATTACCAGAACGTTACCAATAGAACTTCTGTGACTGTTTCCCGAATGAGGGACAAATTTGCCGAATACTTTATGTCCCCTGAAGGAAGAGTAGACTGGCAGGATGACAGAGTTTAATAAACTGCTCTGTGACCTTTGTACCTTCTGTACCCACATTTTACCTTTGACAACCAAAGTTGTCTACCTTGTAGTGTATTATGTACAGTATGATACCTTTTGTCCAAAGTTGTGTCCCTGGTTGTGTATTAGCAAAGTATTTCACCTTTTAAACAGAGTTCTGTACATTGTTAGGTAATCCCCATCAAGGTACAGAACTCTGTTTGAAAGGTGAAATACTTTACACAACCAGGGACACAACTTTGGACAAAAGGTAAAAATATTTTACCTTTTACCCAAAGTTATGTGCCTGCTTTTGAATAACCAATAAATTTTACCTTTATTTTACCTTTGACAACCAAAGTTGTCTACCTTGTAGTGTATTACCGTATATACCCATGTATAAGCCGAGATTTTCAGCCCATTTTTTAGGGCTGAAAGTCCTCCTCTCGGCTTATACGCGGGTCATATACGGGGGTCAGCGGGGGAGGGTGAGCGGGGGTGTCGGATCATACTCACCCCTCCGCCGGCGCGGTCTCTGCAGCCCCCCTGCTTCTCCCACGATCTCCGGCTCCTTCCTGCAGCAGTCACATGGCACCGCTCATTAAAGTCATGAATATGCACATACTCATGACTTTAATGAGCGGTAGCACGTGACCGCTGCAGGACTGAAGCGCTGCGGAGAGCGCCGGGAGAAGAGGAGAGGCTGCAGGGACGCGCGGCGGAGGGGTGAGTATAGCGATATTTACCTGTCCCTGTGCCACCGCTGAGCTGCTCCCTCGGTCTGACTCCTCTGGCTGTGAATGTTCAGGCAGAGGGCGCGATGACGTCGTTAGTGCGCGCCCCGCCCCCTGCCAGATCATTCACTGCCAGAGGAGTCAGACCGAGGGAGCAGGGCGCAGCGGTGCAGAGAGGACAGGTAAATATCTCTGGTGCCGGGGTCCTGAGCGAGCGGTGACACCGGCACCTGTCCCCCATAGCGCGCCAGTGTCACCGCCTGCTCAGGATACTGGCACCTGGCCCCCAGCGACGAGAGGTGAGTATGTAATTTTTTTTTTGCAGCAGCATATGAGGCCTATACTATGGGGCATAATTGTGCAGCATATGGGGGCATAATATGGAGCATATGGGGGCATAAGCTGTGGAACATATGGGGCATAATCTGGAGCATATGGGGGCATAAGCTGTGGAACATATGGGGGCATAATCTGGAGCATATGGGGGCATAAGCTGTGGAACGTATGGGGGCATAATATGGAGCATATGGGGGCATAATCTGTGGAACATATGGGGCATAATCTGGAGCATATGGGGGCATAATCTGTGGAACATATGGGGGCATAATCTGGAGCATATGGGGGCATAATCTGTGGATCATACGGGGGCATAATCTGTGGAATATATGGGGGCATAATCTCTGAAGCATATTGGGCATAATCTGGAGCATATGGAGGCATAATCTGTGGAGCATATTGGGCATAATCTGTGCAGCATATGGGGGCATAATCTGTGGAGCATCATATGGGGGCATAATCATTTTTCACCCTAGGCTTATACGCGAGTCAATAAGTTTTCCCAGTTTTTTGTGGCAAAATTAGGGGGGTCGGCTTATACGCGGGTCGGCTTATACATGAGTATATATGGTATGTACAGTATGTTACCTTTTGTCCAAAGTTATGTCCCTGGTTGTGTATTAGCAAAGTATTTCACCTTTTAAACAGAGTTCTGTACATTGTTAGGTAATCCCCAACAAGGTACAGAACTCTGTTTGAAAGGTGAAATACTTTACACAACCAGGGACATAACTTTGGACAAAAGGTAAAAATATTTTACCTTTTACCCAAAGTTATGTGCCTGCTTTTGTATAACCAATAAATTTTACCTTTATTTAACCTGAGAAATAAATGACAGACAACCATTTTAATCAACCAAATAAACTTTTATTTTTTGAAAATGTTTAACATTGTCAAAAATGTTTAATTTCTTTGTTTTCAATGAGAAAAAGCTTTATTTTTTTCAATGTGAAAAGAATTTTTTTTTTTATAAAAATTTTTATTAACACCTCTCTGCCATCGGACGTACTATCCCATCCATAAAACCCGTGCCAATCTGCCCATGGACGGGATAGTACGTCCAAGGCGATCAGCTGCGCTTCCTGGGGGAGCGCAGCTGATCGCCGCCGGGTGTCAGCTGATTATCACAGCTGACACCCGGCACTATGTGCCAGGAGCGGTCACGGACTACCAGGGGCACAGGGGAGCATCGTGCAGGGAGGGGGCTCCCTGCGTGCTCCCCTGAGACCCTCAGAACAGCGCGATGTGATCGCGCTGTTCTGAAGGCCTCTTCCCTGCAGGACCCCGAATCCAAGATGGCCGCCGGGTCCTGCAGGGAGGCGGCTTCCTCAGTGCCTGCTGTGCACACTGTCACACCAGCGATCTGATAAAATACAGTGATGTCCCACCCTGGGACAAAGTAAAAAAGTTAAAAAAATCTAAATCACAAGTGTAAAAAAAAAATTTCAAAATAAAGGAAAAAAAAAAAAATTCCCCAATAAATTCATTTCTTCCTGTAAATAAAAAAAAAAACAAAAACAATAAAAGTACACATATTTGGTATCGCCGCGTCCGTAACAATCCCCCCTATAAAACTTCCACTAGTTAACCCCTTTAGTGAACTCCTTAAAAAAAAAAAATCAAAAAAATCAATGCTTTATCATCATACAGCCGAACAAAAAGTGGAATAACACGCGATCAAAAAGACCGATATAAATAAACATGGTACCACTGAAAACATCATCTTGTCCCGCAAAAAACGAGCCACAACACAGCATCATCAGCGAAAAAATAAAAAAGTTATAGCTCGCAGAATAAAGCGATGCAAAAATAATTATTTTTTATATAAAATTGTTTTTATTGTATAAAAGCGCCAAAACCTAAAAAAATTATATAAATGAGGTATCCCCGTAATCGTACTGACCCGAAGAATAAAACTGCTTTATCAATTTTACCACACGCGGAACGGTATAAACGCCCCCCCAAAATAAATTCATGAATTGCTGATTTTTGTTCATTCTAACCTCCCAAAAATCAAAATAAAAAGCGATCAAAAAATGTCACGTGCTCAAAAATGGTACCAATAAAAACGTCAACTCGTACCGCAAAAAATAAGACCTCACATGACTCTGTGGGCCAAAACATGCAAAAATTACAGCTCTTAAAATGTGGTGATGCAAAAACTATTTTTTGCAATAAAAAGCGTCTTTTAGCGTGACAGCTGCCAATCATAAAAACCCACTATAAATAGTAAATAAAACCCCCATTATCATCCCCTTAGTTAGGGAAAAATAATAAAATAAAAAAAATGTATTTATTTCTATTTTCCCATTAGGGTTAGGGTTAGTGTTGCGCCTAAAGTTAGGGTTGCGCCTAAAGTTAGGATTAGGGTTAGAGTTGGGATTAGGGTTAGGGCTGTGTTAGGGTTAGGTTTGTGGTTAGGGTTGGGACTAGGGTTAGGGGTGTGTTGGGGTTAGGGTTGGAGTTAGAATTGGGGGGTTTCCGCTGTTTAGGCACATCAGGGGCTCTCCAAATGTGACATGGTGTCTAATCTCAATTCCAGCCAATTCTGCGTTGAAAAAGTCAAACGGCGCTCCTTCATTTCTGAGCGCACATATGGGGTATCAGCGTACTCAGGACAAATTGCGCAATAACTCTTGGAGTCCAATTTCTTCTGTTACCCTTGGGAAAATAAAAAAGTGGGGGCGACAATATCATTTTTGTAAAAAAAAAATGATTTTTTTATTTTTACGGCTGTACGTCATAAACTTCTGTGAAGCACTTTGGGTTCAAAGTGCTCACCACACATCTAGATAAGTTCCTTGTGGGGTCTATTATCCAAAATGGGGTCACTTGTGGGGGTTTCCACTGTTTAGTCACATCAGGGCTCTCCAAATGCGACATGACGCCCGCAGACCATTCCATCAAAGTCTGCAATCCAAAATGTCACTACTTCCCTTCCGAGCCCCGACGTGTGCCCATACAGTAGTTTTCTCCCACATATTGGGTATCAGCGTACTCAGGACAAATTGGACAACAACTTTTGGGGTCCAATTTCTCCTTTTACCCTTGTAAAAATAAAATATTGGGGGCGAAAAAATCATTTTTGTAAAAAAAAAAAAAAAAAGATTTTTTATTTTTATGGGTGTACGTCATAAACTTCTGTGAAGCACTTTGGGGTTCAAAGTGCTCACCACACATCTAGATAAGTTTCCTGTGGGGTCTATTTTCCAAAATAGGGTCACTTGTGGGGGTTTCCACTGTTTAGGCACATCAGGGCTCTCCAAATGCGACATGACGCCCGCAGACCATTCCATCAAAGTCTGCAATCCAAAACGTCACTACTTCCTTCCGAGCCCCGACGTGTGCCCATACAGTAGTTTTCTCCCACATATTGGGTATCAGCGTACACTCAGGACAAATTGAACAACAACTTTTGGGGTCCAATTTCTCCTGTTACCCTTGGGAAAATAAAAAGTTGGGGACTAAAAGATCATGTTTGTGGAAAAAATATGATTTTTTTATTCTCATGCTCGGGCGTTATAAACTTTAGTGAAACATCTGGGGGTTCAAAGTTCTCACCACACATCTAGATAAGTTCCTTGAGGGGTCTAGTTTCCAAAATGGTGCCATTTGTTGGGGTTTCCACTGTTTAGGCAGATCAGGAGCTCTCCAAACACGACATGGCGTCCAGCCAATTCTGCGTTGAAAAAGTCAAATGGCTGTCATGGGTGCATCGCCACGAAGATCGTCGCGATTGCACATTCTGACTTCTCACAGCTGAGCTTCTGTTTCTTTGTTTTTTGGTGATGTGAGAGTTAATTTTTCCTAGCTCTTTGCTAAGGCTAGGTGCAGCCTCGCCCGGCTGCTTTTGTTTATGTTCTAATTAGTTTCCTTTATATTTCTGCCAGTCTGGGTGTTAGACGCCGGTGAAAGCATTCATGTAGTTCAGCAGACTGGATCGGTTCTGAGAATATTTAAGCTAAGAGTTCATTAGGTGTTTTTACTCTTATAGCTTATAGTTAAATCTCTGAGACCTTAGGTGTTCCTACTTTTGTGTGAGTGTTGTATGTAAGACTTTATTTACTTTATTCCTTCTCTTTCTTGTATGTCTTTCTGTTCATTATCCGTTACCTGTTCATTCCCTTTGGTGGTAATCAGGGTCCTTCTTAGGACTAGAATACAGTTGGCAGGGATTGATAGGAGACAGGGTTTACGCTGGTGGCCTGGACCTCTGTACCTTTAACAGTACCTCCAGGTTGAGGGATTAGTTAGGACCCCAGTTCAGGGTCAGCTTAGACCCCGGTCACCCTCTAGCCGGAGACAGCGTATAACGGATTCCGTTTTGACCCAGTGGACATTCTGTCAGGTAAATCCATGTTATAATATATCTATGCGCATGTTATATAGTATGTTGCCCTTTTTGATATAGATTACAGACATCACATATATATATCTGCTATACAGCGTGACATTTTCACCGGCCAATACTAAAGATTCTCCCCAGCTATCATGGATCCAGTAGCCCAGCTGGCCCGGCAGTTGCAGGGGTTGTCCATGGAATTTGCAGACATTAAGTCCAAGGTTTTGTCCCTCCCAGAGCAAGCCAGATCTGAACCTAAGGTTGCTCTCCCGGACAGGTTCACTGGTGGGCGGGACAAATTTTTTACTTTCCGGGAGGCATGTAAATTGTACTTTCGGCTGCGGCCTCGGTCATCTGGGAGTGAAGAGCAGAGGGTGGGAATTGTTATCTCGCTCTTACAAGGGGACCCTCAATCTTGGGCGTTCTCTATTCCTCCAGGCTCCCCAGATCTCCAGTCAGTGGATCGATTTTTTACTGCCCTGGGTCTGGTATATGATGATCCGGATCGAGTTTCCCTTGCTGAAACAAAGTTACGTAAAATACGGCAAGGAAATCGTCCAGCGGAGGAATATTCTTCTGAGTTCCGTAGATGGGCAACAGATACTCAGTGGAATGACCCAGCTCTTAGGAGCCAGTTTTGTCAAGGGTTGTCTGACAAATTAAAAGATGTGTTGGCTCAGTATGATTCTCCTCCATCACTGGAGGCTGCTATGGCCCTCGCTATTCGCATTGATAGACGACTTCGGGGAAGACGCGAGGTAACTCCGCCCCCCATGATGACTCCACCTACTACTAAAGTCCCTTATACTGAGGTTCCCCTGGTCTGTTCTGAGGAACCCATGCAGTTGGGAGGGACATCATTTTGTAGGAGGGAATCGGCGGTGCGCCGCAAGACTAGAAGGTGTTTCTTTTGCGGGAGAGAGGGACATTTTGTTGGGGGTTGTCCATCCCGGACCTCTTTGACCCAAGGAGTTAACCTGGGAGTCTGTATTTCGTCCCCAAATCCCTCTCAGTTTATCGTGCCTGCGGAGGTGGTGATTGGTACTAGAACTGAGAGGATTTCTGTTTTTCTTGATAGTGGGTCCGGGGCTAATCTTGTGGACGCTCGGTTTGCCCAGGTGCATGGTATGCAACTGAGTGTATTGGCCAAACCGGTCCCTATACTCTCTATTGATTCTAGACCTCTTGGTCAAGGTAGCTTGGTTCAAGCTGTTCATAACATAGATCTTCGAGTAGGGGCAATACATAAAGAGCAATTGTCTTGTTATGTGTTGGAGGGTCTACCTACTCCTATTGTGTTGGGACTTCCTTGGTTGGCTAAACATAACCCAGTGATTGATTGGCAATCCAGAAAGATTAGCCAGTGGGGTGAATTTTGCAAGAATAACTGCATGAGCACGGTCATCGGTGCGGTTGTACCTAGGACTTTGCCTCCTTTTCTGGAGGACTTTGGGGAGATGTTCTCAGAGGAGGGGTGTAAAGAGTTACCTCCTCATCGCGCATATGACTGCTCAATCAAGTTGCTTCCTGATGCCTTATCTCGTACTTTCCCAGGGACCGGGAGGATGGATGATCCGGTTCCTATTCCTCAGGAGGGAGTTGTAGTGTCAGCTGTATGCTCTGAGCTTGAGGGGGAGGTATTGGGGGCTCAGGGGGACGCCCCTGTGGGACTTCCAGGGAGACTGATAGTTCCAGATCAGTTAAGACTGAAGGTTACGGAGAACCGTTACAAACGGATGGCTGATAGGGGGAGAGTTTCTGGTCGAGATCTGAAGGTGAATGATCTGGTGTGGTTGTCTACCAGGAATATTAAACTTAAAGTTTCCTCCTGGAGGTTGGGTCCCAGATTCATCGGGCCGTACAGGATCAGCTCCATAATTAATCCTGTGGCATTTCGTCTGGACCTCCCTCCTACGTTTAAAATTCATAATGTGTTTCACAAGTCATTACTTAAAAAGTATGTGGCACCAGTCATACCGTCACCTCTACCTCCTTCAGTGGTGGTCAATGATAACGTGGACGGACCTTTCACACAACTCACCCGGACAGACCTGGTCATGAGGGTCCGGAGGCCCCTCGTAGAAGGGGGGGTACTGTCATGGGTGCATCGCCACGAAGATCGTCGCGATTGCACATTCTGACTTCTCACAGCTGAGCTTCTGTTTCTTTGTTTTTTGGTGATGTGAGAGTTAATTTTTCCTAGCTCTTTGCTAAGGCTAGGTGCAGCCTCGCCCGGCTGCTTTTGTTTATGTTCTAATTAGTTTCCTTTATATTTCTGCCAGTCTGGGTGTTAGACGCCGGTGAAAGCATTCATGTAGTTCAGCAGACTGGATCGGTTCTGAGAATATTTAAGCTAAGAGTTCATTAGGTGTTTTTACTCTTATAGCTTATAGTTAAATCTCTGAGACCTTAGGTGTTCCTACTGTGTGTGAGTGTTGTATGTAAGACTTTATTTACTTTATTCCTTCTCTTTCTTGTATGTCTTTCTGTTCATTATCCGTTACCTGTTCATTCCCTTTGGTGGTAATCAGGGTCCTTCTTAGGACTAGAATACAGTTGGCAGGGATTGATAGGAGACAGGGTTTACGCTGGTGGCCTGGACCTCTGTACCTTTAACAGTACCTCCAGGTTGAGGGATTAGTTAGGACCCCAGTTCAGGGTCAGCTTAGACCCCGGTCACCCTCTAGCCGGAGACAGCGTATAACGGATTCCGTTTTGACCCAGTGGACATTCTGTCAGGTAAATCCATGTTATAATATATCTATGCGCATGTTATATAGTATGTTGCCCTTTTTGATATAGATTACAGACATACATATATATATCTGCTATACAGCGTGACAATGGCGCTCCTTTCCTTCCAAGCTCTGCCATGCACCCAAACAGTGGTTTACCCCCACAAATGGGGTATCAGTGTACTCAGGACAAATTGCACAATAACTTTTGGAGTCTTGTTACCCTTGGGAAAATAAAAATTGGGGTGAAAAGATCATTTTTGTGGAAAAAATATGATTTTTTAATTTTACGGCTCTACGTTATAAACTTGTGTGAAGCACTTGGGGGTTCAAATTGCTCACCACAGATCTAGATAAGTTCCTTAGGGGGTCTATTTTCCAAAATGGGGTCACTTGTGGGGGGTTTCCACTGTTTAGGCACATCAGGGGCTCTCCAAATGCAACATGGCGTCCAATCTCAATTCCCACCAATTTTGGTTGGAAAAAGTCAAATGGTGCTCTTTCCATTCAGAGCTCTGCCGTGCGCCCAAACAGTGGTTCCCCCCCACATATGGGGTATCAGCATACTCAGGACAAATTGTACTACAACTTTTGTGGTCCAATTTCTCCTGTTACCCTTGGGAAAATAAAAAATTGGTGACTAATAGATAATTTTTGTGGGAAAAAAATAGGATTTTTTATTTTCATGCCCGGGCATTATAAACTTGTGTGAAGCACTTGGGGGTTCAAAGTGCTCACCACAGATCTAGATAAGTTCCTTAGGGTGTCTAGTTTCCAAAATGGGGTCACTTGTGGGGGGTTTCCACTGTTTAGGCTCATCTAGGGCACTACAAACAGAACATGACCCCCATCAACGTCTGCATTCCAAAACGTTATTACTTCCTTTCCAAGCCCTGTCGTGCGCCCAAACAGTTCCCCCCCATATATGGGGTATCAGCGTACTCAGGACAAATTGGCCAACAACTTTTGGGGTCCAATTTCCTTGGGAAAAATCAAAAATTTGGGACTAAAAAATCATTTTTGTGGAAAATTGTTTGTTTTTTTTCACACTCAGGCATTATAAACTTTTGTGAAACACTTGGGGGTTCAAAGTGCTCACAACAGATCTAGCTAAGTTTCATAGGGGGTCTAGTTTCCAAAATGTGGTCACTTGTGGGGGGTTTCCACTGTTTAGGCGCATCAGAGGCTCTCCAAACGCGACATGGCGTCCAATCTCAATTCCAGCCAATTTTGGTTTGAAAAAGTCAAACGGCGCTCCTTCCCTTACGAGCTCTGCCGTGTGCCCAAACAATGGTTTTCCCCAACATATAGGGTATCAGCGTACTCAGGAGAAATTGCACAACTTTTTCTGTCCATTTTCTCCTTTACCCTTGTGAAAATAAAAAAGTTTGTAAAAGATCATTTTTGTGACTAAAAAGTTAAATATTCATTTTTTCCTTCCACATTGCTTCAGCTCCTGTGAAGCACCTGAAGGGTTAATAAACTTCTTGAATGTGGTTTTGAGTACCTTGAGGGTGCAGTTTTTAGAATAGTGTCACTTTTGGATATTTTCTGCCATATAGACCCCTCAAAGTGACTTCAAATGTGAGGTGGTCCCTAAAAAAAATGGCTTTGTAAATTTTGTTGTAAAAATGAGAAATCGCTGGTCAACTTTTAACCCTTATAATTTCCTAACAAAAAAAAATTTTGGTTCCAAAATTGTGCTGATGTAAAGTAAACATGTGGGAAATGTTATTTCTTAACTATTTTGTGTGACATAGTTCTCTGTTTTAAGGGAATAAAAATTCAAATTATGAAAATTGCTAAATTTTTGCCATATTTGCATTTTTTTCAAAAATAAACGCAAGTTATATCGAAGAAATTTTACCACTAACGTGAAGTACAATATGTCACGAGAAAACAATCTCAGAATCGCCAAGATCCGTTGAAGCGTTCCAGAGTTATAACCTCATAAAGAGACAGTGGTCAGAATTGTAAAAATTGGCCCAGTCATTAACGTGCAAACCACCCTTGGGGGTGAAGGGGTTAAACACAAAATCACAGGTTTGTGTACTGTGGGGTGGAGATACTACTGGAGGGGCTGTGGGACCCTTCGACAGTGGGATTGTGGAGGCGGACTGGGATGGTGTTGGGGAAAAGAGGTGAAGGGGTTGAAAAAAAAATGGAATGGGTGGAGAGGTGGGAGGCAGAACAGGTAGGTATTATGAATGTGCTAGAGATGGTTTCTGAGCAGAGGCTCCCTCTGGTGGTTACAGACAGTACTGAACCTTTCAGCGAGGAATGGCAATCTAGGATCGCTGACTGGTCTGATTTAAGGGAGGTTCCCTCCCATGATGGTTGCCGGTGATCAATTGTTCTTGTCTCAATTGTGGTTCCTGGTTCATTTGCAAGTTTGCTGAGTCTTGCCTGCATCTTCTGCTATCAGATAAAATAGTTTCTGCTTTTATTTTTGTGCTTGCTTTTTACTTAGTTCCCTGCACTTCTGTGGAGGTCAGCCAGGTCCCCTCTGGGGGCTTGTGCTCCTCTCAGTTTATCTGAAGCCACTGTTATTTGTTCATTTGATTTTTCCTGTTTTTTTTCAGTGGCTGTGGCTTAGTTTTGTTACACCAGAGATCTGATTTAGGTGGTAGAGATCGTGTGATCTTAGGTGTTTTTTCAATCAGAAGAGTTGGTATTTTTTAGGTTTTTTTTTTTGGATTGCAGTGAGTATCCTTTCCTGTACTTTTCTGTCTAGACAGATTGGGCCCCAGCGTTTGCTCATTCTATTTTCTGTCTGTGTCCGTGCGTCTTCTTGTCTAACCGCCATTACATGTTTGGGGGCTTCCTATTTTCTTTGGGGATCTGCTCCGGGGCAGATAGCTTTCCTATTTCTGCCTTTAGGTGTAGTTATCTCTCAGGCTGTGACGAGGCGTCTAGGATCAATGTGGGAACGCTCCACGGCTACCTCTAGTTGTGTGGTTAGTTCAGGTTACTGCAATTCAATAGGTTCCAGCCTCTCTGGTGTATTGCCATATTTGCTTTTTCTCCTCAGCTACCAAAACACAACAGGTAGGTGGTGGAGAGGAGGATTGGGCAGGTAGCACAGGAGCAGATGTGGTTGGGAACTGGTATTGGGCAGGTTGTTGGTATGGGGAAGGTTGTTGGAAGTGGGGAGGTTGCTGGAAGTGGGGAGGTTGCTGGAAGTGGGAAGGTTGCTGGAAGTGGGAAGGTTGCTGGAAGTGGGAAGGTTGTTGGTACTGGGAGGTTGGTGGTATTGGGGAGGTTGTTGGTATTGAATGGGAGGGGGAGGGACGGTGGCTGGAGGGGGGAGGTGTGGGAGGAACGACTGGGGTGGGTGTAGGTTGGGAGGTAACCAGCGCTAGAGCACCATGGCACGTATGCATTACATGCATCTGCTGGCTAGGAGATAGCGTATCAATGCGCTCGGCTACAGATCGGAAAAAACTGTGGTTTGGCGAACTTCTTGCTTCTGAATGCATCGTTTGCAGAAGTGTCTTAAGCTCCAGAATGCTGGAGCTGAGCTGATTAAAGCCTGCAGCCATTTGCTCTGACAAGACTTTAAGACAGTTCTGAAATGATGCATTAAGATGCAAGAATTCGGGCGCATAGTTCCTTTCCTGACCCCACAGCCGCAGCCGCCCAGTAGCCACAGGTGTACTAGAGGTGGCGGCAGAAGGGTGGGGTAAAGGGAAATCTATCTCCTGACCAGCAGCCTCATGCAATGCACTCGGCCACGATGCTGCAGCGCTGGTGGAGGGGACAGAGGGCTCACGTGTCTGGGAAGGTGCGGATCGGCCGGGGATGTCAAAGGGTGCCTCGGTGCCGGTCTCCTGAGGGATCGCCCCAGAAGGGTACAACTCTGCAGGCGCCCGAGTACTGGTCACCGTTCTGTGGAATAAAGAGAAAAAATACAATTAATATACTGTTATTGAATTGCCCTGGCTGAAAAAAAAATTTAGTTAGACATGTTATCTGTTGTGAATATGCTGGAGGCGGCTTCTGAGCTGGGGCTGGGTGGTTGCTGAGGGTAATGAACTGATTACTTAATGGCCTTCAGCTGGCGCTGAATGGTAGGATATAAGTGGCCTGAGTTCCCAGCAGCCTTGCCGGTTATCAATTGTTCCTTCTGGTCTTGCTTGAAGCACTGCTAGTTTCCTGCTCTCTCTCAGATAAGTGTTTGCTGTTTTTTTTCCTCTGTTTGATTTTCTCTGCTGGTTTGCTGCTTGCAGTGGACTGCAGCCTGTCCCCTTTTGGGGGTCTGGCGCTGCAATTGTGCTCCATTTGTGTCTGCACTTTTGCTTTGCTCCTTTGTCACTTTTTATTTGCTGAAAAGCGTTTTGTTACACCAGAGATCTGATTTAGGTGGATGAGATCGTGTGATCTCAGGTTTTTTGGCAATCAGAAGTGTTGGTATTTTTGTTAGGGTTTTTGTTGGATTGCAGTCAGAATTCTTTCCTGTACTTTTCGGTCTAGACAGATTGGGCCCCAGCGTTTGCTCATTCTATTTTCTGTCTGTGTCCGTGCTTTCTTCTTGTCTAACCGACATTACATGTTTGAGGGCTTCCTATTTTCTTTGGGGATCTGTTCCGGGGCAGATAGCTTTCATCTTTCTGCCTTTAGGGGTAGTTATCTCTCAGGCTGTGACGAGGCGTCTAGGATCACCGTAGGAACGCTCCACGGCTACTTCTAGTTGTGTGGTTAGTTCAGGTTACTGCAATCCAATAGGTTCCAGCCTCTCTGGTGTATTGCCGCTTTTGCTATTTTTTGCTATTTCTCCTCAGTTACCGAAACATAACAGTATAACCGGCCCAAAAAACTGAAAATTGTATGGTACTCACAGAAGGGGAAAATAGTAATAAGGAAACTCTGTTTGTTGCATTTTTTTCCCCTCTTTTCTCTGGGTGCGAATTTTTTTTTTCTCAATGGAGTTTGCACAGTTGTCTGGCCGTGTGGATCAGCTTGCCACTGAGGTTCGGAGTATTGCTACCTATCTTGCTGGGTTGCCGGTTGTGGAACCTAGGATCCCCATGCCAGATTTGTTTTTGGGGATCGATCTAAATTTCTGAATTTCAAAAATAACTGTAAGTTGTTTTTTGCCTTAAAACCTAAGTCCTCAGGGAACGCGGCACAGCAGGTTCAAATTGTCATCTCCCTGCTGCGCGGCGACCCTCAGGATTGGGCTTTTTCCCTGACACCTGGGGATCCTGTTTTGAATGATATTGATGTATTTTTTCAGGCTCTGGGGTTGTTGTACGATGAACCTAATGTCACTGATCAAGCTGAAAAGATCTTGTTGGCATTAAATCAGGGTCTTAAAGACGCTGAGTTGTATTGTCAGAAATTTCGAAAGTGGGCAGTCCTGACCAAATGGAATGATGATGCTTTGGCAGCCCTTTTTCGAAAGGGTCTGTCAGAAAAAGTAAAGGACGTTATGGTGGGATTCCCTGTTCCCTCTGTCCTCAATGATTCTATGTCTTTGGCTATTCAAATTGACAGACGTTTGCGTAAAAATTTTTGTTGACTGTTACGCTGATTTGCTCCCTGTCCACATTTTCTGCTCAGGCTTTTGTTGATTCAGGAGCAGCTATTAACCTGATGGATTTTGACTTTGCCAAATATTGTGGGTTTCCCATGATACCCCTGCGGAAGTCTATTCCCCTGCTGGGCATTGATTCTACCCCTTTGGCGGAGAATAAACCCCAGTTTTCTACTCAGGTGATAATGAGGGTTGAACCAGATCATCAGGAGAGTTGCAAATTTCTGGTGCTGCATAATCTGCATGACATTATTGTACTAGGTTTCCCTTGGTTACAGTCTCATAATCCTGTTTTGGATTGGAAATCTGTGTCTGTGACCAGTTGGGTCTGCCAATGTGTTAATACTGACACTACTGTTTTTTCTGCCTCTCCCCAGGCTCAGGATGTTCCTGACTTTTTGACTGATTTTTCTGATGTGTTTAGCGAAAGTAAATCTGCATCCTTGCCCCCCCATAGGAGCTATGACTGCGCTATTGAATAAGTGCCTGGTGGTAAATTTCCTAAAGGTCGCCTTTTTAATTTATCTGTGCCTGAACACGATGCTATGCGATCTTATATCAAGGAGTCATTGGAGAAGGGTCATATCAGACCATCCTCATCACCCTTGGGCGCCGTTTTTTTCTTTGTGGCCAAAAAGGATGGTTCATTGAGGCCGTGTATTGATTATCGCCTCCTGAATAAGATCACTGTTAAATATCAATATCCGTTACCTTTGATTTCTGACCTATTTTCCAGAGTTTTCTCTCTCTCTCTCCTCGGTCCGGAATTACATTTCCGGAACGAAAATTTCATCATTTCCGGGTGAAAACTTCTTGGCGGATCCGTCAGAAAACTGATCCGTTTTACATCCGTTTTTCCACTTTTGTGACGGATTCGCCATTTTCACACTTGGGCGGACGTCACACAATGGAAATGTGAAAGAGGCCTTACACTTTACCGCAGGGGGGCTTATTTTAGTTATCCCTCCGCTGCCACCAATATGTCATGAACTACAGATATTTATGTATATCCCACTTTCCAGTTCCACTTAGGAACTCGCAGCTCTCCGGCGCACCCTTACCCTCAGGTCAGTCAGGGAACTGCACCTACATAATTAGTCACCTGACGGGCCTGCTTGGATGTGTACTGGCTATTAGGCACACTGCAGAGAGGGAATTATAACTACTCCTAGCCACAGCCAGGCAATACGCTTATAAAATCCGCTCCGTCACTGCCAGCTATACCCGATGCCCAATACACACTTGCTGCCACCAGCCTCTGGTTCTAGAATGTGGGGCAGAGGCCACCCCAATTAAGTAGCGTAATTCCCTTCGGAGGACGTGACAGGACAGTACGTTATAGAGCAAGGAGAAATGGAACTAGTAATTTTATATTTTACTTCAAAAAGGTAGGCGGTGTTTACAAAAGGTCTAAAAGATTTTACAATATTAGACAATTAAAGTATGTACAAGACGGTTACAAAATAAAAGGATTAATGAAAAAAACACTTACAGTTGTTTAGATCATTTCAGACAAACCAAGCGGTTGAGGAAAGGGCGACACGTCATAATGCATCACAGACTTTCACTGCGTTAGGTTCCCAGGGCAAATCTAAGCTGCCAGCTGAGCTCCCACAACCTTATACCCCCCTGGTCGTGACATCACTAAAGGGGCTGAGTTATGGAAGCACTCCTCTTTTCTCAGATTGAACATTGTGCTACAAAACTTCTGAATTACATAACTCAGAGAGGGAGGCTCTTACTGTAACGTACATCGTACCATCTTACTCCACATGACGTTGGCGTGCATTTAAGTCTAAACGCGAAGTACCTGGATGGATTGGCTAAGCAGGAATCCGTTTCTTGGATTCTGCTGACCCTGGAGTCTAGAAAACTACAGGCCGGATAGTTGGGTCGATGCACAACACAAATATGTAATTGTCATACTCCTAACATAACCTGGTGCCGAGTTATGCCCCATATTAAGTTTCTACAGGGCCATAGGGCACATGTTGTCCCAACTGCCTTCAGCTAGCTTGGGCCATAAACTGCTCAGTGGGGGCTAGCAACCTAGTATCACATTACACAGAGTGTGTGTGTAGCTGGAGAGAGAGAAAAGGGGGGGTCAGAAGCCCACAGCATGATTCTGCAAAACCTAATGACTGTAGCAGAGCTCATTGTGTGGGGACGGTTCTGGAAAGGAACTTTGACTGCGGGCAAAATGGGGTATCATTACAAGGATAATTTTCGCCTTTGCCATAAAAAATGTCCCACTTCTTTCTTTGCTAATGGAGATTCTAAGAAGGTAGGGGTGTGTACTTTTTTAACAGATTCGGTACCCTTTAAGCTGACTGATGTCTTTGATCCAGCAAGAAGATATATAATTTTGACATGTAAGATTAATGGAGTAGTCTATACAATTGGTTAGATTTATGCTCCAAATTCAGCTCAAATTACGTTTATTAGGAAGTTCCTGCAAAAAGTGTCTGAAGTGGTTAGAGGGTTTCAAGTGCTATGTGGAGATTTTAATATTCTGTGCTCCACCTGCTTTGACTGTTCCTCCCAAAAGGCATATAGGAGAGAATTGGGTCCTGTAATAGATGAACTCCATCTCCATGACATATGGCGGTATTTTCATGTGAATGAAAGAGACTTTACTTTTTTTCCAACATCGAATAGTCCTATAGTCGAATCGAATATTTTTTTAGTTGATAGTAAGTCTCAACCACTCTGTACTGATGCACAAATAGGTTTAATTTCCTGGTCGGACCATGCTCCGGTGACCTAAGGGCCCATTTGGCCAAGGTCTCTCCCCTTTCCTGGCGACTTAATACCCTTTTGTTGGCTAAAGATAGTATCATACACTCCCTTACTGAGGAATTGGAGAATTACTTTAAATTTAATGATAACGGGGAGGTCTCTGATGAATCTCTGTGGCTGGCACATAAGGGGATCTGTTATGATTTGGTAGCTGAGGAGAGCAGGCAAAAACGGCAATACACCAGAGAGGTTGGAATCTACTGGATTGCAGTACCCTGACTAACCACCACAACTAAAGGCAGCCGTGGAGCGTTCCTACGTTGGTCCTAGATGCCTCGTCACAGCCTGAGAGGTTAACTACACCTAAAGATAGAAAGAGGAAAGCTATCTGCCCGGGAGCAGATCCCCAAAGAACATAGGAAGCCCCCAAACATGTAATGGCGGTTAGACAAGAGGAAATACAGACACAGACAGAAAATAGTATGAGCAAACGTTGGGGCCCAATCTTCCTAGACAGAAAAGGATAGGAAGGACACTTACTGCAATCCAAAAAAAACCTAAAACATACCAACTCTACTAATTGCAAAAACACCTGAGATCACACGACCTCTACCACCTAAATTAGTTCTCTGGTGTAACAAAACTAAGCCGCAGCCACTGAGAAAAACTGGAAAAGGCAAATGAACAAATAACAGTGGCTCCAGAAGAACTGAGAGGAGCCCAAGCCCCCCGTAGGGGGGGGGAGACCTGGCTAACCTCACAGAAATGCAGAGAAAATATGCAAATGGTAAGCACAAAAACAAAAAACAGAAAATATCTTATCTGAGAGCAGGAGAAGAGGCAAGACTCAGCAAGCTTCCAAGTGAACCAGGAACCACAGTTGAGACAAGAACAATTGATCACCGGCAACCATGATGGGAGGGAACCTCCCTTATATAAGACCAGTCTGTAACTCCTGATTGCCAATCCTCATTGAATGGTTCAGTACTGTTTGTAACCACCAGAGGGAGCTTCTGCTCAGAATTCATTTCTAACACATTCACAACAGTACCCCCCCCTTGAGGAGGGGTCACCGAACCCTCATTAGGGCAACCAGGTCGGTCAGGATGAGCTCTGTGATTGTCACGCTGTCTCTGCATACAGGAGGACCGGGGTCTATGCTGACCCTAAGCTGGGGTCCTGACTAATCCCTCTACCTGGAGGTACTGTTGATGGTACAGAGGTCAAGGCCGCCAGCGTAACCCTATCTCCTGTGAATCCCTGACCACTGTAATCTAGTCCTGAGAAGGACCCTGATTACCACCACAGGGAATGGGAAGGTAACTGCCTACACACAGTATAAGACGAATGAGACAGTACAAGGGGTAAAATAAAAGACACCTTGCATACAAAACTACCACTACAGAGGGAACACCAACGGGTAAGGAGATAAATAATAAAGCGAGGAGAGGAGAAAACCACAACAGGTACTCTTAGCTTTAGACTTCTCAATATGATCCGCTCTGCTGGTCTGCATGAATGCTTTCACCGACACTTCCCTAGCAGACAGGCAGGTATTTGAAGGAATCCAATTATCGCAACATTAATTGCAGCTGAGCGAGGTTGGTCTTGTCCAGCACAGAGAGAGGGAGAATTAACTCTCTCACTGCCGAAAAACACCCAGCAGCAGAAACTCAGCTGTGAGAAGTCAGGGTGTGCAATCGCGACGATCTTCGCAGCGACACACCCGTGACAGTGATACGCACGGATTAGTCTCCTAGCATGGATGTCCGAAGCAAACACACAAGAATTGTCCTCCTGACCATAACCTCTCCACTTAACCAAATACTGGAGTTTTCGTCTAGAAAAACGAGAATCCAATATTTTCTCAATCACATACTCCAGATTGCCCTCAACCAAAACAGGGTCAGGAGGCGCAGCCATAGGAACTACTGGCTCGACAAACCTCTTCAATAAGGACTTGTGGAACACGTTATGGATCTTAAATGTCCCTGGAAGAAGTAAATGAAAGGAAACAGGATTAAGAATCTCCATGATCTTATAAGGTCCAATGAACCTAGGCTTAAACTTAGGAGATGCAACTCTCATAGGGATATTTCTTGAGGACAACCAGACCAAGTCCCCCACTTCAAACCGAGGACCATCAGTCCTATGCCGGTTGGCAAACCGCTGGGCCCTCTCCTGAGAGAGGGACAACCTCTCCACTACCTGGTCCCAAATCTGCTGCATACGCTCCACAACAGAGTCAACACCTGGACAGACAGAAGCCTCCGTCTGTCCCGAAGAAAATCGAGGGTGAAACCCAAAATTGCAGAAAAATGGAGACATCAAAGTGGCAGAGCTAGCCCTATTATTAAGAGCAAACTCAGCCAAAGGCAAAAAAGAGACCCAGTCATCTTGATCAGCAGACACGAAGCATCTCAGATAAGTCTCCAATGTCTGGTTTGTTCTCTCAGTTTGTCCATTGGTCTGAGGATGAAAAGCCGAGGAGAAAGACAATTGAACACCAAGTTTAGAACAAAAAGTCCTCCAAAATCTGGAAACAAACTGGACTCCTCTGTCAGACACAATGTTCTCAGGAATGCCGTGTAACCGAACCACGTGCTGAAGGAACAAAGGCACCAATTCGGAGGAGGAAGGCAACTTAGGTAATGGCACAAGATGTATCATTTTGGAAAACCTATCACAAATCACCCAGATAACGGTCATTCTCTGAGAAACAGGGAGGTCGGAAATGAAATCCATAGAGATATGGGTCCATGGTCTCTTGGGCACAGGCAATGGCATCAACAAACCACTAGAGCGAGAGCAAGGCTTGGAGCGAGAGCAAGTCCCGCAGGACTGCACAAATTCCCTGACGTCACGAGACAAAGTAGGCCACCAAAAGGACCGACTAACCAAGTCTCTGGTACCAAAAATTCCGGGATGACCGGCCAACGCGGAACAATGAATCTCAGACATCACACTTTTTCCACCGGTCTGGGACAAACAATTTCCCAATAGGGCAGCGCTCGGGTTTATCCTCCTGACACCCTTCCAGAGCCAGTCTCAAATTGGGCGAGATGGCGGAAAGAACTACACCCTCTTTCAAAATAACAGCAGGATCATATAACTCAGGAGAGTCCGCAAGGAAACTCCTCGAGAGGGCATCCGCCTTAACATTCTTAGTGCCAGGAAGAAAGGAAACCACAAAATTAAAACGTGTGAAAAACAAGGCCCACCTGGCCTGTCTAGGATTAAGTCGCTTGGCTGATTCCAGATAAACCAGATTCTTATGGTCCGTGAGGACCACCACCTGATGTTTGGCTCCCTCCAGCCAATGTCTCCACTCTTCAAAAGCCCACTTCATGGCCAATAACTCCCAATTACCCACGTCATAATTACGTTCAGTTGGAGAAAATTTTCGAGAGAAAAAGGCACAAGGGTTACTTTTAGAGGTCTCTGGAAACAGCACCTGCCCCAATTTCAGAGGCATCAACCTCCACCTGAAATGGCAGAGAAACATCAGGCTGCCGTAGAACAGGAGCAGAAGTGAATCTCTGCTTAAGTTCTTCAAACGCAGAGACTGCCTCAGGAGGCCAATTCACCACATCAGAACCCTTTTTGGTCAAATCAGTCAATGGTTTAACAATAACAGAGAAATTACCAATAAATTTACGATAAAAATTGGCAAAACCCAAGAATCTCTGAAGAGCCTTTAATGAAGTAGGTTGGACCCAATCACAGATGGCCTGAACCTTGACCGGGTCCATTTCAATAACAGATGGGGACAAAATGAATCTGAGAAATGAGATCCTCTGTACGCCAAAAAGACACTTTGATCCCTTCACATACAGAGCATTCTCTCTCAAAATCTGGAACACAGTCCGAACATGTTTCACATGAGAGTCCCAGTCATTGGAAAAAATCAAGATATCATCCAAATAAACAATCAGAAATTTATCCACAAAATCCCTGAAAATGTCATTCATGAAGGACTGGAAGACGGAAGGAGCATTAGTGAGCCCAAAGGGCATCACTAGGTACTCAAAATGCCCCTCTGGGGTATTAAACGCCGTCTTCCATTCATCCCCGTGCTTAATGCGAATAAGGTTATACGCCCCCTGAGGTCAAGCTTGGTAAACCAAGTAGCACTTTTCACCCTGGAAAACAGGTCAGAAATCAAGGGTAACGGATATTGATATTTCACAGTGATATTGTTCAAGAGACGAAAATCAATACACGGCCTTAATGAACCATTCTTTTGGCCACAAAGAAAAAACCGGCACCCAAGGGTGAAGAGGATGGTCTGATATGACCCTTCTCCAATGACTCCTTGATATAAGATCGCATAGCGTCATGTTCAGGTACAGACAAGTTAAAAAGGCGACCTTTAGGAAATTTACTACCAGGCACTAATTCAATAGCGCAGTCATAGCTCCTATGGGGGGGCAAGGATGCAGATTTACTTTCGCTAAACACATCAGAAAAATCAGTCAAAAAGTCAGGAACATCCTGAGCCTGGGGAGAGGCAGAAAAAACAGGAGTGTTGGCATTAACACATTGGCAGCCCCAACTAGTTAAAGACACAGATTTCCAATCCAAAACAGGATTATGAGACTGTAACCAAGGGAAACCTAGTACAATAATGTCATGCAGATTATACAGCACCAAAAATTTGCAACTCTCCTGATGATCAGGTTCAACCCTCATTATCACCTGAGTAGAGAATTGGGGTTTATTCTCAGCCAAAAGGGTAGAATCAATCCCCAGTAGGGGAATAGACTTCCGTAGGGGTATCAGAGGAAACCCACAACGTTTAGCAAAATCAAAATCCATCAGGTTAATAGCTGCTCCCGAATCAACAAAATCCTGAGCAGAAAATGTGGACAGGGAGCAAATCAGGGTAACAGTCAACAGAAATTTAGTCTGAACACTACCCAAGACAACTGAGCGTGCAAAACGTCTTCCCCGCTTAGGGCAGACTGAAATAGCATGAGAGGCGTCACCACAGTAGAAACATAACCCATTGCGTTTTCGAAACTCATGACGCTGTGCCCCAGAAGCCACTCTATCACACTGCATGGGTTCGGAAGCTGGTTCACAAGGCAACACTATTCCACGCATACCTCTACGCTCACGCAAACGTCTGTCAATTTGAATCGCTAATGACATAGAATCATTGAGACCAGAGGGAGCAGGGAAACCCACCATAACATCTTTTATTTTCCCTGACAGACCCTTCCGAAAAAGGGCTGCCAAAGCATCATCATTCCATTTGGTCAGGACTGCCCACTTTCGGAATTTCTGACAGTACAACTCAGCGTCCTCAAGCCCCTGATTTAATGCCAACAAGGTTTTTTCAGCTTGATCAGTGACATTAGGTTCATCGTACAATAACCCCAGAGCCAGAAAAAATGCATCAACATTACTCAAAACAGGGTCCCCAGGTGTCAGGGAAAAAGCCCAATCCTGAGGATCGCCGCGCAGGAGATGACAATTTGAACCTGCTGTGCAGCGTTCCCTGAGGACTTAGGTTTTAAGGCAAAAAACAACTTACAGTTATTTTTGAAATTCAGAAATTTAGCTCGATCCCCCAAAAATAAATCTGGCATGGGAATCCTAGGTTCCACAACCGGCAACCCTGCAAGATAGGTAGCAATACTCCGAACTTCAGTGGCAAGCTGAACCACACGGCCAGACAACTGTGCAAACTCCATTGAGAGAAAAAAAAATAAAAATCCTCCTCAGCACCCAGAGAAAAAGAGGGAAAAAAATGCAACAAACAGAAAAAAAAAAAAAATTCTGACAACTTTCTCTTTTCTTTTTCCTTTTACTATTTTTCCCTTCTGTTGAGTACCATATAATTTTCAGTTGGGCCGGTGATACTGTTATGATTTGGTAGCTGAGGAGAGCAGGCAAAAACGGCAATACACCAGAGAGGTTGGAATCTACTAGATTGCAGTACCCTGACTAACCACCACAACTAAAGGCAGCCGTGGAGCGTTCCTACGTTGGTCCTAGACGCCTCGTCACAGCCTGAGAGGTTAACTACACCTAAAGGTAGAAAGAGGAAAGCTATCTGCCCCGGAGCAGATCCCCAAAGAACATAGGAAGCCCCCAAACATGTAATGGCGGTTAGACAAGAGGAAATACAGACACAGACAGAAAATAGTATGAGCAAACGTTGGGGCCCAATCTTCCTAGACAGAAAAGGATAGGAAGGACACTTACTGCAATCCAAAAAAAACCTAAAAAATACCAACTCTACTAATTGCAAAAACACCTGAGATCACACGACCTCTACCACCTAAATTAGTTCTCTGGTGTAACAAAACTAAGCCGCAGCCACTGAAAAAAACTGGAAAAGGCAAATGAACAAATAACAGTGGCTCCAGAAGAGCTGAGAGGAGCCCAAGCCCCCGGGGGTGGGGGGGGGGAGACCTGGCTAACCTCACAGAAATGCAGAGAAAATATGCAAATGGTAAGCACAAAAACAAAAAACAGAAAATATCTTATCTGAGAGCAGGAGAAGAGGCAAGACTCAGCAAGCTTCCAAGTGAACCAGGAACCACAGTTGAGACAAGAACAATTGATCACCGGCAACCATGATGGGAGGGAACCTCCCTTATATAAGACCAGTCTGTAACTCCTGATTGCCAATCCTCATTGAATGGTTCAGTACTGTTTGTAACCACCAGAGGGAGTTTCTGCTCAGAATTCATTTCTAACACATTCACAACAGGGATCTTTATAAAAATGGTGTCCTTTGAGAAAAAACAAAAGGCTAAAGCTATAGATAAGTTACTTGGGAAAATTGGGTTGTTAGAGAATTTGAATAAAGTCTCCTCCTTGTCTAACACTCTTCAAGAGATCCTAACCTGCAGACTGCAATTGCGCTCTCTTCTCATATCTGCATATGAGAAGAATCTCAGGAAAACTAGGTCCAATTCTATGCCCTGGGGGAAGGAGCAGGGAGGCTTCTCGCAAGGAGAGTGAGAAAACAAAAATTAAAAATAAAATTGATTACCTTGATGGCCCAAGAGATACTAAAATTTGTAATCCTTTGCACATTGTTGAAGAATTTGCTAAATATTACTCAAATTTATATAACCTGAAAGAAGACCCCAATACTTTCCAACCTTCTCTTTCTTTAATTCATGATTATTTAGATAAAATACAGTTGCTTAAAGTATCTGAGGAACAACTTGGTCATCTTAATAAGCCTTTCTCCTTGCGAGAGGTCTTAGACGCCATTAAGACTTCTAAATCCAATTCTGCTCCTGGGCCTGATGGCCTTCCAAATGAATACTATAAACTTTTCAATAATATGCTTGCCCCATATCTGTTGAGATCCTTTAATTTCTGGCAAAAAAAATAATTTAATGCCCCAGCGGGGTTGGAAGCCTTGATAACCACTATTCCCAAACCAGGAAAACCTCTCACCTCCCCAGCCAACTTTAGACCCATCTCTTTACTTAATTGCGATGTGAAATTATGTGCTAAATTCCTTGCTTTCAGATTACATAAGATTTTGCCTTCCTTGATAAATTATTATTATTATTATTATTATTTCTATAGCACCATTGATTCCATGGTGCTGTACATGAGAAGGGGTTACATACAAATTACAGGTATCACTTACAGTAAACAAACTAACAATGACAGACTGATACAGAGGGGAGAGGACCCTGCCCTTTCGGGCTTACATTCTACAGGATTGTGAGGCAGGAGACAGTAGGTCGGGGGGTTGCAGCAGTTCCGGTGTTGGTTGAGGCAATATCTCCGGTAGTGGTGAGGAGGTAGCAGGGTCATTGCAGGCTGTAGGCTTGAAGAGATGGGTTTTCAGGTTCCGTCTGAAGGATCCGAATGTGTTTGATAGTCGGACGTGTTGGGGCAAAGAATTCCAGAGGATGGGGGATATTCGGGAGAAGTCTTGGAGGCGGTTGGGTGAGGAGCGAATAAGTGTGGAGGAGAGAAGGATGTCTTGGGAGGATCGGAGATTACGTGAGGGAAGATATCGGGAGATTAGTTCAGAGATATAAGGAGGAGACAGATTATAGATGGCCTTGTAGGTCAGTATTAGTAATTTGAACTGGATACGCTGAGGGAATGGGAGCCAGTGAAGAGATTTGCAGAGGGGAGAAGCGGAGGAGTAGCGAGGAGAGAGGTGAATTAGTCGGGCAGCAGAGTTAAGGATGGACTGGAGAGGTGCGAGGGTGTTAGCAGGGAGGCCAGAGAAAAGGGTGTTGCAGTAGTCGAGGCGGGAGATGATGAGGGCGTGCACAATCATTTTAGTAGATTGAGGGTTGAGGAAAGGACGGATTCTTGAAATATTTTTGAGCTGAAGGCGACAGGAGGTAGAAAGAGCTTGGATGTGCGGTTTGAAGGACAGGGCAGAGTCAAGGGTTACTCCGAGGCAGCGGACTTCTGGTACGGGGGAAAGCGTGATGTCGTTAATTGTGATAGATAGGTCAGGTAAGGAAGATCTGTGGGATGAGGGAAAGATTATGAGTTCAGATTTGTCCACATTGAGTTTGAGGAAGCGGGAGGAGAAGGAGGATATGGCTGATAGACACTCCGGGATTCTGGATAGCAGAGAGGTGATGTCTGGGCCAGAGAGGTAGATCTGAGTGTCATCAGCGTAAAGGTGGTACTGGAATCCGTGGGACTTTATGAGTTGCCCCAGGCCAAGTGTATAGATTGAGAAGAGTAGGGGTCCTAGAACAGAGCCTTGGGGGACTCCAACAGAGAGAGGGTGGGACAAGGAGGTAGTGTGGGAGTGGGAGACGCTGAATGTGCGGTTGGAAAGGTATGAGGAGATCCAGGATAGGGCGAGGTCTTTGACGCCAAAGGAGGAAAGAATCTGTAGTAGAAGGCAGTGGTCAACTGTGTCAAAAGCAGAGGACAGGTCAAGAAGCAGGAGTATAGAGTATTGTCCGTTTGCTTTGGCTGTAAGTAGGTCATTAGTAATTTTGGTCAGGGCTGTCTCAGTGGAGTGATGGGGGCGGAAACCAGATTGTAGAGTGTCAAAGAGCAAGTTAGAAGAGAAGTGGTAGGAAAGCTCAGCGTGGACATGCAGCTCCAGGAGTTTGGAAGCGAATGGGAGCAGCGATATTGGGCGATAGCTGGACATAGCGGTTAGGTCGAGGGTTGGCTTTTTAAGGATAGGCGTGATTGTGGCATGCTTGAAAGCAGAAGGGAAGGTACTGGAAGTTAGTGATAGGTTGAAGAGGTGGGTTAGGGATGGAATAATAGTGGTGGTGAGGTTGGGGAGGAGGTGGGTTGGGATGGGGTCAAGTGCACAGGTTGTGAGATGCGATTTGGAGAGAAGACAATTAAGCTCCCCTTCAGTTATGTTGGAGAGGAGGTTATGGGGTTGGGGCATTGGTCTGGTATACAAAGTGGTTGAGGTGGTTGAACAATGAAGACTTGCCTTGTTTGGTCGATCTTATTTTTGAAGTGTGTGGCAAAGTCCTCAGCAGAGATGAGGGAGGTAGGAGGGGGCAGTGGTGGGCGGAGGAGGGAGTTAAAAGTTTTGAATAACTGTTTGGGGTTGTAGGATAGGGAAGATACGAGGGTTGTGAAGTAGGCCTGTTTAGCAGAGGTGAGGGCAGATTTGAAAGAGAGTGTTGCTTGTTTGAATGCAGTGAAGTCGTCTTGCGAATTTGTTTTTTTCCAACGCCGCTCTGTAATCCTGGACGCTTGCCGGAGCTTTTTAGTGGTGTTATTGTGCCAGGGTTGTCTGTTGGTACGTCGCACTCTGCCATGAACGAGAGGGGCGACCATGTCAATAGCCGATGTGAGAGTGGCATTGTAGAAAGCAGTGGCACTGTCTGTATCGTGGAGTGAGGATATTGATGCCAGTGAAAGAATAGAGTCAGAGAGTGTGTGGATGTCTAGGTGTGCAAGGTGTCTGCGGGGGTGCACGTGTTGCTGGACATGGGTGACAGGAGAGGAGGACAGGGATGAGAAAGTGAGTAGATGGTGGTCGGATAGAGGGAGAGGGGAGGTGGTGAAGTTAGATAGAGAGCAGAGGCGGGTGAAGACCAAGTCTAATGTATGACCATCCGTGTGGGTGGCTGAGGAGGACCACTGAGTAAGTCCAAAGGATGAAGTAAGGGACAGAAGTTTGGAGGCTGCTGACTGAAGGGTATCAGTGGGGATGTTGAAGTCACCCATGATGATGGTGGGGATGTCAGTGGAGAGAAAGTGAAGAAGCCAGGTAGTGAATTGGTCGATGAAGGCAGTAGTCGGGCCTGGAGGTCGGTATATGACGGCCACTTGGAGGTTGGAGGGAGAGTAGATGCGGACAGAGTGGACTTCAAAGGAGGGGAGGATTAGGGAGGGAAGAGGTGGGATTGGGTTAAAGTTGCAGTTAGAGGAAAGGAGAACACCCACTCCTCCACCATGTCTGTTTCCAGGGCGAGGAGTGTGGGTGAATTGGAGGCCACCGTAACACAGCGCAGCAGGGGAGGCGGTGTCAGAGGGTGTCAGCCATGTTTCTGTGAGGGCGAGGAAAGCAAGATTGCGAGAGAGAAAGAGGTCATGAATCACATGAAGCTTATTGGAGATGGAGCGGTCATTCCAGAGTGCTCCAGAGAGAGGGAGCAGGGGGGTGGGTGTCAGTGGCACAGGTTTTACGTTGGAAAGATTGCGGTAGTTCTTATTAGATAGGGAGCGGTAGGAAGGAGTACTAATGGTTGGTATGAACTGTGTAGGTCCAGGATTGGGAGATATGTCACCAGCAGTGAGGAGGAGCAGAGAAAGGGAGAGCAGGTGGGAGAAGGAGAGAGGGAAGCTTGTTTTGTGTTTTATTAGGACAGATTTGAGGTTGAGGAGCAGGTCAGCAGAGGAGGACAGGTGGGGAGGAAGGAGGGAAGGGGAGATAATTATTTGATTAGAGGGTGCTGGGGTTTGGGGATAGCGAAGGAGAGAGAGGATTAACGAAGCAAACACTGTGAAGGCATATGTAAACATGGTGAAAGAGTGAGATGGGTAAATAGAAAAGCCAGGTACAAGAAATTAGAAGTGCTTACTCAGCAGACATACCCAAAAGAGACATAGTGTGGGGTCCTGACTCCTGCCGTGACTAACTGGCGTTGAAATAACTGCAGCTTCACTGTACTTTTGCTGCAGTGGTACTTCTGCTGCATGTGCGTGCCTGACCCCACACGCTTGCCCCCCTTAGACTGCTACTAAATATATATAGGACTGAGTAGAGTATCAGGTGGGAGGAGTTGTGGGAGCTGCTTTGGGATAAATTAGCAGCTGGCCAGCACACCAGGGAAGCTTACACAATCAAAAGCACAGGGCCTGGCTGCATCCATATGCTGGTAACACCTTGCACCTGATAGCATCTCTACTGGCCCCAGCATGGCCATACAGCAGTAAGTATTGAATACAATGCAACAAATTAATTTAGCAAACATTCAGCAGGCACATTTAAAGGAAAAGGTTGCACAGTAGTAAAAGTCAGATCCCAGCAAGCAGAGGTTGTAGAGATTGTACCATTTAAAAGGAAAAGGTTGCACAGTAGTAAAAGTCCATAACTCCATAAATCCAGATCAGGTGGGCTTTGTCACTGGTCACCAATCCAGAGATAGAACTAGAAGATTGATCAATTTAATTAGTGTTGCAGAAGTCTCTGGTGGTCCCAGTGCTCTCTTGTCATTGGATGCCGAAAAAGCTTTTGGCCGGGTGCACTCGGGCTATCTAGATGAGACTTTATCTAAATTTGGTTTTGTGAGTTCTATTAAATCAGCTGTCCTATCTTTATATTCTAACCCTAATGTATCAGTTGTGGCCTCAGGATTCAGATCGCGGAACTTTTCTATCTCTAATGGCACCCGCCATTCCTGTCCATTATCCCCGATCTCCTTTGCTTTAGTTATGGAACCCCTGGCACAATCCATTCAAAAAAATGGAGGTATCTCAAGTTTCCAAGTTGATAAAATTAACCATGTGATAGGTCTTTATGCTGATGACGTAATTATAATGTGCACAAATTTGGAGCGATCCCTACCTGAGGTTATGGATGAGCTTGAGAAGTTTTCAAAAATGTCCTATTATAAACTGAATGCTTCCAAATCTGTGATTTTTCCCATTGCAGTTCCACTCGTCCTGATAGACAATCTAGAGAAGCTATTTCCCTATAAAATAGCAAACTGAAGGTACTCCGTATTTGGGAATATTACTGACATCTTCTCATCTGATCCTTAAAGAAAACTTTTATAAGCTATCTAGTTCCTTAAATGCGGAATTAGATAGATATTCGGGACTACATTTATCTTGGATGGCTAGAATACAGTCCTTTAAGATTTTATATTTTTTCTCTGTATTCCTTTAAAAATACCCAGGTCATTAATTCAGAAACTCCAATCGCTTATCGGGAAGTTTATTTGGGCAAAGAAGAAGGCCAGAATGGCTTATAAATTCACAGGTTGCAGTTATACTCGGGGATGACTGGGTGTAGCCAATATTATGACTTACCACAGGTCAGCATTACTTGAGGGTGTGGGGTTTTGGTTGTCTCAGGCGTCCTCACATAGATGGTTCCAAATTGAAAATTGTTTTGCATGGAGGGGCTCTACAAGACTTCTTTTGGAAGCCGAACTTTAATTGCCGACTAATTTGAATCCGATTCTCCCAACTATGAGGTCATCACTGTTTGTGTGGAAGCTCTGGGTGGGATTGGGTGACTTACCATCCCTTGCAAAAATTTCCGTTAAAGCAGTGGAGGCCCATATCCCACACCTCAATTTGAACAATTGGTATAACTTGGGAGTCACTTCCTTAGCTGACTTATTTAATAACAAATCACTTATTTCCTTTGAATCTCTGGTGTAGACCCATAAATTAGAATGGAATTTTTTTTATCAATACCTCCAGGTCAGACAATTGATTGCTCCCCTACAATTATTTATTAAGAAACCTAGTATATCTTTATTTGGGAAGTACTTTGATCACACTGATACAACTTTGAGAGGTCTGTCTATAATCTACAGGGTTTTGACCTCATCTGGCCATGTGGAACGCTGGCCGCATATGGCGAGATGGGAACGAGATCTTGGCCTTTCTTTTTCGATTGGGGATTGGCAAGAAGCCTCTAGTTGCATACTTAAATATTCACGTTGGATAAATCATCTAGAACAGTTTAAAAAGATGCATATAAGATAGTATTTGACCCCCGATAGATTGGCTCATGGTTTTCCTAGTCAGTCTCCTCTGTGCTGGAGGGGATGTGGCTCTGTGGGGTCTTTAGCTCAAAACTTCTGGTATTGCCCCCTGATTCAAATATTCTGAGTGAGTGTTTTGGAATTGATATCTGAGCTTATAAATGTCCAAACTGCCCTTCCCCTGCCCTAGCAGGCCTAAATATAGGCACTGATTGCTTTCCCAGAGACCATAGGAATACAGTAGTGCAAGTCCTTATTGCTGCTAAACAGTGTATTGCTGCTACACGGAGAGCTCCATTCCCTCCATCCCTGTCTCAACTCTGTGATAAAATCAATACTCATTTTCATCTGGATCTTCATCCTGCTCCAAACCATATATCCAGATCCAAAATCACCAAGTTGTGGAAACCCTGGTCCTCCTCGAAATATGCTACTCCGCTCACTCCTTCCTCTAGTTAAGACCTTTGAACTTTATATTGGTTTTACATGATTAGATATAAGAACAGTGACTATTAGTCAGATCTTTCCCCTCTCCCTAATGGCTCCCATATTCCCCTTCTTTCAATGTTAAACTGTATATGTTTTGTATTTCCTTATGTTGTGACCTGTGATCCTAATTTTTGTATTGCCTGTATCGCTTTATTGTTCTTGTACTGTTTGATGTTCTTCAATTTGAAAAATTTAAAGATTGAAAAAATAAATAAATTTAGACCACATATTTTACAGTGCAGTATCTCCGTCACACGCCTCATCTATCTATGGGCTACAAATTGAGGCATTTGAGGCCTCCATTCAATTGTTTTTGCTGTATGTTACCCTAGTTCTTGACACTATTTTCCTGACAAAAAATAAAAAAATACAGGCCACATATTTTACAGTGTAGTATCTCCGTCACACGCCTCATCTATCTGTGGGCTACAAATTGTGGCATTTGAGGCCTCCATTCAACTGTTTTTGCTGTGTGTTACCCTAGTTCTTGACACTATTTTCCTGACAAAAAATAAAAAAATACAGGCCACATATTTTACATTGTAGTATCTCCGTCAGACGCCTCATCTATCTGTGGGCTACAAATTGTGGCATTTGAGGCCTCCATTCAACTGTTTTTGTTGTGTGTTACCCTAGTTCTTGACACTATTTTCCTGACAAAAAAAAAATACAGGCCACATATTTTACAGTGTAGTATCTCCGTCACACGCCTGATCTATCTGTGGTGTACAAATTGTGGCATTTGAAGCCTCCGTTCAACTGTTTTTGATATGTGTTACCCTAGTTCTTGACACTATTTTCCTGTAAAAAAATAAAAATACAGGCCACATTTTACAGTGTAGTATCTCTGTCACACGCCTCATCTATCTGCGGGCTACAAATTGTGGCATTTCAGGCCTACATTCACCTTATTTTGCTGTGTCTTACACTAGTTCTATACACTATTTTGGGGGAAAAAAGTCCATTCAACTGTTTTTCCTGTGTCTTAAGGTACTGCCACACTAAACAATCCCGCTAGCGATCACAATAACGACGCATACTAATGCGATCGCTAGCGGGATTGTTTCTATATCGCTAAGTGCGGCCACATTTAGCGATATAGTTAACGACGCTATCGCCGTTAGCGATCTTCTTAACGACTTTAGCGGTACAAAAGTACCGCTAAATCGCTAAGAAAAGGTGCCACACTAGCGATATATACTTACCCAGCGGGAGCGCCGACGAGAAAATAGGGTCCGGAACGATTCCAGCGACGAGCGAGATCACAGCAGGAAGCTCGTCGCTGGCAGCTGCCGCACACAACAACATCGCTAACGGGATCGCTAAATAGTGATGTTTTTTAGCGATCCCGTTAGCGATATTGTTCAGTGTGGCATACCCTTTAGCCTAGTTATTAACACCAGTTTGCTGAAAAAAAAATAATTGTTACCTACAGACCAGATATGTGTGGTTTTCCGCACACGGATCACATATAAGTTGGCTCCAAATTCAGCCATTTGTAGAGAACATGGAAAATATTGTAGTCCATTTAAAATGGGCAAGGTGCGTGGCAAGGGACGGGAAAGTGGACGTGATGGTGATGGTGCATGCAGAGGCCGAGGCCATGAGCAAGCTGAAATTGGGCCACAACAAACACCCACATCTTCTCCCTCGACCTTCCTGTCCCAGTTTCTAGGGGACCGCAGCACACAACTATTGAAGCCACAGAAGTATAAAACGGTTGCTGGTTCAATAGCGGATAATGCTTCCAGTGACTTTGCCACACCACCACCCTCTCTTCCACACGCTCAAGTCTGAGTAGCCGTGAGTCTGGACCGCATATTCCTCACCCTGATCCTCCTTCCTCTCACCATGCCGAGTGCCTTGAGACAATTGATCCCACACTTGGACACTCCGAAGAGCTGTTCACTTTTCCATTTATAGATTTGGGCCTCTCACCCGGTCCACTTGAAGTGTGACAAGATGAGATCGCATGTAGCGATGCCCAAATATTTGAGCAGCCAAGGTCACATGAAGGCAACGGTCACAAGAGGTGGACGATGATGAGACATAATTTCCAGAAAGTCAGGAGGAGGAACAGGGTGCAGAAATGGAAGACGAGGTGGTGGATGATATAGTAACTGACCCAACCTGGCAGGAGGACATGCAGAGCAAGGACAGCAGCACACAGGGGGAGGAAGGAGTAGCACCCCATCAGGCAGGAAAAAGCAGTGTGGTGGCTGCAGACAGAAGGTGGACAATCGTTCCTCGTAACACCAACACGATGGAAGTTGGCAGTACAACTGTTAGGTCTTCCCAAGTCTGGTTGTTTTTTAAAGACTCTGCCAATAACCCCAAACAGGCCATTTGCACCACCTGCCATGCCCACATCAGCAGAGGTAGCAAAACTACCAGCCTGACCACCACCAGCATGATCAGGCACATGATAGCAAAGCATCTGACTTTGTGGGACGAACCCCAAGCTTCAGGAACATTGTCTGTGGGTGACACCACTGCTTCTTCTGCTGTTGTACGTGCAAGCCTATCCTCTGGTCCACGGTGTATGTGAAGATGCCTTCTGCCCTGCACCTGTCGTTGCCCACACTCAGTTAGCACCATCATTAAGCACTTCCACGTCCTTGTCCCAGCGCAGCCTTCAGGTGTCCATAGCCCAGTCATGTGAACGCAAGCAGAAATATGCAGCCAACGCCCCACAGGCCACAGTGCTAAATTCACACATTTGCCATCTGCTTGCGCTCGAAATGTTGCCCTTTTGGCTCGTGGAGACGGAAGCTTTGAGCAACCTGATGGTGGCAGCCATCCCAAGGTACTCTGTCCCCATCCGCCATTATTTCTCTCGGTGAGCCGTCCCCGCATTACACAAGCAAGTGTTCCACAACATTAGCCGTGCCTTCAACAATGAAGTACCTGGGAAAGTCCAACTAACCACGGACACGTGGACAAGTGCTTGTTGGTAGGGAAGGTACATCTCGCAAATAGCACACTGGGTTAACATAGTGGAAGCCAGGACCCAGTAGAACCTTGGGATGGAACACGTCTCCCGACGCCGAGGATTGTGGGCCCTACGTCAATCAGGGTTGCCCCCACAGTCTACAGCTCCTGCACTTCCTCCTCTTCAGCCTCTATCTCTGAAATGACCACATCAGTCACAAGCTGGAAGCACTGCAGCACTGCTTCAGCCAAGCGGCAACAGGCTTTGCTGAAGCTAATATGCTTAGGTGACAAACCGCACAATACTGAAGAGTTGTGGACAAATCTGAAAGAACAGGGAGATCCGTGGCTGACACCGCTGAACCTACAGCCAGGCATGGTCGTGTGTGACAATGGCCGGAACCTGGTGGCAGCTCTGAGGCGAGGCGAGCTCACACACACACCATGCCTGGCCCATGTGCTTAACCTCGTGGTTCAGCAGTTTCTCAAAACCTACCCGGAGCTGTGGGATCTGCTTCTGAAAGTACACCACCTGTGTGACCATTTTAGAAAGTCAGCTACAGCTTCCGCCGCTCTTGCCATGCTTCAGCAGCATTTGCAGCTTCCGTCTCACCGACTTTTGTGTGATGTCCCCACACGTTGGAACTCTACACTGCATATGCTGGAAAGGATTTGTGAACAGAAGAGGGCAGTTGTTGACTACCAGCATCAGCTAGGTCATCGGTATTCAGTTCAGACTCCACACATAAGAGTGGAAAGGAGTGGACATGGATGTCAGACTTATGTACAATCCTCCAAAACTTTGAGGAGTCCACCAAGATGGTGAGCGGCGATGAACCCATAATTAGCGTCACCATCCCGCTTCTCTGTGTTCTGAAACGCTCAGTGCTCATAATCAAAGAGGATGCATTGCAGGTAGAGCACGACGAGATGGAGCAACGAACCATACAGGGTGATTACACACAGCCCTGCCACATGTCATCCCAACGTGGATTGGTTGACAATGAGGAGGAAGAACAGGAGCTACTTTCATGCGCTATAGACAGTACTACAAGCACAACTGTCATACTGTCTGTTCAGCATGAATGGCCTGAGGAGGAGGAGAGCATGGTCAGTTGTACTCTGGGTGAGGACACGGACGTCTTGCCTGTTAGCAGTCTGGCACGCATGGCTGACTTTATGTTGCGCTGTCTTTCCCGTGACCATCGTATTCTCCAAATTTTGGGTGACAGTCATTACAGGTTGGTGACACTTCTAAACCCACGCTTCAAGGAGAACTTTCAATCTCTTCTTCCAGAGGCAGATAGGTGTACTAAAATGTTGCAGTATCAGAGGGCCATTGTTGCGGAACTATTAAAAAAATTCCCATCTGAAAACGCTGGTGGCAGAGGTCACAATTCGTTGGACAACCAAGGAGTACAGGTGAGACAGACAACTCCAATCCAGCAGAGGCAGGGGAACACTGGCAAAGTTCTGGGAGCGTTTTCTCAGACCCTCCCGTCGCAGTGGCCCTGAGACGCAGAGTACTGTCACAAGCAGTGCAAAGTTTTGGAAGATGCTGACCATACCAACGTCCTCTGTGATTCCTCTGTGCCTTATAATTATTGGGTATCCAAGCTGGACATGTGGCATGAACAGGTTCTCTACGCCTTGGAGGTCCTGGCCTGCCCTGCCGTTTGCGTTTTGTCAGAGCGGGTTGTTAGTGCCGCTAGTGGAATAATAACTGATAAGCGCATCCGCCTGTCAACTGAAAATGCTGACAGGCTGACTCTTATAAAAATAAACAAGGGCTGGATTGGGCCAGACTTCTCTACACCACCGAATGATAACAGCAAAACATAACCTCAAATCCAGTGTCATTTTTTGGGAGGTAAATCCCAAGCACCTCTTCACACCCACACATGGAAAAAACGGCACAAAGAAAGCGATCAGATAGTCCCAAGTATGTAATGAAAAAATGAAAATATTTATTATTACATATAACAACAGGTTAACAAGGTGAGCGACACCAAAGTGCATATGTGCAGTAAAAAAACATGGGACACGGAAATGCTGCTGGATAATTCAAAGATTCAACAACAAATCATATCAGTACGTAATACATACATATTAATCAATGGTTGACTACATGTATTCCCTCAAATATATATAATCAAATGGCCATACTCCTTAAATAAGAGTGGTATAACTAGGCCCAAAAGGGTATTACCCACGTATAATGGTCACATATATCGTCATGAAAATAATCAATAAAACATACCATTGACGGTAAGAGGAACCAAGGAGGACCAAGAGATGGAGGGAGAGTAGCAGCAAGTCCGCAGGTTTCATGTTAGTGGTAAATTTAGGTCAATAATTTTTGCGTTCATTTGTGAAAAAATTGGAAATTTGGTGAAAATTTTTTACATTTTGCAATTTTCAAATTTTGAATTTTTATTTTGTTAAACCAGAGAGTTATGTGACACAAAATATCAGCACAATTTTGGAAACAAATTTTTTTTTGTTAGGAAGTTATAAGGGTTAAAAGTTGACCAGCGATTTCTCATTTTTACAACAAAATTTACAAAACCATTTTTTTTTAGGGACCACCTCACATTTGAAGTCAGTTTGAGGGGTCTATATGGCTGAAAATACCCAAAAGTGACACCATTCTAAAAACTGCACCCCTTAAGCTGATTAAAACCACATTCAAAAAGTTTATTAACCCTTCAGGTGCTTCACAGGAGCTGAAGCAACGAGGAAGGAAAAAATGAACATTTAACTTTTTAGTCACAAAAATGATCTTTTACAAACAATTTTTTTATGTTTACAAGGGTAAAAGGAGAAAATGGACAGATAAAGTTGTTTTGCAATTTCTCCTGAGTTCACCGATACCCCATATGTGGGGGAAAACCACTGTCTGGGCGCACGGCAGGGCTCAGAAGGGAAGGAGCGCCTTTTGACTTTTTCAAACCAAAATTGGCTGGAATTGAGATTAGACGACATGTTGCGTTTGGAGAGCCCCTGATGTGCCTAAACAGTGGAAACCCCCCACAAGTGACACCATTTTGGAAACTAGACCCCCCCAAGGAACTTATCTAGATGTGTGGTGAGCACTTTGAACCCCCAAGTGCCTCACAGAAGTTTATAACGCAGAGCCGTGAAAATAAAAAATCATTTTTTTTCTCAAAAAATGATTGTTTAGCCCGCAATTTTTAATTTTAAAAGGGTAACAGGAGAAATTGGACCCCAAAAGTTGTTGTCCAGTTTGTCCTGAGTACGCTGGTACCCCATATGTGGGGGGGAACCACTGTTTGGGCACACGTCGGGGCTTGGAAGGGAAGTAGTGACATTTTGAAATGCAGACTTTGATGGAATGGTCTGCGGGTGTCATGTCGCGTTTGGAGAGCCCCTGATATGCCTAAAAGGTAGAAACGCAGAGCGGTGAAAATAAAAAATCATTTTTTTCCTCAAAAAATGATTGTTTTGCCCACAATTTTTTTACTTTTACAAGGGTAACAGGAGAAATTAGACCCCCAAAGTTGTTGTGCAATTTTTCCTGAGTACGTTGATGCCTCATATGTTGGGGTAAACCACTGTTTGGCACACTTCGGGCTTGGAAGGAAGGGAGCACCGTTTAAAATTTTTGAACGCAAAATTGGCTGGAATCAGTGGTGACGCCATGTCGCGTTTGGGGAGCCCCTGATGTGCCTAAACAGTGGAAACCCCTCAATTCTAACTCCAACCCTAATCCAAACACACCCCTAACCCTAATCCCAACCCTAACCCCAACACACCCTTAACCCTAATCCCAACCCTAACCATAACCCTAACCACAAGTCTAACCCTAATCCCAACCCTAACCCCAACACACCCCTAATCTTAACCCTAATCCCAACCCTAACCCTAATTCCAACACTAATTGCAACCTTAACCCTAATTGCATCCCTAACCCTAATTACAACACTAACCCTAATTCCAATCCTAATTCCAACCCTAATTCTAACCCTAATTCTAACCCTAATGGAAAAATAAAAATAAATATATTTTATCTATTTTATTATTTGGCCCTATCTATGGGGGTGATAAAGGGGGGGTTATTTACTTTTTTTTATTTTGATCACTGTGATAGACCCTATCACAGTGATCAAAATGTAGCTGCGATGAATGAATGAATCTTCCGGCTGGCAGATTCGGCGGGCGCACTGCGCATGCGCCCGCCATTTTGGAAGATGGCGGCACCCATGGAGGAAGTCCGTGGGACACCGGGAGGGACATCGGGCCTCGTAAAGTACCGGGGGGGTGATCGGAAGGGGGGGTGATTGGAAGGCTGGGGGAGCGGAGGGAAGAGGAGGGGGAGTAGATAATGACGGTGGCGGCAGATCGCCACCGTCAGTCGGTGGCAGATTGCCCCCGTCAGTCTGTGGGGGTTTCAGATTAGTGTCTCCAGCCATGGCTGATGTTATTTCAGCATCGGCCATGGCAGGATTGTAATATTTCACCAAGATTCATTGGTGAAATATTACTATCGCTCTGATTGGCTGTTTCACTTTCAACAGCCAATCAGAGCGATCATAGCCACGGGGGGGGGGGCAGAGCCACCCCCCCTGGGGTGAAGCTCAAAGCCTCCTGTGCCTGCGGGTCGGGTGACCTTTTAGTGGCCCCGGTCACCCGACCCGCAGGAACGCGATCCCACCATGACACATACGCTGCATCACAGGTCAGGAAGGGGTTTAAACTGGGAAGACATTTTTCGAAGGCTATCCTCCACATTTCTTCCGACACCACCACTAGATTATCAGGGTGAACGTGTACCGTAATGCAACAGCCATGTTATTGTTTTGAAGGGTGATGCCAGTAACAAAAATGTTGACACATTATGTTGATATGTACCCCCAGGAGGAAATGTTTGTCAGCCCATACATTTTGTGTATGGGCATTACAAGTATAGAAGACCTGCTCCTTTCTAATTGTAAAACATTTTTATGAGGCCCTCCTTTTTATTTCTTCCAAGGGAGATAGGGTTGCGTGCAAATTTGGGGTAGGCCTTGCATTCACTGCATAGCCAAACAGTATGGGAGACCCAGTTCCTAATAATGGGAACTGTAGGGGTTGGTCAGCTGCTTCAACAATGCTGTTCTCCACTTTAATTTCTTGAACCTCACCACTGAAATGCTCCACTGCCAGGTGTTCTTTAGCCTCAACACTGCAATGCTCCACTGCGGGGTCTTCAGCCTCAACACTGTAATTCTCCAATGCAGGTTTTCCCGACTCAACACTGACATTCTCCACTGCTGGGTCTTCATACTCAACATGACATTCTCCAATGCAGGTTCTTCATGCTCAACAATTCACTGCATAGCCAAACAGTATTGGAGTACCAAATTACTAGGAACAATGCTTTCAGGTGTCCATCCAGTACGTCAGTTCAAAGGGTTATTGGGATGCGTGTAACTTTGTGGCAAGGCGGGCCTTGCATTCAATGCATAGGCAAACAGTGTGGCAGTACAAAATTTCTAATAATGGGAACTTTGGTTTCATGTGGCCATCCAGGACCTCTGTTCCAAGTGTTATTGTGGTGCATGTAAGTTTGTGGCAGGGCAGGCCTTGCATTCACTTCATGGGCAAACTGTATGGGAGTAAAAAAATAAGCATAATGGGAACTTTGGTTTCATGTAGCCATCCACTACATCGATTTAAAGGGTTATTGGGGTGCGTGTAACTATGTAGCAAGGTGGGTTTTGCATTCAATGCATAGGCAAACAGTGTGGCAGCTCCAAATAAATAATAATGGGAACTTTGGTTTCATGTGGCCATCCAGGACGTCTGCTTTTTGGGTTATTGGCGTGCATTCAAATTTGGAGCAGGCCTTGCATTCACTTCATGGGCAAACTTTATGGGAGTATAAAATTCATAATAATGGGAACTTTGGTTTCATGTGTCCATCCACTACGTCACTTCAAAGGGTTATTGGGGTGCGTGTAACTTTGGGGCATGGAAGGCCTTGCATTCGTTGCATAGGCAAACAGTATGGCAGTACCAAATGAAAAATAATGGAAACTTTGGTTTCATGTGGCAATCCAGGACGTTGGTTCTAAGGGTTATTGGGTGTGTCTAAATTTGGTGCAGGGCAGGCCTTGCATTCAATGCATGCACAAACAGTATGGCGGTACCAAATGAAAAAATGGGAACTTTGGTTTCATGTGGCCATCCAGTACTTCGGTTCAAAGGGTTATTGGGGTGCGTGTAACTTTGTGGCGAGGCAGGTCTTGCATTGAATGCATAGGCAAACACTATGGGAGACCCACTTTCTTATAATGGGAAGATTTTTTCATGAGGCCCTCCTGTACGTCTCGTCAAAAGGGTATTGGGGTGCGTCCTAATTTTTGGCAGCCCAGCCACTCACTGCATAGACAATGGCAGTATAGGAGACCCACTGTTTAATAATTGGAACAACAAAGCATAGCCAGCTGATGGCCCTTTAAGAATATTAAAGCGGCCTGATGCCCCTATAAAAATAGGCTTTGTGACTTTCAGTGTCCCTCCTTCATAAATGAAACAGGATGTGTCTGATGTGTCACACATCATATGGCCAGCTAAGGTTGTTAAATGTTAAAATGACATTTCCCAGTGAATACATTTGTATTGGTTGAAAGCAATGCTAAAGTTGAAAAACGCATCAAAATCGCTACGTGTGAACATAGCCCAAGTGGTGGAGATACATTTTTGGGGGGGGTTAGTTGTTTTGCCTTACATACAAATTATTACCCTGGAAAGGATGTTCCTTAACATATTTCCCAGGAAAATCTATTTTGGTTTCGTTTTTGTATGTTTTAGTGTGCGCCTGTAAAAGTGGCATAACACTCTGACAACATTGTTCACAGCAGTGACCTAGGAATCAGAAATGACTCCAGAGGTCTTCCCCATGATGTTCCCATGTCATTTGAGCACTGTTGCCATAGATTTCCAAAATTTTGAAACCCTAAAAAGACCTCCGTGGCAAAAAAAGCTTGGGTTTCCCATAGACTTACATTGGGCTCGTTGCTTGGGTCGAGCACTCAAGCATTCCAATTTGCTCGACCAGAAGAAAGAGCACCCGATCAGTTTAGTGCTACCCCTTCACTAATCCTGTACTGATCATGAGTTACATCCTGTATTATACTTCAGAGCTGCACTCTCTATTCTGCTGGTGCAGTCTCTGTGTACATATATTACATTACTGATCCTGAGTTACATCCTGTATTATACTCCAGAGCTGCACTCACTATTCTGCTGGTGCAGTCACTGTGTACATACATTACATTACTGATCCTGAGTTACATCCTGTATTATACTCCAGAGCTGCACTCTCTATTCTGCTGGTGCAGTCTCTGTGTACATATATTACATTACTGATCCTGAGTTACATCCTGTATTATACCCCAGAGCTGCACTCACTATTCTGCTGGTGCAGTCACTGTGTACATACATTACATTACTGATCCTGAGTTACATCCTGTCATTTGAATATGATATTGTATTATCATACACTATAGTGGTTTGGGACTACAAGTGATGTGTTTTGTCTTTTAAATGTTTTTATTGTGGGTTTTTTGTCTACCAATAAACTTTGCATATATTTTTCTTCAATATCTTGGGTGTGCGCCTAATATGCATGGTTCTTTCCTCTTTTGATGCATAGCTTTATCCTGTGCATTGTGCAGCACACCTATATATATAAGGCTCCAGCTATTTTTATGCCCATTAGTTTCTCTTTATTTACCACTAGTCTGCTGGTGAAGTCACTGTGACTGTGTACATACATTACTTATTCTAAGTTACCTCCTGTATTATACTCCAGAGCTGAACTCACTATTCTGCTGGTGCAGTCACTGTGTACACATATTACATTACTGATCCTGAGTTACATCCTGTATTATACTCCAGAGCTGCACTCACTATTCTACTGGTGCAGTCACTGTGTACATACATTATGTCAGGGAAACCCAAACTTTTGTTTCCACTTTCAGTTTCAAGTTAGGAACTTGCAGCTCTCTGGTGCCCCCCTTACCCTCAGTTCAGTCAGGGAACTGCACCTAGGATAAGTAGTTGCCGGAAAGGCTGCCTTGTCGCGTACAGGCTATCGGGCACTGCAGTGAGGGCGGTGTGTATATAACCAGTCCCAGGCAAGCAATACACACATAAACTCCGATCCGTCTCTGCCAGGGTTCCCCAATACCACCAGCACTAAGCTGCCACCAGTTCCTCATTTGATATCAAAACCTATATCGGGCCAGGAATGAACCCAAAACGTAGTATGTTTTGGCATGGAGTACGTGTCGGTTTGTGTATAAAGCCAAAAGAACAAAACTAGTAAATTTATAAGTTTACTCCAGAAAATATAGGAAGGGTTTACAAAAATACAAAAGATATTACAGAAAGAGACAAAATACAGTATGTACAGACAGTTACAAATAAAAGGGATTAAAATAAGACTTACCACATCTCAGTTACTGTAATGACGTGTTGATGAGGGGAGGAGGGCCTTCCCAAGGAAAATGGTACATCAGCACAGCGTCTTGATAGCTGGCCCTCCAGGCATCTAACAACCCCCCCAAGTGAGAGTCTCAGCTTTAGGCCGGCGTCACACTAAGGAGGAATACGGACGAGTGAGAGGCGTGAAAACCACGCATTACACACGGACCCATATTTGTCTATGGGGCAGCTCTGATCATGCGTATTTTTCTAGGCCGTATCTTACGGTGCGAGACACCCGCAGCATGCTACGATTGTACGCATATTACGCCCGTTGTACGCCAATGAAAGTCTAAGGGTGCGAGAAAACAACGGATTACACACAAGCCAGGCTGTGACTTCCGAGAAATACGAAAGACTTCTGCAGCTCACAGGAAATGGTGCAACACAGGCAGGAGGAAGCTAACACATGCAAAGTAGCTCCAAAAGAGCGCCAGACATCCCGGAAGAATGCCTCCACGGAGTCGGCCATGATGTCCACCCTCATCAATGTGGAGATGCTCATTGTGTTGGTGCAGGAGAGGCCCGAAATATGAGACCAAAGAGATGCGCATTACGCTGACTGCGCAAGGAAAGAGGCGGCATGGAAGCGCATCTGTGGGCAAATGTTTCCCCACTTTGGCGACAGCCCACGCGAGTAGCAGCAGTGAATCAGTAAGTTACTTGATATTTTTACAAACTTCTTAACGGTCACAGTGGATTTATAGCGCAGAATTTGGGCCAAAATGTTTTTTTTATGTTTTTGGGGCGCAAAAATGTTAGTATAGTCACATCCTACTAGGCCCCATGACTATATTACGTGTATGTAGCAGAATTTCTCTTTGTCCTGTTAGCTAATTGCTTACATTATATGTCTCATTGCAGTGGATGATGTTATGAGAAGATGGAGAAGCATCCGTGACCAATACAGGCGGAAACGCCAGCAGAGGAGCAAGAGCGGGTCAGCAGCACCCAGAAAACGAAAGTACGTTTACTTTGACAGGCTGGTTTTCTTGCACCTATTCTGGATTTGAGACCGTAAGTACATATATCACACCGCATAACACATATGCAGTTTAGGCTCACCCCTCCTACATGTTCTAATCCCCTTTCATTTCCCCAAAGAACCCAATCCAACCTCACCGAGAGGGAGACTGGCTCCGACTCAGAGGCCATTATTGACGCGGTTGGGGTAGGTGAAGAGGTGGCTGGCCCATCTTCTGAGCCTCCCTGCAGCATCCCCCAAGCTTCACAAGCACCAGGACCTGACCAAGCAGCTGGACCGCAACCTGTACCTGACCCACCTGCTGCAGCAGCAGGGCCCAGTGTAGAGGAAGCAGCCAATAGCAGCAGCCCCGTTGTACCTCTTGTGGGTTCCCCCCAGCCTGCTGCTATATCCCACCGTGGGAGAAGACGGAGAGACATCACTGGGTCAGACACACGTAGGCATGTGGACACTGGGGTACTCAATTACCTTTCCAGGGCAGCTGTGGATGAGGGTGAGGAGGCCTATGCCCATAGCCTTGCCCGCTACCTTCGTCCCCTACCCTGAGAGGTCAGGCTCCGTGTGCGAGGATCAATTCAGATCCTAATTGACGCATGCACACCCCCCAATACCCCATATGAGGTGTTTCAATTCCTTGAGAGTTGGCAGCTCTCACCCCGTAACCTTATGCGCCTTGCCCCCCACCAAAATGTGCATGCTCAATTAGGATCTGATGATCCTCCTGCACGGGTGCCTACACTTCAACCCAATCCCCCACCCAACCAACCTTGGCAACAACAGGGTCAAATGGCAGGCTATAATCCCACTTCCCAATATGGCCACTTGTACAGATCCAGTGCTGGAGGCTGGTCCCAACCTGGATATGCTCAACATGGACATATTGGGAGGTATGTGTCACGTCATCGTTGGATTCAGTGGCTGGTGTTCCTGCCTCGGCCGCTGGGAGGCGCCGGACTCCTTCGGCTGGTGGTGCCGGTGATAGGAGAGCGGTATCCTCATATGGTTCCGCTCCTTTGACGCCGGCCTCTGTCGCTGCGCATCGCCATGTTACGCCTATGGGTAATGTTGGTGACAGAGAAGGGGTCCCTGCGCAGGCGTCTGGTGGGCGTAGGCTTCGCTCTTCTGTCAGAGGTGAAGTGGTTGGTGTCAGTCATGCATCACCATCTGGCCTGGTTCTGGGGGCGGTCCAGATGAGGTCATCAGACTGTGAGCCTGTGAGAGGTAGCCATGCCCTTCAAATGCCTTGGAGCCTGGCTTGCAAGCAGCCAGATATAGTCTTGGTTTCCCCAGTGTGCTAGTTTGTTTCGCTATTGTATTTCTGACCTTTGCCTGGATTTCTGACTGTTCTACTGCCTGCCGATTTTGTACCTCTACTGCCCGCCTGGTTTTGACTTTAACTTTAGCCTGAATTCTGACCCTTCTACTGCCTGCCGATTTTGTACCTTTGCTTCCCTCCTGGTTTTGACACTTGGACTTCTGACTACGCATTTGGTCTAGCTTTTTATTCCCTTCCTAGCGTCCTTCCTACTCTGGTCCACTGCTCTCATAGGCAGCTACCCCCTGGGCTTAGCTGTAATTCCAGATCCCTGTATAGGGGTAAAGGGTCTCGGGGTTTCTCGGGGTGCTGTCTTACCTGCAGTTCAGACCTGCAGTGGGCGGATGTCACATTGTCAGAAGAGTAAATCAGGACGTCATCCAAATAAACGACCACATAAACACCACTAATATCTCTGAAAATCTCGTTCACAAAATTCTGAAACACTGCTGGTGCAGTACTGAGCCCGAACGGCATTACGAGATACTCAAAGTGGCCGAGGGGTGTGTTAAACGCGGTCTTCCACTCATCTCCCTTTCTTATACGGACAAGATTATATGCTCCTCGGAGGTCAAGTTTAGTAAACCAACGGGCTCCCAACAGCTGATTATTAAGATCAGGAATGAGTGGAAGCGAATACTGTTTTTTCACAGTGATTGCGTTTAACTCACGGTAATCAATGCAAGGTCTGAGACCACCATCTTTCTTTTCCACAAAAAAGAACCCGGCCCCCACTGGTGAGGTGGATGGTCTAATAAACCCTTTTTGCAAACTGTCTGTTATGTAGTCTGTTATGAATGTGCTAGAGATGGTTTCTGAGCAGAGGCTCCCTCTGGTGGTTACAGACAGTACTGAACATTTCAGCGAGGAGTGGCAATCAGGGATCACGGACTGGTCTGATATAAGGGAGGTTCCCTCCCATGATGGTTGCCGGTGATCAATTGTTCTTGTCTCAATTGTGGTTCCTGGTTCATTTGGAAGTTTGCTGGAGCCTTGCCTGCATCTCCTGCTTTCAGATAAGATATTTTTTGCTTTTCTTTTTGTGCTTGCTTTTTGCATTGTTTTCTGCACTTTTGTGGAGGTCAGCCAGGTCCCCTCCTGGGGCCTGAGCTCCTCACAGTTTATCTGCAGCCACTGTTATTTGCTCATTTGCTTTTTCCTGTTTTTTCAGCGGCTGCGGCTTGGTTTTTGTTCACACTGAGATCTGATTTAGTGGGTGGCGAGATCGTGTGATCTCAGTATTTTTGTAATCAGAATTGTTGGATTTTTGTAGGGTTTTCTGGGTTGCAGAAAGTAATCTCTCCTGTCCTATCCTATTTAGTCAGCTTGTGGCCCCAGTGTTTGCTCAGTCTATTTTCTGCCTATGTTTGTATTTTCATCTTGTCTAACCGCCATTATATGTTTGGGGGCTTCCTATTTTCTTTGGGGATCTGCTCCAAGGCAGATAGCTTTCATCTTTCTGCCTTTAGGTGTAGTTATCTCTCAGGCTGTAACGAGGCGTCTAGGATCAACGTAGGAACGCTCCACGGCTACCTCTAGTTGTGTCGTTAGTTTAGGAATCTGCAACCCATCAGTTACCAACATCTCAGGTGTTCGGCTGCCCTGCTGTTGTTCCTGTCCTCCACAGCTACCGAAACATAACAGTAGTCTTTCATGGCCTGACGTTCTGGACCAGAGAGGTTAAATATTCTCCCCTTAGGGAGGTGAGAATCCGGTACTAAGTCTATGGGGCAATCGTACTTTCTATGAGGGGGTAATTTCTCTGATTCCAATACAGAAAATACATCCTCATAATCTCTGAATGCATAGGGTACAAAGGGGGGAGGTGTGATTTTAACTTGGTTCACTGATAGCTATATACAATTATCCTGACACTCTGGGCTCCAGCGCACAATATCACCCAAGTGCCAGTCAATGACTGGATTATGTTTGCGTAACCATGGCATACCCAGAGCAACAGCGGATGATAAATTATGGATAACAAAAAATGACACATGTTCAGCATGTAATGATCCCACTGACATTGATATTTCCTCAGTGACAAACTCCACTCCATTCTGGACGATAGGAGTGCCATTAATAGCAGTGGTTTTAATGGGCGCATTAAGCCATAGCAGTGGTACACCAAGATTTCTTGCTACCAGGAAATCTATGAAATTGCCTTCTGAGCCACTATCCACATAAGCCTCCACACACATACAGATTTCTTCAGGTAAGACAAAGAAGTAGATAAAAGGACTTTGGCCGCATTAGCGGGCAATACCTGGGCACCTGGGCAGGCATGGCCAGAGCTACCCAGGTGCTGACGTCCAGGCAGCGAAGGCTTCTGACGTCCAGTGTTCTCCCAGAGGTCTCCAGACTGTGGCTTGTGCAGCATGTTAGTAGGAGATGATGGGAGTGATCCTCCACAGGACTGAGCAATGAAGCAGGACACAGGTGCTTTAGCAACAAAATCAGCTCAGAAAAGGAGAGGAAGGAAAAAAAAATTCAGAGAAAGGGTTAGGAAATGCTTTTATATATATCCAGAATATATATAAAACGTTTTTTTTAAGGCCAGATATAATGTGACGTCCACCCACTGCAGGTCTGAACTGCAGGTAAGACAGCACCCCGAGAAACCCCGAGACCCTTTACCCCTATACAGGGATCTGGAATTACAGCTAAGCCCAGGGGGTAGTTGCCTATGAGAGCAGTGGACCGGAGTAGGAAGGACGCTAGGAAGGGAATAAAAAGCTAGACCAAATGCGTAGTCAGAAGTCCAAGGGTCAAAACCAAGAGGGAAGCAAAGGCACAAAATCGGCAGGCAGTAGAAGGGTCAGAATTCAGGCTAAAGTTAAAGTCAAAACCAGGCGGGCAGTAGAGGTACAAAATCGGCAGGCAGTAGAACAGTCAGAAATCCAGGCAAAGGTCAGAAATACAATAGCGAAACAAACTAGCACACTGGGGAAACCAAGACTATATCTGGCTGCTTGCAAGCCAGGCTCCAAGGCATTTGAAGGGCATGGCTACCTCTCACAGGCTCACAGTCTGATGACCTCATCTGGACCGCCCCCAGAACCAGGCCAGATGGTGATGCATGACTGACAACAACCACTTCACCTCTGACAGAAGAGCGAAGCCTACGCCCACCAGACGCCTGCGCAGGGACCCCTTCTCTGTCACCAACATTACCCATAAGCGAAACATGGCGATGCGCAGCGACAGAGGCCGGCGTCAAAGGGGCGGAACCATATGAGGATACCGCTCTCCTATCACCGGCACCACCAGCCGAAGGTGTCAGGCGCCTCCCAGCGGCCGAGGTAGGAACACCAGCCACTGAATCCAACGGCGACGTGACAGTATGATTCTCGTGGCTATCATCTTCCACAGGAATATAATCTCCCTTATCTGTATGGCAATGTGCCCACACACCAACCTGAGCGTGGGCAGATTTTAGATCAGGGCCCTGAAAATCAACCCCAACAGGGTGATGGTCAAGGTTCTCATCATAGATAACCACACAGAGATGCTGGGAACCCGCCAACCCCACCACCCACATACCACCAGCTCTGATTATTTATTTGACTTGGATATTACGAAGTCCAAAGTATTTATCAGTTTTTTTGAAATTTACTTTAGAGTCCTGTTGTGTTACAGAAATGTGCACAAATCTAGATGCATCTAAGCTACATATGGTAACAATATGCTATTGTGTAGGCCTACTCAACTTTTGGTATGTGCATTATGTGTTATGCTTTAAACAAAAAGTACTTATTTGTTAAAATTTATTTATACACAATGATGTCTAAAGCATATTTGCACTCATCTGAATGGCTACAAAGAGCAAATGGTACTTAGCTGGTGGGATGTGGCCTAGGTGACAATTTATTATTTCATTAGATCTTATAATTTATACCAATGTTTGTTGTTTTTTCCCGATCCATTTTACAAATTGTTGGCTAATGCATCATTGCATTAGTCTAGTCTAAGAACCCAACCATATGGGGCAGATATGGTGCTCACTAGTGATAGTGAAAGTTTGTTATTTTGTTTATTTATTATAATTTATGGCAAAGTTTGTTATTTTGTGTGTTTTTTTTTTTTTTTAAACCATGCTGTCTATTGCATATTTTTAGTACTGTAATCTTCTGAACCAAACATATTGGTAACATATGGTCTTCACTATACATAGTGAATGTATGTTCTTTTGTTATATTTAATTTAACTCACAGTTGTCAAATGTATCTTTGCACTTGTCTAATGTGACCAAACAAACATATGGGTCACATATGATCAGCACTAGCCATATTGACTATTGGTTTTTGTCTTTATATACTATTATGCATATAAACCTTTGTTATTTTGTCATGCCTTATTTTGGTACTTGTGTAAGAATGCACACTTACACTATTGTTCTGTAAATACATATACCATATGAAGCAAATATGGTAGTCAGTACCTCAAGTGGCAGTTTGCACATATAAATATCTATTTTTCTAAAAAGTTTGGAGTCTTTTTTCATAAGTTTTTTGTAATGAACCACCAACACATGTGTTATGACCATTAACACCAGACAGAGACTATGTGTACAAGAAAGAGTTTACTTAAATACACACACAAACATTATAGCATAGATATTGCATCATCTTGCCATGTTGTAGTACCTTCAGGTGACACAAAATATTGGGTAAAGATATCACGGGTTTTGAGTCCTGAGAGTGGGCGACGTAATGGGATGACATGGGGCGTAGGCATATCCACATTGGTGACCACACTTTTACCAACATCTGATGGGCCACAATCTTGCATTCTGGTGAAATTATGTAGAACAACACATGCTTTTATGACCTCATTGACATTGGCTTCACTCAGCTGAATAGCAGACTGGAGGACCCGCCATTTTGCACACAGAATGCCAAAGGCACACTCCACCAGGCGCCTGGCCCGTGATAGGCGCAAGTTGAAGATCCGACGACGGTGGTCAAGGTTTCGTCGTGGATATGGCCTCATCACATTCCTTGATAGCTGGAAGGCCTCATCCCCAACTACAACATATGGGACCGGTTCCAGATTGGAGCCAGGAAGTTGGCGTGCTGGTGGTAGGTGCAACTCGTTATTGCGAAGCCGCAGACCCATAATGGAAGAATTGAAGACTCTACAGTCATGGCCAAAAGTTTTGAGAATGACACAAATATTATATTTTCACATGATCTGCTGCCGTCTGGTTTTTATGTGTGTTTGACAGATGTTTTTATCACAGACAGAAATATAATTGCAAACATATGAGTAACAAAAGCTTATATTGACAGTTTGAATGAGTTAATGCAGCAAGTCAATATTTGCAGTGTTGACCCTTCTTCTTCAGGACCTCTGCAATTCTCCCTGGCATGCTCTCAATCAACTTCTGGACCAAATCCTGACTGATAGCAGTCCATTCTTGCACAATCAATGCTTTCATTTTGTCAGAATTTTTAGGTTTTTGTTTGTCCACCCGTCTCTTTATGATTGACCACAAGTTCTCAATGGGATTAAGATCTGGGGAGTTTCCAGGCCATGGACCCAAAATCTCTATGTTTTGTTCCCTGAGCCATTTAGTTATCACCTTTGCTTTATGGCAAGGTGCTCCATCATGCTGGAAAAGGCATTGTTGATCGCCAAACTGCTCTTGGAGGGTTGGGAGAAGTTGCTCTTGGAGGACATTCTGGTACCATTCTTTATTCATGGCTGTGTTTTTAGGCAAGACTGTGAGAGAGCCGATTCCCTTGGCTGAGAAGCAACCCCTCACATGAATGGTTTCAGGATGCTTAACAGTTGGCATGAGACAAGACTGGTGGTAGCGCTCACCTTGTCTTCTCCGAATGAGGCGTTTTCCTGATGTCCCAAACAATCGGAAAGGGGATTCATCAGAGAAAATAACTTTACCCCAGTCCTCAGCAGTCCACTTCGGTAGCTGAGGAGTGCAGGTAAAAAAGGCAATACACCAGAGCAGTTGGAATCTATGAGATTGCAGTACCCTGACTAACCACCACAACTAGAGGCAGCCGTGGAGCGTTCCTAAGTTGGTCCTAGACGCCTCGTCACAGCCTGAGAAACTAACTACACCTAAAGATAGAAATAGGAAAGCTATCTGCCCCGGAGCAGAACCCCAAAGATAATAGAAAGCCCCCAAACATGTAATGGCGGTTAGACAAGAAGAAATACAGACACAGACAGAAAATAGTATGAGCAAACGTTGGGGCCCAAACTAACTAAATAGAAAAGGATAGGAAGGACACTTACTGCAATCCCAGAAAACCCTGAAAAGCACCAACTCTACTAATTTCAAAAACACCTGAGATCACACGACCTCTACCACCTAAATTAGTTCTCTGGTGTAACAAAATCAAAACAGCAGCCACTGAAAAAACTGGAAAAAGCAAAAGTACAAACATCAGTGGCTGAACTAAACTGAGAGGGCAAAGCCCCCGGAGGGGACCCTGAAGGCCCCACAGAAGTGCAGGACAAAATGCAAAAATCAAGCACAAAAACAAAAAGAAGAAAATGTCTTATCTGTTAGCAGGAGATGCAGACACAACACAGCAGGCTACAAGGGAAACAGGAATCAAGGAATGAGACCAGAACAATTGATCACCGGCAACCCTGATGGGAAGGCGACTCCCTTATATAAGACCAGTCAGTAACACCTGATTCCCAATCCCCACAATCTTCACTGGACAGACCAGTACCGCTTGTAACCACCAGAGGGAGCCTCTGCTCAGAACTCATCTCAAGCCCATTCACAACACTGTACCTTTTGCAGAATATCAGTCTGTCCATGATGTTTTTTCTGGAGAGAAGTGGCTTCTTTGCTGCCCTCCTGGAGACCAGGCCTTGCTCCAAGAGTCTCCGCCTCACAGTGCATGCAGATGCACTCACACCTGCCTGCTGCCATTCCTGAGCAAGCTCTGCACTGCTGATAGCCCGATCCCGCAGCTGAAACACTTTTAAGAGACGGTCCTGGCGCTTGCTGGTCTTTCTTGGGCGCCCTGAAGCCTTTTTGGCAACAATGGAACCTCTCTCCTTGAAGTTCTTGATGATGCGATAGATTGTTGACTGAGGTGCAATCTTTCTAGCTGCGATACTCTTCCCTGTTAGGCCATTTTTGTGCATTGCAATGATGACTGCACGTGTTTCTTTAGAGATAACCATGGTTAACAGAAGAGAAACAATGATGCCAAGCACCAGCCTCCTTTTAAAGTGTCCAGTGGTGTCATTCTTACTTAATCGTGACAGATTGATCTCCAGCCATGTCCTCATCAACACCCACACCTGTGTTAATGGAGCAATCACTGAAAAGAGGTTAGCTGGTCCTTTTAAGGCAGGGCTGCACTGATGTTGAAATGTGTTTTGGTGGATAAAGTTCATTTTCTAGCCAAATATTGACTTTGCAAGTAATTGCTGTTAAGCTGATCACTCTTTATAACATTCTGGAGTATATGCAAATTGCCATTAGAAAAAGTGAAGCAGTAGACTTTGTAAAAATTAATATTTGTGTCATTCTCAAAACTTCTGTCCATGACTGTAGAGTCTCCAGTTCTTCCATAGGCCCCAATGTCTACAATTATAAACCTGTAGTTACTGTCAACCAGAGCCAACAGAAAAATATTGTTTATAATTATTGAATTGGGACCCTGAGTTCGGCGGCTTACGCACACGGATGTGCTTCCCATCAAGGGCTCCTATACAATTTGGGAACTGGCATTGCTCCTCAAATCCCCTGGCAATCCTCTTCCAGTCTTCCATCTTTGGCTCAGGCATCACCAGTTGATGAAGTCTGTCCCAGAGTTGAGAGCAAGTATCACGCACAATGCCAGATATGGTGGACCTCCCAATCAAGTGCCGCATAGGATATGCCAGTAGTTAGGAACCTACAAGTAACCAAATGTAGAGAGCAATCAGTACACATGCACAAAAGTAGAACTAACGCACTATACATAACCGTTACATGATGTCAGTTACAAACAATCCTAACTTACATTTACCAAAAGTCAAAGGTTTCTGTCATTTTTATATACATATAATAGTTCTGGTAGTTCTAGGTGATATATGGGATATATTCTGAGGATATTTCAGCTAAGACATAAGGCTAAAGGGACACTTGTGGGAAAACACATCATCAACAGACAGTGTGTAGCTGAGGAATACATACCGTAGCGTAAGAAGTAGTCGCTCCTCTGCAGAGATAGCTTTGCGCATCCTGGTATCCTGGTAGGTGATCCCACGGCGCACAATCTCCAACAAAACATCAAATGTGGGAATGGTCATCCGACAAAACAGAAAAAAGTTGTCTGGATGACTCCGCAGAGATGCATACAGGCGGTGAAAATGGCCTTTAGTGAGGCGTTGCCTCAAATGCGGATGCACCCACATTCGCCTCCTCCTGCGCGGATCAACGAGCACTGGGTAAGGCTGGCCAAAGCGGCGGGACAAAACCCAGTTTTACAACACTATCAGTTGGGGTGAACTGAAGACTGTCAGACATGTTGGCAAGCAAGCAGCAGCCCTCCAACACAAGCAGACCACAAAAATGGCAAGATTGGGGGTTGCAACCGGATGCAGGGCCAATAAATAGCCTTACTGATGATGATTTGAATGAGTTTCAGGCCTAAAAAACATTAAATGTCCATTTTGCAAGGCGGCGAGAAAAATACGCTATACGGATGCCATACGGATTGCATACGGATGCTTACATGCACAAAATATGCAGCCGCACCCTTAAAACGCATGAAATACGGATTGTTGTGCCGGCAACATTTTGGCGTAATACGGCCGTACAATATGGTCCGTATTTTTCTACGGTGAGTGTGACTCCAGCCTTATGCTTTTCCCTTGATAACCTCACTTGGTGGGCTGGGTTAGAGGACGTATGCCCCTTTTGAAAAGTTATTCAAACTCCTAACTTTCCATATCTTTGGCTGGGGCCCTCCGAGGGGGACGGTAGGGGCATTTCATGTTCCCCTGCATCGTGGCCATTCTTGTGAGACCAAATATGACATGTCTGCTTGCTACTGGAGGGCAGAAACTGTTTTCTTGGTTTCTGATGTCTGTATCCACTGCAAAACGTTGCTGTGCGTAGCTCTAATTATACCGATTCGGGAAATGTATTTTTCCTGTCTCTAGGATTATTGTGTGTTATTAAATTCAAGTTCGAATAAATTAGGATGAGAACAAAAGTTTCGGCGGCAAACTACATTCCTTTTTAGAGCTGGCAAACCATGCTCTAACATTACACAAAGATCATTACCTGAAGGGAGGGGGCGAGTGGACAATCCAGGAGAGAGAGGGGGAGGAAGGAGCAGCATTTCACAGAGGGAAGAGGAAGGGGGGATTTCGGCCATGTGGCTGCCTGTGAAGCTCAAACTTTCACAAAGAAATGGGTGAAGGGCAACAGGAAGCTCTCAGTACTCCTCCATGCGCACCTCTGTGGGTTTGCCCCGCGGGATAACCCAGCTGCATTGCCATGCTCACAGCCCTTTTTGTGTTTAACGGTAAAGTCATAATGCAGGAGGGCAAGGCTCCAGTGTAGCAACCTCACATTGGTACCAGACACGGTGTGCAGCCAGCTCAGGGGATTATGGTCAGTCACAATGGTGAAGGTGCGCCCATACAGGAAGGGTTGCAAGCATTGCAGGGCCCAAACCATGGCCACTCCTTCTCCATCGTGGATTAGGCCATTTTCCTCGGCAGGAGCTTCCAGCTCAGGTATAACACGGGGCCAAACTTGCTGGCGTTGGTCTGTACTAAGAACGGCCGACTGCTGTCGACTGCCCTTAGCACAAGGGAGCTGCTCAAGGCTGTTTATAATGCCCGAAAGGCCCCCTCACAGTCATTTGTTTAATCGACTGTATGGGGTAGGTTTTTCTTGGTGTGGTCTGTCAAGGGCTTCGCAATGCTACTATAGTTTTGTACAAAGCGCCTATAGTACCCTGTGCCCAAGAAGAAAATTACCTGCTTCTTGGTCCTGGGGCTGGGCCAGGACGCTTTAGAGTCCACTTTCCCAGGCTCCAGCCTCATAGTACTCCCACCTACCGATGCCCCAGGTAGTGGACCTAGCTCATACCCATCTGGCACTTTTCCGGCTTGATGGTCAGGCCTGCTGATGGATGTGCCCGAGCACCTGCTGCAGATGATCGAAGTGCTCCTCGCAGGTGGAACTGAAGACGGCAATGTCATCCACGTACACCACCGCGCATCTTTCGACTCCCTGAAGCAGGTGGTTGACCATCCACTGGAATGTGGCAGGGGCATTCTTCATGCCAAAAGGCATGACCGTGGATTCGTACAGTCCGAAGGGGGTGATATAGACGGACTTCTCCTGTGCCTCAGGGCTCAGGGGAATCTGCCAATATCCCCAGCTCAAATCCATAATGGATAGCGCGCGCCAGCTAACCGCTCATGCAGCTCCTTGATGTATAGCATAGGGTGCGCATCGGAGGCTGTTATGGCGTTAAGCCCCCTGTAGTCCACATAGAACCGGGTGGTCCAATCCTTCTTTGGCACCAGGACTACAGATGAAGCCCACGCGCTCTTGGACCGCTTAATCACCCCAACTGGAATAACTCATCGATCTCCTGGCGCATGACGTGCTGCACCTCGTCCGAGAGGATGTCCGCCGGATTGGGGCATGATTCCTGGTGTCCACTTCGTGGACCACTAGCTTATTCCTCCCAGGTCTGTTGGTAAACACTGCCAGGAAGGATTCCAAAGTGGCTCGCCACTGCGACCGCTGTGTGTGCGGATAGCAAGGCGCTTTCCTCCACATCCTCTATGGACCCGCCAGCCTTCGCTTGGGCCAGTGTTGTGAATACTCTGGAGGCGACTTCTGAGCTGGGGCTCCCTCCGGTGGTTGCTGAGGGTAATGAACTGATTGCTGAATGGCCTTCAAGCTGGCTCTGAATGGTCTGATATAAGTGACCTGAACTCCCTTCAGCCTTGCCGGCAATCAATTGTTCTTCCAGGTCTTGCTTGGAGCTCAGCTTGCATTCCTGCTCTCATTCAGAAAAGTGATTTGCTTTTTTTTTTCCTCTGGTTGGATTTTCCTTGCTTGTTTGCTGCTTAGCAGTAGACTTCAGCCTGGTCCCCTTTTGGGGCCTGGCGCTGCAATTGTGCTCTGTTTGTGTTTGCACTTTTGCTCTGTTCATATGTCACTTTTTATTTGCTGAATTGCTGTGTGTTACACCAGAGATCTGATTTAGGTGGTAGAGATCGTGTGATCTCAGGTTTTTTGTTAATGAGAAGTGTTGGTATTTTTGTCAGGGTTTTTTTTTTGGGTTGCAGTCAGAATTCTTTCCTACACTTTTCTATCTAGACAGATTGGGCCCCAGCGTTTGCTCATTCTATTTTCTGTGTTCGTATTTTCTTCAGGTCTAACCGCCATTACATGTTTGGGGGCTTCCTATTTCTTTGGGGATTCTGCTACGGGGCAGATAGCATTCATCTTTCTGCCTTTAGGTATAGCTATCTCTCCGGCTGTGACGAGGAGTCTAGGATCACCGTAGGTACGCTCCACGGCTACTTCTAGTGTTGCGGTTAGTTCAGGGTCCAGCAATCCAATAGTTTCCAGCCTCTCTGGTGTATTGCTTCTTTGGCTATTTTTTGCAATTTCTCCTCAGCTACCGAAACATAACAGTATTACCGACCAAACTGAAAATTGTATGGTACTCAACAGAAGGGAAGAATAGTAAAAGGAAGAAGAAAAAAGGGAGTGGTCAGAATTTTTTTTTGCTCTGTTTGTTGCATTTTTTCCTTCTTTTTCTCTGGGTGCTGTGGAGGATTTTTTTTCCTCAATGGAGTTTACACAGTTGTCTCGCCGTGTGGAGCAGCTTGCCACTGAGGTTCAGAGTATTGCTACCTATCTTGCTGGGTTGCCGGTTGTGGAACCTAGGATCCCCATACCAGATTTATTTTTGGGGGATCGGTCTAAATTTCTGAATTTTAAAAATAACTGTAAGTTGTTTTTTGCCTTAAAGCCTAAGTATTCAGGGAACGCAGCACAGCAGATTCAAATTGTCACCTCTCTGCTGCGCGGCGACCCTCAGGATTGGGCTTTTTTCCTGACACCTGGGGATCCTATTTTGAATGATGTTGATGTATTTTTTCAGGCTCTGGGGTTATTATACGATGAACCTAATGTCACTGATCAAGCTGAAAAGACCTTGTTGGCATTAAATCAGGGTCATGAAGACGCTGAGCTGTACTGTCAGAAATTTCGAAAGTGGGCAGTCCTGACCAAATGGAATGATGATGCTTTGGCAGCCCTTTTTCGGAAGGGTCTGTCAGAAAATGTAAAGGACGTTATGGTGGGATTCCCTGTTCCCTCTGGTCTCAATGATTCTATGTCTTTGGCTATTCAAATTGACAGACGTTTGAGTGAGCGCAGAGGTATGCGTGAGATAGTGTTGCCTTGTGAGCCAGCTCCTGAGCCCATGCAGTGTGATGGAGTGACTTCTGGGGCTCAGCGTCATGAGTTTCAAAAGCGCAATGGGTTATGTTTCTATTGTGGTGACGCTTCTCATGCTATTTCGGTCTGCCCTAAGCGGGGAAGACGTTTTGCGCGCTCAGTTGTCTTGGGTAGTGTTCAGACTAAATTTTTGTTGACTGTTACCCTAATTTGCTCCCTATCCACATTTTCGGCTCAGGCTTTTGTTGATTCAGGAGCAGCTATTAACCTGATGGATTTTGACTTTTGCCAAACGTTGTGGGTTTCCCATGATACCCCTGCGAAAGTCAATTCCTTTGCTGGGCATTGATTCTACCCCTTTGGCGGAGAATAAACCCCAGTTTTCTACTCAGGTGATAATGAGGGTTGAACCAGATCATCAGGAGAGTTGCAAATTTCTGGTGTTACATAATCTGCATGACATTATTGTACTGGGTTTCCCTTGGTTACAGACTCATAATCCTGTTTTGGATTGGAAATCTGTGTCTGTGACCAGTTGGGGTTGCCAATGTGTTAATACTGACACTCCTGTTTTTTCTGCCTCTCCCCAGTCTCAGGATGTCCCTGACTTTTTGACTGATTTTTCGAGTGTGTAGTGAGAGTAAGTCTGCATCCTTACCTCCTCACAGGAGCTATGATTGCGCTATTGAATTAGTGCCTGGTGGTAAATTTCCTAAAGGTCGCCTTTTTAATTTATCTGTACCTGAACACAATGCTATGCGATCTTATATCAAGGAGTCTTTGGAGAAGGGTCATATCAGACCATCGTCTTCACCCTTGGGCGCCGGTTTTTTCTTTGGGCCAGAAAGGATGGTTCTTTGAGGCCGTGTATTGATTATCGCCTCCTGAATAAAATCACTGTTAAATATCAATATACGATACCATTGATTTCTGACCTATTTTCCAGAGTGAAAAGTGCTAGTTGGTTTACCAAGCTTGACCTCAGGGGGGGCGTATAACCTTATTCGCATTAAGCATGGGGATGAATGGAAGATGGCGTTTAATACCCCAGAGGGGCATTTTGAGTACCTAGTGATGCCTTTTGGGCTTACTAATGCCCCTTCCGTCTTCCAATCCTTCATGAATGATATTTTCAGGGATTTTGTGGATAAATTTCTGATTGTTTATTTGGATGATATCTTGAATTTTTTCCAACGACTGGGACTCTCATGTGAAACATGTTGGGACTGTGTTCCAGATTTTGAGAGAGAATGCACTGTATGTGAAGGGATCAAAGTGTCTTTTTGGCGTACAGAAGGTCTCATTTCTGGTATTAATTTTGTCTCCGTCTGTTATTGAAATGGACCCGGTCAAGGTTCAGGCCATCTGTGATTGGGTTCAACCTACTTCATTGAAGGCTCGTCAGAGATTTTTTGGTTTTGCCTATTTTTATCGTAAATTTATTGGTAATTTCTGTTGTGAATATGCTGGAGGCGGCTTCTGAGCTGGGGCTCCCTTCGGTGGTTGCTGAGGGTAATGAACTGATTACTTAATGGCCTTCAGCTGGCGCTGAATGGTAGGATATAAGTGGCCTGAGTTCCCAGCAGCCTTGCCGGTTATCAATTGTTCCTTTGGTCTTGCTTGAAGCTCTGCTAGTTTCCTGCTCTCCTTCAGATAAGTGTTTGCTTTTTTTTTCCTCTGTTTGATTTTGTCTGCTGGTTTGCTGCTTGCAGTGGACTGCAGCCTGTCCCCTTTTGGGGGTCTGGCGCTGCAATTGTGCTCCGTTTGTGTCTGCACTTTTGCTTTGCTCCTTTGTTGCTTTTTGTTTGCTGAGTAGCAATTTGTTACACCAGAGATCTGATTTAGGTGGATGAGATCGTGTGCTCTCATGTTTTTTGGCAATCAGAAGTGTTGGTATTTTTGTTAGGGTTTTGTGGGATTGCAGTCAGAATTCTTTCCTGTACTTTTCTGTCTAGACAGATTGGGCCCCAGCGTTTGCTCATTCTATTTTCTGTCTGTGTCCGTGCTTTCTTCTTGTCTAACCAACATTACATGTTTGGGGGCTTCCTATTTTCTATGGGGATCTGCTCCGGGGCAGATAGCTTTCATTTTTCTGCCTTTAGGTGTAGTTATCTCTCAGGTTGTGATGAGGCGTCTAGGATCACCGTAGGAACGCTCCACGGCTACTTCTAGTTGTGTGGTTAGTTCAGGTTACTGCAATCCAATAGGTTCCAGCCTCTCTGGTGTATTACCGCTTTTGCTATTTTTTGCTATTTCTCCTCAGTTACCGAAACATAACAGTATAACCGGCCCAAAAACTGAAAATTGTATGGTACTCACAGAAGGGGAAAATAGTAATAAGGAAACTCTGTTTGTTGCATTTTTTTCCCCTCTTTTCTCTGGGTGCTGAGGAGGAATTTTTTTTTTCTCCCAATGGAGTTTGCACAGTTGTCTGGCCGTGTAGATCAGCTTGCCACTGAGGTTCGGAGTATTGCTACCTATCTTGCTGGGTTGCCGGTTGTGGAACCTAGGATCCCCATGAAGATTTGTTTTTGGGGGATCGATCTAAATTTCTGAATTTCAAAAATAACTGTAAGTTGTTTTTAGCCTTAAAGCCTAAGTCCTCAGAGGACGCGGCACAGCAGGTCCAAATTGTCAACTCCCTGCTGCGCGGCGACCCTCAGGATTGGGCTTTTTCCCTGACACCTGGGGATCCTGTTTTGAATGATAATGATGTATTTTTTCAGGCTCTGGGGTTATTGTACGATGAACCTAATGTCACTGATCAAGCTGAAAAGATCTTGTTGGCATTAAATCAGGGTCTTGAAGACACTGAGTTGTACTGTCAGAAATTTCGAAAGTGGGCTGTCCTGACCAAATGGAATGATGATGCTTTGGCAGCCCTTTTTAGAAAGGGTCTGTCAGAAAAAGTAAAGGACGTTATGGTGGGATTCCCTGTTCCCTCTGGTCTCAATGATTCTATGTCTTTGGCTATTCAAATTGACAGACGTTTGCGTGAGCGCAGAGGTATGCGTGAGATAGTGTTGCCTTGTGAGCCAGCTCCTGAGCCCATGCAGTGTGATGGAGTGACTTCTGGGGCTCAGCGTCATGAGTTTCAAAAGCGCAATAGGTTATGTTTCTACTGTGGTGACGCTTCTCATGCTATTTCCGTCTGCCCTAAGCGGGGAAGACGTTTTGCACGCTCAGTTGTCTTGGGTAGTGTTCAGACTAAATTTCTGTTGACTGTTACCCTGATTTGCTCCCTATCCACATTTTCGGCTCAGGCTTTTGTTGATTCAGGAGCAGCTATTAACCTGATGGATTTTGACTTTTGCCCTTGGGCGCCGGTTTTTTCTTTGTGGCCAAAAAGGATGGTTCATTGAGGCCGTATATTGATTATCACCTCCTGAATAAGATCACTGTTAAATATCAATATCCGTTACCTTTGATTTCTGACCTATTTTCCAGAGTAAAAAGTGCTAGTTGGTTTACCAAGCTTGACCTCAGGGGGGCGTATAACCTTATTCGCATTAAGCACGGGGATGAATGGAAGACTGCGTTTAATACCCCAGAGGGGCATTTTGAGTACCTAGTGATGCCTTTTGGGCTTACTAATGCCCCTTCCATCTTCCAATCTTTCATGAATTATATTTTCAGGGATTTTGTGGATAAATTTCTGATTGTTTATTTGGATGATATCTTGATTTTTTCCAATGACTGGGACTCTCATGTGAAACATGTTCGGACTGTGTTCCAGATTTTGAGAGAGAATGCACTGTATGTGAAGGGATCAAAGTGTCTTTTTGGCATACAGAAGGTCTCATTTCTGGGATTCATTTTGTCTCCGTCTGTTATTGAAATGGACCCGGTCAAGGTTCAGGCCATCTGTGATTGGGCTCAACCTACTTCATTGAAGGCTCTTCAGAGATTTTTGGGTTTTGCCAATTTTTATCGTAAATTTATTGGTAATTTCTCTGGTATTGTTAAACCATTGACTGATTTGACCAAAAAGGGTTCCGATGTGGTGAATTGGCCTCCTGAGGCAGTTTCTGCGTTTCAGGAACTTTAGCAGAGATTCATTTCTGCTCCTGTTCTATGGCAGCCTGATGTTTCTCTGCCGTTTCAGGTGGAGGTTGATGCCTCAGATTGGGGCTGGTGCCGTTTTGTCCAGAGACAAAGGGATCCAGAGACCTCTAAGAGTAACCCTTGAGCCTTTTTCTCTCGAAAATTTTCTCCAACTGAATGTAATTATGACGTGGGTAATCGGGAGTTATTGGCCATGAAGTGGGCCTTTGAAGAGTCGAGACATTGGTTGGAAGGAGCCAAAACATCAGGTGGAGGTTTATCTCGAATCAGCCAAGCGACTTAATCCTAGACAGGCCAGGTGGGCCTTGTTTTTCACACGTTTTAATTTTGTGGTTTCTTTTCATCCTGGTACTAAGAATGTCAAGGCGGATGCCCTCTCGAGGAGTTTCTTTGCAGATTCTCCTGAGTTATCTGATCCTGCTGTTATTTTGAAAGAGGGTGTGGCTCTTTCCACCATTTCGCCCATTTTGAGACTGGCTCTGGAAGGGTGTCAGGAGGATAAACCTGAGCGCTGCCCTGTTGGGAAGTTGTTTGTTGCAGACCAGTGGAAAAAGAGTGTGATGTCTGAGATTCATTGTTCCGCGTTGGCTGGTCATCCCGGGATTTTTGGTACCAGAGACTTGGTGAGTCACTCCTTTTGGTGGCCTACTTTGTCTCGTGACGTCAGGGACTTTGTGCAGTCCTGTGGGACTTGCTCTCGTTCCAAGCCTTGCTCTCGTTCTAGTGGTTTGTTAATGCCATTACCTGTACCCAAGAGGCCATGGACCCATATTTCTATGGATTTTATTTCTGACCTCCCTGTCTCTCAGAGAATGACCGTTATCTGGGTAATCTGTGATAGGTTTTCCAAGATGATACATCTTGTGCCATTACCTAAGTTGCCTTCCTCCTCCGAATTGGTGCCTTTGTTCTTTCAGCACGTGGTTCGGTTACATGGCATTCCGGAGAACATTGTGTCTGACAGAGGAGTCCAGTTTGTTTCCAGATTTTGGAGGACATTTTGTTCTAAACTTGGTGTTCAGTTATCTTTCTCCTCTGCATTTCACCCTCAGACCAATGGACAAACCGTGAGAACAAACCAGACCTTGGAGACTTATTTGAGATGTTTTGTGTCTGCTGATCAAGATGACTGGGCCTCTTTTTTGCCTTTGGCTGAGTTTGCTCTTAATAATAGGGCTAGCTCTGCCACCTTGATGTCTCCATTTTTCTGCAATTCTGGGTTTCACCCTCGATTTTCTTCAGGACAGGCGGAGGCTTCTGTCTGTCCGGGGGTTGACTCTATTGTGGAGCGTATGCAGCAGATTTAGGACTAGGTAGTGGAGAGGTTGTCTCTCTCTCAAGAGAAGGCCCAGCGGTTTGCCAACCGGCATAGGACTGATGGTCCTCGTTTTAAAGTGGGGGACTTGGTTTGGTTGTCCTCAAGAAATATCCCTATGAAGGTTGCATCTCCAAAATTTAAGCCAAGGTTCATTGGACCTTATAAGATCATGGAAATTATTAATCCGGTTTCCTTCCGTTTGCTTCTTCCAGGGACATTTAAGATCCATAACGTGTTCTACAAGTCCTTATTGAAGAGGTTTGTCGAGCCAGTGGTTCTTATGGCTGCGCCTCCCGACCCTGTATTGGTGAAGGGCAATTTGGAGTATGTGGTTGAGAAAATTTTGGATTCTCGTTTTGCTAGACGGAAACTCCAGTATTTGGTTAAGTGGAGAGTTTATGGTCAGGAGGACAATTCTTGGGTGTTTGCTTTGGACATCCATGCTGGGAGACTGATCCATGCCTATCATCGAGCTCATCCTGATCGGTCTGGTTTCGCAGGTGAGGGTTCGGTGACCCCTCCTCAAGGGGGGGTACTGTTGTGAATACTCTGGAGGCGACTTCTGAGCTGGGGCTCCCTCCGGTGGTTGCTGAGGGTAATGAACTGATTGCTGAATGGCCTTCAAGCTGGCTCTGAATGGTCTGATATAAGTGACCTGAACTCCCTTCAGCCTTGCCGGTAATCAATTGTTCTTCCAGGTCTTGCTTGGAGCTCAGCTTGCATTCCTGCTCTCATTCAGATAAGTGATTTGCTTTTTTTTGTCCTCTGGTTGGATTTTCCTTGCTTGTTTGCTTCAGCCTGGTCCCCTTTTGGGGCCTGGCGCTGCAATTGTGCTCTGTTTGTGTTTGCACTTTTGCTCTGTTCCTATGTCACTTTTTATTTGCTGAATTGCTGTGTGTTACACCAGAGATCTGATTTAGGTGGTAGAGATCGTGTGATCGCAGGTTTTTTGTTAATGAGAAGTGTTGGTATTTTTGTCAGGGTTTTTTTTTGGGTTGCAGTCAGAATTCTTTCCTATACTTTTCTATCTAGACAGCTTGGGCCCCAGCGTTTGCTCATTCTATTTTCTGTCTGTGTTCGTATTTTCTTCTGGTCTAACCGCCATTACATGTTTGGGGGCTTCCTATTTTTTTGGGGATTCTGCTACGGGGCAGATAGCATTCATCTTTCTGCCTTTAGGTGTAGCTATCTCTCGGTTGTGACGAGGCGTCTAGGATCACCGTAGGTACGCTCCACGGCTACTTCTAGTGTTGCGGTTAGTTCAGGGTCCTGCAATCCAATAGTTTCCAGCCTCTCTGGTGTATTGCTTCTTTGGCTATTTTTTGCAATTTCTCCTCAGCTACCGAAACATAACAGGCCAGCATGTCCAGGAGAGGGTCTTCCTCCCATCCTCGGGCAGGTTGCAGACCGGTAGGACGCAGGCTCCACGTTCTTGATGAGCCTTCATCATATTGACATGGAAGGCCTTGCACCTACCCGAGCATGGTCAAGAGTGACCACATAGGTGACTGGGTTGAGCTGTTGGTGTACAACGTATGGGCCTTCCCAGGCCGCCTGAAGCTTATCTTTTGGTACGGAAATCAGCACCCACACCTTCTGACCTTAGGTCCGTCCCGGGCGTTCTGGTCGTACCAGTGCTTCTGGTCAGCCTGGGCCTGCACCATCTTGTCATGCACCAATTGCGTCAATGTCTGCATCTTGTCACGGAAGTGCATAACATATTCCACGATGGACACTTCTGAAGGGCTCAGCTCTTCTTCCCAGGATTCCCTTACCAATCCATGGGGTCCCCGGACTCGCCGCCCATACAGGAGCTTGAAGAGGGAGAACCCCGTGGAGGCCTGCGGAACCTCTCGGTAAGCAAATAGCAGGTGTGGGAGGTCCCGCTCCCAGTTGCGTCCCTGGGTCTCAACCAGCATTTGCAGCATCTGTTTGAGGGTACCGTTGAAACGCTCACATAAACCATTTGTTTGGGGGTGATACGCACTCGATACCAGATGCTTCACCTGTATTTTCTTACAGAGAGCCTCCATTAGGCGAGTCCCCTGGTCGGTAAGCATCTTCCTGGGAAATCCTACTCGGGAAAGGATGGCCAACAGGGCATCCGCCATCTTATCTGACCTAGCTGAGGACAGAGCCACTGCCTCTGGATACTGGGTAGCATAGTCTACCACAGTAAGGATGTAACACTTTCCAGAACTGCTGGGTATGGCCAGTGGTCCCACAATGTCCACAGCAATCCTGTGGAAAGGCTCCTCTATCACTGGCAAAGAGATCATGGGAGCTTGGGAGCAAGCCCCGACTTCTCTACTTTTTAATACGTGATACAGGAGCGGCAGTAGTTGGTTACATCTGTCCCCATTTTGGGCCAATAGAAGTGTTGAGACAGCGGGGCCTTAGTTTTGCTGATCAGCAAGTGTCCAGTGAGTGGAATCTCATGGGCAATAAGTAGCAACTCATCCCTAAATTTGTTGGGTACGACCAGCTGTCTTTCCCTCAACCACTCTTTTTGGGATTTACCGGGAACCGTTCTCCCGGTACAACCTCCCTTGGTCCCAGAAAACCCTCTCAATATCAGTCTTGGAGGTGGGCTTCTTGGCGAGGTTTCTCAGGATCTCCAGGCTAGCATTGGAGTGCAGAGCCCTCCAGGCTGGAGGCAGTCAGAAATGATGTTTAGGTGTCTCCCTCATGTGGACCCTCTGGGACCTGCTCTGTGTCCGTCATCTCTCTTAGGAGGGTCCAGAAGGCAGGGCGTTACCTGCATGCTGGGAACTCTGACTGCGGGTGGCAGCGGCTCTGTAGGCCGTCTCTCCAGGGATTACCACAGTCCCATTAGCCTGCTCGGCTATAGGTACTATCTTCCCATCCTCCCCCATTTCCTCAGGAGCAGTGCTATATATGGGGCAGTTATCTTTGGCTAGGTCACCTTCCTCTGTGGCACTGTCAGTGCATGGCATCACCTTCTTCATGGTTCCCGTGCCTCTCCCCATTTCCCTTAGCACTAACGCTTGCTCCTGTTAGGGGTTCCTCAGGCATACTACCCGCAGCGTGACATGGCTGAGTACTCCTGTACCTTCAGATACATCATTATCATTAATGATGTATCATTATTAGGTAAAGCATGCACATTTATGTCATTAGCATTAACATTACAATCAGCATCAGATTGGGGAGGGGTGTCAGGAACATAATACGCAAACATCCTCCCCAAATCAGTTCCCAACAAAACGTGTGTGGGCAAGTTTTCGGACACCCCCCACTTCCTTCACCCGGCACCCCAATCTATGAAAACCCGGGCCATCGGCAAGGGATAGCGGATGTCCCATATCCTAGTGCCAGTCAGGGTTTTTCCCGGAATAATCTCTTCAGGGGCCACCAGTTCGGGTCAGATGAGGGTTTGTTCGGCCCCGGTGTCCTTGAGACCTATAGCGACATTATTCCCCATGGTGACTCTCTGCAAGTTTTCACAGGCCCTCTCAACCACCCCACCCACAAAAGAACTGCTGCATTAGGACCTGAGGCCTTGGCTGGGGGGGGTTTGTCTTCTGCTTCTCTGGACAAGTGGCGCTGAGATGTCCAGTCCGACTATAGTAATAACACTTGTGGGGATCAGGTGTAGGTCTGGCGTTTTGCAAAGGGGCCAGGGCCTCCGGTGGGTCGGCTGGTAGGGGTACTGGGATTGGTTAATGGCTTACTCCCTTTCCAGTTGGCGCTGACTGGCATCCGCACCTCTGGTTTACGGTTGGCCTCGTAGGTGTCGGCGATCTGCACCGTTTAATCCGTGTCTTTGGGCTCCCGGTCCATCACGAACTGTCGCACCTCAGCCAGACAAAGATGTAGGAACTGGTCTTTTACCATCAGGTTCTTCAGCTGCTCAAAGGTGATCACTAACAGTCCTTGGACATCCTGGTCCAAATGGGTCCTGAGTCCATGCACCACATCACTGTAGCTGTCGTGTGAGCCACGTTGGAGGTTCCGGAACGTTTTACGGCAGACGTCAGGAGTCAGCTGGTACTTCTTTATCAGGGCCTGCTTGATGGCCTTATAGTCTCCATCTTGATCTCGAAGGAGAAGCAAACGCCTCCAGAGCTTTTCCTTTGAGCCCAGGAGTTAAATATCGGGCCCATTGGTTCTCAGGCAGCTGGTACTGTCTGCAGGCTTTTTCAAATTCCCGCATAAAAATGTCCAGGTCCCCGTCCTTTTCCATCACAGGGAAATGCTCAGGATGGGGCTTAAGGAAATAAGCGTTGCTGGACTCACTGCTGGGCTGGGAAGACCTCTGCCTCTGGATTCAGGCTAACTCCAGCTGATAATGTCTCTCTTCCCGTTCGGCCTCTCACTGGGCTTGGGCCTCTTGGTATTGCTGGATCAACTTTAGATGTCCTTGATGATCGACTGCAGGGAGTTACTCCAAGGCCATCCGCAGATAGTGGTCCACGTGTCCTGGTTGCGAGTAGGGCTGGCATTCAACGGTTGAGCCTCTGGACCAGTATGGTCCATACTTTGGCTGACCCCTGCTTCCGCTGAGCTCTGGAAACGGTGTTGATCATTCATTCAAGTTGCACCAGTTCCGCGTCCATTTGGTCTTTGTTTTTGCCATGGGGTCAATGCCTCTGTATTGTGAGACAGTGAAGGGGTGTGTGCTGGACGGCGTGTATATCTCACCCAGGTTTCTTAGCTGGGGCGCATAAAATAGGTTGTCAGTGCGGTGTTCATTCCATTCCTATCTGGGACAGGTTTTCAGTGCAACCCGGAGTGAACACAGCTGCTTAATTAGGCAGCCATAAGTACCTGCTTGAGAAGTTCAGAGGGGGCTCTATCTCTCAGTCTGGATCTGACTTCAGACGCCATTGGAGCCTCATGTGAGCTGCACGCTGGTAACTACTGAACATATGTGTTGTTTTGGGCACAGGCTATTAGAGTCTGGACCCGGATAGAAAGGGTAATCTATCTAAGTGTAATTAGTGCGGGACACGCCTAGGCTTTATGTTTATGATTTTGTTTTAATTTATGTTCTGTTTGCTGTGGACTTTAATAAACTGGTTGCGGCCAGTTTTTAACAGAACCACTGTCTGTGAATGGTCTCTTTATGCCACTCCGTCTCCCCAAGACGGCGATCCCAGAGCTAAATCCCCTGAAAAGCTTACAATTGGTGGAGAATGCGGGCAGCTCAGTGGCTGAAGACTTTGAAAAAAAAAAAAGGTGTCTGCACCGCAAAACTGAACTTATTGTGGAGAAGACTGTGAAGTGTATATGTCTTGGGTGAAGGCTGTCAGCCAGCCCAAGATGTCCGGCAGTATGGAGGAGCTCGTTAAGCAGCTGGCCCAGAACCAGCAGGCCATGCAGCAGCAACATCAGCAGGCCATGCAGCAACAACAGCAGGCCATGCAGCAACAACACCTAGAGGCCCAGCGGAGCCAGCAGCAACAGCAGGAAACCAACCGGTTGTTACTGGAGCAGGTTGCAGCACTAAAAAAAACTCCTAGCACCTCGTCCCCGAATGAAGACGCCGGGATTATCCGCTGTAAAGAAGGTGGTAAAACAGACTCTGCAGAAGATGACGCCTCATGACGATGTGGAGGCATATCTGGCTATATTTGAGAGACTGGCAGAGAAGGAGAATCTGCCACAATCTGAATGGGCTATGGTGGTCGCGCCCTATCTGACTGAGGAACCCCAAAAAGCCTATTTTGACCTCAGCGAGCAGGACAGCAAAAACTATACTAAGTTGAAAGCGGAGATTCTTGCCCGCCTGGGTGTGACGAGGGCAGTCCGTGCCAGGAGAGTCCATAACTGGAGATACAGGCGAGACAAGCCTGCTCGCTCACAAATGTATGACTTGATTTCTTTGGTAAAAAAGTGGTTGGAACCTGACGTCAGCACCCCTGCCCAAATGGTTGAAAAGGTGGTGCTGGACCGGTACATCTGGGCCCTTCCCCCTGAGGTCCAGCTCTGGGTCGGACAGGGAGACCCCAAAGATGCCGATCAACTGGTCAGCCTAATAGAAAGGTATTTCGCCACCAAAGACTATCTACGTGACCAGCCGTCCGAGCGATCATCAGTTCGGAATACCCGGCCTCCGTCATCTTCCGGTAAGAGGGTTCCAGCTGTGGGGGCAAGGGGGGCTGTTGATAGTCCGGGTCAGCCCCGAGGGGACATGTATGAGCGGAAGGGTGATACTTACCTACCAGGAGAACCCAGACCTAGGAAGGTCTCCCCGTCTGAACACCCTGACCTGAGACAGTGTTGGAGATGCCGTGAACAAGGTCATATTTCAGCCAATTGTCCACTAGTGGGGGAACCTATGGACTGTGACGCTGGACAGTCTCTCTCGTTCCTCGCCGAGCCCGTGTGCGTGGCCACCCTAGTCGAGGAGACTGGCCCACAGCTGTGTCAGGTCGTGATAAATGGGTGCCCAGTACAGGCCCTACTCGACTCAGGAAGTCGAGTGACTCTAATACATGCTAGTCTGGCTGATGGGAACTTCGTCACAGATAGGTACCTAAGCGTGGTGTGCATACATGGAGACGTCAAAGTCTACCCAGTAACCTCCTCAGACTTCGTCACAAAACTCGGGGAGATCTCATATGAAGTGGGGGTAGTGAAGAACTTGATGCATCCCGCCATATTGGGTCGTGACTTTCCCCTGTTTTGGGGTCTTTGGAAAAAAAATGTTTCTGCTGGACAGTGTGATGAAGCTCCTACTGAGGGTGCGCAGTCCCGAGGGGCGGAACACAAGGCTAGTGGGCCGTTAAACTTATGTGATGACCATGATAATGATGATGATCATGATAATGATGATGACCATGATATCATGATAATGATATTGATAATGATGATGACTGTAAAAAAAATGATGAATTTCCATTTCAGGTTATGTTGGGGGAGGGGGAGGATGTTTCTCTAGAACAGAATGTCCCTGACCTACCGGTGTCCCGTGGCAATTTTGGGAGTGAGCAATTGCAAGACCCCACTCTTAAACATGCCAGGGAGAATATAACTGTTCTGAATGAGATCCCACAAGAGCCCGGCTCTGATGAAAAATTTCCCCATTTTGCCATGAACAATGACCTGTTGTATAGGGTCACTAAAGTAAAGGGAGAGGCCGTGAGTCAGCTCCTGGTACCTAAGTCATATAGAAGTATGGTGTTAGGTTTGTCCCATAACCACGTGCTGGGTGGGCACCTGGGGATGGACAAAACCCAGGAAAGAATTCTTCAGAGGTTTTACTGGCCCGGGGTTTATCGAGATGTGGAGGATTATTGTAAAACCTGCCCCTCGTGTCAGATAAATGCTCCGGTGTCTCACTTCCGGAGTCCATTAATCCCGCTGCCGGTTATAGAAATCCCCTTTGAAAGGGTAGCAATGGACTTGGTAGGTCCTATTGTAAAATCAGCCAGGGGACACCAATACATCTTAGTTGTCCTTGATTATGCAACCCGGTACCCCGAGGCGGTCCCTTTAAGAAATATGGCATCTAAAAATATTGCACGGGAACTTTTTCATATGTTTTCCAGGACAGGAATTCCTAAAGAGATCCTCACGGACCAAGGCACACCTTTTATGTCCAAAGTGATGAAGGAACTGTGTAAGTTGCTTAAAATCTCGCACATTCGGACATCTGTGTATCACCCCCAGACGGATGGGTTGGTTGAACGTTTTAATAAAACATTAAAACATATGTTAAAGAAAGCAGTAGAGAAAGATGGGAGGGACTGGGACTACCTGTTACCCTACTTATTGTTTTCGGTCAGAGAGGTTCCCCAGGCCTCTATGGGATTTTCTCCCTTTGAGTTGGTGTATGGTCGGCATCCGCGGGGCTTGCTGGACATAGCCAAGGAGGTTTGGGAAACCGAGACAACTCCATACAAGAGTGTTATAGAGCATATTGCCCAGATGCAAGAGAGGATGGCTAAAATTATGCCATTGGTGAAGAATCATCTGCAGAGAGCCCAAGAAGCTCAAAGCAGAGTCTATAATCGGTCAGCAAAAATTAGGTCTTTCAATCCCGGGGATCGAGTCCTAATTCTAATTCCCACGGTGGAAAGTAAGTTTTTGGCCAAGTGGCATGGTCCATACGAGGTCGTACAAAAAGTGAGCGAGGTTACTTACAAAGTACACCAACCCGGGAGACGGAAGCCCTACCAGATATATCATATCAATCTGATCAAGCCCTGGAGGGACAGAGAGGCATTGTTGGCCTCGGGTGAAGTAGAGAAAGGGGTAAAACCATCTCTACCTCCTGTGACCATTGGTGAGACATTGTCCGTGCACCAAAAACAGGAGGTACGGGAGTTTCTGCAGAAAAATCGGCAGAGGTTTTCTGATTTGCCCGGCCGGACTTCTCTCGTAAAACACCATGTCGAGACTGAGCCCGGTACTAAGGTCAAAATAAAACCGTACAGAATTCCAGAAGCCCGCAGAAAGATAGTCTCTACTGAAATCAAACGTATGCTAGACCTCGGGGTCATTGAGGAGGCCCAAAGCGAGTGGTGTAGCCCGATTGTTCTGATCCCAAAACCTAATGGAACCTGGAGGTTCTGTAATGATTTCAGAAAGTTGAACGAAGTGTCAAAGTTTGACGCATACCCGATGCCACGGGTAGATGAGCTAATCGAGAGGTTAGGGGGTGCCCGTTATATTACAACCCTCGATCTGACAAAAGGGTACTGGCAGATACCCCTATCTGAGGAGGCAAAAGAAAAAACGGCCTTTGCAACCCCGGAAGGTTTGTTTCAGTATCTGGTGATGCCATTCGGGTTGCATGGAGCCCCAGCTACCTTTCAGAGGCTTATGGACCAGATCCTACGCCCGCATCAAGCCTATGCAGCTGCCTACCTGGATGATGTGGTAATTTTCAGTTCTGATTGGGAGAGCCACCTCGCTAAGGTACAAGCCGTCCTAGACTCGATAGGCGGAGCTGGGCTGAACATAAACCCAGAGAAATGTGCAATTGGCCTAGAAGAGGCCAAGTACTTGGGCTATGTGATTGGCAGAGGGCTGATCAAGCCACAAATCGATAAAGTAGAGGCAATTCGAAACTGGCCTGTACCCCTCACAAAACGACAGGTCAAAGCATTTCTGGGCATCACTGGGTACTATCGCAGATTCGTACCAAATTATGCCTCCATTGCTGCCCCATTGACTGACCTGACAAAAGGGGGAAGTCCAAAATGATAAATTGGAATCCGGAGGCAGAAAAAGCATTTCTGTCGTTGAAAATGGCTTTGTGTCAAAGACCAGTTCTGGTCACCCCTAATTTCAGGGAAGAGTTTCTTGTTCAAACTGATGCCTCTAATGTGGGGTTAGGGGCGGTGTTATCACAGGTTGTGAAGGGTGAAGAACACCCAGTCCTGTATCTAAGTCGAAAAATGACACCGGCTGAACAAAATTATGCCATTGTGGAGCGAGAGTGCCTCGCAATCAAATGGGCGCTGGACTCCCTACGTATTACCTCTTGGGTAGGAGATTTAAATTGCAATCAGACCATGCTCCTCTGACATGGATGAAGCAGAACAAGGAAAGGAATGCCAGGGTGACAAGGTGGTTCCTTTCACTTCAAGAGTTCAATTTCTCGGTTGAGCATAGACCTGGGAAATTACAGGGTAATGCTGATGCCTTGTCCAGAGTTCACTGTCTCTTCGGAATTTCTGACCAGTCCTCCGGTCTGGAGAAGAGGGGGGGGATATGTGAGACAGTGAAGGGGTGTGTGCTGGACGGCGTGTATATCTCACCCAGGTTTCTTAGCTGGGCGCCATAAAATAGGTTGTCAGTGCGGTGTTCATTCCATTCCTATCTGGGACAGGTTTTCAGTGCAACCCGGAGTGAACACAGCTGCTTAATTAGGCAGCCATAAGTACCTGCTTGAGAAGTTCAGAGGGGGCTCTATCTCTCAGTCTGGATCTGACTTCAGACGCCATTGGAGCCTCATGTGAGCTGCACGCTGGTAACTACTGAACATATGTGTTGTTTTGGGCACAGGCTATTAGAGTCTGGACCCGGATAGAAAGGGTAATCTATCTAAGTGTAATTAGTGGCGGGACACGCCTAGGCTTTATGTTTATGATTTTGTTTTAATTTATGTTCTGTTTGCTGTGGACTTTAATAAAACTGGTTGCGGCCAGTTTTTAACAGAACCACTGTCTGTGAATGGTCTCTTTATGCCACTCCGTCTCCCCAAGACGGCGATCCCAGAGCTAAATCCCCTGAAAAGCTTACAGTATGTACATATTCCAGCAAAAATGTCCTTTTTCTGATGGGTGTAACAGAGTTCTCCCCTCTTAGCTATAACTGCCAACTAAAAGATAGGACAGAAAAACCAAGAGAAGGAGAGGGGTAACTGCTACGCACAAAGAATTGTCTTATTGGTATTTTTTGACTAATAAACACTGAGTTCGATCTTCAAAACTTTTTGCGCAGGGTCCCCACAAGAACCGTGCAAGTTTTTAGTGAGAGGAATGATTGCTCAAACCAGATCACTAATGCTCTATGATCCCACCACTCTGCCACAAATTGTCAGGGAAACCCAAACTTTTGTTTCTACTATCAGTTCCGCTTAGGAACTTGTAGCTCTCAGTTCTATCGGGCCAGGAATGAACCCAAAAGGTAGTGCGTTTTGGCACGGAGTACATGTCGGTTCGATCTTAGAGCCAAAAGAACAAAACTAGTAAATTTATAAGTTTACTCCAGAAATTATAGGCAGTGCTTACAAATATACAGAAGATATTACAAAAAGAGACAAAATACAGTATGTACAGTCAGTTACAAATAAAAGGGATTAAAATAAGACATACTACATCCCAGTCACTGGTATGACATGTTGATGATGTGAGGAGGGCCTACCCAAGGAAAATGGTACATCAGCATAGCTTCTTGATAGCTGGCCCTCTAGGCATCTAACAACCCCCCCAAGTGAGCGTCTCAACTTTATGCTTTTCCCTTGCTGACCTCACTTGGTGGGCTGGGTTAGAGGATGTACGCCTGTCATGGGTGCATCGCCACGAAGATCGTCGCGATTGCACATTCTGACTTCTCACAGCTGAGCTGCTGTTTCTTTGGGTTTGGTAATGAGAGAGTTAATTTTACCTAGCTCTTTGCTAAGACTAGGTTCAGCCTCGCCCGGCTGCTTTGGATTATGTTCTAATTAGTTTCCTTTATATTCCTGCCAGTCTGGGTGTTGGATGCCGGTGAAAGCATTCATGTAGTTCAGCAGACTGGATCGGTTCTGAGAATACTTAAGCTAAGAGCTCCTTAGTTGTTTTTTACTCTTACAGCTTATAGTTTATCTCTGAGACCTATGGTGTTCCTACTGTGTGTGAGTGTTGTATGTAAGACTTTATTTACTTTATTTCTTATCTTTCTTGTATGTCTTTCTGTTCATTAACCGTTACCTGGTCATTCCCTTTGGTGGTATTCAGGGTCCTTCTTAGGACTAGAATACAGTTGGCAGGGATTGATAGGAGACAGGGTTTACGCTGGTGGCCTGGACCTCTGTACCTTTAACAGTACCTCCAGGTTGAGGGATTAGTTAGGACCCCAGTTAGGGTCAGCTTAGACCCCGGTCACCCTCTAGCCGGAGACAGCGTATAACGGATTCCGTTTTGACCCACTGGACTTTCTGTCAGGTAAATCTATGTTATCATATAGCTATGCGCATGTTATATAGTATGTTGCCCTTTTGATATAGATTATTGTCATCACATATATATATCTGCTATACAGCGTGACATTTTCACCGGCCATACTAAAGATTCTCCCCAGCTATCATGGATCCAGTAGCCCAGCTGGCCCGGCAGTTGCGGGGATTGTCCATGGAGTTGGCAGACATTAAGTCCAAGGTTTTGTCCCCCCGAGCAAAACCAGATCTGAACCTAAGGTTGCTCTCCCGGACAGGTTCACTGGTGGGCGGGACAAATTTTTTACTTTCCGGGAGGCATGTAAATTGTACTTTCGGCTGCGGCCTCGGTCATCTGGGAGTGAAGAGCAGAGGGTGGGAATTGTTATCTCGCTCTTACAAGGGGATCCTCAATCTTGGGCGTTCTCTATTCCTCCAGGCTCCCCAGATCTCCAGTCAGTGGATCGATTTTTTACTGCCCTGGGTCTGGTATATGATGATCCGGATCGAGTCTCCCTTGCTGAAACAAGGTTACGTAAAATACGGCAAGGAAATCGTCCAGCGGAGGAATATTCTTCTGAGTTCCGTAGATGGGCAACAGATACTCAGTGGAATGACCCTGCTCTTAGGAGCCAGTTTTGTCAAGGGTTGTCTGACAAATTAAAAGATGTGTTGGCTCAGTATGATTCTCCTCCATCACTGGAGGCTGCTATGGCCCTCGCTATTCGCATTGATAGACGTCTTCGGGGAAGACGCGAGGTAACTCCGCCCCCCGTGATGACTCCACCTACTACTAAAGTCCCTTATACTGAGGTTCCTCTGGTCTGTTCTGAGGAACCCATGCAGTTGGGAGGGACATCATTTTGTAGGAGGGAATCAGCGGTGCGCCGCAAGACTAGAAGGTGTTTCTTTTGCGGGAGAGAGGGACATTTTGTTGGGGGGTGTCCATCCCGGACCTCTTTGAACCAAGGAGTTAACCTGGGAGTGTGTATTTCGTCCCCAAATCCCTCTCAGTTTCTCGTGCCTGCGGAGGTGGTGATTGGTACTAGAACTGAGAGGATTTCTGTTTTTCTTGATAGTGGGTCCGGGGCTAATCTGGTGGACACTCGGTTTGCCCAGGTGCATGGTATGCAACTGAGTGTATTGGCCAAACCTGTCCCTATACTCTCTATTGATTCTAGACCTCTTGGTCAAGGTAGCTTGGTACAAGCTGTTCATAACATAGATCTTCGAGTAGGGGCAATACATAAAGAGCAATTGTCTTGTTATGTGTTGGAGGGTCTGCCTGCTCCTATTGTGTTGGGACTTCCTTGGTTGGCTAAACATAACCCAGTGATTGATTGGCAATCCAGAAAGATAAGCCAGTGGGGTGAATTTTGCAAGAATAACTGCATGAGCACGGTCATCGGTGCGGTTGTGCCTAGGACTTTGCCTCCTTTTCTGGAGGACTTTTGGGAGAAGTTCTCAGAGGAGGGGTGTAAAGAGTTACCTCCTCATCGCACATATGACTGCTCAATAAAGTTGCTTCCTGATGCCTTATCTCGTACTTTCCCAGGGGTCGGGAAGACTGATGATCCGGTTCCTATTCCTCAGGAGGGAGTTGTAGTGTCAGCTGTATGCTCTGAGCTTGAGGGGGAGGTATTGGGGGCTCAGGGGGACGCCCCTGTGGGACTTCCAGGGAGACTGATAGTTCCAGATCGCTTAAGACTGAAGGTTATGGAGAACCCTTACAAACGGATGGCTGATAGGAGGAGAGTTTCTGGTCTAGATCTGAGGGTGAACGATCTGGTGTGGTTGTCTACCAGGAATATAAAACTTAAAGTTCCCTCCTGGAGGTTGGGTCCCAGATTCATCGGGCCATACAGGATCAGTTCCATAATTAATCCTGTGGCATTTCGTCTGGACCTCCCTCCTACGTTTAAAATTCATAATGTGTTTCACAAGTCATTACTTAAAAAGTATGTGGCACCAGTCATACCGTCACCTCTACCTCCTCCTTCAGTGGTAATCAATGATAACGTGGAAGTTCATTGGAGGGGGTATGGTCCTGAGGAGAGGACGTGGGTCCCTGCGTCTGATGATAACGCAGATCGATTGGTTCGGACCTTTCACACAACTTACCCGGACAGACCTGGTCATGAGGGTCCGGAGGCCCCTCGTAGAAGGGGGGTACTGTCATGGGTGCATCGCCACGAAGATCGTCGCGATTGCACATTCTGACTTCTCACAGCTGAGCTGCTGTTTCTTTGGGTTTGGTAATGAGAGAGTTAATTTTACCTAGCTCTTTGCTAAGACTAGGTTCAGCCTCGCCCGGCTGCTTTGGATTATGTTCTAATTAGTTTCCTTTATATTCCTGCCAGTCTGGGTGTTGGATGCCGGTGAAAGCATTCATGTAGTTCAGCAGACTGGATCGGTTCTGAGAATACTTAAGCTAAGAGCTCCTTAGTTGTTTTTACTCTTACAGCTTATAGTTTATCTCTGAGACCTATGGTGTTCCTACTGTGTGTGAGTGTTGTATGTAAGACTTTATTTACTTTATTTCTTATCTTTCTTGTATGTCTTTCTGTTCATTAACCGTTACCTGGTCATTCCCTTTGGTGGTATTCAGGGTCCTTCTTAGGACTAGAATACAGTTGGCAGGGATTGATAGGAGACAGGGTTTACGCTGGTGGCCTGGACCTCTGTACCTTTAACAGTACCTCCAGGTTGAGGGATTAGTTAGGACCCCAGTTAGGGTCAGCTTAGACCCCGGTCACCCTCTAGCCGGAGACAGCGTATAACGGATTCCGTTTTGACCCACTGGACTTTCTGTCAGGTAAATCTATGTTATCATATAGCTATGCGCATGTTATATAGTATGTTGCCCTTTTGATATAGATTATTGTCATCACATATATATATCTGCTATACAGCGTGACAACGCCTCTTTTGAAGAGTTATTCAACTGTTAA